>CM076578.1:1682007807-1682607807 GCA_034641835.2 Pinus albicaulis
ATTACTCTCATTTACTCATAAAACGCAGGCACGAAGGAGCAAACGTCTATACAAAGCTTTCACTAAACACTATGGGTAAGAAGGAGAAGAGCTCGAATTCTGAAAACAAAGAAATGGCTTCGCTGTATGCAGACACCGCTTGTAATAAGGATGTCGGTATATCCACTTGGGAAGGAATGTATAATCTGTTAGAGGAAGAAAATCCTGTGGTGATGAAAGTTGTAGCTATAGCAGGTTCCAGTAATACGTCTGAGGCAACCCTTAGAGAACTGGCTTGCTCATTTCTGCATAGAATAGCGGCAAGGCCAAGGATTCTCCCATATACAGACATGGTGAGATGGGTGCTGGACAACACCGATATTTCAGACAGGCAATTTAGGACTCCATCTGAAGAGCTAATCGGGTCATTCACCACAGAAGATCTGAGATTAATGTATAAGTTTCCAGAACCTCAGGCGACTTACAACAAGCAATTTATGGAAGAATTTTCCAGAGAACATGCAAATTTGGCAAAATGCACAAAGGAGTGGACCAAAAGAAGTGAGCCATTGAAGAAAAACAAACAAGGTATGTACAGCACGGGTTCACTTACCTCTCCTTATTGTTTCACTGCTGCCATGTTATGCAGGCTTTTTGGAAAGCCTGACATAAATATGATCTTACCTGAATGGCTTCCTTTGTTGAATGCGGCCGTTAACTCTACAATTGTAGACTGGGCCAAAATTCTATCTGATAATTTGACCACTGCTATTTTTCACTACCGGTCTAAACGAAATGTTTCTCAGCGGGTTTATCCACCTTTTTATTTGTCTGCTTATGTCATGGATGTTATCTGTTATGTCTCTAAATTTCCTGTGATGGGTTGGAAATGGACTATCCACGATCCTTTGCCTATTCATGTGTACCATAAAGAACTATGGGATTCTAAGTTTGTCCCCCATTTTTACCAAATTTTTCATGGAATAATGCTGCCATTGTACAAAACATTGTATAATAAGGACGACCCAAGGTTATCTCCAGAAACAGAGGTTGATATTCTCCCCGTCGCAAGATGGTTTGGAGAAGAATTGTTCACTTATATTAGGGTTTTTGGAAGTTATGCTTCTCCCCATGTTTTACCCCTATATGTTCCAGATAGACTTGTAGCTCGAGAAATTTCTTATCAGACCTGTGGCCAGGGAGGTATAACAAAAGATTTAAAAGAGAAGAAAAAGGGCATTTGGCCACAATTTCCCGTAAAATGTGGAACATTTTCACTATTTGATATTGGTCATGCATTTCAAGAGATAGGCAACATTACATGCCTACAGCTGTTCAAATTTTCGAGAAGGTTATTCGACCCAAATGATATTGTTAAGAATTTTACCAATGCAATCAGAGTAAGGGAATTTTCCGGGGAACAGGATATTTTTGATGATATGTTCCAAGCAAGAAATTCATTTAAAGAAGTTTTGAATTCAGCTCAAATGCAGTTATCTCCAGAGGAATTCCAGGAATTCAAACTTTACAGAGAAAGAAGACTAACTCCTATTCCTTCGGAAAATCTACGCTTAGAGCCCGCAAGGGAGCAAACTCCTAGTGTTAGTCTTAACGGCAGTTCAAGTACAGATAAATCTAAATCAAAATCTGACAGAGAGACTTCTGAACATTCCAATAAGTCTAATGAAAAGGAAGACACAATGGAAGAATCCATAAAATATTCTGCGCAATCAAAAGAAACTACTCAACAACAAATTTTGACTTCTCAACAGACAGATCCTCCTCCAACCAATGTACAACAACAACCAGTCATTATTGAATTAGACAAAGAATGGGAAACCTTCAACCAATTGATTAATGTAGAAGGACAGAATGTACAGACCCCTGTCCAGACAACCAAAGTTTTGAACACAGGAACAAGCAGCACAGTCGCAGTAACAGAGCACATACCAATCACACCATCCTCCGAAATTGTACTTAATGTGGAGGAAATTCCTCCTCTAGATGTATTCTACAGCCCAAAATACAAAGCAGTAGTGAAAATACAGAGGAAAAAGAGAAAATTAGAAAGTGCAATTGCTACTGAACCAGAACAAGTAGATGTTTTGTGGAAAGATCCTGCCACAGAACCTACTCATAATCTCACTAAGTTATCTCAAATGACAGGAGCTTATGCCTCTGCAACAATTGACAAAGCATTTGAGATACAACTTTTGTTGAATGAAAAAGAAGAATAGGTAAAAGTTCTACAACAGCAATTGCAACAGGTACAGGCTGATAAGGAAGCACATTTGAAACTTGAAGAGTTACAACAACAACTTCAAGAAATGCAAATAGGACATCAAAAAAGCTTGGCTGATAAAGACAAACAAATACAGATTATCCAAGATCAGCATAAAGATGATCCTAAGCTTCCAGAATTCATTTCAGAAACTATCTCTTTAAACAATCAACTACTGCAACAAGAGGAAGTTTTATGCCAAAAAATCTTGCAATGGAATTCTTTTTGCCAAGAGAGCGATAAAATCACAAATCATGTCATAGATTTACGAAATGATTATGATTTGATTAATGAAAATATCAATGATTATCTGGCATGGCAAAAGACAGAAGAAGGCAGAAAAGCTGGTGCACCCATTGTTAATGAAAACCATAAAGAAATACTGTTCAAAAACTGGGATGCACAAATCAGAAGGGCAGAAAAGGCAGCAGAGGAGGCGGCTACAACGGCAAACATTCTTACTGATTGTGTAAATGAAAATTTACACAAAGCTAATTTGATTCCTGAAACTGTTCCAGGATATATCCCACAGGCAAATCAACTGCAAACAGAATGGAGGCAAAAGGCAGAAGAAAGAGCAAAATCTATCCAAGGGTTGACAAGATTGAATTGGGACTCATACTGGATGTACTTGGTGAAGCCACATAGTCAGCACAATGCGCTTAATTGTATCATCAATGCTACAGAGAAGATTTCTCCTACGCTTGCTGACTCTGTCTTTTCAGGATAGTTGAATTCTGAAGTCGGTCAACTACATCTTCTCAAAACTATGCTAGATGCCTGCAAGTTTAAAGAACAAGTTCATAGATAGTTAGATTTAGTTTTAATTTTACTGTATTTTAGCCTAGGAAAAGGACGGTCATTGAACTGAATCCTTAATTTTTGTAATAAGACTATTTTTAGATTTAGCTAAGTAGTATTTAAACCATTCTCATGCATTTAGAGAAGGGTCCTGGATCTTAATATTTTTGACTTGGAGATTGCATTTCTGTACTCCATTGTCTTATATATTTTTAAAAAGGATCACATCTGGTGATTTTCATGCGGAATTATCTTTGAAGTGTTGCATTTCTGTACCTTGGAATTTGATTTTGCATCAGAGTTATTGGATTAGAGTATCACATTGCATTTGAAAGTCTTCAAGATGAATGAGGTATTTCTATCCTTTCACTATTGATTTCTTTTGTCTTATGATATTCGCTTTAAAATTGCTATCATTTATATATATTTGTTTTCACAACGCTTCCTTTTATATATCATTTTTGAGTATAATTGAAACGTTATCTTTCATAAGTGTATATAGATGGTATACAATGATGAATGCAATATGTTAATACAACTCTGTTTAATTTCTTAAACAGAGTTATCTTTATTTGTTTCTGCACATTTCAATTTAATTAATAATACATTTTCATGGTTATTGTTGAATTGGAACAATCTTAAGTTGTATTCACATATAATTACCCGGGTTAGTGTTAGAATTTATTTATCAGTATTTAGCTTAAATTAGATAGTTTTATTTTAGTTAATTTAGTCCCATTTCCACCCATCCAATCCAATCCATTTAGTTACAAGGAAACTGGTCCTTTAAATCCAGTCGGAGCCACCATACCAAACGAAAAAGGAGCTGCCTTAAGGTCCCGACCGGGTGGTTTTCCCCGATGTTTGAAGCAGAGATTTTCTAGGCTTCAACATTTTTGGCGCTAGAAGGAGGGCCTGAGCTATGAATGGAAAGTAAATATTTATCCACAAGCCATTCTGAGAGCAAAACACCCTCATTAACTTCTTCAATTTCTTCTGAAATTCAAAATCCTAGAGAAGAAATTGCAGAAAATATTCAGACACCCACTACCCAAATCTTTAAACATTCAGACGATCAACATCCTGAGTCTCCTGAAGTTCAAGATTTAATTCATAAATTGAAAGGATTCTCATTATCTCTTGAAGAGTCTGAAATATCTGAAGGTAGTGTAACTTCAAAATTTGTTTCTTCCAAACCTCTTACTAGGCTTCAAAGTGAAAAACTTGGTATTTCTCCGAAAAAATTCCCTTTACCTAGTAGAGTCAAGACAAGAAAAACTCAATCGGAATCAGTAAGTGATATAAGTTCAACATCTAATATTCAAATACCTATTTCCGAAATCCCTTCTCAACAAAGTACAGTAGTTTCCACATCATCTCCTCAATCATCATTAATCTCAACATCATCTATTCCAACAATTTCTATTCAAACACCACCAGTTTCTACTATCCCTCCAATAGTTGTTCCAATAATGGCACAAAGACCATGGTCTACTCCAGGGGCAGTCAACATGGCTGCACCTTTACATGATTTACCAGACAATCCTGGAAAATGGCTTCCAAAGTTTAGCCCAGATCTTAACATTCAAGCTGAAGAACATATCAATAACTTTATGTTGGATATTAATTTGAATGGAGTCATACATGAAGATGTTGTAGTTAGATTATTCCCTTATACTCTCCAGGGAGTAGCAGGATCATGGTACTTTTCATTACCATCAGGATCCATAACAAGTTGGGACATTTTTGCAAATCATTTTTTAACCAAATTTGGAGATGACCGATCAATAGCAACTTTACTCAATGACCTCTCAAATTTGAAGATAGAACCCAAGGAACCCATTAAAGAATTCAATGCTAGATTCAACAAACTCTTGAACAAAATTCACACAGATTCACAACCCAGTGAACAAGTCAGAATTGAATGGTACATAACTGCCTTACCCTCAAACATAGCAATTTTCGTGGATAGAGCTGCAAAGCCTACATTAGCTGAGAATATGAAAGAAGCTATTGCAGTGGAAAAATGAATTACTTCTCTGGAAAAGAAAAATGCTATCGAGGAAAGGAAATCAAAGAAAGTCAGCTTCAAAGATGATTCAAAGAAAAAGGCCAAAGATCCATACGACATGGAAGGTTTACAGAAAGTTCTTAAAACCATGTCAAATGAAATGGTTGAAATTAAAAAACAAGTGGCTAAAACTTCTACCAAGAAACCATTCCGAAATTTTAGAAGAAACCAAGTTGAATCTAAACCTCCTAATGCAATCTCTAATGCAGAATCAAAAGAAGAGGAAGAGGAAGAAGATATATCTATAGTATCAGATGAAGAAAATGAAAATGAAGAAATAGTTGAATTGAATGGAATGTGGGATTTTATTCTCCTTAATTCTGATAGTGAAGAAGCTATGCCTGTAAGTACTAGGAGTAAATCCACAGCGGAACCAGTGCAAACAGTTCCTAAAAGAAAATTACAACTCCAAGTACCAAAGACAAATCCCCTGTAAAGAAAACTTCTCCATTACCTACTCAAAATCAGCCATCCTCTTCTAATCCTCCTACATCAATAGCAAAGACTTTAGTAGTGTCAGATCCTATGGAATACAACATTGTCGAGGACATGAAAAAGATCAAAGCTAATATTTCCTTACATGAACTCAACAAACTAAAACACCAGCAAAAGTTGTTATTGAAAGAATTAAACGCTACACCAATTGCTCCTTTACCAAGCGGTGTAGTTGCAAAAGCAGCAAGAGGAACTGGTAAGCCACCAGATAAGGTAGATGCTACTGATACTGTGCTCATTGGGGAAAAGTCAAATTCTCAAACTCCTCCTTTTGTTTTGACTTATGAGATGTACAATAAAAATCTGCACAATTGTTTGATTGATTCTGGAGCTTCCTCCAATATAATGCCTACTTCTGTTTGTGCTAAATTGAATATTGAACCACAGAAATCAGCAGTTCATATCGTTCAGTTGGATCGCTCTAAAGTCCAAGTGGTAGGAGAAATCAATTCAGTTACTATCAGATTAGCCTCTGATCCTAGGATTGTCCAAAGAATTGATATTTTGATTGCTGATATTCCTGAATTCTATGGATTAATCTTGAGCAGGGACTGGTTTGCGAAACTTAATGGTTATATCTCAACTGATTATTCGCATATGTGGCTTCCCTACAAAGGGAAACCAAATCAAATTAAAATTGAACGAGAAAAACATATGACGCACACTGTCACTGAATTCGAACAACCTAATGAGCCTGTGGCATTCAATAACAATATTCTTGGAGGTTATTCTGCTGAATCATTTCTTGGAAACTTCGAAGCTCCTCAATCACCTTTTTCTGTAAATACTTTTGTTTCTCAGATAGAAAATTTTTCACAATTTGATTCTTCCAGAATTGTAAATATTTCTGATGTAATTGTAGATAAGCCAATAGACAAATCTTTATTTTGGTCGTTATATTTTGATGGATTGAAGTCTAGTGATGGAGCTGGAGCATGATGCATTTTAATTGATCCAGATGGAGAGAAAACCATGATGTCATGTAGGCTAGAATTTGAGTGTACTAACAATACTGCGGAATATGAAGCCTTAGTTCAAGGACTTTATAAAGCTATAGGGTTAGATGTTAAATACTTGAAAGTCTTTGGTGATTCCGAAATTGTCATAAAACAAGTTAGGAATACTATTCATTGCCTTTCAGGACATCTTAAACACTATCAAACCCTAGTACAAGACCTCACCACTCATTTTTTAGCATTCAATATTTCTCCTATTCCTAGGAATCAGAATACATCAGCTGACTTGTTAGCTAATGTTGCATTTAAACTCCTACCTGCTGAAGATTGCAGTCCTGATAGGTTTTCTGTAGAATTGATTTTTCGTCCGTCTATCCCAGATAATGTTACAAATTAGAGAGTATTCTATCATGATCAAGATATTTTAAATTTCATGACTTCAGAGAAATCATATGATGAGCAAATTATTGATGAAGATGATCATGATTTACAAATTGCTTCAAAAGGTAATGAAAACCCCATTCCAAAATCTGTTGTTAAATTAGAGGATTTATATGACATTAAAGATAGATTCAAGAAAGTCACTAATACTAAACTTCAAAGCTCTACCTTGAAGTTTGAATTAGTAAATCTTGGTTCTGATTCTAAACCTCAAAACGTTAACTTAGGACTCAATTTAACACCAGAGGAAAGGAATGCGTTCATTAAACTTCTCAACAAGTATAAAAACATTTTTGCTTGGAATTATGATGATTTAAAAACGTATGATACTTCGATTATTCAACATACAATTTCAATGCTTTCTGATGTCAAACCTGTTCAACAGAAGTTAAGAAAAAATCATCCAAATCTTGAAAGTCAAATCAAGGCAGAACTCAATAAACTTTTAAAAGCCAAAATAATTGATCGGGCACTCAATTTGATTTGATATAATTTTGTAAGGAAGAAGAATAGTGATATAAAGAATCTTAGTTGATTTGAAATTTAAATAAAGCATGTTTAAAACTGATTTCTCGTACCAACCATGGAATGGAAATACCCAGGTAAGTTTGGTTACAGACATGTCCTTTCTTGATGGATTTTCAGGCTATAATCAAGTTTTAGTTCATCCAGATGACAGATTGAAAACAACTTTCAGAACAAAATGGGGAACTTATGCTTATCAGAAAATGCCTTTTGATCTAATAAATGCAGGAGCAACTTTCCAAAGAGCCATGGACATAGCATTTAAAGGTCTGATCAATAAATCAGTTGTTGTTTATCTTGATGATATAACAGTATTTTTCAAAAAGAGAGCCAATCATCTACATGATTTAAAGCAAATATTTGAAAGATGTAGAAGGTTTGGTATTTCCTTAAATCCAAAGAAATCTTTCTTTGCTTTGGATGAAGGAAAAATCTTAGGATTTGTTGTGTCAAAAGATGGTATATATATTGATCCAGATAGAGTGAAAGAAATTTCTGATATTTCTTTACCTCATAACAAAAAATCCATGCAATCATTTCTTGGACAAATCAATTTTGTTAAAAGATTTATTCCTGATTTTTCTTTTATTGTTTTACCTATGCAAAATATGATCAAGAAGAATTCAATATTCAAATGGACGCATAAAGAAAAAGAAGCTTTTGAGGCAATCAAACAAGCGATCATTAATGCACCAGCATTGAATACCCCGAATTTTTCTAAAGATTTTACTTTGTATACTCTGGCCACCGAAACATCCTATGCAGTTGTTTTAACACAACTCAATGATCAAGAAATCGAAGCACCAATTTCTTTCTTTAGCTCAAATCTACAAGGAGCTGAGCTTAATTATTCCGATGTTGAAAAACAAGCCTTTGTTGTGTTTAAATCAATCAAACATTTCAGACCTTTTCTCTTGAAAACACATACAAAAATCATTGTCCCATTCTCTGCAGTGAGGCAATTATTAATTCAAAAAGAAGTAGGAGAAAAGAGAGCTAACTAGGTAACAACCTTGCAAGAATATGATATTGATATTAAACCAGCTAAGATTGTTAGAGGACAAGGTTTTTGCAGATTATTGGCAGGAGCTCATAACATACCAGAACATCAAGATTCAAATCAAGATATTCAAGTAAGTCAGATAAATGTTACAAATTCCGGATCTCAGTATGATGATCTTATCTATTACTTGAAAAATGGGTATGCTCCTTCTAATCTCAGCTATAAGAGTAAACACGCTTTAAGGTTAAAGGCTATTAAATATGAGATCATTGATAATGTGTTATTTAGAAAAAAATATGATTCAATTTTATTAAGATGTCTTGAAAAGACTGAAGCTGAAAAGGTTTTGCAGGAGTTACATGATGGACCAGCAGGAGGTCATTTTGGAGGTGATACCACAGCTCACAAAATAATTCGTGCTGGTTATTACTGGCCTACCCTTTTTAAAGATACGCATGATTACGTAAGGAAGTGCCAAATTTGTCAAACTGCAAGTGGAAGACAAAGGAAACCGGCTTTTCCTTTGCAACCAGTAACTATTGAGCAACCATTCGAACAATGGGGGCTTGACATTATTGGTGAGATAGTACCTCATTCTTCCAAACAGCACAAGTACATCCTTACTGCAACTGATTACTTTACAAAATGGGTAGAGGCAATCCCATTGAAGGTAGCCAATTCCGATGCAATTATTGATTTCATAGATCAATTCATCATAACCAGGTTTGGTGTACCTCAAGCTCTTGTTTTTGATAATGCATCTTACTTTTCTGGTAATAGTTTAATTGAATTTGCAGTCAAAAGAGGTTTTAAATTAAAATATTCAGCAAATTATTATCCATAAGGTAATGGTTTGGCTGAATCCACTAACAAAAACCTTATCAAAATCATTAAAAGGACCGTTGATCAAAATCAAAAGAATTGGCACAAATCTTTAATCTTTGCATTATGGGCTGATCGTATCACTGAAAAAGCTTCAATAGAGACTTCACCTTTCAATCTGGTTTATGGAAAAGAAGCTGTGATACCATCAAATTTAACTCTTCCATCATTAGCCCTAGTGCAATTTATTGAAGAAAATCCTTCTTCATCCATTCAATTGAGATATGATCAAATCCTTAAACTAGAAGAAGATAGAAATAAAGCAAAAATTATTCATGAAAAACATCAACAGCTTGTAAAATCTTCTTTTGATGCAAGTTCTACCGGCTCAAAAATTTTGTCAATTGGTGATCTTGTTCTGAAATGGGATAAAGCACACGAAGAAAAAGGTAAACATACCAAGTTTCAGAAAATGTGGTTCGGACCATTTCAGATCGTTGAGAAGATAGGCTCAAATACATTCATACTCCAAGATCTAACAGGTAAGAGAGAATCTCTTCCTGTAAATGGGCTTATCTTGAAGAAATTATTTTCATAAGGAGGTAACCCCTTCTTAAACTGTACATATTCCTTTCTGCAGAATTTTGATTGTTTTTGTTTTTGAAAATAAAGGTTGTTAATGAGTCTCTGATTGACTGTTTACTATTTAAGAAAATTTCTTCGGAAGAATATTATAAATATTTATTTTGTGTAAATAAGAATTTTTAAAGTAATAATCACAGTTTTTGAATAGTTTAAAATAAGATGTTAAACTTTGAAAGATTATTTCAATCATTTGCATGATCTTTTGAAAACTTGAGAAGAATGTAAATCATCATAAGTTTATTAAGCATAGAAAGGTTATCTATCAAAGTAAATATTTTTTCAAAGTTTTGGAACTCAAAAAACTCTGAAAATTGTCATCCATTGATTCTTAAGGATAAAACTATTTCACCCCATCCATTTAAGTTGTGATTTTTTAGAATGTAATTCTAAGAAATTTGGAAATTTAAAGAGATAAGAGGTCTCATTATGAGCCGACTTACCATGTTCATAAGGAGTAATAAAACTGACATTACCAATATTGCATACCAAAACAGGGTAATGGCTTATAAATGTAAGACAAGGGGTCTCATCACGAGCCAGCTTGTTCAGTTTAATTATAACTAGTGAATGGCATTGTTATTAACTGGCTACCAAACTAGAAAAATGGCTCTTAAAATAAAAATAAATAAAAGACAAAAACATGAGATAATAGGTCTTATGAATTTATCTTTTAAAAAGTCATAATTTTAATTGGATGGGACAATGAATGGTTAATGGTTTAAAGGTAACCCTGTCGAGACTATGAACGTTTGCTGGCAGTAGAGGCAATACCTATGACAATAGAGTATATTATAAAACCAAAACTTGGAGAGAACCACTTACTTCATTATTAACACCAATCAAAGCTTGAGATAACCCAAAATGTTTTTATTCTTAAGGAATTAGAAAGAAATTATGAAATGATTTTTATTTCTTTTTCATAGTTACATTTTATTTGAATTATCCTAAGATAGTTTTCATTATCTTTGAAAATCTTTACTTACTAAAGATATAGTGTTCATTTTATTTTTTCAGAGATAACTGTTTCTTTCAGTGAATCGCCAA
This sequence comes from Pinus albicaulis, assembly GCA_034641835.2. NCBI lineage: Eukaryota > Viridiplantae > Streptophyta > Pinopsida > Pinales > Pinaceae > Pinus > Pinus albicaulis. The sequence continues at coordinate 1,682,018,871 of CM076578.1, forward strand.
TTGTTGTGACCAGCAACAACCCCCCTTTTTATTTAATATTAGTAATAATACTAAATAAATGGGGACCCTTAGTTAGAAAATCCAAAAAAATTAATTAGGATTTGTTTTCCTTTTCAAATAAAACTTTCTATCATAAACTTATAGAAATCCCTTAGAAAGAACATTAGGAAACACTTAACTTTATGATAGATTACGATAAAATTTCTCTTTAAACAAAATAACGCATCCATAGCAAAATGGTATATATCTTTTATAAAACTGAAAATGCGATTTTGCGCTTTTGCGATAATGCGATCCCAAAAGCTTATACAATAAACGTATTGGTCGCAGATCGCATAGCGCAGAAAACAGAAGTGATTAATGAATACCTTTTGCGCTATTTTCAATTTTGCGCTTTTGCGAGATTTGCGATGTGCACTTTTGCGCTATTGCGCAATTTTCACTTTTGCGCTATTTTACATAACTGCGATGGCTTCATTTTGCGATATTGCGATATTGCGACATTGCGATATTGCGATATTGCGCAGCAAATCGCAGATCGCAATGTCGCAGATTCATGTAGGCGCGTTGTCCAAAGGCAATCTTCCCATATATCAAATCTGTTATGCGCTTTAATGATTAATTTAAATGATTGGATTGATTATTAATGGTAAATGAGATTGTGTTTGGATTGAAAGTCGTTTCACGATTAAAATATTATATGTCATCCGCTTTCACATTTAAAACAGTCTCATCACCTTTCTTATGTCATTACTCTCATTTACTCGTAAAACGCAGGCACGAAGGAGCAAACGACTATACAAAGCTTTCACGAAACACTATGGGTAAGGAGGAGAAGAGCTCGAGTTCTAAAAACAGAGAAATGGCTTCGCTGTATGCAGATACCGCTTGTAATAAGGATGCCGGTATATCCACTTGGGAAGGAATGTATAATTTGTTAGAGGAAGAAAATCCTGTGGTGATGAAAGTTGTAGCTACAGCAGGTTCCAGTAATACGTCTGAGGCAACCCTTAGAGAACTGGCTTGCTCATTTTTGCATAGAATAGCGGCAAGGCCAAGGATTCTCCCATATACAGACATGGTGAGATGGGTGCTGGACAACACCGATATTTCAGACAGGCAATTTAGGACTCCATCTGAAGAGCTAATCGGGTCATTCACCACAGAAGATCTGAGATTAATGTATAAGTTGCCAGAACCTCAGGCGACTTACAACAAACAATTCATGGAAGATTTTTCCAGAGAACATGCAAATTTGGCAGAATGCACAAAGGAGTGGACCAAAAGAAGTGAACCATTGAAGAAAAACAAACAAGGTATGTACAGCACGGGTTCACTTACCTCTCCTTATTGTTTTACTGCTGCCATGTTATGTAGGCTTTTTGGAAAGCCTGACATAAATATGATATTACCCGAATGGATTCCTTTGTTGAATGCGGCTGTTAATTCTACAATTGTAGACTGGGCCAAAATCCTATCTGATAATCTCACCACTGCTATTTTTCAATACCGGTCTAAACGAAATGTTTCTCAGTGGGTTTATCCGCCTTTTTATTTATCTGCTTATGTCATGGATGCCATCTGCTATGTCTCTAAATTCCCTGTGATGGGCTGGAAATGGACTATCCACGATCCTTTTCCCATTCATGTGTACCATAAAGAACTATGGGAGTCTAAGTTTGTCCCCCATTTTTACCAAATTTGTCATGGAATAATGCTGCCATTGTACAGAACATTGCATAATAAGGATGACCCAAGGTTATCCCAAGAAATAGAGGTTGATATTCTCCCCGTCGCGAGATGGTTTGGAGAAGAATTGTTCACTTATATTAGGGTTTTTGGAAGTTATGCTTCTCCCCATGTTTTACCCCTATATGTTCCAGATATACTTGTAGCTCGGGAAATTGCTTATCAGACCTGTGGCCAGGGAGGTATAACAAAATATTTAAAAGAGAAGAAAAAAGGCATTTGGCCACAATTTCCTGTAAAATGTGGAACATTTTCACTGTTTGATATTGGTCATGCATTCCAAGAGATAGGCAACATTACATGTCTACATCTGTTCAAATTTTCGAGAAGGTTATTCGACCCAAATGATATTGTTAAGAATTTTACCAATACAATCAGAGTAAGGGAATTTTCCGGGGAACGGGATATTTTTGATGATATGTTCCAAGCAAGAAATTCATTTAAAGAAGTTTTGAATTCAGCTCAAACGCAGTTATCTCCAGAGGAATTCCAGGAATTCAAACTTTACAGAGAAAGAAGACTAACTCCTATTCCTTTGGATAATCTACGCTTAGAGCCCGCAAGGGAGAAAACTCCTAGTGTTAGTCATAACGGCAGTTCAAGCACAGATAAATATAAATCAAAATCTGACAGAGATTCTGAACATTCCAATAAGTCTAATGAAAAGGAAGATAAAATGGAAGAATCCATTAAAGATTCTGCACAATCAAAAGAACTTACTCAACAGCAAATTTTGACTTCTCAACAGACAAATCCTCCTCCAACCAATGTACAGCAACAACCAGTCACCATTGAGTTAGAAAAATAATGGGAAACCTTTAACCAATTGATTAATGTAGAAGGACAGAATGTACAGACCCCTGTCCAGACAACCAAAGTTTTGAACACAGGAACAAGCAGCACAGTCACAGTGACAGAGCACATACCAATCACACCATCCTCTGAAATTGTACTTAATGTAGAGGACATTCCTCCTCTAGATGTATTCTACAGCCCTAAATACAAAGCAGTAGTGAAGAGACAGAGAAAAAAGAGAAAGTTAGAAGGTGCAATTGCTACTGAAGCATAACAAGTAGATGTTTTGTGGAAGGATCCTGCCACAGAACCTACTCATAATCTCACTAAGTTATCTCAAATGACAGGAGCTTATGCTTCTGCAACAATTGACAAAGCATTTGAGATACAACTTTTGTTGAATGAAAAAGAAGAACAGGTAAAAGTTCTACAACAACAATTGCAACAGGTACAGGCCGATAAGGAAGCACAATTGAAACTTGAAGAGTTACAACAACAACTTCAAGAAATGCAAATAGGACATCAAAAAAGCTTGGCTGATAAAGACAAACAAATACAGATTATCCAAGATCAGCATAAATATGATCCTAAGCTTCTAGAATTCATTTCAGAAACCATCTCTTTGAACAATCAACTACTGCAACAAGAGGAAGTTTTCTGCCAAAAAATCTTGCAATGGAATTCGTTGTGCCAAGAGAGCGATAAAATCACAAATCATGTCATAGATTTACGAAATGATTATGATTTTATTAATGAAAATATCAATGATTATCTGGCATGGCAAAAGACAGAAGAAGGCAGAAAAGCTGGTGCACCCATCATTAATGAAAACCATAAAGAAATATTGTTCAATAACTGGGATGCACAGATCAGAAGGGCAGAAAAGGTAGCAGAGGAGGCGGCTACAGCGGAAAACACTCTCACTGATTGTGTAAATGAAAGGAGACACACACAAAAACTAAGTGATTCACCGAAGCTGTTCCCGAGGATATCTCCCACCTGAGCAAATCAAACATAAATGAGAATGGAGGCAAAGGCGGAAAAGAAGAAAAATCTATCCAGAGTGACAAGATTGAATTGTGACTCATCTGGATGGCACGGGCAGATACACGTCGGCACGATGTAACTGAATTTTATCATCGATACTACGAGAGAAGATTGCTCCTAAACACAAAAGACTCTGTCTTACCAGGGCAGTTAATTCGAAGTCAGTCCATCGCATCTTCTCAAAACTATGCGAGATGCCTGCAAGTTTAAAGAACAAGTTCATAGATAGTTAGATTTAGTTTTAATTTTACTGTATTTTAGCCTAGGAAAAGGACGGTCATTGAACCGAATCCTTAATTTGTGTGATAAGACTATTTTTAGATTTAGTTAAGTAGTATTTAAACCCTTCTCATGCATTTAGAGAAGGGTCCTGGATCTTAATATTTTTGGACTTGGAGATTGCATTTCTGTACTCCATTGTCTTATATATTTTAAAAAAGGATCACATCTGGTGATTTTCATGCGGAATTATCTTTGAAGTGTTGCATTTCTGTACCTTGGAATTTGATTTTGCATCAGAGTTACTGGATTAGAGTATCACATTGCATTTGAAAGTCTTCAAGATGAATGAGATATTTCTATCCTTTCACTGTTGATTTATTTTGTCTTATGATATTCGCTTTAAAATTGCTATCATTTATATATATTTGTTTTCACAACGCTTCCTTTTATATATCATTTCTGAGTATAATTGAAACGTTATCTTTCATAAGTGTATATAGATGGTAAAGTTTCAAGATTGGTAAATCATTATAGGGATATCACTTCCTTGAACAAATATAACCAAGCTTGTTTTTCACTTTAGAATTTCCATTTCACCTTAGAAAGACCAAAAACGACAAAAAGTTAAGAAAGAGGTTATCTTGCACATATAGTGCGCCGCACTTCATCAGCTTACGATTCCCGGATTGACAATTAAATGCAGCAATTTAGGACACACTAAATTGACCAAACAAAGGCTAAGGTTCAAAGATTCATCAATGGAATTCCAGTAGCATATAGAGACCAGATTAAGTTCGATGAGCCTAGATCGCTAGAAGAATCCATTTGAAAGCTGAAGCATTATTATGAGTAGTCAAAACACAAATTTGAGCCTAAGTGTGACTTGAAAGGAAATGAGAAAGGCTAAAGGAAGATGACCAACAAAGCGGGGAAGACCTCGAGATGCAGGTGAGAAAGAAAATGTGGTTCCTTACAATAATTTCGTACAGTTGAGAAGGGACACGGATTAGAGCTTGGAGAGTAGCAGACTAGAGGTGATGGTAGAGCACCATTGCAATGTTGGATATGTGGCAAGGATCATCGCAAGAGGGATTGTCTGCAGTATTAGGGTGGTAGACCCAAAATAAATAATGCTCAGGAGGTGCATACAATTGGGGATGTTGGTCATATCATTCCTCATATTTATGCAGTTGTGGACAACGGGCATGCATATCACTAGGAATTTATCATTAAGATGGACGGTAAGCTTTGTGATCAAGTTATTTCTATTTTGATTGATCCTGGATCTAATTATAGTTATGTTAATCTTGACCTGGTGTATAAGTGTGGCTTGAGAAAATAAGTGCATGCAGAATCTTGGTTATGCAGTTGGCTACAGGTACTAAGAATAGAGTTCACCATTAGGTAAGAGCTTGTGCATTTGAGTTAAATGGTATGCCTATGATAACACATTTGAATGTACTGCCATTGGGATCATATAGCATGCTTTTGGGATTGGTTGGTTGTACCTTCACAGAACCAAAGTAGACTGTTATTACAAGGCTATTGAGTTCCTAGATGACAATGGAGAAAATAGGATTTTGCAAGGAAAGAAGAGGCCTACATCAATGAGGATGGTTACTATTATGCAGGCTAAACACATTTGTAGAAAAAGGTTGTGTGATGTTTGTAGTGAATATTTCCAGTGACAAGGGTAAGGATATTGAGGATGCATAAATCTTCCAAAGATATCATGTATTGCAACAATATCAGGATGTGTTTCCAGCAGAGATTCCAGAGTTACCTCCTCACAGGGAAGTGGACTTTTCTATTTAGTTGGTACTAGGGGAAACACTAACATCAAAGGATCCTTACAGGATGAGCACACCAAAGTTAGTGGAGTTGAAGTTGCAGGTGAAGGAAATGCTTGACAAGGGATACATTAGGCCAAGTGTATCACCTTTGGGTGCACGAGTGTTGTTCGTAAAGATGAATGATGGTACTCTCAGGTTGTGCATTGATTACAAACAACTGAACAAGGGGTCGATCAAGAACATGTATCTGCTGCCGAGGATTGATAACTTGTTTGATATGTTGAAGGGAGCAACAATGTTCTCAAAGATCGATTTGAGATTGGGATACCATCAGGTACGCATTAAAGAAGGGCAAATATACAAGACAACCTTCAAGACCAGGTATGGGCATTACGAGTTTGTTGTAGTTCCATTCGGTTGGAGTAATGCCCCAACTACATTTATGTGTTTGATGAATAGTTTATTGCGCCCTTATCTCGACAATTTTGTTATTATATTGATTGATGATATCTTGGTATATTTTAAGAATGAGGAAGATCATTTAGCAGCAGTGTTGAGATTTCTATGGGAGCATTATTTATATGTTAAGCTTAGCAAGTGCAGTTTCTTCCAGATAGAGGTACACTAATTGGGACATGTTGTTTCCAAGAAAGGCATAGTAGTAGATCCAGAAAATATAAGAGCCATCATGGGGTGGGAAGCTCCTAAGAATGTGGAGGAATTTATATCATTTATGGGATTAATAGGTTACTATGGGAGGTTCATCAGAAAATTTTCCCATATTGCATATTCTATTACATCTTTGCAGAGGAAAGATAAGAAGTTTGAATGGAAAAAAGAATGTGCAACTAGTTTTGAGCAGTTGAAGCAGTTGTTGACCAATGCTCCAGTTCTTAAGATGACAAATCTAGATAAAGAGTTCGTAGTGTGTACATATGCTTGCAAAAGAGGACTTGGTGGAGTCCTTATGCAGGAGGGATAGGTGGTATGCTATGAGTCCAGGAAATTGAATAGGAACGAACAAAACTATGTGATTCATGATCTTGAGTTGGTTGCTATTATTCATGCTTTGAAGATGTGGATGAACTATCTTCTTGGCAAGAGATTTGTACTGATGAGCAAGCACAGTGGTTTGAGGTATCTATTTGAAAAATCGAATTTGAATGCCAAGTAATATAGATGGTTTTCCACCCTTAGTGAGTTTTGAATTTGAGATCAAATACATGAAGGGAAAGGAGATCAAGGTTGCAAATGCTCTTAACAAGAAATTACAGGTGAATCTTATAACAATTATGAGTTCCTGAGGGACAAAATTACAAGATCAGATCCTACAGGTAGGACAACAAGTATATGGAGCTCAAGTACAGGTTACAATAGAGTATAGCTACAGGTACATGTATAGGGACAAGTGCAGGTACATGTACAGGTGTAGATGCAGGTACAAGTGATCAGGATACATACTGTCGTCTCACGACAGATGGTTTGGTAAGATTCAGGGATAAGATCTATGTGTCAGATGATAGTGAGCTCAAGAATCTTTTCTTGAGGGAGTTTCATGTCAAGACATACTCGGTTCATCCAAGATATCAGAAGACATTGACAGGGGTGAATAAGTTCTATTATTGGCCGAATTCGAGGAAGGAAGTGGCAGAGTTCGTGGCTATATGTTTGGATTGTCAATAGGTGAAGGCAAAATATAAGAATCCAGGTGGTCTATTATAGCCTATTTTGATTCTGGAATGGAAATAGGAGGTTATTTGCCAGGATTTTATTTCATGTCTTCCGAGGATAGTGAGGTAACATGATTCTATCATGGTTGTGGTCGACAAGTTGAGCAAGGTGGATCACTTCATTCCAGTGAATACTACATATTCAACTAGTGAGGTGGAACATGTCTTCATCAGGGAGATTGTGAGATTACATGGTGTTCTGAAGAAGATTGTGTTGGACATGGATGCCAAGTTCACATCCAAGCTTTGGAAGGAGTTGTTTGCAGGTTTGGGGACAAATTTTCCCTTCAGTACAACCTATCATCCATAGACATATGGAGACAAAAAATTCATTAAGGATAGTGATGAGATTTGGAGGTATTCCATGCTCAGTTCAATTTAGTGATCTTGGTGTTGGTTAGGTGAGATCACGGTATGGTGAGGGTGGAGGTGGTTTAATCTCTAGATTCCATTGGTTGTTTTTTGATTGGTTTATCCATGAGATCCCACATTCATGCTTAGAATATGGCACGAGGGTCACTGGCTAAAAGAAATATTTGGTTCAACCATGTTTATGATCGAGTGGTATGTGGAAGTCCCAAACTTGGTTGGCTCTTGCCTATGTTGAATGAAAGCTAAGTTCTCTTTCTTTTGTACTTGTTATTATGTGGCTTTAATAGCTGTTATCTTATGGTTATTTATGTGGTTATATGTTGGTTATAAGCATGGTTATGTGATTGGTTCTAGTCATGGTTCATTTCATGTTTTTACTTGTAACTGAAAGAATAATATATGCAAGACCTAATTGATGTTAAGACAATTAATGAGAGAGGGTGATGATCCTTCTTTTTAAGACTCATATTAATTACCAATCGCATATGCTCAGCCTTGTATTCATGACGTGTAGGTTGCATTGTTGCCAAGTGTTTGACAAAATGTCAGTCCTGGTTGGTGATGGTCAAGTCTCGTCCTTGTTTCAATTTTTATTTTATAATCCTTGTTGTCATGTATTTCATGAGCTATGGAAGTTATATAGATTTTTGGGCAGAGGCTCATCCCCAACCCTGGAAAATAGCCTTAAAATTTCGCAGTTGCTGGTAAAACATTGAGAAAAAAAATGCCACAGTCACACTGATGTAGGCCTATGGGAGCGCCTAGGAGTTTCCAATCATATGGAGGGCTTGGCAAGGGAGTGAATGTGGCTCAAGCTCAGGGAAAAGTAAGGTTGGCTTAGGGGATGGACACCTAGAGGGTCCTATGGCACCTGAGGGAAGTCATTAAGGTTTGTTTGTTGGCTCCATTTCCTTAAGGTCATCTAGGAGGTTGAGTCTTGTCATAGTGGCCCCTCATCTGATGTTTACCCCATGTAAGCCAGTGAAAGTGGGTAGATTTGAGGGGAGGTGTGCCACAATATCACTCCCTCTCAATTGGGGAAGAGATATACACCAAACCAAGCATACCTCTTGAGTACTCAAGCTTATTGTTTGGTAACATTTTAGTCAGTATGTCTGCTACCTATTCATCCTAGGTATATAGTGCAGCTCTAAATCCTATGTCCTACCAAGCTTTTGATGTAGTGGTACATGTTGTTTATATGCTTTGTCTTAGCATGAAACACTAGGTCTTATGCCAATATTCTACAACTCTCATTATCATAATGTATCCATGTAAGGCTAAGCGGACCTTCAAACAAATATGGTAACAACTTCCTGAGCCAAATTGCTTCCCGACAGACCTCTCCTTCAACAATATATTCAACTTCAACACTACTCAAAGTAACTATATCCTACCTTTTGCTCATCCATGAGACCATGGAAAATTCTAGGTTGAAGCATCCACCTCTTATGCTTCTTTCATCTATCTCACGACCACCCTAATCTGAATTTGTATATCCCATGATATGGATTTCAATACCAATGTACTAGAGATAGTGATATATAGTCCCACACAAATATCTTAGGATATTCTTAGCTGCAATCGAATGATCATGTTTTAGCTCCATTTGAAATTGACTTAGGACAGTCACTGCAAAACAAATGTTTGATCGTGTGTTTACTGGATACATCAAGGACCCAAGAAAATTTCTATAGCAAGTAGGATCCACCAGAATAGATTATGAACTCCTCAACTTCTTCGAAATGGTAATCATAAGAGTCATCATAGGCTTGCAATCCATCATGTCAAACTTTTGAAGTATCTTGATTACATACTTACCTTGACCAAGATATATCTCTCGTGGCTTCCTCCATACTTCTAGTCCCAAGTAATAATGCATAATCCTAAGATCCTTCATATTGAACTAGGCTGCTAACTGCTTCTTGCAAACCTAAATCCAATGCTCTACACCTGTGACAAGTAGATCATCCACATACAAGAGTATGATAACTAGTTCACCCTATACATGGGGGATTCACTGGAGCAATACCATAGCACATGGGTTTGTATTAGGGGATATATAATGAGGAAAAATGACATAATATATTGGGGGATATATAGGGGATAAAGGGTGTTTATATTGGCAGGTATAAAAAATGGAGCTCAAAGTTAATGAAAAAATATAAAGGGGTATAAAAATGTTAATAAAAAAATGGATACCTAAAATGTATTGTGAAAGTAGGGCCTTTTTAAATTGGGAAGGTGTATTGGGTTTATATTGGTAGGAGGTTAAATATTGTGATTTTTAGGGGTATTTTCCAATATGTACTCAAATTAAGGGTATTGTTTAATATGCTATGATTGCTCGTGATATGTTAGAGGTTTACTGAGTGAAGCCCCCGTGACTTCGGACCACCATGATATATAGGTTAGGATCTGTAGTACTCCTTGTAAAACTGATTCGTAGTAGGTATGCATCCATTCTTGTATACCAAGCTCTAGGTGCTTGCTTTAAGCCATATAGAGCATTCTTCAATTTGAAAAAATGAGTCTCCCAACAATTTATTTCAAATCCTTAAGGCTGCTCAATGTAAACCTCCTCACGAATAGTCCCATTCAGGAAATTTGTCTTAACATACATTTGATGGATCTTCCATCCTATAGTAGCAGTCAATGAAACAAGTGATCTTATTGTTGTATACCTAGCTATGGGAGCAAAGGTTTCCTCATAATCAATTCCTTCCTTTTGCGAGAAGCCTCTTGCTACAAACCTTTCTTTGTATTTGCCTATTCTCCCATCTGCGGTGTGCTTTATCTTGTAAATCCACTTTGAAGTGACTATAGACTTGTCACTTGGCCTGGGGAAAACCTACCAGACATCATTCTTCATTATGGACTGGTATTCTTCCTGCATAGCATTCCTCCACTCTTGATGTTTAGTTGCATCTTCACAGGAGGAAGGTTTCGCTTCAATAAGCCTTGTCATGTATACAACATATCTTGAATACCTTTTTGAACAAAGTTACCGATCAAACGAGAAAATTACCTGGTACCCATTTTTTTGAGGTAGCAAAAAAAGCACCCGATTTTGAAAAGTGGTGATGTAGAATCACCCTTTTTTTTGGAGCATATTTTTGGCACTTTAAATTTTCTTATGAATTACTACTATTATTTTTTTATTATATATATATTAAATGTGATCATTTTCATGTCAATTTTGAAAAGTGGTGATGCAGAATCACCTGTTTTTTTTAGAGCATATTTTTGGCCCTTAAAATTTCTTATGATTTTATTTTTTATTTTTTATCTTTATCTTTTTTATTTTTTTTAAATGTCATGATTTTCATGTCGATTTTGAAAAGTGGTGATGCAAAATCAAACCCTTTTTTTAGAGGGTTGACTTTTGACACTTCAAATCTTTTTATTTATCAAGTATGAACGTTTGTTTTAAAATGTTAGCGATTTTCATGTCGTGATTCTCTACGGTTGTGAACTGTGGGCCAGTACATCCAACATGCAGTGGAAACAAATTTAGAAAATTCAGAAGTGTTTGATTACAAACAAATTCAAAATTAAAAGTGAAATTCTTTATGCTATCTTGCTGAGTTAAATAGGGGTTGCTCCTGTTGAAGTAATAATTATGGTGCAGGTCATATGGTATTTAAATAAAATTGAGTAAATGGAAGAGGGCAGATGGCTTAAGGTTGTGTTTAATGACATCTTGTGCACAAGAAAGAAGTCTTGGATGTGGAAAAATAACCAATGGTTTAGTAAATGGGCATTTGCTTGAGCATGTGTCCCACAAATAGTAAAGATATAAAAGCTTTTGTTATGGAGAAGTTTCACAAATGTATTTGGGAGGAGTTAAGGAGAAAGAAAAAATATTATATTGAAGAGTTTAATCCCTCTCATAATCATTAAAAAAAAGCGTACATAGGGGCTAATATTTATTTGAGAGCCAAAATTCTTATCGCTCAACTAAGGACTAATTCGCATAAACTCCGTTGTGAAACAGGGCGCTGGAAAAGGCCAAAAGAACCGTGGTAGGAAAGAGTATGTATTTTTTTCTCTTCTGGAAAAGTGGAAACAGAAAATAATTTCATTTTAGAATGTGATGCCTTCAAAGACAACATGGAAATTTATGCAGATATTTTGGCAGCTAACTCTTGGGATATTCTATTTAGCAAGGGCTTTGTCAAGAAGCTGGGAGAGTTTATTGTGAAACTGTTATGAAACCAGCTCCAAAAATAGAAGAAAAGAGAGATTAACGCCTTAGAAATCAGCCACTTTGAGGGGCAACCTCCAATACATTACATAAATGAACAATTATTGGATGATACAAATGACAAAAACTCCTTTCTATATACAGGAGTCCATGGGGCCACAATGTAATCCTAGTGGGGCCACAATGTAATCCTAGTTGAACTAACAGTAATAATGTAAGGGCACAATAATAACAATATGGGGGTTACAGGGGTACAACAATAACAATAAGGGGGTCTACACTAACATAATAAGGGACTACACTAGTAATATAGGTACCTAACATGCCCCTCTTCTTCAAACAAGTGTTGTCCTCAACGCTTGATTATTTCTCGATGCTTCTATATAAAATTCTCATCCTCCCATGTGGAATATTCTACAGGAAAGTTCTTCCACTTGCTGAGATAATTTGAAATTGACTGTACTTGTCGAGTTCTTGTTTCTGTGACTGCTTCAGAACTTCTTTCGATGTGATGTTGGTCTTCCGATTGTTTCATTTGATTTTGCACCAAAGTTAGGTTATCCTTTTAGAGTTGGAGAACTTGTTGTTGATGCTCGATGTGATGTTCAACTACTTTATCAACCATAATATATTTTATTTGATCCTTCAAACAATCCAACTTAGCCTCCATTTATGCTTTTAAACCATCTATGTCATCTTCGGTTGCTCTTCGTAAGATCGAAATTTGTCGCACTTGTTACCATGATTTTGATATCTCATACTGCAATTCTTCCTCTTCATGCGTCATAGTATAGCTTTCTGAGGGCTTAATGGGTATGGAATTATTTTTTGGAGGCATTATAGAACCCATTACTGATAAAAATTCTTCAATATGCCCTTGAAATCACTTCAAACTGCTTTTTCAAACAAACGTTATGCAATTTTAAAAAACATGTACACACCTTTTTCTTGCTTTTGAGTATCTATATATTGAAACTGAATTCTCTCTGTGATATCAGATCTTCAATATCCTAAATTTTTCCCTGAAGTAGCCCTCTGAATCTTCTTTCGAATGCCACAGGTATGACCTAATTTGGATTCTTCAAGAAAAAGTTATGTCCAGTCTCCCATGATGACCTAATTATGGACTGGTTCAGTAGAGCGAACTTGTATGACTTTCCACATGTCACTGTTTCCTCCTTCGGCTATGAAATTGATATATAGGAAACTATAGTCCGTGTACTTGCGGCCACTTTTTACAGAATCCCAATCTGACGCTCAGAGAGAGAGTTATGAATATTTTCCCACGATCACATCTTTGAGATGAAATTCGGGAGCCTGAAAAAGCCCTAATTTCCACAAACTATATCTCCGAAACTATTGCAAACCAAGCTTTGCAATTTTGGGACGATGTTCCTCCGGATTTCTGCTTCGCACTTTAAAAATTTTAGCTTCTGAAACTTTGTAGAAAAAAAGTTATAGCGAACATTCCACGATGACCTGTTTAGGTTAAATTCAGGAGCCTGCAAAAAGCCCTAACTTCCACAGATCATATCTCTGAAAATATTGTGAACCAAGCTCTAAAATTTTGCGACGATGTTCCTCAGGATTTCGTCTTTGCGCTCTAAAAATTTCGGCTTCTGAACCTTCGTAGAAAAAACATTATAGCGAAAATTCCACGATGACCTGTTTGGAGCAGCGAAACCCTAAAATCCAAAGCTCTAATACCAAATGTTATGAAACCAGCTCCAAAAATAGAAGAAAATAGAGATCAACGCCTTATAAATCAACCACTTCGAGGGGGAAACCTCCAATACATTACATAAATGAACAATTCTTGGATGATACAAATGATAAAATCTCCTTTCTATATATAGGAGTCCATGGGGCCACAATGTAATCCTAGTTGACCTAACAATAATAATGTAAGGGCACAATAATAACAATATGGGGGTTAAAGGGATTATGTTCTACACTTAAACTTTCTAGTGATTTTCATGTTGGTAATAAAACATAAAAATAAAATAAAAAACATGACAAAAAAAACAAATATAAAAATATATATATAAAAAAAGAAAGAAAAAACATGTAAAAAAAAAAAAAAACAAAATTAATTAGTAAAAATAAAAAATTTAAACAAAAAATTAAAGGAAAAAACAAAAAAATAAATACAAAATATTAAAAAATAAAAAACAAAAGGGGAAAAAACACATAATTTAAAGAAAAAAATAAATAAAAAATGATAAAATAAAATAATTAAGATATAAAATTTAAAAATGAAAATAAATAAATAAATTTAAATAATTAAAATACAAACTTTTAAATTTAAAAATAAAAATAAAAAGAGAATTAAAAAAAAAGAAAAAGAAAAAAAAGAAAAAAAAAGAGACAATATAAAAATAATATAATTAAAAGAAAATTTAAAATAACAAAAAAAAAAAAAAATTAAAAAAATGATAAAAAAAATATAAAATTAAAAAAGACTGATTTAAAATAAATAAATAAATTTATTTCAGCTTGTCGGAGTCCGGCTGGGCGAGGGGAATCGACCTCCCGACCCAACCGGCCTAAGGGCTTGGTCGCTGAGCGGGGAGAGGTTGATTCTGGGAATCGACCTCTCCCTACCCAGCAAGCTTCGCGGTTTGGCGGCTAGGCCCCGCGGTCGGCTGGGTGCGGAGGGCCGACGGAGGGAATCTAAGATCCACAAAGGAGAGATTGTACAATCATTCTTCATGAGAATCAATCAAATTAGGGATCAACTCGAGATTGCTCAGGAAAATGTATGTGACAAGGAATTGGTGATGACTGACCTTAGTGGTCTTCCTTCATAATGGGACATGTTCATTACTTCTATCAACAATAGGGAAATGATACCTTATTTTGATGAGTTGGCTTCTCTATGCGATGAAGAGAAAATAATGATGATATCTAAGGAAAGAATTAAAAAGCCAAATGAGGGAGAGCCTACTTATGGGCCTCTAAATTAGACATAAAATAAGGCCCATATAACCTTTTTTAGGCCCATCTAACCTTCCTTATGCACATAAAAGATATATTAAATCTCTCCTTCTACACTTAAAAATGTTTTCTTATGCTTTAATATGTTCTTAGTAAGGTTTAAAGGTAATTGTGTTAGTATGAATCTTTCGTCGAAAAAGACCACTTTAGCTACGCATAACAAATAGCCCTAACATCAATTATGGCTGCCAATATCTTTAAATCTGCAGTTAGGTGATCCAAACAAAGCTGCACAAATCCAGATCTAAGCATAAAAGACATTAAGCAGTGAAAATAAAATGTTGCTCCATGCATCCAATAGACAAGACAAGAACAATATATTTGAAAGATTTTTTTATATTAAAAAGGGGCATTTGAGAGGAAAACAAGAAAGGTGTTTCCAATTCTCCTCAATGGGATGGGTTCTTGAAAGTCCTTAGCATTTCAGATCTAAAATTTCTCTCTCTTGTTGGTGTAGAAAACCTAGACAAATATAGAACTCAAAGGGAGTTCACGAGGAAAAAATGGAGAATGTGACCAAGAGTATAGATCTAGAGTGATGTAATGCAATGAAAGGTGACTAATGAATGGGAAAACCCTTCTATTTATAATAAAATATTAGGGCGGTTTAGAACTTGGTGCATGAATAAAATATTATTAATCAAATTCTAGAACCACCTTTTAGGAATATTTTATTATATTTGTTGGAGCGAAAATTGATTTTTGACTTGGGTCAATTCCTTTATTTATAAATAATAAATAAATAAATGATTTATTTATTATTTTAAGGAAATGGTGGAAATATAATTAAATAAATGATGATTTATTTAATTATTTATAAATGATTTAGTCAAATTTAACTAGGAATACTATTTAAATAAGGATTTAAATAACTTATTCCTAGGAAATAATCAAATAAATAAGGATTTATTTAATTGATTTCCTTGTTTTGGGTTAAATATGACCAGGAAATATAAACAAATATAGATTTGTTTATTATTTCCTTTTGGGGTTTCCTGTTTAGACCATAAACAACTTAATAAAGGTGTTTTACTAAGTTATTTCACACAGTGAAAGAGATTTTACTTAGGGTAAAATTGGTCTTACATGGTATACTTGGGTTCATCTAATCATAATAGGTTAGATAACCAAAAAATAGTGTAACATATTGCCCCCCAACGTACGAGTGTTAGGAGCAAATCGTATGACCGAAGTACGTTGTAAGAACTCAATCACTAGACATCAAAAGGGAAGTCAGAGAGAGAAATGTATGGTAGTCTACTGTGCTAAAGGACTAGACCCCGAGGAGATGAGACTTACAGGTGCAACAAGTCTCTAGTTTATGAAGTGGTACCTGTGCTAAAGGCGGCGGGGGAGGCATACCTATGCCCGTCGAGACAAAGTACAAAATAATAGTATTTCCAGTAAACAAGGAACCGAACTATAAAGTACATGCTGGCATAAATATGAGCCAAAAAAATAGAATGATGAATCCTGCATACAGCCAGGACTTATATAATAATATTTTAGTACATGAGATACAAATACAACCCAAATACCCCCTATACACGGGGAAGGGCTCGCAAAATCTGACTGATACATGCCAATCGAAAGGGCGCTGCAAGCAGTTGAGGCCGACATCATCAAATGTAAGGAGCTGCATCAAAGGCTGAAATGAAGAAGTCATTCGGGCATGTGGGGGGCTACCTGGAGGGCCACCCCCTCATGAGGGTTGAGACATCTCACACACACCTGGGAATCACCAATAGCTGCTACTGCATCACTGGACCATCAAGTATACGGATCACGATCATGCTGAAAGGAGCTCGAACCAAGGTACACCGCCCTCTAGACCTAGCTTCTGGAGTAAATGAGCTGATGTCGACAGAAGGAGGTCCGCCATAGGTGAGGCAAGAAGGGATCCCCAACTAAGGCATGAGAGAAAATAGTAGAGTGACTAACATATAGACACTAACGATGATGATGAAATGGGGGAAGATCCAAAGGGGACCATAAAAACATGAGTAAAAAATGGTATCTCATGACGGAAATCGACACGAACAAGAATGAATATGGAGGCAAAGTGGTGCCCCAAGGAAAAGTGTTGTAAGTGAGAAAATCTGATTTTGAGGAGAGGTGAAGTAAGACTTTGTGGACAACATCTGTCCTGGTGAAGTAGCGAATTACGAAAACAAACAAATGCTGGCTATCTAAAAGAAAATAAAACATGCATTTTGAATGGGAAATGCTAAGGGTAATATCTCTTAAGATAGAGTGCATTGTGAGGATTAGGAAGGGGGTGGCCTTCAAAGTCCTCTAAAAGATATGCCCCCTTACCAAGATCTTTACTGATGATGTAAGGACCTAGCCATAATGAGTTAAACTTCCCATGACCGAGGGTATCATGGGCCTAGTCATATACTAGAACAAGGTCACCTTCATGAAAGGTACAAGGGTGTACTTTTTAGTCATACTGAGCTTTGGTGCGTTTTTTGGCCGCTTCAAGAGTTTGCAATGCAACACGACGGTCTTCAAAGGCGCGCTCAAGCATGATAAGTCGTTGTTCTAAAGGTTGGGTATCAGGGAGAACTTCGACGGCCAAGTGAAGGGAAGGAATTTCACATTCGATCAGTAAGACTGCCTCCTCGCCAAAGACAAGGTGGAAAGGAGTGAAACTGGTGGCGGTTTTAACAGAAGTACGATAAGCCCACAAAGCAGGGAAGAGCATAAGATGCCAATTGGTTTTGTGCTTATTCACCGTTCGTTGAAGCATGGTCTTAAGAATTTTGTTGACTGCTTCAACTTGGCCATTACCTTGGGGGTAATAGGATGATGAATATTGGTGCTCAAAACCCAATAGTGAGGATAGCTCATGCCAAATCTCATCTTCAAAATGTCGGCCATGGTCAGAGACCAATTGTTTTGGAACTCCGAATCGAGCAATGACGTGGTTAAAGAAAAAGAGGGCTGCGGCGGCTGCCGTATTGTTGAATGTTGGCATACCTTCAGCCCATTTTGTGAAATAGTCAACCGCCACGATGATATATTTGTGGTTAGCAGCAGAGGGAGGTCGAAATTCCATAAAGTCGATGGCCCATTTACAGAAAGGACCAGCTGTGACGACGGGATGGAGGGGAGCGAGAGGAGCTCGTGCCTTAGGGGCGAAATGCTGGCAATTGGAACAGTGTTTGGCTGCTTCAATGCAACCGCTAAAGAGAGAAGGCCAAAAATACCCAGCGCGCATGATTTTTTGGGCAGTAGCGAGGCTAGATAGGTGGCCGCCACAAGCGCCGCTATGACAGACATTGAGGACTTGCTTGGCTTTAGCGTGTATGAGGCAACGACGAAGGACATTATCCATTTCGCGACGATAAAGGTCGTCACCGTTCAGAAGGTAGCGAGGGGCTTGGTGTCGGATACGTCGTTGAGCATCATGATCAAGATGAAGGGCGAAATTTTGGGTTCACAAGTAAGTAAGGATGTCACCGTACCAAGGATCGTTGGTGGTGATGGAAAATAAATGTTCGTTGGGAAGAGCATCATTAATTGGAGTATCTTGCATCCCGGTAGGTAAATCATAAATGAATTCAATGAGGACTAAACCTTTCTTACTTTTTGGGGTGACAAATTCAAGGTCAAATTCTTGGAGGATAACGACCCAACAAGCATACTTCCCATTGAGGATGCGTCGACTCAATAGGAAATCCATGGGGTTGGAATTGGTCACAACCTTGGTGGAACGCATGAGGATATACTGACGCAGTTTTTGGATCGAGAACACAACAGCTAGCGCTAGTTTTTCTTCATGTGAGTAGGACACAGGCGGACTGGCAAGGTTCTTACTGACATAATAGATCACATGTTTGATACCGTTATCATCCTCCTGGATAAGGACACCAGCAACCGAATAGGTGGAAGCGGAGATGTATAGGATGAAGTCTTGGTCAAAGTCAGGAGGTCGGATCAAGGGAGCGGATGTGAGAGCATGCTTGAGGGCATCAAAAGACTCTTGAGCGTAGGTATCCCAGACAAATGGGGTGTTAGATCGAAGAAGTCTAAGGAAGCCATGTGCGGTAGTGGCATAGTCAGGAATGAATTGGCGAAGAAAATTGGCTTTACCTTGGAGACTTTGTAGCTGGCGTAAGGTACGAGGAATAGGAAGTTCAAGAATGGCTTGAACCTTTAAGGGGTCGAGAGTTATCCTATCTTTAGACACGATGAAGCTGAGGAGATGACCGACGGGAATGCATAAGACACATTTCAATGGGTTAAGGCGAATATTATACTTGCGAAATCAGAGGAAAATGGTACGCAGATCATGGAGGTGTTGCGCCCGATGTTTAGAACGCGCAGTAAGGTCGTCTAAATAGGCAAGGATAATATGAGCTAAGTCATGGAAATAATAAGACATGGCTCACTGAAAAGTGGCGCCGGTGTTTTTAAGACCAAATGGCATGACTCGAAATGCGAAAGTGCCCCACGGACTAATGAACACGGTTTTAAGTTGATCAGCATGATAGATAACGATTTGGTTGTATCCGGAGAAGCCATGCATAAAGAATAGAACCTCGTGCCCCGCACACTCATCAATGATTTGGTCAATAAATGGTGTGGGAAAGTTGTCTTTGGGACAAGCTTTATTCAGATCGCGAAAGTCGGTGCAGACACGAATGGTGCCTTGTTTTTTGAGGATGGGAACTGGGTTGGACACCCAAGTGGTGTATTCGATGGGATAAATGAAACCAGCCTGTCTGAGCTTATCGATTTCAACTTTGATGGCTTCACGTCTAGAGGGATGAATGGGTCTCAACTTTTGACGGACCGGAGTGGCATCAGGCCCTGTGTCGATATGGTGTTCGACAATGGCGGGATCAAGTCCGAACATTTCTGAGTAGGACCAGGTGAAAATATCGCGGAAGTCTTTGAAGAGTTTTGTATAGGCTTCAATTTCTTCCAGAGTGCATTGGGCACCCATGGTGATATGTTCTTCGATTCCTGGTTTGACAAAAATGTCTATTTTGCTGGTAGGAGAGATATTGGCCATATTGCCTTCTTCAAAAGTGTCAGGTGCAGGGATGGGGTTTTTAAACCAATCGACTTTATCAAGAATGAAGTCTTTAGATTCGACAGCATATTGGTCATGGGATTGATGTGGAAGGAAGTATGCACGATGGTGCATATAGTCCCATGGAAAATCAGGTTCGGTCATGGCTTCCATGATGTCTTCATCTGACTAGAATATTGGAAGAGTGGAGGGAATAGGATGACCTGATGAGGTAAAAATATGAGGCTCCTGATTGTGAGGGAAAAGTCTCACATGCGCGATGTCATACGTGGTGATAGAGGAGTGGTTAGGCGAAACATCGGGGGAAGGCACTAAGGGGTCGGTCGCCGGGAATCGCGATGATGATGAAAGGTAAGAAATGGTGGCTGACGGTTCGGTCATTTCAGTATCAGGATGCGAAATGTTAATTGGGGGAGACAGCTCATCTGGTGTTAGTGAAGAAGGTTTATGGTCAAGTGTGGTTTGGAATTGGCGGTACGTGGCTAAAGAAGAATGATACTCGTCAAGGTGGGGGCAAAGGTGGGTATAATGTCCATGGAAATCGTACAAAGAACAAGGGTGATTGGTGCGCAAGTTTTTAATTTTCGAGAGGGAATCGGGTATGGTGACATAGACCTCAGGAATATCGGATTCCGGAAATGTTTCGTTGACCATGGTTTTGAGATGCGGTAATTCAAGACAGGTATGGGTGGTGTGACCGACAACATCACACAAAGCACACTGGATGTTTTGCTTTGGAGGCCGAGGATGGGCAGAGTTTGTCGGGGAAGCCTTGTCCTTTGATGCCCCCCTGCGAGCTTTGCCATTCTTACCCGAAGCGGTCGCAACAGGAGGGAGTTCCTATTGAGGTGATCGAGGTACTGTTGCAACAGGAGAAGTCAGGGGGATCGGTTGAACCGGGGTCAAAGTAAGATATGGTTTGGGTTAACCAGGCAGGGTAGTGGCTGGAGGGTCAAGGTACCAGACGGGTATACCCAAGGTCAAGTTGGGGAGGGATAGGGTGGCCAAGATAGGGACCGAATAAACTCCGAGAGGGGGAGCAAGGAAAGGTATCTGACTAGTAGGGTAATGGCCAGGAGGAATGGTGCCAAGGGGGTTGATATCAGGGAGAATCGACCCAAGAGGGTAGAGAGGTGGGTTGGAACTATTTGTAGAAGAAGGTTTAGAAGGAAGAAGGCTGGCTAGCGGGGGCGAAGGGCTAGGAGCTAGTTGGGGGGGGTAAGGTTGAGGTTGATGACTAGACAAAGTGGGTTGCGTAAGGTCAGCCCAAAATGATTGCATCATGCAAACGTTCACCAAGCTAGGATCAGATACAGGAGGAGGGTCCAAAAAGGTTCCAAGCAAGGAGGTGTCTTTGTAGACGCCAGGGGAAACACTGGTTGAAGAATCAACAGTTTTCTTATTGGTGACAGTAGAGATGGTGGACTCAGGGGAGGTCTGAGATTTTGGTTCATGATAAGTCAACTAGTTAATGGTGACAATCTTTCCATTATGAGGGAAAAACATCTTGCGGTGGACTGCGGATGGGACAACAGACATGGCATAGGTGGAGCTACGCCCCAAAAGAATGTTATATTTAAGAGGGGCGTCGATAACCTCAACGTCGACACAAAATGTCTTGCCCGCAAGGGTGATAGGACAGTTACGGAATAGGCCAATGGGTTGGGAGGCATGGCCATCCCACACACGAAGGGTGATTCTGGAAGGAGCTAGTTCAGGAGATCCGAGTTGTTTCCAAATAGAAGCAGACATCACATAGGTAGATGCCCACTCATCAATAAAACACCAAGCGAAGTTGGCATTTTAGATTTTGACTGGGATTTGGAAAGCAACAGAAGCAGGGAGGGGGGGATGGTCTGACTGACGGGAATAAAAAACAATCAATTGGTCATCAGCAGGATCTACAGCACCCATGGAAGATAGTAGAGCCTTCTTTTGAGAAGGACATGACTGGAGGAGTTCCAGTGTTGAAATGGCAGCAAGAGATTGTGCCAGATCATCTACTATGCTATATGAATGGGTAGCCCGACCAGAGGCATCATTTTGGCGTAATGAACCCTTAGGAATCTTGGTATGAACCTCAGCTTTGGGCGGAGGGATTTGCAAGGGACCATTGGGTGTCGACAGAGGCTCTGTAGGACCTGAAGATGGGGACTCGGGGACAGACGGAGCGAGAGGCATGGAGTACTGATGAGACCGAGTTTGAAGGTTAAGATCGACAGTGAGAGGTTGGTCAGAAGCCATCATGAGAATCTGGTAATTGGAGGAACTAGAAGGGGAAGGTGTAGTGGTTACCAGGGCATGAGGTGGTTGAGTAGCCATGAATCCTTGTTGAGGGAAAGGATCGGTAAACACAACGGATTGAGAAGTAGCCGTATTGGGAGGGATAGTAGGGGAGGAATGTTGTCCCCGCACGTGGCCTGAGACTCCCACATCTGCCGCATCTATGGTAATAGGGGACAATCGTGAGTGTAATGACCATAAGCACCGCAACACGAACAAGGCTTATTGGTGCGAAGCGACCTGTCCAGCTTGGGCTGAGAGCCCTGTGGCTAGTTGGCAGTGTTAGAATCAATACTTGAAGGATTGGATCCACGATTACCAAAGGCAGATTGATTGCCTTTCCTCTTTCTTTGAGAAGGAAGATAATTAGTCGCGCCGTGCTGCGCAAATACTTGCCATAGAGGGGGTAGTTAGTGCCGCTACGGGGGTTGAGAAGGCAAGTGAGTGAGAGGTCCAAATGCTGGAGGAGTTGTGACACCAGGCAGTGGGTAAGGATAAGGGTTAAGATGGACAACATTGAGGTAAGCAGGAGTGTGGGCAAAAGGAGGAGGCATGCCGTATCTTGGATACATGCTACCTGGAGGGGGAAAAGTGCTGGAGGTGCTGGCCCCTCCTGGAGGGAAACCATAGCCCATAAGAGGTTGAGCAGAGGTATGTGAAAGAGCTCCAATGATACCGTCCGCAGAGTGAGATGCCCCCGGGGTGTTAGTGCCACCGGGTTTGGGGAGGTCAGGAAGGACGGTATAAACATAACCAGATTGAGCAAAGATAAGGTCATATTTCAAGGCTGTTTGGAGGGAGGATTCTTTGGTTTGAGGGAACTGGGATGTGACATATTTGTTGATGGGAGGTAAGAGAGAGCGAAGGAACCAGTCCATATAAACCCGATCTTCAAAGGTGGGGGCTCAACATAAGCTCCTTGTTCTCCGTCATTCCTAGACATGAGTGGAAAGGCGGGTCGAAGAGGATTGATAGAAAGAAGTCAAGAGTTCTGTACTAGTGTCGTATCGGAGAGGGAGCTGGAAAAAAGGGTTGGGAAATGGTCGCAAAGGCAGTATGGGAAGAGGCGGCATGATCAACATACCATTTAGAAGCTTCGCCGGTAAGCGTGCGTTGGAACAATCTAAGATGGATGGAGTCATCAGTAATGGAATTGGATGAACACCACATATGGAAAGATCGGATATGGTTGGAGGGATCTTCAATAGCAAGGCCTTTGAACTTTGGAATGTCGAAGGGGAGCTTGGTTGGCATAGCAAGCCAACTAACATCGTGGCGGATAGGATTATTGATCAACTAATTGAAATCGGGGAGACAGAGACCGGCCATATAAGGGAGCAAAGGGACAGTCGAGGTAGTTCCCGTAGTGGTTCTATTGGAAACGGACCCAGCAGTAGAACTGGGGTTGCCGCTAGCGCTAGGCCCTGAACTAGACATGGTGAAGGTAACAGGGGGAGAACTAGGAGTAGGGGGAGAACCTAAACAATCAGAAGAATAGTCGGAGTGCGGACTCGGGGGAGGACTTACTCGATGACGACGGGAAGGAGGAAGTCGACCAACCAGAAACTGAGGGTGAAGGCCAAGAATTCTCCGGGATGAACGCCTTGGAGGTGCAATGATGACGGGAAGAAGAAAAAATGACAAGGGCAGGGAGGTGAAAAATCGAGTGAGGTCAATGTCGAAACAAGGGCAGAGAGGTGCAGTGTCAATTGATTTTAAAGTCGTTGCCAGGCAGTGTTAACAAGGCTCTTCTTCACTTAGGGTCAGTGTGTGGCGTGTGTTAATTTTAATTTTTAAACCCAAACGTTTTGAGAGTAAAAGAAAAATTGTGTTGCGTAACTGAAAATAAATCTGCAGAGAACAGTAAATAAGACTGAAGTAACAGAAAATTAACAACTAACAATGCATCAATCTAACCCAACAAGGCGGGTCTCTCAAAACTAGTCTAGAAGAGGGAAGAAATCTAATCAAAACACGCTAAAAAGAGGCCAATAGATCTAAGGTCGAGAGGGACAGGGATCTAGAGGAGAAATCTACTGAAAAGAGGTGTAGAAAACAACAGAGAGGTAGAGGCAAGGTTGCTGCTACAAAGGAGAGAATCAGCTAAAGGTATAAGGGACAAGGAGGTGACCCTAAAGATAAACCCAAACAAAACTAAATGAGGTGATTTGAAAGGGAGAAGAGCTGATCTAGAGGGATTTGAAAATGAGGTATCAGATCTGACAAGAAGAACGCTGAAACTCTGAAAATTCAGACGTCTAAAACAACTAAAACTCGCCCACAAAAAGTGGAGGGTACTAAAGCCCTAAGGGGCAAGATTCCCACTTAGTTGAGTGAAACAGATCATAAACAGGTCTAAATGGGCAGAGACAGACGCTGGAAAACCCTGACAGAAGCTTCAGACAAACCCAAAAAAATTGCTGGAAAAGTGTAGGTCGCAGGTTTTGACCTGTTTTTAGTCCAGGTCATAGTTTTTGGGCATAAAAGTGCGCCCTCCAGTCCAGGTCGTAGTTTTTGGGCCAATAAGTGCGACCTGCAAATCCGGGTCTCTCAGCGGCAGATTTCAGAAAAAGTTTTCGTCTCAGCTGCGGCTAATGTTTGTCACCTGCGCAATAGGGCCAGAAACACACACAAGTTAAAAATTTTAATGTTTGAGGGTTTTAGAGGTGAAAAACACCATAAAAATAGGAAAAACAGGAAATTGAAGAGAAACCCTAGGGTCTGAAATAGCTGGATATGCAGGAATATATAAAACGACAGCGGTCACAAAAGAAAATCCGTGCGGAGTCGCCAATTGTTAGTATGAATCTTTCGTCGAAAAATACCACTTTAGCTACGCATAACAAATAGCCCTAACATCAATTATGGATGCCAATAACTTTAAATATGCAGTTAGGTGATCCAAACAAAGCTGCACAACTCCAGATTTAAGCATAAAAGAACTTAAGCAGTGAAAATAAAATGTTGCTCCATGCATCCAATAAACAAGACAAGAACAATATATTTGAAAGAATTTTTTATATTAAAAAGGGGCACCTGAGAGGAAAACAAGAAAGGTGTTTCCAATTCTCCTCAATGGGATGGGTTCTTGAAAGTCCTTAGCATTTCAGATCTAAAATTTCTCTCTCTTGTTGGTGTAGAAAACCCAGACAAACATAGAACTCAAAGGGAGCTCACAAGGAAAAAATGGAGAATGTGACCAAGAGTATAGATCTAGAGTGATCTAATGCAATGAAAGGTGACTAATGAATGGGGAAAACCCTTCTATTTATAACAAAATATTAGGGCGATCTAGAACTTGGTGCATGAATAAAATATTATTAATCAAATTCTAGAACCACCTTTTAGGAATATTTTATTATATTTGTTGGAAGGAAAAGGATTTTTGACTTGGGTCAATTCCTTTATTTATAAATAATAAATAAATAAATGATTTATTTATTATTTTAAGGAAATGGTGGAAATATAATTAAATAAATGATGATTTATTTAATTATTTATAAATGATTTAGTCAAATTTAACTAGGAATACTATTTAAATAAGGATTTAAATAACTTATTCCTAGGAAATAATCAAATAAATAAGGATTTGTTTAATTGATTTCCTTGTTTTGGGTTAAATATGACCATGAAATATAAACAAATATAGATTTGTTTATTATTTCCTTTTGGGGTTTCCTGTTTAGACCATAAACAACTTAATAAAGGTGTTTTACTAAGTTATTTCACATAGTGAAAGCGATTTTACTTAGGGTAAAATTGGTCTTACATGGTGTACTTGGGTTAATAGGTTAGATGACCAAAAAATGGTGTAAAAAATTGCATATTTGTGCCTAATATTGGTTATTTTTGTAGAATATTGTGAGAATATTGGGCAAATTATGCAGATTTGGAGAAGGAGATAATTTAGGGACTTGATCCTTGACACTGGAAGATAAATATTGAAGAATAAATGAGCACAATGTCAGGAAATTATGGAGAAATATTGGATATATTCAAGGGGTTTGTCCACCCTCCTTAACTATCAAAGGTAGCCAAGCAAACCAAGGATGAAGTGCACTAAATCTATGGTTTTCTTGGAGTAAAAATGGATTCAATCACTATTTTCTAGGGATCTGTTGGTAGCTGCCCTGTAGAATAAATAGAGTAGAGCTAGAGCTATGAAGGGATTCGTTTCCATTCAGAGCTTTTGCTGCAAGCTATTAAGCTTTTTATTATTGTACTCAATGATTAAACTTTCAAAAATGCAACGAGGCTATTCTCTTCCTGAAATGAGCAGACATACTCCATTTTAATGATTTACTTCCAGAGAGTTGGGCTCGTGGGTTAGGGACCAGCCCATGTGCCTCATCTTCTCTGCTGTTATCATTCTTTCCTTTCTATTATTTAGATAGTTTTGTTTATGTCATTTAGTTAGTTATGCTTCTGATAGTTTCATTTTTGTTTAGTTTTTTCTTTCAGTGTGCTGATGTAGTTTTTCATTTGATTATGAGAGTAATAGAATAGAGGAAAACTCCAAAAGGTGTGGATCAAGCCTTACCCTCTCATCTCTGTCTATAGAGTTCGAGGAGGGTAGACCTTCCCATGGGCCAAAAATTACTTTCTCTTCACTGTTTCTGAGTTTAGGGAAGAAATTGCATTACCAGCCAGAGTCTTTCTTTCACTGTATTATCACGTATTCTTCAATTTTTCATGCATGGATCAGCACGGTTGTTTGCAAGAATAAGCATCAAAAGGTCAAAAGAAGTTCATTAAGTCGTTCCACTTCATTTTCTAATTCCTCTCCATCAATTCTGAACCTTGTTATTGTGCCTCCATTTCCCTCCTTTTTCTCTTCTTATCAACTGCCGCACCCTTTTTATTCACAAAAACCATTAAAAGTTTGACTTCTGCCTTTCCTCCTAGAAATTCCCACTGTCGCATTTCACATCTCGCAGTATCCTCCATCTCCTTCCTTTGCCATTCACTAGCATCTCTGGGATTTTCCCTTTCACCTACCTTTACCGATCATTACGAAATTATTCGAAGAACCCTTTAGAAATCGACCTTTCCCTTCTCCCTTTAAGACTAACCACAAATCACAATCGCATTTCCCATTTGGTCCTTATTAACACCTTTCGCTTCCAGACCCCAATTGCAATATTCCTTTGCGCCTTACCTTCGCCATATATATTATTAAAAATCTTCAAAACATTGGAAACCTCTTTACTCTTACCTTTGAACTTACCACATTTCCCTTTCGCTCCATCGCAAATCACAATATCTATCCGCTCTCCGTTAATACTTACCGCTCTTGTCTGCCAATTGCGATATTATTAAAACGCTCTACCATTGGCCGTACCACCCTGTCATCCCGTTGCATTTCACATTTCGCAACATCTATCCCATCACATTTCACATTTCACTCCCACTTCCAAACATCACTTCCACTTCCCCACCAGCATTGCGATATTGCGATATTGTGATATCGCATTGCCACCCCCCTCTTACAACTTCTCCATCGCACTCTTAAGGCCTCCCTCTCCAAATCATGTTTGCGACATAATAAGTTTTAATAAAGTCTAAACCGCTCTTTCTACCTCTAAGCCTTGTCCCATGTGGTTAAGCCCTCTATTAGCACCTTTACCCACTTTCCCTCTGGACTGCAATCAACACTTTTTCAATTAGAATTAATTCATGGATAGCTTCATGGATAGAAGCATGGTAGATAGAAAATAAGATAAGTAGGGTGTGTTTAGCCGATTGGCCAATTTAAGTGTGATTTAAATTAATTTCTTTTCCGCCATTTATTTTCAGCAAGTTAAATTAGTTTCATTTCCGTCATTTCCATTCTGCAATTTAAATTAGTTTCTCTTCTATCATTTATTTTCAGCAAGTTAAATTACTTTCCTTTCCTGTCATTTATTTTCAGCAATTTAATTTAGTTTCCTTTCTGTCATTTCCTTTGTGCAATTTATTTTAGTTTCATTGAAGTGTGTCAGACTTCACCGAGAAACCCTAGAAGTAGCACCCTTTCATAGAGCGGAAGAGGATGACATGAATAGAATGCATATATTTTTTATATAGCACTGCCACCTCCAAGTTTTTATGAACCCCAGTTGATAAAGTAAAGTAGGGCAGCCCCTGGGAGTTGCAGCACTCTTGGTGCAATACCAAGGCTCACCACTTTTTGGCACTGTTGTCAGGGAGGTGTCTAGTAGATGCTTTGATTCTGTTTTAGAATTTTTTTTGCTTTCCTTTTTCATGTTGTTTCTGAAATATTGAAAAATACAAAAAAAATATGATTTTTATGCCTCATAGGAGTAAGGATACTCAGAATTTTTTTAAAAATACTTCTCCAATACCAACCGCCCCACTTGACCACGTGGTGCAGTAAGAACCACATCACCATACACTTTTGAAGGTAGAAGAGATGGATGGATATGATGAAAATGAAGAAGATCTTATTGGGTTTCCCATTCAAGATATGGACATCAGTGTACATATTAAGAGCATCCCTCCATCTTTCCTTCCCAACTTCCATGATATGAGGACAGAGGATCCGGAAATATTTCTCTTTGAATTTGAGATACTTTGTAGATCTTATGGCTACTTATCACACACTAAAAAACTTAGATTGTTTCGTGCAACATTGAAGTATAAAGCTCTTAAATGGTTCATGAGTCTAGGTACTAATTCAATAAAATCATGGAATGATATGCAAAAGATATTTATAGGAAAATATAAAAACCACAATCTTAAAGAAGAAATTTTTAGAATGAATCAAAAAGAGGATGAGAGCCTTGAGGATCTCATAGATAGGCTCATGTTTAACGTTAAGAGGGGAAATTTGCATCATTTAGGATTTGAAACACTAAAAACCCTCTTACTTAGAATAATTAGGGATGAGTGGATTAATCTCCTTAATCTCATGAGTGGAGGAGATGTATACCAATTGTCATTTGAAGAATTTGTGAAACATGCAAGCGCATATCAAGAGGAAGGGAAAGAGTAAGTAAATCTGCCTCAACATTGGTAAGGCAAGATGAACTTGGAAATTTTATTGACAACTTTAAAACATAAATTCTTAGAAATCTAAGTGAACAAGTAGAAATGTTAAGAATGCAAAATGAGCAAAAAGAAGATGCTGATATTTTTGTTATCCATGCAGAATCATATGCTACTAAATGTTGTCCATAATTCCCCAGGTTTAAAGAATTTTACCAGGAAGACAATGGAGGAAGGCAATCACCAAAGAAGCCATGTTATGTAGCTCCAAGGATTCCCTGGTAGCCTAGTCAACTTGATATGATGCAAGGACCCACTTCACAATTTCAAGCTTATTTACATCTATCTCAAACTAATTGGGACATACTCCCTCCTTGGAAACCTTGGCCATATCAACCCCAAAACCAATCTTGGCAACATGGTTGGCAAGGACCTTATTTGGAAAATCCACAATATCCTCAATATTTCCCTCCATATCCTCCATACCCAACTCCATGTTATCCCTACCATCCACCTCCACCACAACCATAGCCTCAACCACATCCATCTAATATATCCGTCCCCACTCAACTACCTGTACCACCATTTCCAAACCCCTACTATGAAGTATCTAAGCTTACTTACAATGCTGAGGTACAACACTTTCAAACATATCCTCTTGATCTAGATGGTATTCGTCTTAGTTCAAGAAAGGTATTACAAAGAAGAGATTTTCTTAATGTCATTGAAGGAAAACATCAAGAAGAAGAAGATACAAATGAGGAGATCAAAAGATCAAGGGCTGCACTTGATGAAGAGACGACATCAAAATCAGATGTTGAGAAAGTTTCCTCATGTTTACCAGCATTTCCTCCATTTGATCAAGAGAACAATCAATAAAAAGAGGAATATTTGAACGTCATAATTGAAGAGGACATACAAGGTGACCCAACTCAACAAGTGGACCAGGGGCATCACAACTATATTGATATATGGTTCCAAATGGTCATTAAGTTACAACAACACACCCTTCTCCAACAATACTTGATACAATCCCAGTCAAAGTAATTAATCTCTCATATTCAGGTACATGTCAAAGCATGTATTCCAAGTGTGCACATGATTTTATTTGTCATCTTGATGTGTACATGGCTCCATTGGAAGTATTCATATACTTTAAAAAGGTTTTGTTTTTTCAAGTAGAGTAGGAAAGTGAAAAAAAAAAAGAAAAAAGGGAAAGAATAAAATCTTAGGTGAAAACCTCTTTTGAGGCGTTTGAGATTGGCTCACTGATTGAAAACCTTCATGAGGCGGTTGTTTGGTTGAAAAAAAAAGAAAAAAATTTAAAGAGAAAAATAAAATATCCTAGGTGAAAACCTCCTTTGAGGTGCCTAGGTAGACCTACTAGTTGAAAACCTCATTAAGGCAGCTAGTAGGCAAAAAAAAGAAAAAAGCCTTTCTCCATGTATCTCTCTCTAAATAATACAGGTGATCTCCAACCTTTTCAAGTAGAAAGCAGCAAGTTGACACAAAAATAAAATTTGGTCAACACTTTTGTCAAAGGTAGTCAAACTTGGACTTCCTCCTCATGTGCTTAGATGCTCCAAAGGGACCCCAAGTAGATCGCCACATGTAGCTTCAGTAGCAACTTCAATATCACCTGCACAAAAAAATCAAGGGTAAGGCTCAGATATGCAATCATCTAACCCTTTCTTCGAATCTATTTTAGCTTAAGAAAACATTAAAAAGTGTGAGAAGGAAAGTTTTTTTATATAGCCAAAATCAGTAGGAGAGAAACCTCAGCCTTATCTAGCGACATGCCTCACTTTTTCCACCAAGAAGAGGAACAAGACAAAAGTAAAAAGGACTTGAGAACGTGGGTAGTAAGTAGTTCATTGTAATGGAAGACAATGAGTGCCAAGGGGTAACCAAGGGTGAACTCAGTTAACAGAAAAAGAACTTTGAGTTTATTTTGCATGCAAAAAACATAAAAAAAAAACAAAAACAAAAACAAAAAAAGAAAAGAAAAAAGGAAAAAATTAGATAAAAGGTGGACCCACCACCTCTTGGCATGTGAAACATATTTTATTAAGGCATCTGAGGACCTCCAATATGCACCTACGAGAAGAAATGCAAGAAGAATATCAATAAGATTAGCAAGAGGAGCAACGCATAGGCCAATAAACATAAAACGAAATAAGCCAGCATGCAGGAAGAACCATAAGGTAGGGAGGATGAATAGGTTGTTGAGAGGATGAGCAACATTTTCAGTAGGGGGGTGATGATGGGCCTCTAAATTAGAAATAAAATAAGGCCCATCTAACCTTTCTTAGTCCCATCTAACTTTCCTTATGCACATAAAAGATATATTAAATCTCTCCTTCTACACTTAATAATGTTTTCTTATGCTTTAATATGTTCTTTGGAAGGTTCAAAGGTAATTGCATATTTGTGCCTAATATTGGTTATTTTTTTAGAATATTGGCCAGATTATGCAAATTTGGAGAAGGAGATAATTTGGGGACTTGCTCCTTGCCACTGGAAGATCAATATTGAAGAATAAATGAGCACAATGTCAGGAAATTATGGAGAAATATTGGAGATATTCAAGGGGTTTTCCCACCCTCTTTAACTATCAAAGGCAACCAAGCAAATTGAGAACGAAGTGCATTCAATCTATGGTTTACATGGAGTCAAAATGGACACAATCACTATTTTCTAGGGAGTTGTTGGTAGCTGCCCTGTAGAATAAATAGAGCAGAGCTAGAGCTAGGAAGGGATTCCATTCCATTCAGATCTTTTGCTGCAAGCTATTAAGATTTTTGTTATTGTACTCAGTGATTAAACTTTTAGAAATGTAACGAGGCTATTCTCTTCCTAAAATGAGCAAACAGACTCCATTTTAGTGATTTAGTTCCAAAGAGTTGGGCTCGTGGGTTAGGGCCCAACCCATGTGCCTCAACTTCTCTATTGTTACCATTCTTTCCTTTCTGTCATTTAGCTAGTTTTGTTTCTATCATTTAGTTATTTTTTCTTTCGATAGTTTCATTGTTGTTTAGTCTTTTCTTTCAGTGTGCCGCTGTAGTTTTTCATTTGCTTATGAGAATTATAGAATAGAGAAAAACTCCAAAAGTTGTGGATCAAGCCTTCCCCTCAAATCTCTGTCCATAGAGTTCGAGGAGAGTAGACCTTCCCATGGGCCAAAAATGACTTTCTGTTCAATGTTTTTGAGTTTAGGGAAGAAATTGCATTACCAGTCTAAGTATTTCTTTCACTGTATTATTGCGCATTCATCTATTTTTCGTGCATGGATAAACATGGTTTTTTGCAGGAATAAGCATCAAAAGTTAGAGAGAAGTTCATTAAGTTGTTCCGCTTCATTTTCGAATTCCTCTCCATCTATGTGTTATGCTTCTAAACCTTGCTGTTGCGCCTCCATTTCCCTCCTTTTTATCTTCTTATCAGCTGCCACACCCTTTTTATTCACAAAAACCATTAAAATTTTGACCTCTGCCTTTCCTCCTTGAAATTCCCGCTACCGCATTTCGCATCTCGTAAGATCCTCGATCTCCTTCCTTTGCAATTCATCAACATATCTGCGATTTTCCCTTTCACCTTACCTTTATCGATCATTACGAAATTATTCGAAGAACCCTTTAGAAATCGACCTTTCCCTTCTCCCTTTAAGACTTAATGCAAATCACAATCACATTTCCCATTTGGTCCTTATTAGCACCTTCCGCTTCCAGACCCTGATTGCGATATTCCTTTGCGCCTTACCTTCACCATATATATTATTAAAAATCTTCAAAACATTGGAAACCCATTTACCCTTACCTTTGAATTTACCACATTTCCCTTTCGCTCCATCGCAAATTATAATCTCTATCCGCTCTCCGTTAATACTTACCACTCCTGTCCGCCGATTGCGATATTATTAAAGCGCTCTTCCACTGGCCCTAGCACCCTGTCATCCCATCGCATTTCGCTCCCGCTCCTGAACATCACTTCCACTTCCCCACCAGCATTACAATATTGCATATGGCATATCGCATTGCCACCCCCCTCTTACAACTCCACGATCGCACTTTTAAAGGCCTCCCTCTCCAAACCATGTTTGTGACATAATAGGTTTTAATAAAGTCTAAACCCCTCTTTCCACCTCTAAGCTTTGTCCCATGTGGTTAAGCCGTCTATTAGCACTTTACCCCCTTTCCCTCCGGACTGCAATCAACACTTTTTCAATTAGAATTAAGTCATGGATAGCTGCATGGATGGAATAATGGTAGATAGAGCATAAGATAAGTAGGGTGTGTTTAGCCGATTGGCTAAGTTAAGTGTGATTAAAATTAGTTTCTTTTCTGCCATTTCTTTTCAACAATTTAAATTGGTTTCCTTTCCGTCATTTCCTTTCTGCAATTTAAATTAGTTTCTTTTCTGCCATTTATTTTGAGCAAGTTAAATTATTTTCCTTTCCTGTCATTTCTTTCAGTAATTTAATTTAGTTTCCTTTCTGTCATTTCCTTGCTTCAATTTATTTTAGTTTCATTGAAGTGTGACAGACTTCACCCAAAAACCATAGAAGTAGCACCCTTTCGTGGAGTGGAAGAGGATGACATGAGTAGAATGCATCTGTTGTGTATATAGCACTGTCATCTCCAAGTTTGTACGGACCCCAGGTTGATAAAGTAAAGTAGGGCAGCTCCTGGGAGTTGCAGCACTCTTGGTGCAATACCAGGGCTCATCAATTTTTGGCGTCATTGTCGGGGAGGTGTCTAGTAGATGCTTTGATTATATTTTAGCATTTTTTTGTGCTTTCCTTTTTCATGTTGTTTCTGAAATATTGAAAAATACAATAAAATATGATTTTCATGTCTCATAGGAGTAGGGATACTCAATTTTTTTTTTTATAAATACTTCTGCAATACCAATCCCCCCACTTGACCACGTGGTGCGGTAAGAACCACATCACCATACACTTTTGAAGGTAGAAGAGATGGGATGGATATGATGACAATGAAGAAGATATTATTGGGTTTTCCATTCAAGATATGGACATCAGTGTAAATATGAAAAGCATCCCTCCATCTTTCCTTCCCAACTTCCATGGTATGCGGACAGAGGTTCCAGAAACATTTCTCTTTGAATTTGAGATACTTTGTAGATCTTATGGCTACTTATAACACACTCAAAAAATGAGATTGTTTCCTGCAACATTTAAGGATAAAGCTCTTAAATGGTTCATGAGTCTAGGTACTAATTCAATAATATCATGGAATGATATGCAAAAGATATGTCTAGGAAAATATAAAAACCATGATATTAAAGAAGAAATTTTTATAATGAATCAAAAAGAGGATGAGAGGCTCGAGGATCTCATAGAGAGGTTCATGTTTAGCGTTAAGAAGGGAAAATTGCATCATTTAGGATTTGACACACTAAAAACCCTCTTACTTAGAACAATTAGGGATGAGTGGATTGATCTCCTTAATCTCATGAGTGGAGGAGATGTATACCAATTGTCATTTGAATAAATTTGTGAAACATGCAAGCGCATATCAAGAGGAAGGGAAAGGATAAGTAAATCCACCTCAACATTGGTAAGGCAAGATGAACTTGGAAATTTGCTTGACAACTTTAAAACATAAATTCTTAGCAATCTAAGTGAACAAGTAGAAGTGTTAAGAATGAAAAATGAGACAAAAAGAAGATTCTGATATTTTTATTATCCATGCAAAATCGTATCCTACTAAATGTTGTCCATCATTCCCCAGGTTTAAAGAAGTTTACGAGCAAGATAATGGAGCAAGGCAATCACCAAAGAAGCTATGTTATGTAGCTCCAAGGAGACCCTGGAAGCCTAGTCAACTTGATATGATGCAATGACCCACTTCACAATTTCAAGCTTATTCACATCCATCTCAAACTAATTGGGAGACACTCCCTCCTCAGCAACCTTGGCCATCTCAACCCCAAAACCAATCTTGGAAATATGGTTGGCAATTACCTTACTGGTAAAATCCACAATATCCTCAATATTTCCCTCAATATCCTCCATACCCAACTCCATGCTATCCCTACCATCCACCTCCACCACGACCACAACCTCAACCACATCCATCTCATATATCCGCCCCCACTCAACTACTTGTACCACCGTTTCCAAACCCATACAATGAAGTATCTCAACGCACTTACAATGCGGAGGTACAACACTTCCAAACATATCCTCTTGATCTAGATTGTATTCATCTTAGTTCAAGAAATGTATTAAAAAGAAGAGATCTTCTTAATATCATTAAAGGACAACATCAAGAAGAAGAAGACCCAAATGAGGAGATCAAAAGATCAAGGGTTGCACTTGATGAAGAGCCGACATCAGAATCAGATGTTGAGAAAGTTTCCTCATGTTTACTAGCATTTCCTCCATGTGTTGAAGAGAACAACCATCAAAAAGAGGAAGATTTGAATGTCATAATAGAAGAGGACATCCAAGGTGATCCAACTCAGTAAGTGGACCGGGGGCATCACAACTATATTGACATATGGCTCCAAATAGTCATTAAGTTGTAGCAACACGCTCTTCTCCAATAGTACTTGATACAATCATAGTCAAAGAAATTCATCTCTCATATTCATGTACATGTCAAATCATGTAGTCCAAGTGTGCACATGATTTTATCTGTCATATTGATGTGTACATGGCTTCACTGGAACTATTCATATACTTGAAAAAGGTTTTGTTTTTTCAAGTAGAGTAAGAAAGTGAAAAAAGAAAAAGAAGGAAAGAATAAAATCTCAGGTGAAAACCTCTTTTGAGGCATTTGAGATTGGCCCACTGAATGAAAACCTCCATGAGGCGGTCATTGGGTTGAAAAAAGAGAAAAAAAAATTTTCTAGTTGAAAACCTCCTTTGAGGCGCCTAGGCATACCTACCAGTTGAAAACCTCATTAAGTTAGCTAGTAGGCCTTAAAAAAAATGCCTTTCTCCATGAATATCTCTCTAATGAATACAGGTGCTCTCCAAATTTTGCAAGCAGAAAGCAACAAGTTGGCACAAAAAGAAAATTTGGTCAACACTTTGGTCAAAGGTAGTCAAACTTGGACTTCCTCTTCATGTGCTCAGATGCTCCAAAAGGACCTCAAGTATATCGCCACATGTAGCTTCAGTAGCAACTTCAGCAACAACTTCAATATCACCTGCAAAAACAAATCAATGGTAAGGCTCAGGTATGCAATCATCTAACCCTTTCTTTGAATCTATTTTAGCTTAAGAAAACATTAAAAAGTGTGAGATTTTTTTTTTTTTTTTATATAGCGAGTTATATCACTGAAGATTGGCCCATATCCACTATTGAGCACTTCTGAAATTGAAGAAGTTAGTCTCTGGGATTCGTGATATTCAAGCTCAAAATGATGTTGTATGTTCAGAGTGTGCTAGTGGAAAGAAGGCAAGAGTGCCATTCCCCTCTAGCAAGACGAACCTTCATCTCATTCATTCTGACATATGTGGTTTAATGCCTGTACATTCACTTGGTGGTCAGCTCTACAACATAACCTTCATCAATGATTTCTCGAGGAATACATGGATATATTACTTGAAGCATAAGGATGAAGCCTTTGAAATGTTCAAAGACTTAAAGGCTTTGGTCGGAAAAAAAATAGGGAAGAAAATTAAGATCTTCGGGTCTGAAAATGGTGGGGAATACATTTCAAATGAGTTCATAGACTTTTTCAAGAAGGAAGGAATCAAGAAGGAGATTATTTTTCCCTATAATCCTGAACAAAATGGAGTGGATGAAAGAAAGAACAAGTTTATTGTGGAAGCTACTCGTGCCATGCTCCATGATCAAAAGTTGTTGAAATTCCTTTGGGGATAGGAAAAAAATAGAACAGTATATGTTCAGAACAGGGTTCCTCATCAAGCATTGGACAACAAGACTCTTGAGGAAGCAATTACAGGTTTCAAGCCTAATGTTGGTCATCTCCGAATATTTGGCTGCCCTGTATATTTCCATGTGCCTAAAGACAAAGGAAACAAGAATGAAGCCTTTCGAAGAAAAGGTATGTTTGTTGGATATTGTGAAAGTTCCAAATAATTTAGAATATATATTCATGCTGAAAGGAAGGTTGAAATTAGCAGGGATGTAACATTCTACGAAGACACTGCCCTTGGAAAAGTAAGGGACCTTCCTCTACCTCCTCCTGAGAAGAAGAGTGATGATATAAATATTCTATAAAATCTTTCTGTGTCGTAATCCGAGAAAGATATTGTTGATGATCCCATGGAGGCTATGGACCCCTTGGATCCTCCTCCATGTTATCCTCATACTGGGAAGAGGCCACTATGGCTTCGATACACACTAAAAGATGCTGAAATACATGTTGCTGCCCATGGAACATTTAGAGAGAGAAATAAGCCATGCAAGTACTAGGGATATGTTGTAGCTATGAGAAATATGATTCAATTTGAACCTCACACCTTTGAAGAAGTCGTGCAATAACAAGTGTGGAAGGATGTTATGGTTGAACGTATGGGATGTTGTCGATAGGAAGAGTACTTTTGGATGTGGTTTTAGACTAGGATATGCCATGATATCTTGGATGCAAAGGAAGCAAAATTTTCCATCCCTTAGCACAACTAAGGCCGAGTATATTGCAACCATCCTAACAAGTTGTGAAGCAATTTGGTTGAGGAAGCTCTTTGGAGAGTTATTTGAGTAGGTCCTAGACACAAAATTTATCTATTGTGATAATAAGAGTGGGATTCATTTGTCAAAGAATCATATGTTCCATGAAAAATCCAAGCATATTGAGATAAAATATCATTACATCTGAGACATGGCGTAGAGAGGAGATGTGAGACTCCCTCGCATTTTGACAGCCGAGCAGATAGTCAATATCCTCACCAAGGCTTTGCTGAAAGGAAGTTCTTGGGCTTCAGAGAGCAACTTAGACTGGTTGAGATGACCCTTTTGGATTAAGGGTCCTAGATGACCAAGAATGTTGAGTAGTGTTATTCCCCCCTGGTTGAGCTCTTAGGGTGAGGAATGGAGCCGATGGGATCCTAGGGATGAGAGACCTCGGCGAATAGGGTGTGAACCGGATCTCCCCTAGTCGGGAGAGTATGCCTTGGTGGGTGTCCTGCTCTGTAGGATTACCTCTGTTACTAAAATGTATGACATTGCCTAGCTATGTAAAATATTCTTTCATCATACTTACCTCCTCTCCTGATCTTACAACCTTTGTTTCCTCATTCCCGAGCCCACGAAAATGGAAGAAGCCACTTAAAACTCCAAAAGCCTTGGTGCGCAGGTAACCGCGGCTTGCACATGTGTTTTACTGGCTAGGGTACGCAAGTAATGTGAAGAAAGTTGCGTTCATTGCCTTTTCGATGTAATACTGCGGTACCTGTAAAGTCAAAAAAACGCGAGAAATTAAGCTGAAAAAGTTGGTTGGTCAATTCTAGGGGATTTTCGATGAATTTTTGGGGATGAGTACGCTTTGATAAGGTGCATGTATCCCACACCTTAAGGAACTAATCCCTTGATGTGAGGAGCCTATCCCTTTGAAGGAGGATTCTATCCCTTTAAAGGTGGAATCCTAACCTCCTCATCTGCTCTATAAAAGGAGGCATTGGGTAGCCTCAAGGGGTGAACAAGAAGAATATTTTTGGGTGAGATTTTGGAGATTGAGGATTAGAGTTGAAGCTTTATGTGTGATTGAGCTGAAGTGCTGTTAAGATTTAGACTTCTTTCTGCTGAGCTTTTGAGAGGAAAGATCAAATACCTCTTTATGCTTATGGAGGAAGAGTGCAAGACTTATCAAAGTAGAGGAGATTCCTGCTTCGGACCCCGGGAAGGCCTTTCGAACATCAAGGCTAAGGTTGTAAGGTTCTTCTGTATATTTTTAAGATTAAT
Source organism: Pinus albicaulis (assembly GCA_034641835.2). Lineage (NCBI taxonomy): Eukaryota > Viridiplantae > Streptophyta > Pinopsida > Pinales > Pinaceae > Pinus > Pinus albicaulis. Next base: position 1,682,057,996 of record CM076578.1, read on the forward strand.
ACAATCAAGTTCTGTTTTTCTCAATAAATTGTCGTTCGATTGTTTATTTCAATAAGCTATCGTTTGATCGTTTATTTCATAGATTCCTTGATCACTATGATAGGTATGTTTTATGATTATTTGTTATACAGGTGCTATTGATATTTTCTTGTTTGTAATTGTAGATCAACGAAAGATGATACTTTCTTGTGACAAAAGGGCCCTTGTTGCAACGGAAGCATCATCTTTCGTTGATCTGCAATTACAAACAAGAAAATATCAATAGCACCTGTATAACAAATAATCATAAAACATACCTATCATAGTGATCAAGGAATCTATGAAATAAATGATCAAATGACAGCTTATTGAAATAAACAATCGAACGACAATTTATTGAGAAAAAAAGAACTTGATTGTATTAATCTTAAAAATATACAGAAGAACCTTACAACCTTAGCCTTGATGTTCGAAAGGCCTTCCCGGGGTCCGAAGCAGGAATCTCCTCTATTTTGATAAGTCTTGCACTCTTCCTCCAGAAGCATAAAGAGGTATGTGATCTTTTCCTCTCAAAATCTGCAGTGAAATAAAGTCTACAAATCTTAACAACACTTGGTCAATCACACATAAAGCAGACTCTGAATCCTCAATCTCAAAATCACTAAAATCTTCTTCTTGTTCACCATTTGAGGCTACCTAATGCCTCCTTTTATAGAGCAGATGAGGAGGTTAGGATTCCACCTTTGAAGGGATAGAATCCTCCTTCAAAGGGATAGACTCCTCACATCAAGGGATTAGTTCCTTAAGGTGAGGGATACATGCACCTTATCAAAGCGTACTCATCCCCAAAATATAAATACAACAAATTGACCAAAAATTCAACTTTTCATTTTAATTCGCGCTTTAAACAGTGCCCACGAACAAAACATGAAAATACGTTCAGTTGCTATTTCTGCATTGCATGCCTATTTAACAATGATGGCAAAACACTGAGTTGCAAAAATTTCCTCCATTTCGGGGGCTGAGGAGGCTGTAAGGCACTGCGAGTAATAATCATACGCGAGAAATGAAATTGGTGATACCGTCGGTGTAGCAGTGCTTGTTGGTCCAACAATTAGAAGATACGGTCTGTCATATATGAAGAGTGAAGTACTTTATCATTTCAAGGATCATCTTGTGGACACCCCAGTCGGAACCTGTAAAAACATTCAATGTAAAATATATATATGTAATCATATCATCGCTGAGGTAGGCATTCCCATACTCAGATCAAAACTAACTAGAAACTAATCTAAACTGTTCTGATACAGGAATGATTTTAATATTACATCAATAATGTAGACACAGCATGGGCGCAACCATCTGTAATGAATAGTCTACTGTATAATAATAAAACTCCTCGTAGCCTGGATAGTGGAAACTAGATCTAGGGTCTTGATTTCCGCTTCCCGAACTAGTACGATCCTATCCATGCGATTAAATGTGTTGAAGTCGAACATGGTAGAAACCACTTGATTACCAGTCAATAATGTAAACTGTTAACAAGTGTGAGAGAAACCACCAGTAATGTCAATGGCTCTCAAAGTACTCAGTACAATCCATGAAATGTGAATGAATGAGCTGAAGTCGAACATGTCACGAAATCATTCGATCGAAGGTCAATGATGCAACCTGTCGTCGAAGGCGAGAAACTTGCCATTGAGGCATGCAGATTTCAAGGTACTGACGATTTCTGGATCAACTTCCTAGATAATGAGCTGATGTCGATAGAAAGTGATCCGTCATAGGAAAGCCCACAACACGAAATCATAGATCAAGTTTTGAAGAAATATATTGGCAAGGACTGACTCAGGGATGGTAAAAAATGGATGACAAATATTTTGCAGATGAATGGTTTATTTGAACTGTCCTCTTGAACACATAACGACACTGTAGATGGCTTGGTGACAATTGACCCAAAGCTAATACCCAGAAACCAGTTGAAGAATTTCAATATGGTTTGATTAACTGTTAGGCAAAGGATTTTCCCAACCCAGGTGAACAAAAAGTGTCGTGTTCAAGAGTGGTTAACGGTTTTCTGAATAATCAAAATGTAACAAACATGTTCGTTTTTCTCTCTTTTCCCCCACCATTTCTGGCAAGTACCTCTTTATTTTTGACAAGCTTGAGGAGGATAACATTTGCTTGTTTATAAGCTCATCCTTCGGATGAGTCCAACTTAGTTTAAGATTAGAACCCTAAGAAGGAGTGGTTCGTTCTTGTTTAAAATTGAACAGGTCCTTTACTGTTAAATTTTAACGAGTCCAGTATAGGAGAAACTCGGTGTTTTTCAATTTTAGGGAGTCAGAAGAAAAAACTTAAGAAAACTCCATGGGTGTACTTTTTCGTAAATTTAGTCTCTCGAGCCCAAAAAAGGATAAAATAATGCGGGAGAGAACTCTATTGACCGTAATTAGTCAACTTATACCTTTTTCGTAAATAGTCCATTTCAGTCCGTAAAAGGGGTAAACTTATACTGAAGGGATGATTATTCATTTACTTTAACGAGTTTGAATAATCAAGTACTCGACAAGCTTTTCATGTTTAGAGAGTCTGAAAAGGGCTTAAAAGAGGACTCCAAGGTTTCGCTTTTTCAGTAAGTTTTAACGAGTTCGAAAAAGGGATAAAAATGTACTCATGGTTTTCGCTTTTTCGTAAGTTTTAACGAGTTCAAAAAAGGGATAAAAATGTACTCCTGTGGCCGACTTTCTATTTAATTAACGAGCAGGAAAAGACGGAAATAACTCGGCATTTTCATTTTTTTTACGAGAATGAAAGATAGAAAAATAATCTCGATATTTTCATGAGTTTAACGAGTCTTGAAAATAACTGAAATTGACTCCAGATAGGTTTCATTTTTATAAAAGCTTGAAACAGATAAAAACTATGCTTCAGAGTAGTTTCATTTTTACACAAGCTTGAAACAGAAAGAAAACTGTGCTTGATGCCCCCTAAGCGTAACTGCTAGAGCACATAACTAACCAACCATTTGTTTGGCCAACAAATGTCAAGGAACTAAAACGATTTTGTTGTGTAGATTAATCCGTCTTGCGGACAAGACCGATCTCTCTAGTACTAAAAGTAACTAGCAACAAACAGCCAATTATACTAATCTCTCTCTAAGCATATAAGATTCATAAAAACACTCTATAGGTGTAAGGCCTACCTTATGTCCAACGCTTGCTTGATCTCGTTGAAGTCCTTCCCATGCACTCAAAGAACGTTCCTCGTGAATTTGCAGTCACAAACAAGCAAAAATATTACACAACACCTGTATAGATATTATTATAAACCATATTCATCATAATGATTAAGGAATTTATGAAATAAACCATGAATAGACAGTTTAATGAGAGAAATGAATATATTTGTATTAACTTCGAATAAATAAAACCTTTAAAACCTGTGCCTTGATGTCGTGCAGGTCTTCTTGGGGTCCGAAGCAGGAATCTCTTCTAATTTGACAAACATTGCACTCTTTGAACCAAGACAGATAGAGATGAGTGATTTAACCTCACAGAAAGTCTTAGTTAACTGAGTCTGAATCTCAACAGCATTTAACCTCAAATATCTTAAAGCTTGAACTCCCTTTGAGGCTACCCAAGGCCTCTTTTTATAGTGGAAAAGAGGAGGTTTTCTGTTCCAAATATGAAGGGATAGAATCTTCCTTCAAAGGGATTAGCTCCTTACATCAAGGGGTTAGCTCCATCAAGTGAGGGATGCATGAACCTTCTCAAAGCATATCCATTCCCGAAAATTCCCATCTAGAATCTTCTAGAATTTATCTGAAATCCACTTTTTATCTTTACTTTCTCGCCTTTTTGAGTTTTACAGAGGTCCGCACCCATGACACAAAGAACGTGCGGTATGGTTCCGCAGGCAAGCTGAACTTTAGGTGCGGGACCGCAGGAAATGAATAGAGAAAGTGCGATACCAATGTTTAGGGGATTTTTAGGAACTTTTCTCTGATTTTGAAAGCTTGACATGAGGAGCTGATATGTTAGACTTGCAAAGGGAGGAAGTATGAGTAATAATGAGCTCATACTCATAGTAAAATGTCAGGATGACAGTTTTTAGTGTAACAAATTGCCCCCTAAAGTGCAAAGTCTGGAATAGATGAAGCTGAAGTCTGTCATATATGAAGAGTGCAGTACTTTATCATTTCAAAGATCATCCCGTGGACACCCCAGTCGGAACCTGTAAAAACATTCAATGCAAAATATATACATATATATGTCATCACTGAGGTAGGCATTCCCATACTCAGATTAAAACTAACTAGAAACTAACTCAAATCGTTCTGATACAGGAATGATTTTAATATTACATCAATAGTGTAGACACAACATGGGCGTAGCCATCTGTAATGAATAGTCTACTGTATAATAATAAAATTCCTCGCAGCCTGGATGGTGGAAACTAGATCTAGGGTCTTGATTTCCGCATCTCGAACTAGTACGATTCTATTCATGTGAATAAATGTGTTGAAGTCGAACATGGTAGAAACCACTTGATTACCAGTCAATGATGTAAACTGTTAACAAGTGTGAGAGTAACCACCAGTAATGTCAATGGCTCTCAAAGTACTCAGTACAATCCATGAAATGTGAATGAATGAGCTGAAGTCGAACATGTCATGGAATCATTCGATCGAAGGTCAATGATGCAACCTGTCGTCGAAGGCGAGAAACCTGCCATTGAGGCATGCAGATTTCAAGGTACTGACAATTTCTGGATCAACTTCCTAGATAATGTGCTGATGTCGATAGAAAGCGATCTGTCGTAGGCAAGCCCACAACACGAAATCATAGATCAAGTTTTGAAAATATATTGGCAAGGACTGACTCAGGGATGGTCAAAAATGGATGACAGATATTTTGCAGATGAATGGTTTATTTGAACTGCCCTCTTGAACACATAACGACACTACAGATGGTTTGGTGACAATTGACCCAAAGCTAATACCCAGAAACTGGCTGAAGACTTTCAATATGGTTTGATTAACTGTTAGGCAAAGGATTTCCCAACCCAGGTGGACAAAAAGTGTCGTGTTCAAGAGTGGTTAACGGTTTTCTGAATAATCAAAATGTAACAAACAGGTTCGTTTTTCTCTCTTTTCCCCCACCATTTCTGGCAAGTACCTCTTTATTTTTCACAAGCTTGAGGAGGATAACATTTTCTTGTTTATAAGCTCATCCTTCGGATGAGTCCAACTTAGTTTAAGATTCGAACCCTAAGAAGGAGTGGTTCGTTCTTGTTGAAAATTAAACAGGTCCTTTACTGTTAAATTTTAACGAGTCCAGTATAGGAGAAACTCGGTGTTTTTCAGTTTTAGGGAGTCAGAAGAAAAACTTAAGAAAACTCCATGGGTGTTCTTTTTCGTAAATTTAGTCTCTCAAGCCCGAAAAAGGATAAAATAATGCGGGAGAGAACTCTATTGACCGTATTTAGTCAACGTATACCTTTTTTCGTAAATAGTCCATTTCAGTCCGTAAAAGGGGTAAACTTATACTGAAGGGACGACTGTTCATTTACTTTAACGAGTTCGAATAGTCAAGTACTCGGCAATCTTTTCATATTTAGAGAGTCTGAAAAGGGCTTAAAAGAGAACTCCATGGTTTCGCTTTTTCTATAAGTTTGAACGAGTTCGAAAAAGGGATAAAAATGTACTCATATTTTTCACTTTTTCGTAAGTTTTAACGAGTTCGAAAAAGGGATAAAAATGTACTCATGTGGCCGACTTTCAATTTAATTTACGAGCAGGAAAAGACAGAAAGAACTCAGCATTTTCATGTGTTTTACGAGAATGAAAGATAGCAAAATAATCTCTGGATTTTCATGAGTTTAACGAGTCTCGAAAATAACCGAAATTGACTCCAAAGAGGTTTCATTTTTACAAAAGCTTGAAACAGAGAAAAAATTGTGCTTGATGCCCCCTAAGCGTAACTGCTAGAGCGCATGCCCCCCCAGCTTCATTTCATTCAACTAAGTACACAGATGGTAATTAATAGCTGGATGGAATGAAGGTTCATTTACGAGATCATATGAAAGACCCGACCTAAAAACTAACCTAAATATATGACTTAACATTTACGAGGTCTATTCAAAGACTCGACTCAATTAGGGGAGGATTTGTTTCATTTTTTAACGTGCTCGACACAGGAAAAGAACTATGCTCATGGCAACGTGTTTCATTTTTTTAACGAGGTTGACACAGTAAAAGGAACTATCCTCAGAAACTACTTATTTCTAATCTACCTACATAACCTACTGATTCATTTTTTAATGAGGTTGACATAGGAAAAGAACTGTCCTCATACCTAATTCATTTTTTAATGAGGTTGACTCAGTAACAGGAACTATCCTCTGACCAACTGATTCATTTTTTAACGAGGTTGACACAGGAAAAGAACCGTCCTCATACCTAAATATTCTAATCTACCAATCTACTCTATTCAATCTACCTACTGTTTCATTTTTTAATGAGGTTGACACAGGAAAAGAACTGTCCTCAGCACCGACTGATTCATCTTTTAACGAGGTTGACACAGTAAAAGGAACTATCCTCGTATCTAACTGATTCATTTTTTAATGAGGTTGACTCAGGAAAAGAACTATCCTCTGACCTAATTCATTTTTTAACGAGGTTGACTCAGTAACAGGAACTATCCTTAGACCCACTGATTCATTTTTTAACGAGGTTGACACAGTAATAGGAACCATCCTCAGACTCACTGATTCATTTTTTAACGAGGCTGACACAGTACAAGGAACTTTCCTCGGACTCACTGATTCATTTTTTAACGAGGTTGAAACAGTAATAAGAATCATCCTCAGACACACTGATTCATTTTTTTAACGAGGTTGACTCAGTAAAAATAAATTTCCTCACAAGCCACTGATTTATGGCTTCCAACTGGAAGAAATACATGTCAATGGACACACCTTGATCATGGCTTCCAAGAGGTCTTCATCAGATGGAAGAATAGTTCTATGAAAGGAACACATGTCAAGGGACTCAAAAGGGATAGGAACATCGTGTTCAAATAATCCCATAGAGTTTTCCATGTCAATTACCGGATCTAAGTCATAGGAAGTCGAGCTTACAGTGAGAGGCTCGCTTACATCGGTAACTGAAAACATGGGACTAGCTGCCACATAATTAACCCGTGGCGGGGTAGATACCACTTTTGTATGATGAACATTCAGGGATGTTGGATTATTGGTAGTCGAATCAAGACTAGTGAATGAAAGCTGGTCTACAGTCACAATGTTGCCATTGTGAGGGAAAGACATCACGCGAAAGAGTGTCGATACGACAGCTTTCATTACATAGACATAGTCTCGCCCAAGGAGTAAATTGAAATCCAAGGGACCTCGAACTACCATAAGATCAATACAGACAGTTTTACCTTCCAAAGTAATAGAAAACTTAGGAAGGATCCCTAAAGGTTCACTAAAGGTTCTGTTAAAAGCTTTCAGATTCTGTGAAATAGGCACAAGCTGAGGGGAACCCAAAGCTTTCCAAGCAGTTGAGGATAAAATACTAACAGAGGCACCTTCATCTACCTGTGTGCGGTGTATGTCCCTACCACCAAAAATCACAATGATTTGGAAAGGGATGGAGGAAGGAAGACGAGGTTCTGTCAGTCTATTCCAATCAAAGGAAAAGACCTCAGTACTTGGAGGGGGTTCTGTAGAAACAGGTGAAATGCCCCCCGGCGTAGAAGAATCTGATGTAACAAGAAGAACCTGAGCGGTATGAAGTTCACTCTCTACAGGGATAATGGGATCGACCAAATGTGAAATTGAATTGACCACTTGATCAACTAACTGATCATCAACCTGAGTGATATGAGTTTCACTCTCCAATGGAAGAGTGGGATCGACTGTACTTGAAATTAGATCAATCACTCTGTCAGTTGACGGCAGGTTGGGAGAAATTTTATAGTAACCAGTTGGAAATTCTTGCTGTGGAATAGGAAGGTTTTCCAACAATTTTGAGGCTTCATCCATGTGAGGGAAAATGTGAGTTTGATGACTCCCTTTGCATAACTTACAAGGAAACCTAACTTTACCCTTTTTCCCAGGAACCTGACTATCACTGGTTGATGGATGAATGGAAAGTTGATGAGATTTTTCTGACCATACTTCCAAGACCTTTGGAATGCCAGGACAATTGATAAGGAAGTGGTCACCCTTACAAAGCCTGCAAGGGTATTTGGGTTTACGATGCATGTTGGAGGTTTTCTCAACACAACTAACACTTACAGTCATGGTTGGTTGGTTGACTTCTTTCTTATCTTGCTTCTTCTCTAGCCATCCTAACAAGTTGTGAAGCAATTTGGTTGAGGAATCTCTTTGGAGAGTTATTTGAGTAGGTCCTAGACACAAAATTTATCTATTGTGATAATAAGAGTGGGATTCATTTGTCAAAGAATCATATGTTCCATGAAAAATCCAAGCATATTGAGATAAAATATCATTACATCTGAGACATGGCGTAGAGAGGAGATGTGAGACTCCCTTGCATTTTGACAGCCGAGCAGATAGTCAATATCCTCACCAAGGCTTTGCTGAAAGGAAGTTCTTGGGCTTCAGAGAGCAACTTAGACTGGTTGAGATGACCCTTTTGGATTAAGGGTCCTAGATGACCAAGAATGTTGAGTAGTGTTATTCCCCCCTGGTTGAGCTCTTAGGGTGAGGAATGGAGCCGATGGGATCCTAGGGATGAGAGACCTCTGACCGATAAGGTGTAAAGACCGAGATCTCCCCTAGTCAGAGTATGCCTTGGTTAGTGTCCTACCCACTCTATGGGATAACCTACCCATCTAGGAAATGGGATGAGGTACTTGGGATATAGTGTGATCCCTACCCCTTGTAGTAGGTGGATCTCGCCTAAGTTGTTGGATACAAGTGTTCTACCATATGACTCTTTAGGGTTAAGATGGATGATCATGGACAATAGTGTAGAGTGTGATCCTTACCTTCAATATGTTGATCTCACCTATTATCACAAAATTTGGGATATAGTGTGATCCCTATGTGTTGGGGTACGTTTGATCTCGCCCATTGTCTTTATTTCCTGGTGGTAGCTATAGCTCCTCGATGGTGATGATTCCGGGTAGTAGCAGAATCTCCCCGATGGTGATAGATTCAGGGTGGTAGTTGGAGCTCCCCTGCAATGATTCTTCTTCTTTAGATTCAAGAGTGTTTGACATGAGATGAAAAAAGACAAGTAGAGACGAGTCAAGATGCACATAACATGATACCAAGACAATTGTGATCATCACATGATACAATTGTAATTTCTCCCTAGCTGAGAGGGAGTGTTAATTTGGAAGCTTAATGACAAATTTGAACCATTGGACTAAATTCCTCTTCATGATAGGACCAAAATTGACTTTTGAAGCACTCAATTTAGACAAGGAAATATATATTTTTTATGATGAAACCCACATTGGCACATTTTTTCAGGTCGGCCTAGAAGCTCAACAAGCCCTCCTCAAACACATATAAATACAAGTCAATTTATCCTCATTTAGCGTCTTAAAGACACAACACATTTTCTCTCTCATTCATTGATTGGTTCATACAACTTCAAGACTGCAGGTTTCTCTCACACATGTGAAGGGACACGTTTCTTTTTCTGATTGGCTAAATTTTTTATCTGTTACAGGGCATTGACCATAATGGGTATTTTGAATAAGTTTGACTATGATTTTTCTTGGATTTTCTCTGTTCTACTAGGCAAATTTTTTGGGCACAAAAATTGAGGGAATCTGAACACTTTGACCACTTATTAGTTTTAGATATTGGCTAGTGAAAGCTTGAATTTGGCTCTCGGATGATGTGTACTATCTATTGAACATTTGACGACAATCTAATTAAAGAATAATTGCAAAGATATTCCCCCCTTGTGGGGTTTTCCCTTAACCATTGACCAAACACTATGTCTCTTGTATCTTAGTTGTCTTTAATGGTGCATATTGTATGATTGTTCTATATATTATTACTCTATTGTTATTGGTTAATTGAAGAAGTGAAAATTGTAAATTGGATGCTATTTGAAATTGTTGAAGTGATAATTGCAACATAGAATAATACTTGAAGAAAATTAACATAATCCTCTTGGATGCTTGCATTCACCCTTCAATTTCTGACATTCCATACATTTAGCAACAAAATCAACTTCTTTCTTCAAATTTGGCCAATAATAAAAAAATTTAATGGCTATAAGGGTATTTTGGTACCCTGGATGGCCTGAATAAGGTTTGACATGGAATTCTTTCATTACGAGCCCCTTTAATTCATTATTGTTCGGCAGATAATTTTTTCTCTTAAAATTGATTAGGTCATGATCAATGAGGAAATATTCCTCATCCCCACTGTTAGCACTCTGTAAATTTCCCTAGGTTGAAGAGAGAAATTCCAGAGGTAACCACAAAACCACTTTTAGGCTAGAATCTAGCCCTTGTAGCCTTGGAGAGGGCTTTCTCACTTAGGTTGTTCAAACTAATTTAACACTAGGCTCGGTATAGTGCTCAATAAAGTATGATTTTCAAAGCTTTACTGGTAATAAAGGAGACAAATCCATTGGGAATGGAGTCATGTCATTTTTTTTTTGTCCAGTGATATGATGAAGAGAGAAAAGGTTTCTCCACAGGGGCAAGGTAAGTAGTCTTGGTGGTGGAATTAATTCGTTATAGGAGGGTGAGTGTGAGAAAAGATGGAAACAACACAAGAGTATCGAATTGTAGATAGATTCTGAATTTTGCTTTAAGAGGAACATATATCACTTGGAAAAACTAAATCAGAGCATCTTTTGGATGAATTTTGAGTTAAACATCTAGTTTTTCCAAGCATGAAGACATAAATTCAAGAGACGTAAAAACATAAGACAAGGTTACAATTAGATTGAATCACAACACCATCAAGATCTGACACATGAATCCCTGCAAATCACCTTCTGTCTTTCATTCACTGGAAATATATATATATATATATATATATATATATATATATATATATTCCATTCCCATCTAGCCAGGTCATTTTTTCAAAAGGAAACTAGTTAATCAGCTAGATACATCAAATTGTTCACCTACTTTGCTTAAAAATAGGAACTAATTTCCTAATGCAATTTTCTAATTAACACATCATTAAAATTATAAATTCTTATAAAAAACCACTAACCATACCATCATAAGGGGTAATTCCACCTAACAACATGATTAAACAACCTTTGGAACACAAAAAATTCGAATTTACAAGGCAAAATCAACACTATGTTAAAACACAACATCTGCTGCAAAACTCCTAGTTTCGCAGCACCTCAAGTTCTGTATGTTTGTGGCCCTCGTCTGACAAAAGGTACAACTAGGCAGTCTCAAAATATCCTTGGGATGGTAATGACTTCCTGAAACATCCTTTTAAATGGTTGTGGACCTCCTGATCACCTGATCCGCTTGGTTGGCAATGTAGTAGGCTTTCGCAATAAACTGTCAACTTTCATAGAAACTTCAAAATTCTGAGTATATGAGGGCTTCTTCTGATATAAAGTGTTGGAGACAATATATAAGTATCGTGACATCCTTATACACCCCACAGGACAATCAAAACCTCAAAATTGCACCATCTCATCAACATAAAAGACTATATAAAATGTGCAGCATGTCCTTACTGCGTTTTTTGAAAACTCCACCAAAACTTACCTATTTTTGACTTCTTGAGAAAAAGGACAAAATTTAGAGCTTAGTGGCATCCTCTTGATGAAGATTTACCTTTGTTCTACCTTCTACTAGTATATCCAACTTGCCCCTCTTCCTATTTATTCTAGATTTCGTGGCCTCAGTAAGCTATTGTTTTACTAATCTGAGTCTCCTTTTCATGACCAAATTATGTGTATACAAATTTCTCACATGCCTATGGAGAGGGCAGGGTCCACTTTAACTTATGTTCAGCCTTGTCAGGGACATGTTCAACAACTTGTAATTGATTAAATAAAATCAATCTATCCCTTTGATCTTTTTCTGCAAGCCAATCTACTTGTTGTTTAACTCCTTAATGTTGTTCCAACAATGTTTCAAACTCTTTATGCTCATAAAAAACCACCCTTTGTTCTAGATGAATAGTCTCTTTCATTTGGATTTCCATCTTGGGAGCAAACCTAGTTTTAGGTCTCCTTGACTTCTCAACTTTTCCCTTCACATCTTCAACATCTATGATATGATTTATTTTGACTTTAACAACATGTACCAATGCTCTCCTTGATGGTTCTCCTTCACTGGGATGAGCAACTTCTTGTGATATTTTCTGTCTGAGTTCTCTATTTTCTTGCTGCAAATATGCTACCATTAGATGAGCCTTGTCCAATTGATCTTGCAGTTTCTTAATTTTATGATCCCTTTCATCAGCTTCCAATTCTTCACTCGCACTTTCTGATATATCAACAACTTGAACAAGTGTAGGGTCTATAGGAAATATTTTGGTTGAAGCTCTTGTTCTCGGTTCCCTAGCCACTTGTTCTACCTCAGGTGAGAAGTGAAGTTCTTTGGAACTTATTTTGTCAATTGTTTTTTTCTTAATCAAAGGTTTTTTGACCGAGTCAACTACTGCATATGAGGGCTCTTTGATTGCAACTAATGAGGTATCTCTCTTAGTCCTTTGGCTGTAAGAATATTATGTCATCCACCTTGAGGATATCAAAAAGTCCTGCCATGACTGCTCTCTCTTGTCAATTTCCTTTATCACCAACAATTTAGTCAATGAAAAATGAAACAAGCTAGGTTCAATATGACTCCCCTTTGTTCGAACTTTGTAAGCTATTTTTCTGAGACTCCTAAATAAATAGTAAGGAAGATTCAAAGGTTTTTTGCTTGTAAAATGCACTAGAAGCCTAATATGATGTTGATGAACTTTTTTGAACCTCCCTTCACATGTAAAATGCCTTTGAATCACCTCCAACAATTTAATATGGTGATCCTGTAGATAGCTCCTTGGAACAATAAACCCATACCCCTCCTAGTATTGTGGTTTCAGAAAGTTTTTGAAATGAGCCAAATCTAACTCCATACCCTTAAACCATTCAACCCCATGTAAACGGATCTAATTTTCATCAATTATTGATTGCGCTGTGACTGGAAAAGTAAGTGTTCCAACCTTCGTCTACAATCCATCAAAACCCTTGGAAAAATCCTTAGTCAATTGTAGATGGAATCCTTGAATCTTTTCACAAAAACTGAAACACCCCACCAACTCAAAATTCGTTCTGATGGCTAGGTATGCATTAATAAATTTGATATATTGTGGCTCAAACCAAACAATGGTACCTCCCTTGTACTTCTTTTCCTCTGGAATTGACATGATTTTATTTTGCAACAATGAAAAGTAGGGTTTTAAAGCAACTTGTTGTGTGCAACAATGTACGAGTAATGATAAGAAGAACTCTTCAGGTTTAAACCTTTGATTATGGTTAAGAAGTAGAAAAATTCACACAAGGGACTAATCAATACAAACTTTCTTTTGAAAAACCCTAAACAAATTTCAAATTTTTTAAACTGCTGACAGAGAGTTTAGAGGGACAAGAGCAACGCTCAAGGAAATTGGGTTTCAAACACCTCTCAAGAACAATAGTTAGGGTGATGCATTTTAATGAAATTTCAATACATAGGATACTTTACACACGGAAACTATGTAGAGGAGATTGCAGTCTTGGTAACAAATAAATGCAAAATATAAGGACTATGCGGTAGCCCAACAATTAGGAGAAAACACAACGAATTACAGAAAACATAGCGAAGATGAATTTTCTCTTTTTTCACATTTAAAACGATTTTAGCTGGCTCATGCATGCAATTTAAAACTTACTCACAACCAAGGAACAAAAATTAGTTGGATTTTTCACCTGTGAAAGGAGTTTGGTCTTCAGATTGACAACAAAAGTAGCGTTGTGTGGAAACGTAGCGCCCCTGCCTCCTCTGTGCAACACCTTATCACGACCACACCACATGTTTCCAATGCAAATAAACAGGAAATAAGTGATCTTGGATGAAGGTAAAAGTTCAAATAGTCTCCCAAATAATCATGGAGCATAATTAATAACAATTATTGCCATTTTAAAATAGAAATGATGAATGCGAAACACCTCTTGGAAAGTGCAATGCTTGAGGAAAGGAAACGAACCATCCTTTTGACCGTTGTACTCATGCTGAGGTCATGGCCACTCATGAAATGACATATAAACTGACTCAATAAAATGCCAAATATGTGCCCAATCATTTCTCATAATTGCTTTGATGTAAAATCGATCTCCATATTGAGGTGACTAACTCATGATGACCAAAGTTTGATGACATGACCCCTCACTACTCTTCCATGGTGACCCAATGACTCCCTATGATTAGCCCTTTAATAATTATCCTTCATGACATTAAACATTTGAACTTTAGCAAAGTAGACAGACTTTACATGACATTTAAACCAAATCTAGACCTCTTTAAACCATAATAGTCATATCATCAAGACTAATATCTACAAATTGACCTCAGATAAATAGAAGGACTAACATGACCAAGATTCCTATAACATAGAACCCTAACATAGGCTCCAATGGGGATGGCATCCTTCGTGTGAGGTGCCAAGAATACCGTAGACTAGTGGCCTTATCTATTGGGTGCTTTATTGACTTCTAAATTTGACTCTCAACTTACGACGACTGACTTGAATTTTATTACATATGGCAAGAACTCATCAGAACCACATGGCCTTCACTTCGGGCTTCAAATTATTATGACAACCATCCACACCTGCAGTACTGAAAATAAAAATGGTATGTACAATGATGTGTTCAAAATAGCTGAATTCAAGTAAAATAATGCTTGATAAGCCTGCAATTAACAGGCCCTCTAACAAGTAGTTAACATGTTAAGTCTTTCAATAGATAGACATTGTTTCCATGAAAAGTTTCAATTTTATAATGTCCCTTCCAAAGAATTTCAAATTTTCCATGTTTTCCCATTTCTTGATTTATAGCATCCTATTTCAGGACAAGGTCATCAATATGAAAATTATTGACCTTTATTCTTTTATCACGAATCCTCTTAATCTTGTCCTGGATTAGTTGGGTGTTATTATAGACCTCCTCTCTAGTCTGTTGCAATTATATCATCTGATTTATCCTCCTCTATCTATCATTTGGTTCTACCTCTTCTTCCTGCAATAATTTCATTACTAGAAGCCCTAGGGAAGTGGAAAAAACAACATCAACTCCATAAACCAATTGGAAAGGAGACATGATTTCCTGGTACTTACCCTATCAACCCATAATACATTAATTAACTTCTTATGTCAAGTATTTTTGTTCCCCTGCAACAACTTCTTTATGATATTCACTAAGCTCTTATTAGAGGACTCAGACAAACCATTACCTTGTGGGTAATAGGCAAAAGAGTGACCAAGTACTATGTTATATCTATTGCATAAATAAATCAACTTCTTAGATTTAAATGCAACAATGTTATCAGTTATAATCTTATGAGGACAACCAAATCTAGAAATAATGTTACCTTCTAGGAATTGAATAATAACTGAATCTGTAGTCTGCTTGGTCAAAATCGCTTCTATCCACATAGTGAAATAATTCGTAGCTGTTAAGATCCATTTATGTTGAGTTAATGAAGCTGGATGAATCTCCCTGATGAAGTCTAATGCCCACTACTGAAAAGGCACTTCCACTGAAATATATTTCAGGGGTAAAGGCAGAATTTTCTTCTTCCCTTTAAATATATGACACTCATGACAACTAGAAACTATTTTGTGAACACCAACGAAAAATGTAGGCCAGTAGAAACCAAATCTCTAAATTTTATTTGTTGTGGTTTTCCAAAAAAGATGCCCACCACAGTCACCTTTATGGAACTCCTCCATTATTTTATTTGCCTCATCTTCCAAAAAACAGTTCAACAATATACCTACAACATATTTCCAATATAAAGGCTGATCTAGAATGCAAAATTTAACAACTTTCAACTTAATAAACCTTGCTTTTGTTTTTGTTAAACCAGGTGGATCTTGTAGGTGCTTCAAAACATAGATGATATTAATGTATGAGGGGAAAGAGAGGAAACTTTCTGACACCTGCTGAAAAAAGTCCTCATCATTGTCTTTTGACTGATCAACAATGAAATTAATAACCAATGCATGTAGATTTGACTCAACCATCATTTTAGCTAGTCCCTGACCCTTTATTAGTTTAGTGGGATTAATTTCAACATCATATTCGAAAATTTCTGCCATTCACTTACCTATCCTTCCTTATGGGTTGGCTTGAGTGAGAATATTATTCACTACAAAATTAGGAACAAAGGATATTATGTGAGAATGAAATATGTAAACCCTAAAATCCTTCAAAGCTTCACCATCATAAAATATTTCTTCTCCATTATGTTATATTTAAGAGAAACATCTCTTAAACCATACTAAAAAGTGTTATAGGTTACTCACGATCCTCCTGATTTTTCTGCATCAATACTGCTGCAATAGTGTGCTCTGAGGCAAAGGAGAAAATGATGAAACCTTTTGTGTAGTCAAGACTATCCAAAACAAGAGCATGAGTTAAGGCTGAATTTACCTCTTTGAATGACCTCTTTGCTTCAAAAACCCATTTGATTTCATCGTATTTTCTTAACATATTTGTCACAACCTTTATGATTTCAACAAGATTTGGAATAAACCGCCTCAAAAAATTAATTCTCCCAAGAAAAGACTACACCTCCTTTTTATTCCTTGGGGTATCAATATTTTGGAATGCATCAATTCTGCTTGGGTCAATCCTGATGCCATCCTTTGAAATTATGTGACCTAGGAACTTACCTTCTTCCATTCTAAAAAAAGACTTCTTTGGGTTCAAAGAGATATCATATTTCCTACTGTTAACACTAGAAAATCGTACAGGCAAAAGACATTAAAAATGTCAAACATAAGGTACAGGTGAATATTTTTCAGAGAAGGAATACATTAGAGCAGACCAAAATTTAATTTTTCCTAAGGTTCAGGGACAATTTAATGGAAAATGCACTAGAAACAAAGGGATTTTGTGCGGCAGCGCGACTATTCCTTCGATAGCCGCGCAGTCCCGAAGATGGCAAAATGTCACCATACAAGACCACTTGGCACACTTGGTTAGGAAGATTCTCCACTTAATACTGCCAAGGACAGTCGAATTTGAGCCACATTGAGGCTTAAATGCAACACACAAAGGAATATCTCCTCCACTCTTGTGTCACTATCCAACTTGGGCCAAGAGAGGGAGGAGGAATTCAAAAAATGCCTATATAAACCGGCCTTTGGAAGAAGAAATGGAGACACAATGTTATGCTACCCAATTTGCTTCATAGAAAACCAATAAGCATAGTCCAAAAATAGAGGGATTGGAAGGAATCATTGGTTGTCCATCAAACATCTCAGTACAAGAGAGAGAGGTTCACCATTTTACCTTGATCTACCATCCTTTGAGAGAGGGAGGAGATGCTTGCAAGAACTTGAAGGAAGGAGACCTCCTTGTTTTGGGTATTTGAGCTCCATAGCTCAAAGGACCCATTTCAAGTGTTTAGAATTGTATATTTTGTCACCACCAACACCAAATAAAGGGAGAAATCTATGTTTGTGTTATTAGGCTGTTAGGATCCATCGAGCTTTTGTATCGTGCATCTTTTGTTTGTTTGTTTTTTTTTTCCTAAGGAAAAATCGTAACTTTTCTTAAGATAAATAAAAGTTACAAGTTGTAGATGCATGAGCATATGCATATTAGCTAGTAGGTGCCAAATAGATAATACTGTAAGCATGCAGAAAAATAAATACATCCGATATATGTTCTTGTGTTCATAATGTGATACAAGAAGCTTCTCCATATGGAGTTAGATCGGTATATACAAAATATACAATAATAAAAAATGTGAATAATGTTTTGCTGTCCTATCTTTCGAGGGACATCCCCCCCTCCAGGTGCAGGGACAAATGGTCTGTGAAAGTACTGATAGTATGCATGATCATTCTGTTCCTGTACCTCCATGTGAGTAGTCAGTAGGTGCGTCGCCTCCTTGGAAAGGAGGTCGAAAATGGAGTTCCTCTTCTTGTAAATGTGCTGAAAAGAAATATGATCAAGATGTGCTTTGAGCATAAGAGTTTCAGCCAATATATTATGTAGTGTATGTGTTTGACATGTCGATAGATCAGAAAACCAGTCAATGACAATCTTGGAGTCCCCAAAAATTTTAAGTGCATGAATATCTTTAGAGATGGAAAATTGAAGCAGGTACAAGAGACAAGATAACTCAACAAAATTATTGGTATCACGGCCAAGTCCAATTTTGAGTTTAAATGAATGATGAATAGAAAGATGAAGAATAAACCCCTTGCCACAACCATGAGACTGTGCAGACCCATTAAAATATGCCCATGGGAGTGAGTGGTCAATGCTCTCGGGAATGATAATGCGGGGGCAAGGAGGAGGTGGATCATCAGGAATAAAATGATAAATGAAGAGAATATGTGCAGGGGATGAGGGCCAATGGTGTGGGGTGTCATGAAAAATGGTCCGATTGCGGGCCACCCAAATGTTCTAGCAGATGAGAATGGGTAGATTCTGAAGTTTGTGGGGATATGCAGCGTTCCACCATTGTTCTTAGGCCTCTGTAAGTGAGAGTCCAGTCCAACGCTAATTGGTGTGGATATATGAGAGAACAATAGTCCATAGTTCGAGAGTAGTAGTGCAGTTTAGGAATATATGCTGTGTATATTCTGTCTCTTTCTTGCAAAGTGCACACCAGTGTGGTCCAGAGAAAGTTCTCTTCTGTAAGTTGGCACCAGTGGGGATTTTGTCGGTGAGAATGCACCACATGAGCATTTGAGCTTTGGCTGGGCCTTTGAGTTTCCAGAGGTGACGCCACCAAGGGATGAGTATATCAGGTCTGTTACCCTGATAGAAATGGGAATAACCTTCTTTTGGTGTGTAGTGCCCCCATTTTTGATACAGTCCAAATGATTTCATCCTTGCTAGCGTTCAATCGGACACAGGTATCATGCAGAGCTTCCAGATATGCTCTCCAATTTTCTATCCACTGTGGTTGTATTCTTAAGTCCCAATGATCCATCCACCCTTGTGAGAAGAGTGTTGTTCGCTCCTTCAGAGAAATATGATTGAGTTTTCTTTATCCTGCTTGGTTGAGGGACGCAGTAAGTGCCTGCAGGAGAAGATGAGCATTCCCGCACCCAACCCATGAATCAATTCCAATATGGATTTTGTGACTATTGCCAATTTTCCAGGTGAGGTCATCTTTAATGTGTCTGATGGTAGTAGTGATTGCACGCCAGATAGTAGAGGAATGTGAGTGGTATTCCGGAGGTGATCGCATACAGTCTGTGGGGGAGAGCGGATGTATGTATTTCTGTGTTGTCACCCTTGTCCATAGGTTTTTTTGGTCAGTAAAGTCCACCCAAGCTTAGCAGATAATGCAAGTGTGAAAGTTGATAGATATTTGATTCCCCATCCACCCATTCTCTTAGGTAAGGCAATGCGAGACCAATTAGTCTAGGAAAATGTATGACCCTCTTTTGCGCCTAACCAAAGAAACCGTTTGCAGATTTTTTGAATTTTGTGGAGAATGACTTTTGGGATCCAGGCTAATGACATCCAATAAACAGGAGTGGCCTCCAGTACTAATTTGATCAATGTTAGTCGACCAGCTCTGGACAGCCGGTGATGGTACCAGTTGTTCAACCTTTTTTCAATTTAGAAATGAGCCAATTTCGATCAGCAATTTTATAGTTCACGGGTTTGAGAAAGAATCCCAAGTACTTCAAGCCATCCTTAAATCTGGTGAGATTGAAGGGGAACCTCTGTTGTGCATAATATATTTCATATGGAGTGCAGCCATGACAGGTCATTATGGATTTATGGTTATTGCATTGCATACCTGTGGCAGAACAAAACAGATTCAATATTGCTCTGATCACCATGGAGTCACTAAGGGTCCCATTAAGGAAGATAATTATATCGTCAAAAAATAATAGATGAGTAAGGACACAGTTTTCCGATAGTTTGATGCCCTTTAATCTGCCTCTAGAAGATTCATCAATAATGCATCTGCTAAGCCCTTCCATTACCAATAGGAACAATAGGGGGGATAGGGGAAATCCTTGACGAAGTCCCCGCTTTGCATGAAAGAAATTGGTCACTGCCCCATTGATAAGAATGCTGTAGGAAACAATAGTAATGCTGCACATGATCCAATTGATAGTTTGTAAGGGAAACCCCAGGTGGGTGAGTAACATGCGAATATAGAGCCAGCCTACTTGATCAAAGGCTTTTACCAGGTCTATCTTAAGAATCATGCCTTTGATGCGCTTAGTATGCATAGAGTGTAGACTTTCTTGATCAATGCCAATGGCATCATGGATTTGTCTATTTTCAGGAAAAGTAAATTGTTCGGGAGAAATATAAGTAGATAATATAGGTTTCAATCTATTAGCAAGAATCTTGGCCATGATCTTATATATGCAGTTACATAAAGAAATGAGACGATAATCATTGAAAGATATGGGGTGATCAGCTTTGGGTATGAGAGAAATAAAAGTGGCATTGAAAGCATCATAAATGTGACCAGATTGTCGCATTTCATCCACAACTTCTAGGAGTTCATGACCCAAAATATCATAAAATGCAAGATAAAATTCCACTACCCAACCATCCGGTCTTGGGCTCTTGTCCTTCTTGAACCACTTGAGAACATATTCAAGTTCAAGGTTGGTTGGGGGGGGGGGGGGGGGGCTTTGTAGATCTACCTGAAATGGTTGATGCCTTTTTGAGCTAGTTGAGAAAAAGTAGAGGCTTTTGTTCCATCCTCATTATCAAGCTCCCAGATGGTGTTAATGGCCTTTCTACCATTGGCATAATGATGGAAGAATTTAGTATTTTCGTCCCCAGCATTGATCCAGGTGGCACGACTTCTTAGTCTCCACTCCTCATTTCTAGCTTGCAGGATCTTTAATCGGGTGGTTTCCAGCGAGGTGAGTAATGACTTATCTTCTGCAGTACCAAACCCGCCTCCAACTGATGATTCCAATCCATGAATTTGCTGTTCAATATCAACTAATTCACAATCCTTTGATCTTTTTTTTCCCTAACCCAATTGATATTTTCCCTCTTAATATTAAGAATTTTGTGAGCAAAAATGGAGGATGATGTATTCAAATGTGGGGGCGGAGGGAGCTTCCAAAGGTTATTCACCATATTGATGTAGTCAAGATCATGTAGCCAAACAGAGCATAATTTGAAAGAGGATGCTGACTTTTTAAATGCTCCATTAATCTCCAGATAGATTGGGGAATGATCAGAGATTCCCCCAGAACCAATCCATTGTCTGAAGGAACCAAAATTCTGTAGTAACCCTTCTTTGATGAGAAAACAATCAAGTCTTCGAGCCACCCTATCTTCCCCTATACGCCTGTTGCGCCAAGTTGGAGAGGGGGAAGTAGTAAGGGGATCCACCAGATGATGTGTGGAAAGTAGGTGTTTGAAGTAATATGATAGAGTGTCCGCACGCGCATTAGGCCCCTAGGATTCAGAGACCCCGAGTGAGAAATTCAGGTCCCTAGCCAAAATGATGTTCTCTGAATGCGTAACAGATGCATTAATGAAAGAGTCCCAAAAGTGTTGTCTATTGGAGTAGGGGCCATAGAAATTAATAATGGAGAAATGCAGTCCAAGGGTTTCCGAGAATACATCCTTGCCGAGGGAATTCTCCTTTCCCCAAATATTAATAAGATTAATGCGACGGGGGTTGATACAAAGGGCCAATCCCCCTGAGCACCCAGTAGCATCAACATCATGAATCTTCCAGCTAGGTAATAAGAGGGTGAGAGCGCGGGTAACCATATTCACAGTGCCATGAGTTTCTTATAGACAAATGATATCAGCATGAGAAGAGATAAAGAGATGACGAAGTGCATGTCTCTTCGCAGGGCTAGCCAGCACACGACAATTGAATGATAGGGAAATCATTGGGTAACCAGAAAGGGGGATAGTCTTGCTATAAGAATCCCTTCGATAGAGAGTTGAGAGCTAGAAGCAACTTCAATTTCGAAAAGGTTTATAGCTTTGGAAATATGTGAGTGATGACCCCGGGAGGGTTTGTGCGAGGGGGCTAGAGGACTAGTGAGGGAGCCCAAGCCCTTCGGTGGGTGAGAACGAGAACGAAGGTTATAGGCATGAGAGGAAGAGGTTTCAGTGGGTTCAGGATCAATAGGGGTACAGGGGACGGAGGATGTGGGAGGGGGGACAATGGTGAGGGGTACGATAGATGGGGGGGAGGGGATCAGAAGGGATACTACAAGAAGGTTGGGTAATGCGGGGTGTGGGGGGAAAATAAAGGGTGGATGAGGATGGAGGGGGCGATATAACCAGCCAGAGGAGGCTCTAAACACAAAATAGATGTCACAGAAAGAAATTATAGGAAAGTAAAAGGAGAGGAGGAGGAATTTCCCACAATCAGAGGGAGTTCAATAGCGATTGCAGAAGACATGGAAAGAGTGGTCCTGAAAGGTGCATCCAAGTCATCCGATGGTTCCGCCATCGAGATTGAGTCAGTTGAGGGAGGAAGTCCAAAGTGAGACCTTCTCTTTAGTGAGACTGAGACCAGAGCAATAGGTTGCCTGCCATTGCTAGTGGGAGCCTGTGACAATCCTGAAATGGGATAGTCCTTGAAGACGTGACCAACTTTCTGGCAGCAGTGGCAGCGGAATGGTACCCAATCATAGTCCAGGACCTGCTCCCTGGTCGAGTTGCAACATTGAATATTGATAGCCCCCTCCAATCCTTCTTTGGTGTCCAGATGAACCAGAATGCGGGCATAAGCCATTTTGCTCGAGGTGATGAATGAACGATCATGGTCCAAATAGGTGCCCAGAAGATTTCCAATGTCTTTGAAAATCTGTTCAGTCCATAAGTGATAAGGAAGACCAGGCAGGCGAACCCAGATGGGGCTAGCACCCATAGGTTCGCGATAAGGATCGAAGAGGGGATTCCATATTTTTAGTAGAACCGAAGCCATCTCAATGTGCCAGAACTGTGAAAGAATAATATTAGTAGGTTCTCTAGAAGAGAAGCGTAGTGCAAACCAACCCTTGGTTAATGTGTGGATGAAGGGCATCTCCTGCATGAGATCGCCCCAAATCTCTTAAGCCCATAGATTCAATCACTTGACCCCATAATTTCGCCCACGGACCCGTCCAACAAGAACCCTGTCAACAGTACCCATGACGTCGGCCATCTGAACCCCGACCTCGAAAGTGAGGAAGTTTGCACATCTTTTAACTTTGACGCACTTAGTGCATCGAGGGGCACCGGGGGGTGGTAATACTAGGAGGAATAAGACCAATAGCTGATTGCGAAGGGAGGGGGGTAAAAACGGATGGAGCAGAGTTGGGAGGAGGGATGGTGAAGAAGCCGGAGGAGCGACGAGTGTTAGGAGGATGAGAAGTCGATGGGGGAAAGCTAGAAGAGGGGAGGGGAGAGGAGTATTCAGGGAGAGAGGACTGCAGGTACATGGAGTGAGGGGGCAGATGGGGAGCCACGGTAAATGAGGAGGACCGAGGGGGGTAGTTGAGGGAATGAGCAAGAAAAGCGAGGGATGGTGGGGAACGGTGGCTGGAGGTCCGATGCTCTGATAATGTCTAGATCAGTGGCCGAGAGAATAGCCAAGGATGATGTGGAGGGATCCGGGACCATAAAGGAGTCCAAGTCAGGGAAAGCAATGGGGGAGGGCACCAAAGGAAGACAGTCCACAGGGGCAAGACTACAGTGAGGAGATGCAGTGTGAGAGACATGCATACCCATGGATAATCAGTTTGAGAGGGTCCAAATATCAAGACCTTCGAATGGGTCCTTCGAATAGTCCAACAACTGCTCATCCTAGGCCCCTTCCATATCAAACCCCAAGACAAATACCATTGAAGAGGTCCAAAAGAACCCCAACTGTTGCCAGTGCTGAGAACCTAGTCAGAAGTGTTAGCAACAACAATCCTGTTGGGTTCGGCGTTCTGAGCAAGGCAGTGGAATATGTCCAGGGTCAGAGGCAGTAGTCGGCGATAGGGTTGGCGGAGCAGTTATGCCAATGAGTATGCGTCGAGAGACAGTTCAGAGGTGGCAATCGAGGTTGCTTGGAGGAGGCCGCGCACAGAGCATCAAGCACTCAAAGGCAACAGAGTGATAGCAGTTGCATATGCTACACTCGATGCTAAGGGATAGTTCCAATGCCCAACGCCTAATACCCAACTGTCACAAAAAGTCTGAAAACCCCAAGTTGCCGCCATGGTAGGGTTTCAGAGCTCCCCCTAGTTAGAACATGTTGTACATATTCATATTATTTTTCATCATCATCAATCATTTTTTCATTTTTAATTTTAATTTTTGTTTTATTCTTAGTATTGTATGCTTTGTTTTCCCTCAAACTTAGTTTAAATTACGTTAAATTTGTTCCATTAATGGTTTACAACAATTTTTACCTATGATCTTGTGTAGGTAACAACCAACTTGCTAAAGAAGTGTATTTGGTACACCCTTGTGCCAAATACACTACCACAGGAATGGTGACTACACTGAATTATTTCTTTTCAGTTAGTGGTTGTTTTTGCAGGTCCTTCTCCTGCTCGGCCTGCTGCAAACCACCATTGCATCCTCTCTAAACTTTTGAGCACACCCACTGATTTCTTTGAACAACAAAGAGGGCCAAAACCTTTTTTTTTGGTGCAACAGCACACATAACGCTTTGAAAGCCGTGCTCTCCACGCTTGTGGGAGGATAAGCCGCACAATAAACCAACACGCATATATTTTCTTGGTTTTTGCCAATTTTTCCAATTGTAAAGTGTTTGGAAATCCCTAAGAATTTTCCATCATCGTTTTTCTATATTTCATGACAGATTAAGACTTTTACTTGCTAGAATTAACCGACATTAGATTAGCAACTAAGTAGTTTAAATTTTAGTTTCTTTTATTTTGAAAATCAAATAGTTTAAGTAGGGAAAAGTAAGTGGCCTTAAATCCACATATGTTTTCTGAACAAATCATTTGCTGATAAAAGATATAAAACACATAGCTTAATTAGTAAAATTTAAAGTGACCCATATACCCACATATATTTTTATAGTTCAATATTTTCAAATTTTTGCATTAGATTAGTTCAAATTTTGCATTAGGAATGGGGATTAGGACCAAACTGTTAAGAAAGGAAGCAAGTAATCTCTGCCACCCTTGCACCTCATGATGAGCCTGGGTACGCATATGGATGCTTTCCTAAGAAAAGTTTCCATCTATGTATAGTGCAAATGTAGTCTAACTAGGCAAGGTGTAAGCGGCCCATAATCCGCACATCATTTTCAATTTTTGCAAGGAACAAACACACATAGGGTAATTAGAAAAGGATTGTAAAGGATCATTTCATATCAATATATCATAACACTTGTGATTATACACTCCAAAGCACACACAAAATAATCGGTAAGCATTAAACCATAAGGCACGCAGTGTTTTGGGACCTTTGCTCTCTTCTTATAGTTGCTTCACCAAAAACACCTTAAAGAAAAAATTGGGAGTCTCTAAAAATAATCATTAACTGAAATCACTAAATTTTCCCCACAAGGGTCACATAAAAAGTTATAGTTCAGGATAGGACCATTGTTGGTAGGCATCCAATAAGTCGCCATGGTCATGATACATTTTGAAACATATATGTTGACTTTTTAGGGAGCTTGAAATCCGTTTATCTGCCCACGGAACGAATACCCGAGCATTACCAGAGACCCATTTCAGAGGGGGTTAAGCTTAGGCCCACTGTGTGCAGTACCATTTGGGGCTACCTGACCCATCTAGTGCTTGGTATTGGTAGTTTATTACCAAGAATCTCAAGACTCGAATTCTCACATGGTACGACGGTTCATCAGTGGCCAAAACTAGGGCATCCTTCCCTCTAGGTGATGGTGTAGGTAGCACTCAATCCTAATTCCATTACCTTGGTCAGTTCTTCGGTTGCTGGAAGGCATCGATAGTTCTTTCGGGACATTAACTCCGGTACCCATCAGAAGATATCTTCGCAAGGCCCAATTACAAAGAGAGTGTAAGGACAAATATATCTTTTTAGGCTTT
Source organism: Pinus albicaulis (assembly GCA_034641835.2). Taxonomy (NCBI): domain Eukaryota; kingdom Viridiplantae; phylum Streptophyta; class Pinopsida; order Pinales; family Pinaceae; genus Pinus; species Pinus albicaulis. The sequence continues at coordinate 1,682,084,213 of CM076578.1, forward strand.
TGGTATAATATGTGAAATACATAAAAACCTCATTTTTTTCCTGTTTTATGCATGTGATTGTATTTTCTTTGATAGAAATCCTCCTTCATCCAAAAAACAAAAAATATCAGCAAGATTACACTAGTCGGCACCATAACACACCGTTGTCGTTATCGGTTCATCCTTTATCGGGGAATCGGTGATTGGAAACCCCCCAGGGTCACCCAACACCACACTAGTGGAAACCCTAGTAAGGTCACCACACTCAACCCCTCCTACAACCCCTAAAGGTTTGAAGAGCACTACCCCTTCGGGGAGTCAACAAAACTACCATCAGGGAACGCCACAGGGTAACATTCCCCAAGCACCTCCCCTAAACCATATACCTGTTTTTCAACAATGTACAATGGCAATCGATACACAATTACCCTTCTTAGCGTTGCTTAATCTTCCAGATCTAACGAAGTTAACTAATTACCCCATTACTCATTACCCTAACTGGCTCTCCATGGCCATGAATCTCCCTTCGGATATACCAAAATTCGAAGGGAAGCAAGCAGAAGACCTAGAAAATCATATAATGACCTTCCACCTGTGGTGTTCATCGAATAGTATCATTGAGGATACCATTCTATTGAGACTGTTTCAACGCACCCTAACAGGGGCGATGGTGAAATGGTATGTTGAGAAACCTTATACTTCACATGGAACCTTTAGTGCCCTCACTACCACATTCGTCACATATTTCCATCTCCCCATCCATCATGATTTGAGAATGGAACTTCTGACACATTTCAAACAGACGCCAGCCGTCCATATATCAGACCATCTCCACGAATGGTGGTGACGTCATAGTTTAGTGTTGTTGGATTTATTTTTGAAAACCCTCACCGCTGAGATTTCAAAGGATGTGGCGATGCAGAAACCTACCTCAAAGGAGGACACCATTAGAAAAGCCCAAAAACTTGAACTCATATACACCAGATATATTTACAATGTCCTGCCAAATGCCCTGTGCCTGCAAAATTATAGGGAGTTACCAAGTGCGTCCAATACTGCAGATGGTTTGATCGAGTCCTTAGCATAAGGTCACCTAAGCAACAATAATTAGTACCCAGGATACACTTACGATTCTACTCAGAATATATCACAACCAAGATACCATCAAAGTCACCCTGCACCTCTACAGAACGTGACGAATAGGGCGATGCCATATCATCAACACCAGGGAGGTCCATAACCTCCCTTGAAGGGGAACCAATACTCAACTAGGAATGTTGATACAAGAGAGTCACCCCATCACTCATATACCAATCAGGGACAAGGGAACCAATATCCCCCATTCCCCGCATAGAATAGACCACTTCCACAACATAATGCATTGGTCAATCTAGTGCAACCTTCCCATGCTCATCAGCACCAACCATATGACCAGTAGAATTATAATAATCCTCCAAGTGTTGCAAAAAAAAAGCCAAGAAACAAACCAAAGGGAGATCCTAGACAGGGGGGTAATAATCAGGAACACCCTTTGTGATCTCGGGCTGGGGGTAACCCCAATCGGAGTCAGAACCAAGAACCAAGTAACAACTCCCAAGGGAAAAACAAGAGACCCGATCTAAGGACAAACCACTCTTGTGCCATATGTGGTGAATATGGTCATTACACTCACCACTGTCCTAAACTCCCCGAGTTGAAAATACTCCAGGGTAACCGAGGACAAGAGGGACCAACATAGTAGCCTACAATGATGCAAGAACCTTTTCCCCATCAAGGGGTGGTTAACACCCAGCAACAAAAACCACCCCAAACCAATGTCGGAGGCACCTATCATGATATCTTCATGTGATCCAAATCTTGGTTGAAATGGACCTCTTGCTGCAACTTTTTTGATAACTTATGCTATAGGTGATGAAATAAAATTCCGTCAAAGACCCATTTGAGGTATTGAATATATATTTCTATTTTGGCCACTAGCGACTGTTTGGTCCAACACTCGCTTGTGTTGTGAGTGGAGCTGTTATGAAATTCACACCACTTCCCCGTGTCCTTCTTTGGCTTTGTGGTGTTGTTCTGAGTCGCCCCTCTTTGGCTTTTCCCCTTGTTTTGTGGTTCGGGGGCACCTTTCCCTGGCTTCAGATTCACAGATCCAAAGTCTTGGTTCTTCTACTTAAATTTCTGCTCGATCTTAGCAGCATATCAATATGCCGTGCCAAGCGAGGTAATGTCGAGGAACTCCATTTATTCCTGAATTCATCTGTGCAAACAACTACGATATTTGAGCACCAAATGTATCTCTGAATCTTTAATACCAAACTTTGTGCATAGGGTATGGAACAAATTCGTCAGCTCATGCACATCTTGATCCCATTGCTGCCGCAACGTGGTCCATTGGATGTACTTGTCCTCATAGGTCCCCACGGGGTAATATTGTTGCTTGATGTTGTCTCAGAACAAATTCCAATTGGGTGCGGCTGAGAACAGAGAGGATTCCCTCTCATTATTTTTATCACAGTAGGTTTCCCACCAGACTTTGACATGGGGGGCGACTTTGAGGAGTGAAAAATTAATCTTTTCTCGGTTAGAGAAATCATGGATCGAAAAATACCCTTCCAGCAAATTCAACCATCTATATATGACGTTTTCATGTATCTGGCCTTCAAATATAGGAATGTCAAAGTTGACTTGTACCTTGAAAGGAGTGGCACCTTTAGAGTGGCTTCTAGATGCAGATGCATCACTGGCGAGCAATCATTGAAGGATCTAGGCAAATTTATCCATCATCGCGTTCCTTTGTTTCTCGAGGGCCTCCTCAAGTAATATTTTGATAGGATCTCCTGCTCTCTCGTCTTTCTTTTCTTCTGCCATGGGAGATTGTCAGGGTTTGCGAGGATGATATTGAAAAGGTTCAACTAGATCGAGCCCTTACTCATTATACCTTGACCTCGTTGGGGACATGCAAAGAAATCTCTAGAAAGAGCAGACCGTTCTGATACCACTGATCCAGATCTTGGTTGAAATGGACCTCTTGCTACAAATTTGCTGATAACTTTTGATATAGGTGATGAAAGAAAATTATGTCAAAGACCCATTTGAGGTATTGAATATATATTTCTAGTGATATAAGACACTAGAAATTTGATGACCTGTGGGGTGAAAAAATGATTCAAAAAACTCATAGGACGCATGACAGCACAATGTTCCAGACAACTTCAATTGTTCATATCTCTCAAATCAAGAAACGAAATCAAATTCTGTAAAAAACCCATTTGAGATAATAAAAAATAATTTCAAATGAGATGCCTTTCACACTATAATATGATCTTTGGAGACCGTGGCACTTGCATTAAGTTTACTGAAGATTAAAATTCTATAGTATATTATCTCTAAGAAGAGATGTGGTGGCTACATGCCTCTGAATTGTGTTACAATGAGGCTCAAGGGAATTTTTGTTATTGAAAAATAAGAGAAAACCCTAAACAACCCAAACCCTAACTCGAGGAGATGTAACACCAAGATTTTATGGGCCTTGTTGGGGTTAGTTGGGCTGCCAACTTATCGAGGTTGTAACTTGGTCATAGTATCTCCGTTTGGTACGTATGATACCTCGTTGGAAATATATCTCCAAGGAATACGTCATTTAGGGCCTAAAAATGGCTCTAGAAGTCCAGGACGCAAAAAAATGATAAAAATAGTGAATAAGAAAACTGATGAAACTAACTAGATGGAATAGGCGGGTGACCACCAATATCCACTTGGATCATCATGATTGGAGAGGAATTTTTCTTCCAAACAAGGAATAGAAACTACGACACTCCACCGAATACCAACCCTTCAAGTACAAGTACGAGCACACCTTCCGCGATGCTAATAATCTCCAAAGTACCTGTTGAGACCCTCCCAAGAATGGTCAAAGTACCAAATAGGCACGCAGGAAATCATTCCAAAGCTGCCCACAACTATAGTATAGTGGATGATATGGCTCAATCTCCAGCTGCCATGTCAGCATTGGAAGTCCTGCAGTCATGCCCAACACAACAAAAAGCCTTACTTTCCACTCTAGGCACAATCGACCTTGCCGATTCTCGCCTAATGGTTTTCGATCTAGACAAGGAAAGCCCCAGGCTTCCTTCTCTGGTCATTTCGAGATACCAGTGTCAGTATAGAACATCACCATACGCTGCTGCATTGTGGATGAAGGATCCTATACATGCATCATGTCCAAGATAGTGTGGTAGAAGTTAGGATCTCCTGAACTAAAACCATTAGACATCATGGTTATAGCATATGACGGGCACCCATCAGCCCCCGTGGGTATTTATCAGAATTTAGCAGTGAGCTTGGGTAGTAAAACAGTCCTCATAGACATTGAGGTCCTATATGCACAACTATATTACAATATACTCCTCGGGTAGAGTTACATGTACGCTGTGACTAAGATAGTATCCTCTATTTTTAGAGGGATGATGTTCCCCCATGAGGAAAAAATCATCACCATCGACCAAATCACATACTATGGAAAGAAACTGATGACCAATATAGATGTTTTACTACCCTATGTAGACACATCCACGAAACCACTCACAAGGTACACAGAATTCAGCCCCCACCAATTCAAACCAGCATACGAGGGTGGGCCAAAAAACCATATTATACGTACGAGAAGAGCCTACATCTTTCTCGTACATAGCTAACCCAACAGCCCAAAGACAAAAAACTGAGGCCACACCCCACATCCTAGTTTGTGCGTTGTGCGATGAGCATGATCACTTAATCATACAATTCCACCAGTTAAGGACATTCAACCATTGGTATCCAATCCCACATGTTTCCCAAAGAAAATTAGCTCGGCACATATGAAATACATGTTAAATTTGTAGGAGAAACCACCATGTGCATCGTTGTCCCCAGATCAACCATTTTTGATCTATGTTGGATTTCATGCGGCGCTTCATCATTGAAAACCCAGACTTAACCAACTTGGATGAAGAATCCACTACCAACATGACAACTCAAGGGACTCAAGCAACGAGGACCATATTATATATGTCAGAAGAGATACGATCACCTGAACGACCATCTCTCCCCTAGAACCATCCTCAGCCTCAAGTCCAGCTCTATGCACTCTAAGACGAACGTGATCATTTCATCACCAATTGTGCAACTCTAGAGTTATTTCAAATATGGCACCTGGTCAACCTGACGTACTTCAGACCAGAACGACCCGATAAATATTCTTGTCGGGTATGTTAGGATAACCACCAGCTTCGTCATTGTCCCTACATTCCCTATTTCTGTTTGGTGTTAGAGTCTGTAGAAAGTTCGACAACCCAAGAGAATGAGGCAACTAGGTCCATACTCTTCATATCTAAAGAGAAACGACCGTTAAGGGTGTAGATTCCCACCCCCAACCACCCTCAACATCCAATCCCAGCTTGCATACGTTGTGACAAACATGATAATTTGATTACTCAAGTCGCAGATTTATTATCATTTCGCAAATGGTACCCAATCACTCTGGTGGTCCAAAAGGATTGGAAAACCAAAGATCATCAATCTTGTCTTATTTTCCAAGATAACCATCACACTCAACATTGCCCCTACATCCCCTGATTTCAAATTTTGTTAGACAACATGCACTTATTTGTCACCAATAACTCGGATGTAGTCAGTTTCGAGTTATCACAGCATAGACGACCAGGAGAAATGAGGACTTCCACCCATTGTCACCAAGCTCCTGGAAGAGCGAAGGCGACCAATCGTCCCAGCAAAGTAAGAAACGAACCAGACATCTCATGTGCCCTATGTGATAAGTTCACTAGTACTCTTAACATGGTCACCCCCATACCCAAAAATCATCTCTCTAATCAAGAGAAGATCATGCCCTTCTACTACCGGATATGCTCGCAATTTCACCACACAATGAGCTGTCAATACCTGCCAAGGTTACGAGCGACAAGAGAACTGTTGAGTCATAGCTCCCCAAAGGAGCCATACCATCCAAGACCAAAAACTTGGAGATGGCAGAAGCACATAAATGCATCAATGCACAACCATCCCCAACATTAACATCTTGCATGGAGAGTAGTACTGGATCTCGCACCATCTACTCGTTAAGTACCTGAGCCATAACCATGAAACAAAGAGATTCCCTATGTTGCAAACATTTCGGCACCTCTACTTTCACTGCAATATTCAAGTAAAGGAAGATGCGTGTACCCTAGTACGCCTCCAAGAAAGCATGAATCTCCTCAGGCTAAAATAAAATCAAACATTGCATAAATTCTTCTGCCGTCTAATTGTAATGACACACAACACCATATGCGAGTCATCTCATCCTTCGTGAGAACTATGAGTCATGTTGTCTGCTCATCATCATGGACCTATTTTAAAAACCACACTCTTGTGTCATAGATGGATCGTCCTCCCATCTACTATTTTGGATTTGCAGGTGGAGCGTCATGATGGTAAAAAATTTTAGCTGCTGCAGCATGGGCCATATATTCTCCTGACCGATTACCATACCTCACTAATGGGGTATGCATCGGGTTAGCCACAAAAGATCAAGTAGAGTATGATGCAGTCATCAGACTGTTAAGCGATGCCTCCAATGAAGGCATCAACCATTTACATGTCTTTCTTGATTCCCAGTTAGTGGTATCACAACTAAACCAAAATTTTGAAGTATGGGATTCATGCCTATTTAGAAAATACCTACATGCACGAAGACTGGTTCACCGTTTTGATCATATTACATTCACACATATACCAAGAGATCAAAATCAAGTAGCCGATCACATAGCTAAGGAGTTCCTAGACTGGAATGCATCTCGTATACACCATCAAACATAAAGCATCATAAGCATAAAATCCATCATAAAAAGAACCATAGACACATCGTAAGAGCCACCAAAATACATCTCGCATATATGCATAAAAAATATGTGTCCCATTATACAAAAATCAAGTCCGCTGACCATCAGGTCAATAAAAAATATAGATCACTAGTATAGGGAAGCATCCTCATAATGGGTGCTTTCCCTGCTCATACAAAAAGTCTCTAGGTCTGAGCCCCGCCCTATGGGTCCTCAGCTCCCACATGAGCACCCAACGCTAGTATCGGAGCAGCAGCTGTGGTAGCAAGTGATGTCCGATGCAAAGTCGGGCGATGCGCCCTTTCCCGGGCCATCATTGTCTCCAACCAGATGTCCATCAGGTTATTAAAACCCCTGGTCATTAACCCCCGAGTCAGCCTCTCGAGACAACTCCATGAATCATCATAACCAACTTCACACTCTACAACCTCCTATATCTGAGCCTCGGCTATCGCCAACCAGGCCTTGTCATCTATTGCTTGGGTCTCTGCTGCAAGTACTCGAATATCAAAAGCAACCAGTAACTCCTCCACCACTGCCCACTCATGCCTCATTCGCCTCTGTGCATGCCAAAAGCGAAGCATATCCCCAGCAGCTGCAACGCTACTACACTCCCTAGAGGGACCTCCAACATCGATCTGATCTTCGAGTCAGGCCTGGCTCGCCGTCCCCCTCCCCCTAGGCTCATGGCCTACCGAGCGGGCAGGGGGATGCCATGTCCTGCCTATATATGAAAATAAAACCAAGAATAGTATCAATGTCATCATCACACACACACACACACACACACACACACACACACACACACACACACACACACACACACACACACACACACACACACACACACACACACACACACACACACACACACACACACACACACACACACACACACACGTGCACACGCACACACACACACACAAAATGGAACTCTCGATGCAATAAACATAAAATATCATACCTGATGGTCCTTATGCATAACCAGCAGGGAGGCCCATGTTAGTATCTCCCTGGAAATCGACCCCTGCATATGGGAAATCGAGAAATAACTGTGGGTTTGACTCAAACCACACCTTGACCGTCTCATCCCAGTACTTGCCAGCTTTGTCCCCACCAGCTCAGGGCATCATTAGTGCTCATCGACGCATCCGAGGATCCCTCAAACTGCCCAAAGGTATCACCACAAAGGGTCATAACATCATGACCCAGTCATACATAATACACCACAATATGCTGGCATATCCAAAAGTCGTCACTACCTCCCTTTGTACTTTGGACAACTTCCGAATCATACCACGGTAAATGTAGCGGGCCCAATCAAAGAAGTGCCTAGACTATAGACGATGCAGCACCACAATATGTGGTCCAAATATACAATGAGGTGATGTTGACTCGGATAATTGAGAAATCATGGCGAAATGAGCCCTCTCTTAAATTCGGTAATGGATCTCACTCAGACGCAACCCCGAGATATGGGGTTACGACCACAGTGACCAGACTCCACAGCTTAGTCATGAATGTTCACCCTCGAGGAGCGAGTGGACACGAAAGAGCCTCTCCATGAGGAAAGAGGCATGTCACAAAGTAAATATATGTCTGAGGATGTATCCTTAGGTCAGTCTTCCGCAGAACCATATCTCGTCGATGCTTGTCCTAGCACTGGACTTGGTATCATAGAAGCGCATCCCGAGATCTCAAAATGTTTCTCTCAAGGAACTTTAGCAACCCATACCGAGCTAGTGTCTCACGAGTGCATGGGCTATGTGCCACAACAATACGAAGGGAAGGCCAATACCGCTCTCTCCACAACATCCTACCATCAAGGAAACATCAAACAAGTCTTCCTTTATAGGGAAAACCATCAAATCTAATGTATTATGGCACCCTCGCCCCCTAAAGCAACCTGTGCGAGATGTCTCCACGCATAATATAAGATAAGCACATAGTGCTGTGCACTAAAAATTAGAAAGCTGTAGGGTCCCCGTGCAAAGATAAAAATCTGCGCCGAGACCACGCGTGCAATCTTCGATCGTTCACGCGGAGCTACATAAAAAAGACAAAAATTACATACAAGTCCTTGCTTGTACAAACCACCCAGACATGAAAATGATAAAAATAAATAGCTGGAGGTTTCAGCTCCTACCTGACATTGTCTGCGCGAATCCAGGGTACTCAGGCTGTCCGCAACGACAAGAAAAGCTCCGGAAAGTGGCTCTCACCTCAAATGCTCAGAAAACACGAATGACCCAAAATGGGCCATATTAGTCTATATATTGCCCTTTTCACCCTATTTTAAAGTCCATAATTGGAGCTTAGAGCATCCAATCACGGAACCGTAAGAAGCACAACGATCAACACTTAATCATGTTCGATTTGGACCTCATAAGTCTAGATTGCAGATAAAATCATTTTCAGGCCCGAAGCCCACCCCTTCCACAACACAGTTCAGGTACGCCCTCTCTTATTGCTTTAAATTCAAAGTTATATTAAAAATATTTTTATAAAAAGATCCTTTTACTTGGGGTGTTGGATGTAGGTATTTCAAGCACACCAAATCACCATATGTCATAGGCAAAAAAAGTACAAGAGAAAGTATCATTCTATCCTTAGCATGATAAGCTTCCCTAGAAAGCTTTGCATATCCTGACATAATTTCTTCAAAATAATCGAACCATAGGTTTCATTCACCCGAAAATGTTTATCATCACCCCATATTTCACATGATAAACACCCTTGCAAGTCTGTAGAACCTCACCTTCCATGGCATCCACCACTCATGTAGACCATAAGCTGAATTCTGGAGCCAAGGCCATAAACTCCGGCCCGAGAACAACTTCATGTTAATACATCCATCATCAAACATGAAGTCAAGTTTTACCCATTACATGTTCAAACACCTTTCCCGGGCCACCATGATCTACAAACGGATCAACAAAAGCGCAGTACCATGTTTCAAATTTGGCCTATCACACCCACATAAGCATATCCCATCTGCGACATTGATCCGCCTCATAACCCTTGTGTTAGCACAGTTCTCTGCTAAGTCACCAATTCCTCTTTTATTTACTTTTTGTTTTTCATTAGATCATTAGTCAAATTTTTTACTTTTTCAACTAGTTTTCAGCAATAGTTTTGGTCGCTAAAAAATCTTAATATGGTATATTGCTCCTTCACTTCATTTCATCATCAGCATTTTCAAGTTCATTATTTCATCATCATCATTTAGAAGTCTAGAGTCAGGTCATTCCATCTCATATAAGTAAAGTTTAGGTTCAAACTTCCCATGGGAAAATCTTCAGATTTCCACTAAAATAAGTCAGTTAACCATCCATTTCATTCATAAAAGTTTGGTGAAGGAAGCAAGTATGTTTTTGCTGTCCAAATAAAAACCATATTTACTGTTTCATATAGCTCAAGTATCAGAAATATCAACACTGTCTTACTGTGCATTCAAGTTAAAAAGGAGGGGAAATCACGACTGTTAAAGCTACAAGGAATCAATCTGCCTTGTCAGTTCAGTTGAAAGAAGAAAGTGCTGCTGACAAAATGTAATGGTGATGAGAATTTCATTTTCTGCCTTCGTTCATTTCATTTATCCTCTTTTACCATTCATTTTTCCAAAACCCAAAGTTCAACGCTTCTTTTGCTTTCAAAAATTCCTCTTAAACAATTCGAAATCCATATATATATTATGTACCGCAGCTCCACCTATTCCACAACAATCCCTTTAAATATATATCATATATTACATATATGATATCATATGATGTAATTTTCCACACTTAACCCCTTAACCTTTCATCACAATCAGCGTTTCGCAAGTTTCAAAATTCACTTATAATATAATTGTCAAATCCTATAGAACCCCTGAAATGCGATTTGCGGGATTGCTGGGACCCATATTTTCCATTTGGCCTGCTTCATAAACATTAGAAATTCTTTAAAAGCCTTTGTAATATTATTTGGGTGGCTTTGTTCTTATTTTTGTTTTCTAAGTAAAACTATTCTATTAACAGAGAAAAATATTTACAGCAGGCCAAAGCCTGAACATTTCCCTATGCAGTGGCATTTGAACAAAAAACTCCTGAGGAACACTGCCCTGCAGTAGGGAAACCAGTGTTGAGCAGTTTTCAAGAAAAAATCCCTCGCAGGGGAGATATGGACTTCTGTTTTTGGATCACAAAGCTGATAACAAACTGAAAGGTAGACAAAACATTGAAATAACAAGCTGATAACATAGACATTAAGACAAAAAGGATAGGCCCAGTAGTGAGGGCCGAGGCAGTGCGCAAAAAGCAGTAGGAGAGGGTGGAACTACTCATTAGGAGCTTCTTCAACGACCCTGCACCAGAATTCATCTGGTTTCCCATCGGCTTCGTATAGGTCCGCAATAGAATGGATCACTTTCCCGGATGAAGAAGGAACCATCCCCCCGCTCTCATGACCATCAGCGTTCCGCGCCGAGCTCATTAGACCACCAATAGTCTGCACCTCGCTCGCTTGACCTCCAGCATTCAGCATCTCGCTTGCTTTACCAACATGCTCAATATTTACCATCGTCTGCCCCTGCTGGGCAAAGCTGCCAAATCCCTGCAAGTTCAAATTGTCATTGTGCAACGGCCCTTCCCGCAGGCCAGAGGACGACACCAGTCCAGAATTAGGATCCACGCTCTGAGGTTCATCATGGAAGGCCACCGTGATGGAGGCGGTGACCCGAGGTCAACTGAGAGAACTAATGAAGGAGAAATGCGCAGTGTGAGTCTGAGCAGGGGGAGGAGAAGGAATGGGAGAGCCAAGGCGACGACCTGAGCGAAGCCTGCGACCACGAAGAGATCTTGACTGATTGTCCTCATGAGAAGAAGATGCAGAGGAGGTGCTAGGAGAGGAGGAAGGACGCCGGAGCCGACCACGAGAGGAACCTCTGTGACATCGCATTCGATGCCGGAGGCGCGGCATGAGAACAGACGCAAGGGGGAGATCAGAATGTTGAGGAATAGCCAGCTGAGAAGAGGATACTAACGTTTGAGGATGCAACGAGAAAGACACAAACATACAATTACCTGCGAGAGAGAGGTGAAAATTATTACCGAGGTCAAGACAGTAGTTCAAACTACTTCTCTTACCAGTGGTAGTGCGATGGCAAGAGATGTCTGCATCCAGAGAACAGCTCTGAGCAACAGGCGTGGGAACATTCTCCATATCAAAGAAATTCTCCATAATATCTCCTGTGTACCGAAGAATCCAGAGCCCAGGACCAGCAATAAATTAACCAGAGGACCGAATCATATCGAAGTGCATAGAATCATTTCGAGAAGCGAACATGGGATTGTTACCAGTGCCAGGCATAAATGCCATTACACACCAAACAACCAGAATTAAAGAGCCTGCGTCATCTAACTCGCGGGATGGCAAGTGTTGCACCATCCTACTCTGCCCCCATCCCATCAACTTAAACGCTTGCCTCTCCACCCGCATCCGAGACTTTGTTCATATTACCATTACTTAACGAAATGTTTACTTGTCTGCTTTTAAAAGCCTTTAATGGGACCCATCACCTTTTCGCATTGCTAATTTGCAAACTTCACTCACCGCATTCACTTCCGCTTCTGCATTTCCACGATTGCGATATTATGTGGGATCTACTTTACCTGCCACGTCACCTTCCAATTCACATATCGCAAATCCTGTTGACATACATCCATGTTACCTGCCCAATTCACTGATCCCCGATATGTGATAACCTTCCTAGTCCCCGATTATGATATTTCCAAATTCCTGATTTGCGATGGAACTTTGACCTCCGATATGCAAGAAGCTTGACTTCCTAATTTGCGATATCACAAATCACAAACCAAAGGTCTATTCACTCCTCGAAACGCCTGTGTACTCCCGATATGCGATTTGCGATTCGACTCCATTTCCTGATTGCGATATATATTTTTTTCCCAAGGAAAAATCGTAACTTTTATTAAAGTAAATAAGAGTTACATGTTGTAGATGCATGAGCATATGTATATCAACTTGTAGCTTCCAAATAGATAGTGCTGTAAGCATTCAGAAAAAATAAATACATCCGCTATATGTTTCTTATGTTCATGTTGTAATACAAAAGACTTCTTCATATGGAGTCAGATTGATATATACAAAATAAACAATAATAAAAAATGTGTATAATTTTCTACTACCTAATCTATCGGGGGCCATCCCCCTGCCCAGGTGCAGGGACAAAAGGTCTGTGAAATATCCGATTGCGATATATATATATATATATATATATAAAGAGTTTTTCTCCTCTTGCTCATCGTTTCTTTAATAATTTTCTCCGCTGGTCCACATACATGTGTCTCCATCTCATTTCTCTTCACACTCCTCCATTCATCTCATTCACGTGCCTAGTCTTTCCTCCAAAACATATCTACACAGATTTATTTGTTCAAAGCTCTTTCCACAAAGGAAACCCTATCAAAACAAAGAAGAAGCCGAAAAGAATGGAAACAACGACATAATGTTCTCCAGAGTAGTTTTCCAATAAACGTGCGCCGCCATTACTCTTCAACACCAACACACGTTTTAGCAGCAAGGCAACATTCAAGGAACAAATCATAACATTTACAGAAACTCCGGTAGCAGTTACTTAATATTTTTTTTTTCCAGCAAAACCTATACATGTGTCCTACAGTTCCGGATAAGAAAAGGCCACATCCCCACAGATTTTGGGTTTGATAAGCTTCATATGGGTGCTCAGTTAAAGTTTTCTAGTGATGTAATAAATATAAACAGATTTCCTCCTGTTTTCTTTGAAATGTAATAAAGTCCCTGTCCTTGAAATATTCTAATGGTCTATCCTTTCTGGAGACCCATTGTAAATCTATAAATAGACAGTTGATATATGTAGGAGAGGTTGGATGTTGATCTTACCGAAGACTCATTATAATAAAGAAGATCCTTTCTGAAATTCATGCTGAAGGATTTTGTGTTTCAAGAACATCTAATGTATGGTGTGTTTTCTCTTCTGTGTTAATTTATTCTAATTATAAGTTGCAGTAGCTAGTAAAATATGAGTGAAAGCTGTTAAAATATTTAACAGTAAATTATCTTCTTTTCAGTTTTCTGCAAATTATATGTATGTTGCAAAACATGTTAGTGAGGGTCCCATAAAGGATTTATGGGATACTTTATGCATGAAATCTATTTTCTGTGTGTTGTTTACTTTACATAAACAGAGTTTGTGTAAAGAGTCATAATTATAGCTGTGTGACTGTTTTAGGATCTAATTATTTCCTAGAATAGGTACCAGCTATCCATCTCCTCTCCATTGTTTCAATATACTCCATATACTACTCATTTAACCATAAAATTTGTAATTGCCACAACTTGCCAATTGCATGAAAGTCTTAAAGGATAAAGTAATCTTTTCAAACTCATTTGAGAAGCCATCCCACCATTTAAAGTCTTTTCAAAACCTTTAAAAACTTGAAATGAACCATGATGTGTAAGGATTACTCCTTTTGCAGTCAAGGAGTGACTCCTTGTGCTAACATCTTGCATTGAGACCAACCAATGGGGCACCCACCCTTAGCAAATCACACTCCTCACATCATAGTGCAAGATTATTCATGTTGATGGCACACCCGTCTTCGTGCTTGTACATCCAAACCACTTTCATATTCTTTTGGCAAGTGTACAAAGATTTTTTTAGGAGAAGAATCCCACCCATCCATTCACATTTCTCACTTGGCAGCAGTCCCTAATCACCCTTGGTCGGAGCTTCACATTCTTTACCAGAAGCAACCACGATAATCACAGAAAACATACACTCACCCTGGATGTCCCACTGACCCCAGGGATTTCCCCTTCAGAAATTGTTATGACTGCCGCCACTTGCATTTACAACTCCGACCTCGAGCCACTTAACTACCATCATCAGTTATATCCATTTCTCGTCAGCATGCCTAGTTAACCCATCACATTATGCCCTGCTACATTAGAAACCCTGGTCCCTTGCATTAGTACTCATTTCAATTGGTTGATGCTTCTTTCTTGGGGACTTCAACGACCGCTTTCCCCAAAGGAGATAGTACCATGGATGACTTCTCACCTCAATAGGGGCATCCTCGAATGGCACGATGGGAATCATCATTTCCCATTGATGTCATCGATCCTCTTGACATTCGACATCAACATAAGTTTTAATGTCCAAGATGGTATCATACTTCATAAATATTACACTATGTCAAAATTCATCGAAGACCCATATATCAGTAGGCATCTCTTTCAACAATGCTTACATGGGAAGGTCCCCAATAGGCAAAGATCCATGCATACAATAATCACTTCTTCTAAACATACCATACCAAGATTATGCATGTGGGTACCACATTCGGCCTTTTTGTTCAAATAAATAACACCCCTAAGGGCGTCAACAACCGCAATCATCAACCAACAGTAGGTCACCTACCAAAAGTGTGACATGACAGAAAAATTGTCTGTCAGATTAGCTTAACTAGTCAAACATCACGAGCATGGGACATGCCCGCCTCGTAGAAATATTTTTTCATTCTATCTCTTGTAGGTTTTTTTACAGAGCACAATGTCTTTTTTACTTAAAACAAGGGGTCTCCCAACTCAGTTTCTTTGAGAGAGGGAGGATATGCTTGCAAGAAATTGAAGGAAGGAGACCTCCTTGTTTTGGGTATTTTAGATCCATAGCTCAAAGGACCCTTTTCAAGTGTTTAGCATTGTATATTTTGTCACCACCAACACCTAATAAAGGGAGAACTCTCAGTTTGCGATATTAGGTTGTTTTCTCCATCGAGCTTTTGTATTGTGCATCTTTTGTTTTTGTTTTATTCTTAGTATTGTATGCTTTGTTTTCCCTCAAACTTGGTTTACATTATGTTAAATATGTTCCATTAAAGGTTTACAACCATTTTTCCCTGTGATCTTGTGTGGATCACAACCAACTTGATAAAGAAGTGTATTTGGTACACCCTTGCACCAAATACAAAACCACACTTGCACTTCTCAAAGACAATATTCAAATGCTGCAAATGATCTTCATCAAATTTAGAAACCACAATAATGTCATCAAGATAAACAAAAATAAGCCTGCCTTTTTTCGTGTTCAAAAGAAATGTCCATATCCCTCTGGAAAGTTGCACCTGCATTCATAAATCCAAAAGGCATTTTTACATACATGAATGTCCCCCATGGCGTAGTGAAAGCTGTTTTGTCCTGATCCTCGGGATGTACCAAAATCTGATTGTACGCGGAAAAACCATCAAGTAATGAAATCCTATTGGAACAAACTACCCATTGAAATATGTGATCCATTTTTGGCAAGGGGTAATTATCTTTGAGGGATACCTTATTAAGGTTTATAAAGTCAATACACAATCTTATCTCTCATGACTTATTTATTACTGGGACTAAGTTTGACAACCATTTAGAAAACCTGAAAGGGACAATAATATTTGCATCCAATAGTTTCCTTACCTCTTTTTCAATGAGGGGCAACAAAACAAGGTTGAATCTCCTCAACTTCTGCTTAAAAGGTCTTTGACCTTCCTTGATAGGAATTTTATGTTGAATAATAATTTTTTCATAGGCTTTTAAGTCCTCATACCCCCGTGAAAAGACATAAAAATAATCTTTCATGAGATCAATATATTTATGCTTCTCTCCAAGGACTAAAGATTTAGAGAGTTTCACAATTTTAGGTTTGTATTCAGTTCCTATGTTAAAATCTTCCACCTCGGTCTTAGTAGGTAGTATTTTAAGCGTATGAGCCACATCATTGAAATCAAACAATTCCTCCAATGGGACTAAGCCTCTTGGAATCACATTATCTTTCAGCTGCAAAAATTCAAGGTCTGCTTTGTGCTTGTTAAGATTCTCCCTTGTCTGATTTATGTAAACTACCTCTCCATCATTATCAAAACTATTTCCTTCGTCAATGTGCATATTTGAAAATTCTCCTTTCACTTGCAAAAAATTGTCCCGCTGTTTATCATTGTCAAAAAATTGCCAATACCTTATTTGTTTGGGACAACTACCCTGTGTTTAACCTCAATTTCATACTTCTTGTTCGGATGAATGTGAATCTTAAATGTACTTGTTGAGCTTTCCAACGCATCAGCAGCTGCATTATGATCTCTAGGAATCACAAACAAACGGTACTCTGGAAAAAATTGTAGAAAAAAACAACATTTCCATATGCCCTCATTCTAGGGTGCTTGGTTGAATACTCACCTTTAATTTTCTTAATCATATGTTCCGAGTCTCCATGGACTGAAATACTTTTGGCTCCCGACCTTTTAAATAGTTGTAGCCCCAAAATCAGTGCCTCGTATTAAGCAACATTTTTTATACATTCGAAATCAAGTTTGTAATAATAGGTCTTTGACTTGCCTACTTTTGGGCTCATAATCCATACACTAGCTCTAAACCCTTCCTTACTAATTGCTCCATCAAAATCCATGTTCGACATGCCTTCATCATCATCATCATCAGGTTTTAATTTTTCTTCCAACATTTTACCTACATTATCTTCTGATTTGATGTCCCTATATTGAGCATCTTCCTCTAAACATATATCATTCTATAGTATGAATGAATCCATATCTGAATGTAGAAAATAAACAAGATAATTATTTGTTTTTCTTTGACTGCTTACCATTTACTTCATGAGAGTTTCCCTATACAACTTCCTTGGTTGTCCGAACATCGGGATAGTAGCATATGACATGTCCATATGTAGAGAACCCTTCAGTTTTGCACCCCAATATCTCGATAACAACATACCATACTTCGGTGGGATGTCAACAACAACCACATCCATAACTATACTCTTAGCTGGAATTTGTGTAAGAGTGACACAAAAATCTTTGATCAAACCCAAACAATTTACCTTGCTTGAGTCGAAAGAAAAAAGGTCTTTGTATGGCCTAGTTATATCCAAACCAAGCTTGTCCATAATCACTTTTGGCATTAAATTGTGTGAAGCACCCTAATCTAACATGGAATTATGCAATATAAAATCATGTATATTAAGGCTGACATAGCATAGTTGCACATTACCTCCCTGTGAACCTTCTTCAACTTTTGGACCAAAATAAATTTAGGATGATCATCATTTAAATTGACAGTGTCTGGCACTTCTCCTATATTCAATGCCTTTAAAATTTGACTCGTATATGCATCCTTCTTAATAAATTCAACCAATGGAACACAAAATTTAATCTTTGATATCTTTTTTTTCAAGACTAAAAGATGATTGAATCCTTTCTACCTCCTTAATACCCGTGTCTTGCTTTTGAAGAATTTATTTGGGAGGATCAACCTTTGTCTGACTAGTAGGAGGATTTATTGGGATTTTCCTATTCCTCAAATTATATTGTTTTTGAAGCTCCATAATGGCATTCTGATAAATTTTTTTGTACTCTTATAATTCTGCAGGCATGATATGTTTTTGTGATTGTGAGAAAAAATCATGTTCTTCCTTTGCCAATAAAGTATTATCTACTTCTCCCTCACCAAATAAATGAATCTGATCATGTTCTTGTTCCTCTGCTGCCACTTTCTCTTCTTTTGGATAGTTCTCTTGAAAAGGAGGTGTGTTGTTGATCTGCTGGATTTCTTTGTTCCCTCTAATTAATTTGAATCTGCTGCCTTCTAAAATTAGGATTTCTGATTTGAGGACCCA
Organism: Pinus albicaulis; assembly: GCA_034641835.2. Classification (NCBI taxonomy): domain Eukaryota; kingdom Viridiplantae; phylum Streptophyta; class Pinopsida; order Pinales; family Pinaceae; genus Pinus; species Pinus albicaulis. The sequence continues at coordinate 1,682,102,774 of CM076578.1, forward strand.
CCCGTGGTTCTATTGCAACAACTCTGATTGTCAAAGTCATTTTCTCCATCATCTTCTCCATGGTTTTCACCAAAGTGTCCCTCTTTTATGTCTTAATTTTGGATTTCTTTGCCAGGAAGTTTTCTTCTACACTGATAACATTCTTCTGCATGTCTTCCATGGTAGCTGGGATTCTTTCCCTTAGTTGGTAGGCCATGTCAGCATCTAATCCATTCAGGTAATGAAGTAGGGAAAAACTTGGTGGATGCTTTATTTATATCGGGATAGAATTATAAACATTATTGAATCTGTTTGAGTAATCTTGGACTGATTCTCCCGGATCTCTCCTCAAGTTTTCATATTCTACTAGAATTGTAAGAGGGTCCTTTTTAGCTTCCCATCGAGAAAGGAAAAGTTGGTGAAACTGTTGAAGATCAACAATAATACTTGCTACCATGCCTCTATACCATTTTCTAACTTCTCCTGCCAAGATTTGAGCAAAGAGCCTCACCTTAACATCATCAAAATAAACTTCTTATGGATATGCAAAATCATTCATTCTGTCTATGTGTTGTTGTGCTGTAATGGGTCCAGTGCCATCAAATTGAGGAAGGCGCTGCCCATAGTTCTGTGGCATATCATGAAGTGGTGCCTATTGGATGAATGGTGCATAGTGGGATGCCATGATTTTGGTATGAGAGGTAGATGTATTTTCTGTTGTTCTTGATAATGAGGATGGGAGAGGTGGTGAAACCGTGATGTGTTGAGTTGGTGTAAAGGGAGGAGTATAGGCAACAGGTGTAATAGGAGCAGAACAATGTGAAGGGATAAATGGAAACGTAAATGAAGGAGCAAAATATGTAGGAAAAATCTGCTGAAATATAGGTGATTTCTCAGGAGCCTTGTGTAGTTGATTGACAAAGTGCTCAAGTTTATGAAATTGCTGCAAAATGTCTTTATCAGACTTTGAAATGCCATGTTTTCGTGATGGGATATATGGTTTTATTTTAGACTCATCAATGACTATCTCAGACATAAAATATTCAGATTTGGATCTAAAAAGGCTTTTCTCAAATGGCAGACCAAATTCAATGTCTTTAATTGTTACAATACTTTCAGGAAGGGTGTAAGATCCTTATAAAGGGCTATTACTTGCTTCACCTTCTTATAACCTCTTCTTTCTAAGAAATTTCTCAGGATCACTTACAACTTTAGGGGGATAAGGATCTAGGTGTAATCTTGTATGGATCTTTCTAGAAGCCATATTTCCAAGAAAATTGATTACAAGTAGCCCTAAACACAACTTCTAGGTGAAAATTTCATCCTAATGATTCCCCAAAATCATTGTCACCCACAGGAACTAGGATTAATATTTTTAAATTAAAGGTTTTACCAGGGAAAATTTAGCTTTCGATCCCCGACAAGGACGCAAGAATGTTAGCACTTTGTAAATTTTCATAGGCTGAGGAGATAAATTTCAAAGGTAACCACAAAACCACTTTTAGGCTAGAATATAGCCCTTCTAGCCTTAGAGAGGGATATCTCACTTAGGTTGTTCAAACTAATCTAATATTAGGCTAGGTATAGTGCTCAATAAGGTCTGATTTTCAAAGGTTTGCTGGCAAGAAAGGAGATAGATCCATTGGGCATGGAGTCATGTCTATTTGATTTTTTTTTTCCAGTGATACAATGAAGAGAGAAAGGGTTTCTCCATAGGGGCAAGGTAAGCAATCTTGGTGGTGGAATTAATTCGTTGTAGGAGGGTGAGTGTGAGAAAATATGGAAACAACACAAAGAGTATTAATTTGCAAATAAATTCTGAATGTTGCTTTAAGAGGATGATCCAAGTGGATATCGGTGGCCACCCACCTATTCCATTTGGACCCGCACCATCAATTCTTGTAGTTTTCACTTTCAACACAACTTACTATTTTTAGCAGGTTTTCAGCTCCTGCACTCCCGGAGCCGTTGTGGCGCCCTAATGATGTAGGTGGATATTGGTGGCCAGCCACCTATTCCATTTGAACCCCCACCATCAATTCTTTTCGTTTTTAATTTTCAACACAACTTACTATTTTTAGTAGTTTTTCAGGTCCTGAACTTCCAGAGTCGTTTTGAGGCCCTAAACGATGTTTTATGGGAATATCGGGAGAAACATGGCTGTATATATTGATGTTGTTGACTCAAAAGTTGTAGTCCTTGAATAGATGTTTCTAACGAGTTATTGAGCACGACAAAGAGAGATCGTATGCCAAAGTTACGTCCCAACAGACAGAAAGAGCACATTTGGAGGGATTTTCAGTTTCGGGTTGACAACAGTTTCTTGGCACAACAGGAAGCAAAGATCAGTGGCACTCAGTTCAGCAGAGGCCGAGTATATGGTAGCAAGTTTGGCTTCATGCGAGGCTATATGGATGAGGAAGATCCTGGTCGGGTTGTTCGGTTCACACTTGGATCCTACTGTGATTTATTGTGATAATCAGAGTTGAATCAAAATCTCGGTTAATCTAGTATTTCATGATAGATCTAAACACATTGAAATCCGGTATCATAATATCAGAGATTGTGTGCTGCGGAAGATCATGTTACTTTCATACATTCCTACAGAGGATCAGGATGCTGATATCTTGACAAAGGTGCTCACCAGGAGCAAATTCAAATACCACAGGGGCAGGATAGGGGTTGCAGATAATCCTTATCTTGTTGAGAGGGAGTGTTGAGATTGCAACAAGATGATGAGCTTAGTGGAAAGGAGTCGCCTTCACTAAGTGGGCCCGCAGGCTATTTTTGGCGCAAAGTCTATTTTTAGACATATGGACCATGTTCTATGAGTTGCAGGATGCTATTTGTGGATGGTTGGTCAAGTCGGAAAAAATAGATGGACTTCTATTTTTAGACATACTGGGCGGAATCTATTTTTAGATTGCCAGTCTAAAAATAGTTATGTCAAATATTATTAGCTCTTAATAATATTTAGACTCTAAACATTATCTTATTCTCTTGGAGCACTTCAGTTAAGTGCACAGATGTGGCACAGGAGTTGACAGAAGGAATTACGCTATTCCTGAGGGTTAAGTGGAGCTATTGCATGGATACTTCAGCTAGAACTCATGTGACAGAGTTTGGTGGAGTTATTGAGGTAGTTGATGGAGTTGTGTTCATTTTAACTGAGTTAAACATAGTTGAGCTAGTTGTATCTAGTTTAACTGATTGATACACTAGTGAGAGTGGTGTGAATTAATTATTAATTAATTCACTAATTATAAACTCATTAATCAACTAAAGAATACATCAGTTAACTTCAGTGCATGGAGAGTTTCAGTGGAGACCAGTGCAGAGATAGGTGAAAGGGCAAGTGTGACTATCAGTTGTGACTATACTATTTGTTATTTGCAACACAGAGATACCATGAAGCGCTCCATGAGGATTACAAGCAGAACTAACGTGGTTTATCTATTTAATGAAGCCATCTCATAACATTAATTACACAATAGAGGCTGGCTATCAAGTGGCAAAAAGATTGGAGCATGTGTTTTGCTAGATCTAGCTTGATAGTGTGTAGCAATTGGAGGTAGTGCTTTAAGCTTTCCCATTAAATACTGTGTTCATATGTGTGATTGTTTGTGGTTTTAATGTATGCATGCAATTGATTTTATTTCCACATGTGATGATCAATGGTAGAAGAGATTATGTATTATGCATGAAGCTAAAATAGTGTGTGATCGGGAGAATCTCGGTGAATAATATATCAGTTATTCAGCCCCTTGCTGGCTGAAACACCAATTTACTCAAACGGGGCCCATAGTTTTGGCGCTTCATCTCCTAGGGTTAGGGTTTTGGCTGTTTAGGATTTCCCATTGTTTCTAAATAATAAATAGGCCCTCGAGCCTCATTGTAACTCAGTTCAGAGGCCTGTAGCTGTCACATCTCTTCTCAGAGATAGCTACTAGTGACCTCACTCATTTATTTCCCATTTCCATTATAAACCGTAAGTTAGCTCCTTCAGCCTCATTGTAACTTAGTTCAGAGGCCTGTAGCCGCCACATCGCTTCTCAGAGATAGCTACCAGCGCCCTAGCTAGTTTTATTTCCATTCTGTCTGTAAGCAAATTTCAGTTCTTTGATATTAATGAAATGAAGTGTTATTTCCACTGCATCTCTGTATTTATGGTTATATGTTTATTCTGTTGCATTCCCGCATAAATATGGGATCGCTGGTACCGCAGCCATCGCTCTTCCTCCGTTTTCTTTTTCTTCGCATGTCCCTGGCCGCGCTGTGTGGTATAAGGAGTTAGGGCTCGATCTGGTTGAACTGTTGCAAGATCAGCCTTGCAAACCCAGAATACCTCCCATGGCGGAAGGAAAGAAAGACGAGGGAGCAGGAGATCCTATCAAAATCTTGCTCGAGGAGGCCCTCGAGAAACATAGGAACGCGATGATGGATAATTTTGCCTAGATCCTTCAATAGCTGCACATCGGCGACACATCTACATCCAGCACGTTTGCCAACAGGTCTGCGACATCCTGGACAAATCCAATACCAAGTTTAGCAGAATTTTCCTCTCATGGAGGAACTTAACGCAATGGGGACCATTGCTTCCTAGGGAGGGAGGAATGATCCATATGGATATCAGTGGCCACCCACCTATTCCATTTGGACCCGCACCATCAATTCTTGCAGTTTTCACTTTTAGCACAACTTACTATTTTTAGCAGGTTTTCAGGTCTTTCACTCCCGGAACCGTTGTGGGGCCCTAATGATGCAGGTGGATATTGGTGGCCACCCACCTATTCCATTTGAACCCCCACCATCAATTCTTTCCGTTTTTAAGTTTCAACATAACTTACTATTTTTAGCATTTTTTTCGGGTCCTGAACTTCCAGAGCCATTTTGAGGCCTGAAACGATGTTTTTTGGGAAAAACGGGAGAAATATGTGTTTTAGACCAATGTTTCTCACTCAAAAGTTGTAGTCCTCAGATATATATTTCTAGCGAGGTATTGAGCATGACAAACGAAGATCGTAGGCCAAAGTTAGGTCCCCAGGAAGTTGAAACACCAATTAACCCAAACGGTACCCACAATTTTGGTGCTTCATCTCCTAGGGTTAGGTTTTTGGATGTTTAGGGTTTTCCATTGTTTCTCAACAATAAATAGGCCTTTGAGCCTCATTGTAACACATTGGAGAGGCTTGTAGCCGTCAAATCTCTTCTCAGAGATACACTACTAGTGCCCTCGCTCGTTTATTTCCATTATGTCTGTAATAGGCCTTCGAGCCTCAATGTAACACAATTCAGAGGCCTGTAGCCGCCACATCTCTTCTCAGAGATACGCTACCAGTGCCCTAGCTAGTTTATTTCCATTATGTATATAAGCATATTTCAGTCATTTTTTTTTAATAAAATGAAGTCTTATTTCCACTACATCTATGTGTTTATGTCTATTTCTGTATTTTATTACGTTCCTGCATAAATCCGAATCAGAGGAAAACATAAATCACTTGTAAAAACTATATTAGAGCTTATTTTCGATGAATTCTGAGTTAGAAATATGGTTTTTCCAAGCATCAAGACATACATTCAAGAGATGTAAAAAAATAATACAAAATTACAACTAGAAGGAAGCACAACACCATCAAGATCTGACACATGAATCCCTGAAAATCACCTTTTGTCTTTCATTCATTGGAAAAAATATTCAGTAATACAATGAAAACAAAGTCTCTTTCTCTCCAATATGAATAGCATAACCTTCTTCTTATATTTCTACATATTATACATATAAAAATATTCCATTCTCAGCTAGCGAGATCGATTTTTTCAAAAGGAAACTAGTTAATCAACTAGACACATAGAACTAGTCACCTACTTTGCTTAAAAATAGGAACTAATTACCTAGGGCAGTTTTATACTTAATACATCATTAAAATTATAAATACTAAAAACAAACCACTAAAAATACCATACTAAGGAGTAATTCCACCTAAATACATGATTAAAAAACCTTTGGAATCCAAAAAATTCGAATTTACAGTGAAAAATCAAGACTGTGTCAAAACATAGCATCTGTTGCAACACTCACAGTTTCACAGCAAATTTTGCAGTGCCTCAAGTTCTATATATTTGTGGCCTTCCTATAACAAAAAGGAACAACTAGGCAGTCTCAAAATATCCCTAGGATGGTAATGAACTCCTGAAACATCCTTTGAAATGGTTGCAGACCTCCTAATCACTTGATCCCCTTAGCTCGCAATGTAGCAGATTTTTGCAACAAACTGTCAACTTTCACAAAAACTTCAAAATTCTAAGTATATTAGGTATTCTTCTCTTATAAAGTGCTAGAGGAAATATATAAGTATGGTTTCATCCTTACAATACCCTACAGGACAATCAAAACCTCAAAATTGCACCATCTCATCAACATAAAAGACTATATAAAATATGAAACACGTCCTTGCTGTGTTTTTTGCAAACTCCACCAAAACTAACCTATTTCTGACTTCTTGAGAAAAAAGACAAAATTTAGAGCTTAGTGGCATCCTCCTGATGAATATTTACCTTTGTATTGGCTTCTGCTAGTATATCCAACTTGCCCCTCTTCCTCTTTCTTCTAGATTTATTGGCCTCAGTAAGCTGTTGTTTTACCAATTTGAGTCTCCTTTTCAAGACCAAATTCTATGTATATAAATTTCTCACTTGCCTATGCACAGGCATGGTATAATTTAACTTATGTTTAGCTTTGTCATGGATAGGTTCAAAAACTTGTAATTTATTAAATAAATTTTGTTTATCCGTTTGATATTTTTCTGCAAGCCAATCTACTTCTTGCTGAACTCGTTCAAGTTGTTCCAATAGTCTTCAAACTATTTCTACTCATCAAAAAACACTTTTTTCTCTGGATAAATAATGTCTTTCATTTTCATTTCCATCTTGGCAGCAGACCTAGTTCTATGTCTCCTTTACTTCTCAACTGTTCCCTTCACATATTAAACATCTATGATCTGTTTACTTTTTCCTTTAACAACATGTACTAATGCTCTCCTTGAAGGTTCTCTTTCACTGGGTTGAACAACTTCTTCTGATATTTTCTATCTGAGTTCTATATTTTCTTGTTGCAAAAATGCTACCATTAGACAAGCCTTGTCCAACCGATCTTGCAAGCACTTAATTTTATGATCCCTTTCATCAAATTCCACTTTTTCGTGTGTAATTTTTGATATCTCAACAATTTTAATAGGTGTAGGGTCTACAGGAAATATTTTGGTTGAAGCTCTTGTTCTCGGTCCTCTAGCCACTTGTTCTACCTCAAGTGAGAAGTGAATTTTCTTGGCACTTATTTTGTCAACTGATTTGTTCTTAATCAAAGGTTTTTTGACCAAGCCAATGACTGTAGATGAGGCCTCTTTGATTGCAACTGATGGGGTATCTCTCTTAGTCCTTTGGCTGTCAGAATATTGTGTCATCCACCATGAAGAGATCAAAAATCCTGACCATGAATGCTCTCTCTTGTCAAGTTCCTTTATCACCAACAGTTTAGTCAATGCAAATAAAGCAAACTAGGTTCAATCTGACTCCCCTTTGTTTGAAATTTGTCAACCATTTTGCTAAGACTCCTAAATAAGTAGTAAGGAAGATTCATTTTTTTTTCTTGTAAAATGCATTAGAAGCCTAATATGATACTGCTAAACTTTTCTGAACCTCCCTTCACATATAAAATACCTTTGAATCACTGCCAATAGTTTACTATGGTGATATTGTAGATATCTTCTTGGAAAAACATACCCATACCTCTCCTGGTATTGTGGTTTCAGAAAGTCTTTGAAATGAGCCAAATATAACTCCATACTCTTAAACCATTCCTCACCATGTAAAGGTATCTCAGTGGCATCAACTATTGATTGCGCCATGACTAGAAAATTAAGTGTTCCAACCTTCACATGCAATCCATCAAAACCCTTAGAAAATTCCTTAGTCAATTGTAGATGGTATCCTTGAATATTTTCAAAAAACCTCAAACACCCCACCTGCTCAAAAGTTGTTCTGATGGCTGGGTCTACATTAATAAATGTGATATATAGTGGCTGAAACCGAACAATGGTACCTCCCTTGTGCTTCTTTTCCTCTGGATTTGACACGATTTTAGTTTGCAACAATGAAAAGTCTATGGTTTTAAAGCAACTTGTTTTGTGCAATAGTGTAGGAGTAGTGAAAAGAAGATCTCTTCATGTTTAAACCTTTGATTATGGTTAAGAATCAACAAACTTCACACAAGAGACTAATCAATACAAAATTTCTTCCAAAAAACCCTAAACAACTTTCAATTTCTTTTAACTGCTGATCGAGAATTTAAAGGGACAAACGCAACACTTTGTGACAAGTGCATCGCTCAAGGAAATTGGGTTTCAAACACCTCTCAAGCATAATAGTTAGGGTGAGGGGTTTCAATTCAATTTCAAAACATAAGACACTTTACACATGGAAGGTCTGCAGGGGAGAATGCAGTGTTGGGCACAAAGAAATGCAAAATATAAGGATTGTGTGGTAGCGCAACAATTAGGAGAAAACACAACGAAGATGAATTTTCTCTTTTTGCAAGTTTCGAACGATTTTAGCTGGCTCATGCATAAATTTAAAACTTATTCACGATCAAGGAACAAAAATTATTTAGATTTTGCACCTGCGAAAGGAGTTTTGTCTTCATTGACAAGAAAAGTAGCGTTGTGTGGAAATGTAGTGCCCCTGCCTCCTTTGCACAACACCTTAACATGAACACACCACATATTTCCGATGCAAATAAATTGGAAATGACTGATCTTGGATGAAGGTAAAAGTTCAAATAATCTCCCAATACAGTTTGGAGCGGAATTGATAACAATGATTGCGATTTGAAAATGGAAGTGATGAATGCGCAATATCTCTTAGAAAGCGCAACGCTTGAGGAAAGGCAAAAAACTGTCCTTTTGACCATTTTACTCATGCTAACGTCATGAATACTCATGAATTGACATCTAAACTGACTCAATAAACCTCCAAATTTGTGCCCAATACTTTCTCATTATTTATTTGATGTAAACTCGATCTCCATATTTAGGTGACTAGCTCATGATGGCCAAATTTTGATGACATTACCCCTCACTACTCTTCCATGGCGACGTAAAGACTCCCTATGATTATCCCTTTAATAATGATCCTTCATGACATTATACATTTGAACTTTAAAAAAATAGACAAACTTTACATGACATTTAAACCAAATCTAGACCTCTTTAAACCATAATAGTGAGATCATCAAGACTAATATTTACAAATTGAACTCATATAAATAGAAAGACTAACATGACCAAGATTCCTATAACATAGGACATTAACACCCACCATCTTGTAGCAATTTTTTATTTCATTTGCTATTATTTTTCATATTGTTTCATGTATTCTTTACCCTTTCTACTAGGTTTGTTTTGTAGGAGCTTAGAACAGCCAAATGATTCATTTGAATCCTCCTACTAGGTTAATCAACAACCCTATTTTCCTTACCTTTGATGTAATTAATATCAAAGTCAAAATCACGAAGTATGGCTAGACATCTAGGTTATCTTGCCTTCATCTTGGGTTTCTCAAACAAATACTTGAGTCCGCTATGGTTTGTCATAAGGGTGAATTTTCTTCCAAGGATATAATGCATCCACATCTTTAATGCATGAGTGATGGAATGTAACTCTATGTCATGAGTCACATAATTTATCTCGTTCTCCCTTAGCTTCCTTGAATCATAACATACTACCTTCCCTTCCTGCATCAAGACTCCACTGAGCCATTCCTTGCAGGCATCTATGAACACCCCAAAATCATTGTCAGGATCTACAATTATTAACACTGGTGCATTTGTGAGCAATTGTTTCAATTGGTCAAAGGTTGCTGCACATTGAGTTGTCCACTCAAAGTTATTTCCTTTCCTGTGCAAGGATGTGATAGGATGGCCTATTTTGGATATTTTTTTTAATAAATATCCTATAGTAACCTACCAATCCCATGAATGATTTGAACTCATTCACATTCTTTTTCATTGGCCACTCCATTATAGTTTTAATATTTTATGGATCAACGTATATTCCTTCGTTGGAGACAATATGTCCCAAATAATGTATTTGTGACTAGAAAAAGTCACACTTGTTGAGATTTACATAGAGTTTGTGCTCCCTTAGCAACTGTAGCACTGTAACCAAATGATTTTCATGCTCTTCTTCAGTCCTTGAATACAATAATATATCATCAACAAACACAATTACAAAATTTCAAATAAGGCCACAACACATTGTTTGTTAAACACATGAACATGGTAGGGGCATTAGTGAGCCCAAAGTATGCCATTACAAACTCATAGTGTTCATATCTTTTCCTAAAAGAAGTCTTGTGAATTTCCTCCTCAAACCTTGGAAAACATTGTTGCTTCTCTCAACTAATCAAAGAGATTATCAATCCTAGGCAATGGGTACATGTTCTTTATGATCACCTTTTTTAATTTCCTGTAGTCAATGCATAATCTAAGGGTTCCATCCTTCTTCTTTACAAATAATATAGGTGCTCCCCATGGAGACACACTCGACCTTATGTAGCCTTTGTCTAACATCTCCTATAGCTACAATTTTAGATCAACCAACTCATGGGTACTGTTATGGCGGACTAATCGCTCTTGTGGACAAGAGCGATCTCCCTAGACTCTAAAGAGATATAGTAAAAAATAAAATAAGTGTATGTTACTTTTCCTTAATTCACAACTTAGTTATGAATTATGAGATATGAAAAATCCTCTTACCTTTGAAATGCCTATGGAAGTCCTTTGGATGCTTTCAAAAGCCTTTCCTCGTTGCTTCAAAGGAAGATTTGCATGAACAAAAATAAACAAGGAATAAATGCATAGTGTAGATAAAGGTAGAATATAACATGAATGGAAATCACACTATAGCATAAATCACAAAATTAAACCAATATTTAGTTATAAATCATGCAAGAGATCAAGGAGCTTTGCAAAGATCATTAGAACAAGTGTAATTAGGAAATAAAGAGTTGCTTGTATTAATCTTTGAACAAAAAGAAACAATACAACCTTGCCTTGATGATGTAAGTCTCATCCTAATAGTCTCTTGTAACACCATCCTCCCACATCTACCCAAGTAACTGACAAACTAGGGTAAACATGTGATGAAGAGTTACTATGATCTGATTCAACCTCCTAGGTCACCTTAAGGAAGTGGAACCGACACTGCACAACAACACAAATCTTCTGCACATTCTAAAGGACATCCAAAAGCCATACCAACCTTCCAGGAGGCTAGCCCTTGATCTAACCTGACCTTTTCATGCATCAATCCCTTAGTTGCTCCCTTGGCATGGGCAAGAGTGTGACTAGAAACCTCCAGTCGCACGCACAACATGGTTATGCATGCGACTGGCTCAAAGCTTAAGCCACTACCCAGAACCCCATTACACTGTCATAAATGAAATATAGCAGCAGAATAACAATGAAAAAACAAACACTTGAATAAGGACTTGAGTGGACCCCTACTAGCCATGACATGCATTCCGTCAAACATGTCACAAATATGTAATCTACAGGTTTAGTTAACAGATCTGAGCATAGGGATCTCATAATTATCTAAGAATCACTGAGAAAATTTGTGGCCTCATCTCATTAACTACATTATCATTTACTTGGTCATAGATACATTGCTCATTAATTTACAACTCAAAACATTATGAGAGCCATACATCATTACCATCATAAAACACATTCATAACCAACATATAAACAACATAAATGACAAGCACATAACAACCATATAAGAAAAATGCAACTAAGTATGGGACTTCCACATTCCACCCAACCATAGACATGGGTGAGCCAAATCTCTCTTCATCCAGTCACCCTCGTGCCTGTTGTGAAACCAGCTCCAAAAATAGAATAAAAGAGATATCAACGCCTTAGAAATAAGCCACTTCGAGAGGGAAACCTCTAATACATTACATGAATGAACAATTCTTGGATGATACAAATGACAAAAACTCCTTTCGAAATATAGGAGTCCATGGGGCCACAATGTAATCCTAGGCGACCTAACAATAATAATGTAAGGGCACAATAATAACAATAAGGGGGTTACACTAACAACAATAAGGGACTATACTGGTAATATAGGGACCTAACATGCTCCTATCCTTCAAAAAAGTGTTGTCCTCAACGCTTGAGTAGCTTCGAGTGCTTTGTATAAAATTCTCATCCTCCCATGTAGAATCTTCAGTGGGTAAGTTCTTCCATTTGATGAGATACTCTGAAATTGATTGATTTTTTAGCTGTCGAGTTCTTGTTTTCGTGATTTCTTTACGTTCCAATATGGTTTTTCCTTCCTCATCAAGTTCTGGCAATATTGTTTGAACTAGAAGTTTGTCCCCTATAACATTTTTTAGGCATGAAACATGGAAAAATAGATGGACTCGCGAAGAAGAAGGAAGCTCCAATTTGTATGCCATAGTACCAATCTTTTGCAACACCTTGTAAGGAACATAGTACTTTGGCGATAATTTATTATCCTTCTTAGCTTGCTTGAGGGACATTTGTTTGTATGGTTGTAGCTGTAAAAATAACCAGTCTCCCACATCAAAACTTCTCTCACTACGATGTTGATATGCCTATTGTTTCATTCGATTTTGTGCCAAATTTAGGTTATCCTTTAAGAGTTAGAAAAATTCTTGTTGATGCTCGATGTGATCCTCCACTACTTGAACCCTAGAATTTTCCCTTAAAGAAGATGTGATGGATGGTGGATGATATCCATAAAGTGCCATAAATGGGGTCATTTTTTCTGCAGTATGGAAGGAAGTGTTATACCACCATTCAACGAGAGGTAACCACTTGACCCATTGTGCTTGCTTATCAAATACAAAAAAATGAAGACATCCTTCCAAACATTTATTCACTATATCTGTTTGACCATCGGATTGAGGATGATAAGATGAGCTATGAGCTAGTTGAGTACCCAAACAAGAAAATAATTCCGTCCAAAAATTTCCTGTAAAAATGGGATCTCTGTCACTTACAATAATCTTCAGGTTTCCATGTAGCCTTTGAATTGTTTCCATAAATGCCGTAGCAACTGTACTTGCAATAAATGGATGAGATAATGCAAAAAAGTGTGCATAATTGGTAAGTCTATAAACTACCACCACGATGACACTCCTTCCTTCGGACTTAGGTAAACCTATGATAAAATCCATTGAAATCTCCTCCCAACGTTGACTTGGAATGGATAAAGGTTGTAGAAGACCCGTGGTCTTAATTGTCTCAACTGTATTTTGTTGGAAAACCAAACATTCCGCCACAAAATTTTGAATATCAGATTTAAGGCCATCCCAAAAAAAATTCTTTCTTCACCCTATGGTAAGTTTTTAAATTTCCTGAGTGTCCTCCTAAAGGAGAAGTGTTCAATTCCAAAATAATCTTTTGTTTTAGTTGGGAATTCCTGCAAATATATAAGCGATCTTTGTACCATAAGGAATAATTTTTCCAACTAAATGTATTAGATGTACTAGGATCTTGCTGCAAATTTTGAATGTGTCCACACTTCTTCATCCTTCTTCCATTCATCCCTTGCTTTGGTTATCCAATCTGGTTGGATAATAGAAATGGCACAAAGCAATGCTTCCACATCTTAATCCTTTCTTGAGAGTCCATCTGCAACAACATTTAGCTTCCCTTTTTTGTAGATGATTTCAAAGTCATAACCCAACATCTTTGTGACCCATTTTTGCTGCTCTTCTGAAGATAGTCTTTGTTCCAAAAAGTGTTTAAGACTATCATGATCATTTTTTACCTCAAGTGTCTTCCCATTAGGTAAGGTCTCCATTTCCTTTAGTGCTTGTATTGCCAATACTTTCTCATAAATAGCCTTTCGTAAATACTTTCCTGATCAATCCATCAAAGGAATGGGTCTTCCTTCTTGCATTAAAACAACACTAATTCCATTTTCTCGAGGCATCACATTCCACAACAAGTTTAAACTGCGCTGCTAAGATTGGTGCCAGTAATACGTTCTGAGATGTTAGAAAGCCTTAGTCGCTCGAGTCGCTTTCCAGGAGTCCATATACATGGATCTTTCTTCTGCAATGTTGTTAGTGCCGCTACTATCCCATAATTCTTAACAAACTTTAAGTATTTTAAGTATAACTTCGTTAACTCTTCAATTGACAACTTGAGAAATCCGTGCAAATCGCTTTATGGTTGTGGGGAATTTCCATTCCTTAATGGCTTTAATTTTGTTAGGGTCTACTTTAACACCCTTGTGAGATACAACATGACCTAGATATTCCACCTCTTGTACTCTGAAGGAACATCTGGAGGTTTTTGCATATAATTGTTTCTCCTACAGTAGTTTGAGCACCTTGTCAACATGTTGAACATAATCCTTCCAAACTTGTTGTAGATTACTATACTATCAAAAACTACTAACACAAATTTTCTAAGGAAGGGTTTGAAAATGGAATTCATCAACCCTTGAAACAGAGAAGGTGCATTGGTAAGGCCAAAAGGCATGACCAAAAATTCATAATGACCCTCATGAGTTCGAAATGTTGTTTTCAAAATATCTTCAGTCTTCATTTTAATTTGATGATATCCTGAATGAAGATTCAACTTGGTAAAATAAATTGCTCCATGTAATTCATCCAATAATTCATCAATCACAAGAATGGGAGATTTATCTTTAATGGTGAGATTATTGAGCTCCCTATAATCCGGACACATGCACCATGATCCATCCTTCTTTTGTACCAATACTACAGGAGCAGAGAAAGAACTTTGAATAGGTTGAATTATACCCACCTCTAACATTTCTGCAATCATACGTTCAATTTTGCTCTTTTGGACATAAGGATATCTATAAGGCTTGATGTTTGGAGGAACACTTCCTGGAATCAAATGAATAGCATGATCATGATCACGAATAGGTGGAGTCCTTTGGGAGTTTCAAACACCTTGGAATGATTGTCCAAGATTTTTTGGAGATAAGGGAGAAATAGATAATTTTGATGTTGGAACATCTAGTGAGCATAATTGTACAATTACGCCTCGTTGTTCTTTCTTCAGAAGCTATGTCATGACATTAGAGCTTATTATATTTCCTAGCTTCCCTGCGATACCCCATAATTTTATTTTCTTTCCTTCCGAAAAAAATTTCAAGAAAAGTTCTTGAAAATTAAAAGCTACCGTCCCCAAAAATTGTAACCATTGTACTCCTAGTACAACATCAACACCTCCCATTGGGATGGAAAGCATTGGACTATTCAATACATATTCCTCCATGGCTAGCTTGATATTATGGCATTTTTGTGAGAAATTTATAGTTCCTCCATTTGCAACCATCACTTGACATTCTGGTACTGGGTATAGGAAACAATTCAATTCCTTGGCTACCTTACAATGAATAAAATTATGGGTACTACCTGAATCAATCAACACTATTACCTTTTTCTTTTTGATATGTCCTTCTATTTTGAGAGTTTGAGGAGTGGTAATTCCTGCCAATGCATTACATGATATGGTCGGACTCATTTCTTCTTCTTTTAGGGTTGCTTCCTAGTGTATATCCTCTTCTTTTGAAGTTTCTTGTTCATTTTATTCCCCCTCTTCACAATCTATGTAAAACAATTTCTTCTCAGCACACTTATGACCTTTAGTGTATTTTCTATCACAACTGTAGAAAATCCCTTTTGATTTTTTTCTTCCAATTGTTGTGGTGTCAACCTTGTAGGTTGTGGAAGTCTAGGAGTAGCAACACTTCCATCTTTATAGATGTGAGTGGTAGGCTTCCTTTTCGCCATAATTTTACATTCAATTTTTCTTGCCAACTTGAATGCCTTCTCCAATGAATCAGGTTCCCAAACGCAAAATTCAAGTTGGATGTTATCCTTTAAAGTCCCTATGAAGAAATCAATCCTGTGTTCCTCTGGAATATCAGTTACCCTTATATTCAATTTTTGGAAGTCCTCAATGTGCTCCACCATCGAACCCTTTTGTTTGAGATTTATCAATTGGCTAAAGAAGGTGTTGCTCTTTGTATCATCATAATGTGCTATCATTTCTTCAGTAAAAATTGACCAAGTGACAATTTTTTTACAGGAGCAAAGCCATCGATACCATACAAATGTATTTTGTTCTAAATGTAAAGTTGCAATGTGTACCTTTTGTGTGTTGTGCACATTATTGAGATCAAAATATTGCTCCATCTGTAGTATCCATGTTATGGGATCCTTGCCATCAAATTTTATCATATCCATCTTTGGAATATGGTGGTTCTTAAATCCAACATTAGAGTTTATGAAATCACGATTAACATTTGTTTTTTTCTCATCATGAGTTTATTCTACTATCTTTTCGCCATTAGGAATCATTTCTTGTATCAGCGTTGACAAACCTTCCTTCAAACCTTCCATGTATTCCTTCAAGCCTTCCATTTTTTCTTCCATACCATCCTTCAAACCTTCCATTTTTTCTTCCATACCATTCTTCAAACCATCCATCTTAGCTTCCACGCTTTTCTTCAAAACATCAATTTCATTCTTTGTTGCTCTTTGCGAGAGCGAAAATTGGTGCATTTGCTTTTGTAATTTTGATATGTCATGTTGCATTTCTTCATCTTCATGAGCCATAGTAAAGCCTTCTAAAGGCTTAATGGGTGTTGAGTTATTTTTAGGGGGCATTTTAGAACCCAATACTGATATCCATTCTATAATATTCCCTTGGAATCAATTCAAATTGATTCTTCAAACAAGACTTATGCAATTCAAAAAACAAAATACACACATTTTTCTTGCTTTTGAGGAAATCGATATTGAAATTGAATTATATCTGTGATTTCGGATCTTCAATATCTGAAATTTTTCCCTGAGGTAGCCCTCTGAATCCTATTTCGAATGCCACAAGTCTGACCTGATTTGGATTCTTCAAGACAACGTTATGCCCAATCTCCCACAATGACCTAATTATGGACTGGTTCCATAGAGTGAACTTGTACGACTTTCCACGTGTCACTGTTTGCTTCTTTGGCTCTGAAATTGATAGATAGGAAACTACAGTCCGTGTACTTCCAGCCACTCTTTATAGAATTCCAATCCGATGCTCAGTGAGAGAGAGTTATGAAGATTTTCTCACGATCACCTCTTTGAGATGAAATTTGGGAGCCTGAAAAAGCCCTAACTTCCACAGATGCTAACTCCCAAAATAATACTAATAAATCTCTGAAAATTTTCCCCGACGTTCCTCGAGATTTCAGCTTCGCTCTGTGAAAATTTTAGCTTCTGAATCATCGTAGGAAAATATTTATAGCGACAATGCCGCGATGACCAGTTTAGGTTAAATTCAGGAGCCTGCAAAAATCCCTAAATTCCAAATATCATATCTCCGAAAATATTGCGAACCAAGCTCTGAAATTTTGTGATGATGTTCCTCAGGATTTCAGCTTTGCGCTCTAAAACCTTCAAATTTTGAACCTTCGTAGAAAAAAAGTTATATCAAAAATTCCACGATGACCTGTTTGGAGTAGTGAAACCCTAGAATCCAAAGCTCTGATACCAAATGTTGTGAAACCTGTTGATCAGCAGTTGCCATTGATGTCAACCCAAGCATCACCAGGGGCTACCCCAATATTGCATGGGAATTTTTACCTACCAAATTAATATATTCTGGGTCAAGAATTCTTTTTATGGTTTCTACTTGTCGAGATGTTTCTGTTGATATATGGCACGCCACGTAATTCTTCACGGTTTGAGAGATATTCATGTTTGAAGTTTGTACCCCCAGTTAGTGGGCTAAAACCCCATGGGGTTGTGGCATGGGTCATTGAAAATTCATAATTAATATTTTTTAAGCTCCTAAAATCCCTCCCACATTCTCTTGTTGAAGCCCCTCTCAACCTAAGCATTTATATAAATTGTGATCCTCATATCCTCCTTATGAAAGGGATTTCGCCATCTGAAACAGGTCATCGTGGAATTTTCGCTCTAAATTTTTTTCTACGAAGGTTCAGAAGCTGAAATTTTTATGAGACGAAGCCGAAATCCTGAGAAATCTCCTGTAAAAATTTTAGATCAAGGTGCACAATATTTTCAGAGATATGATTTGTGGAAATCAGTGTTTTTGCAGGCTCCTGAAATTCATCTCAAAGAAGTGATCTTGGGAAAATCGTCATAACTATCCCTTTGAGTATCGGATTGGAATTCTGTAAAATGTGGCAGATAGTACACAAACTTTAGTTTTTGATCTATTAATTTTAGAGTTGAATGAAGAAACAGTGACACGTGGAATACCGTACAAGTTCGCTCTACTGAAACAATGCATAATTAGGGCATTGTGAGAGATTGGGCATAACTCTTTCTTGAAGAATCAAAATTGGGTCAGACCTATGGAATTGGAAAGAAGACTCATAGGAATACTAGAGGACCAAAAATCACATATTGGGGATCTGAAATAACAGAGATACACCAGATTCAATATCGAGCTCCTAGAAGGCAAGAAAAAGCTAGATCATGTATTGTCAAGGGCAAGACTTTCTAGGGCAGCAAAGCAAAGCAAGGTGCAGCAGAGGGTAGCATGAAAAGAGAAGAAACCAAGGTGTAGAACAACAGAAACAATTTCATCACATGAAGTCTTCAAGTGCGCAGTACTGCATATAGTCACTGTAAAGGTATCATTGTACTAAGTCATTATAAATACATTATTGAAAAAATTGTTCTAGTGTCTATCTGCCAAGAGTTGAAGAGGTAGTGTCGGGAGGTCTAGGATCATCATTAGGTGGTTGTGTCATATTTGGGGTTATGGTCTAGTGTGTCTTCTTCTTCTACATCATTCTATATCATTGTAAAGTGGACCATTTTCCCTAGTACGGGAGTCCATTCTTCTTTTATTCTTCTACAGGGTGGTAGGGTGGTGTTAGGGTGAGTTGTAGCTCATTGGATATTGGGGCATCTGTTCAGTTGACTACTGAAGAATCTCGGGCATTGGAGCGTCCATCCAATGTGAGCTGGTGAAGAATGCTTTTCTAGATTCTAGGAAGTTGGAGCTTTATTTTCAATTGGACTTGAATATTAAAGAATTATTAGAAAAAAATTAGGTGGTTTTTGTCCCGGAGTGGGTTTCCACCTTAAAATCTGTGTGCAATTGTTTTCCTTCTGTTTATTGCTATCATTGTACAAACACTGATAATAATTGAAGATTAACTAATGCTCTAATTGAAAGGAATACTGATTCACCCCCCCCTCTCAGTATTTCCAACAATTGGAATTAGAGCTTGGTTCCTTCAATAACAATTTAATAGCTGGAAGGAGGTCATGGAGCATACCAAGAATGGTGTACCTCTGTTCAATGAAAATAATTATGCACTCCGGAAAGGAAGAATGGAGGTATATATCTTGGTTTAAGGTTACAAAGTATGGGACACAGTTCAAAGTGGATTTACATCAACCGCGGATGAACAAGGTAAGAAGAATTTGGTGAATGATGCAAAAGAAAAGAATATTATTATCAGTGGACTTATTTAATCTGCTTATCATAAGGTGTTGGTTGTAAAACCGCCAAAAATGTATGGGACAAGCTTGATAATATATATGCAGGTGACTCAAATGTCAAAGAAGCAAAGCTTCAAATCTACAGAGCAAAATTTGAGCAACTTAGAATGAAAGAAGATTGCAACATTGCTGCATACTTCCAATACGTTGATGAAATAACCAATACTATGGAAGGATTGGGAGAGCGAGTTGATGAGAAGAATATTATACGAAATATTCTTAGAACGTTACCAGGGAGATTCAACCCAAAGGTCCAGTATTAGAATACAGTGCAAATCTGGACAAACTCAGCAAAGAGGAATTACATGGAGTTCTCATAGCATATGAAATGAGACTTGATGAAGAAGAGGGTACTTCGCATCTAGAAACTGCGTTCGTTGCGTCTAAGAAAACCAATAAGGAAAAAAAACCTTCAATTGAAAATACATGCACCTGTAAGTGTGAAGAAAAGGGATATGACGAAGAAGGTCTTTCAGATGAAGAATATGCTTACTTTACGAGAAAAATAAAAATTGGTAAGGGAAAATTCAAAGGTAAACTTCCATTGATATGTTTCGGCTGTGGTGAGGTTGGGCATTTTGCAGCAAAATGTCCGAATAGAAGTGATGGCAACTCAAAAGGAAAGAAAGGCTTTAATAAATTCAACAAGCAAGGATCCAAATGGAACTTTCTCTCTAAAGAAGATAGATGATCATCTGATGAAGACAATGATAGCGAAGAAGAAGTCAATGAGAGAGTATTATTTATGGCCAAGCACAATAAACAAGAGGTATCAAACAACGAAGAAGAAGGATTGATCATAGAAGAATTTTCTAAGGAAGCAATCAAGCTTATAAAAGAGCTCAAGGCTAAGAAGATCCGTTCCAATAATATTGAAGAACAAGTTCAAGGTCTCAACATTAAAATTGAAGAACACAAATGCATTGAAGAGTCACTTCAAAAGAAGTTGGAAGAAAGAAACCAAGAAAGGGAAGAATTAGAAGCTAAAGTAGTCTCGCTGCGTAAGGAAGTGAAGAAAGGAAAAAGTATCCAAAAATATGCCAACAGCTCAAGGGCATTGGAAGAACTCATCAACAATCAATGATATTACAACGACACAACTGGCCTCGGTTAAAAAGAAGAAGAAGCAGGACCTTCTACAAGAAAATACAATGAACCTTATAGATCTGACATACATGTAGAATTCATTGGACAAGATTCGCAAGAACAACCTTGGCAGAAAATTCCTCGACGAATATTTCCATCCAGGTACCAACATATTTTTTATGGCTACTGTTATTCATGTGGAAAATTTGGTCATAAAACTGTAGAATGTCGCATGTACCCCAAGAACGAATACAATTCCAGGAAATTTGTCAAAAATGAACCTCCTAGGGCTCAGCGAAACATTAATAGATTTGAACATTTAAGAAATAATATTGAATGTTACAAATGTCGAAACTTTGGACACATAGCCAGAGACTGCAGACTTGAAAATCCTCCAGAAGAATCTTCGAAGCCACAGAACGAACGAACATGGAAGAAGAAGAAGACTGATAATTGTGTTCTCGCTCTCAAGGCTCAAAACAACAAAGATGTGTGGTATGTTGAAAGCAGTTGCTCAACACATATGACTGGAGATAGAAAGAAATTTGTATCTTTGAAAGAGAAGAAGGATGGAACCATGTCCTTTGGAAATGATGGATCTTCAAATGTTATAGGATTAAGTACCGTCACTCTCGAAAGTAAAGATGCTCTAGCCAAGAATGCTCTATTGGTTGAAAACATGATTCACAATCTGCTCAGTGTTGGACAAATGTGTGATCAAGGACACACAATACTATTCAACTCCACAAAATGTGAAATCAGGAAAGGCAAGTATGGTGAAATTGTGGCTACAACAAGTCGAGCTCCAAATGACATATATGTTCTGGATGAAGCAACTAAAGCACGTCTAATAGCTAAAGAGGATGATATAATATTTGGTAGCAATGATGATCGACTAAGTAAGAAGTTTTCTATAAATATGCAAAGTGATTTCGAGATGTCTTTACTTGGTGAGCTGACATACTTCTTAGGGCTTCAAATATCTTAGCAAGAGAAAGGAATATTTATATGTCAAGCCAAGTACATCAAGGAAATGCTCAAGAAATTCAAAATGGAAGATTGAAAACCTGTCCTTACTCCGATGGTAACAGGTTTCAAATTGAGCATAGACGACTCATCTAAGGATGTGGATCAAAGGTTGTACAGATCTATGATTGGTAGTCTTCTATATGTAATAGCCTCCCGGCCAGATGTTATGCAAGCAGTTGGACAAGTAGCAAGATTCCAAGCGACACCAAAAGAATCACATATTATTGCCATCAAAATAATTCTTTGATATCTAAAGGGAAAAAGAGAATATGGCCTGTGGTATCCCAAGGGTAACAATCTCATTATTCATGCCTTTACATATACAGATTGGGCAGGAAGTGTTGGTGATCGTGAGAGTACTCATGAAGCATTGGAATATATTCACCAGAAACTTGGGGTTCTCCCAAGTTCTCATTAGATTTTCCTTATTCAGAATATAAAGGGGCAACGGAAGTGTGTACAGGTTTGCAGGATGGTTGTGTGTCAGGGGGAGTGGAAGTGTGTACAGGTCCGCAAGATGATTATGTGTCAGGGGGAGTTACCCTTTGTCATTGATGTCAAAGGGGGAGATAATGTTGTAGGAAGAGGTGTCATGATCGCAGGGGGAGTACTTGTGTTTCCATCAATGCCAAAGGGGGAGATTGTTGATCAACAGTTGTCATTGATGTCAACCCAAGCAACACCAGGGGCTACCCCAATATTGAATGGGAATTTTAACCTACCAAATTAATATATTCTGGGTCAAGAATTATTTTTTTTGTTTCTACTTGTCGAGATGTTTCCGTTGATATATGGCACGTCACGTAATTCTTCACGGTTTGAGAGATATTCATGTTTGAAGTTTGTAACCCAAGTTAGTGGGCTAAAACCCCATGGGGTTGTGGCATGAGTCATTGAAAAGTCATAATTAATATTTTTTAAGCTCCTAAAATCCCTCCCACGTTCACTGGTTGAAGCCCCTCTCAACGTAAGAATTTATATAAATTGTGATCCTCATATCCTCCTTATGAAAGGGATTTCACCATCTGAAATAGGTCATCGTGGAATTTTAGTTCTAAATTTTTTTTCTACGAAGGTTCAGAAGCTGTAATTTTTATGATATGAAGCTGAAATCTCGAGGAAAATCCTATAAAAATTTCAGATCAAGGTGCACAATATTTTCAGAGATATGATCTGTGGAAATCAATGTTTTTGCAGGCTCCTGAAATTCATCTCAAAGAAGTGACCTTGGGAAAATTGTCATAACTCTCTCTTTGAGTATCGGATTGGAATTCTGTAAAAAGTGAAAAATATTACACGGGCTGTAGTTTTTTCTCTATCAATTTCAGAGTTGAATGAAGAAACAATGACATGTGGAACGCCGTACAAGTTCGCTCTACTGAAACATAGTATAATTAGGGCATTGTGAGAGATTGGGCATAAATCTCTCTTGAAGAATCCAAATTGGGTCAGACCTATGGCATTGGAAAGAAGACTCAGAGGACTAATAAAGGACCAAAAATCACATATTGGGGATCTGAAATAACAGAGATACACTAGATTCAATATTGAGCTCCTAGAAGGCAAAAAAAAGCTAGATCATGTGTTGTCAAGGGCTACAAAGGACCAGACTTTCTAGGGCAGAAAAGCAAAGAAA
The DNA here is from genome assembly GCA_034641835.2 of Pinus albicaulis. Taxonomy (NCBI): domain Eukaryota; kingdom Viridiplantae; phylum Streptophyta; class Pinopsida; order Pinales; family Pinaceae; genus Pinus; species Pinus albicaulis. The sequence continues at coordinate 1,682,126,112 of CM076578.1, forward strand.
GGTGTAGCAGAGGGTAGCATGACAAGAGCAGAAACCAAGTTCCAAAATAGCAGCAAGAATTTCATCACATGAAGTCTTCAAGTGGGCAGCACTGCATACAGTCACTGTAAAGGTATCGTTGTACTAAGTCATTGTAAATACATTATTGTAAAAATTGTTCTAGTGTCTATCTGCCAAGAGTTGAAGAGGCAGTGTTGGGAGGTCTAGGATCATCATTAGGTGGTTGTGTCATATTTGGGGTTATGGTCTAGTGTGTCTTCTTATTCTACATCATTCTATATCATTGTAAAGTGGACCATTTTCCCTGGTACGAGAGTCCATTCTTCTTTTATTCTTCTACAGGGTGGTAGGGTGGTGCTAGGCTGAGTTGTAGCTCATTGGCTGTTGGGGCATCCGTTCAGTTGACTACTAAAGAATCTCAGGCATTGGAGCGTCCATCCAGTGGGAGCTAGTGAAGAATGCTTTTCTAGATTCTAGGAAGTTGGAGCTTTATTTTCAATTGGAGTTGAATATTATTAAAAAAACATTAGGTGGTTTTTTTCCTGGAGTGGGTTTCCACCTTAAAAACTATGTGAAATTGTGTTCCTTCTATTTATTTCTATCATTTTACAAACACTGATAATAATTGAAGATTAAATAATGCTCTAATTCAAAAGGAATACTGATTCACCCCCCTCTCAGTATTTCCAACAAAAGCAACTCCAAAAATAGAATAAAAGAGATATCAACGCCTTAGAAATAAGCCACTTCGCGGGGGAAACCTCCAATACATTACATGAATGAACAATTCTTGGATGATACAAATGAAAAAACCTCTTTTCTATATATAAGAGTCCATGGGGCCATAATGTAATCCTAGCCGACCTAACAATAATAATGTAAGGGCACAATAATAACAATAAGGGGGTTACACTAACAACAATAAGGGACTATACTAGTAATATAGGGACTTAACAGTGCCATATTCTAAGCATGAATGTGGGATCTCATAAAACTCATCAATCAAAACCAAAGGAGGGCTTCCTGAGGCCAAACCACCTCAACCCTCAACTAGTGATTCCATTTCACGGTCGGGCATCAAAACCGTCCAGGGATCCAAAACGTTTCTTCCAACTAGAGCTTCCAAGACTAATAACTCAACCCATAGCTGTTGTCGGGCTTCCAAAGAGTTTGTTTAACCAGGGTTTTCAAGACTAGTAACTCAACCTACTAAGGGCTTCCAGAGCGTTTCTCCAACCAAGGATTCCAGGACTAGTAACTCAACCCAAGCTGTTACTGGGCTTCCAGAGAATTTTTCCAACCAAGGCTTACAGGAACTAATAACTCAACCCATAGCCAAAGGAAAATGATAACCAACCATAAAAACAAACAATCAAATGAACCCACAACACCATGGCTATCCAATAAATGACAAGGCTAGGAAAATCCACTGTCAATGCAGGAAATCCTCCATGCCAATGACAAATAATGACCAAGAAACCACATGAATATGCCAAAAATAGTGATAAAAACACATATGCAACTCAGTACCTACAATCAAAACCCATTGTAGCTACTGATACTGATGTACTCTTGTGCTTTCTTGCTCTTGCTTTGCATTATTTCTCCAAAATTCCATGTATTCCACACTCTGCAAGAGTGCTCCAAGGAACTCTACGTGTCCAAGAGTATGAGAGAGAGATATAATGGAATGAGAGCTCCGAAATTGAATTTTCAAAAGGTTTAACTAACAAAATCCATGAAATAATCCTCAAAAGTTTTTTTTTATCAATGAGGCCTCTATTTTCTTCATTTTCCATTATTTTCCTTCATTTTCCTCCTCACATGCAACCTGTAACCTTGCACCTCGCTTTTCTCCTATTTTCCATTATTCTCGTAAATAAATGCCACTAAATGCCACTTTGCCTCTCCAAAGCCTTAGCCATTGCCTTTGACAATTTTCCATAGCCATAAGAAACCATATGAACACCTGCACTAGGATGTTTTGCCCAACATTCATCTTGAAATACATGTCCCATAACCTGGGTTATTAATTTTCCTTTATTAATTTTTATTACATGGAATTTTCACCAGACCTGTTATAAAAACCTCCCCGTTGGGGGAACACCATCCTCAGTGTTCAATGACACCTACATACAACAAGAATGCTAAAATAAAAACATACTTCTCATGTAGTTTTATAAGTTAGCTTGTTGTAGTATTTAAAATGATCAACCTGCTAAGAAGAAAACCAACATGACAACATAACATCATAATGACATGACACCCATACCACTTATTGTAGCTTTATAACATAGCTCATGGTGATATTTACATCCATATACATATGTACATATACCAAAACATCATACCAACATATACCAAAACACTTGCCAAAAGATTCGCTTAACCAATGAATAAGGAAGGATACATGTCCTGCATCTGATCTACCATCTCCCATGTAGCTTCATCGGGCTAAAATTGCTTCCATTGCACTTTAACCTACTCGATTTCTCAGTTCCTGAGCATGAGCGTATTTCTATGCAAAATTCACTGAGGTTTCAACTGCAATTCTCCTTTTGGCTCCACTCGCAATACAAACCAGTCAATCACATGATCAATATCTCTAACATACTTCTTAAGAAATGACACATAGAAGACATCATGGAATTTAACTGTCAGAGGCAGTGCAAGTCGATAAGACATTGGTCCAATCATTTCAAGAATCTTGAAAGGTCCACAAAACCGAGGTGCCATCTTGGCACATGATCCAATTCACAAGGAGCTCTTGTTGGGCTTGATGCACAAGTAAACCTGTTCCCCAACCTGAAACTCCTTAAACAACCTGTTTCGATTTGCATATTTCTTCTGCCTATCCTATGATTCCTTTAGATTCTTCTTGATTACCTGCATTTCCTATTCCATTTCTACCAACATGTCTGGTCCAATCAACACCTTGTTAACTGGATCACTCCAACTAATGGGAGTATTGCAAATCCACCCATACAATGCCTCAAACATACTCATCCTCAATTATTTTTGATACCCATTTTTGTAAGCGAACTCTACTAGTGGAAGATACTCTTCCCACTTTCACAGCTGATGCATCACATAGATCCTCAACATGTCCTCCAATATCCTCTTGATCCTCTCTGTTTGTCCATATGTCTATGGATGATAAGTTGTACTAAAGGCCAACTCTATGCCCAAACCTGCAAACAACTCCTTCCAAAACTTGGAAGTGAACTTCACATCCCTGTATGACAAAATATTTATTGGAACACCATGAAGTCTGACCACATCCCTAATAAATACTTGTGCTACATCATTCGCTGAGTATGTAGACTTCATTGGAATGAAGTGTGATACCTTCTTCAACCTTTCCACCACAACCATGATGGAATCATGTTGTCTAGATGTCCTCGGTAAACATGTGATAAATTCCATGCAATTGACCTCCCATTTCCACAATGGAATCGAAATCAGTTGTAGTAGTCCACCTGGATGCTTACACTCTGCTTTAACCTATTGACAATCCAAGCACCTAGCCACAAACTCTGCTACGTCTCTCTTCAAATTCGACCAATATTAAAACTTCTTCACCCCTACCAGCATAATATGATAGCCCAGGTGACATGATTATGGTTTCACTTTACACTCCCTCAATAGCACCTTCGTGAGTTCACTTCTGTCAAGCACATATATCCTGTCTCTAAACCCAATCAAGCCATCTACTGTGAGATGATAGTCCACATCCTGTGCACCTGTATCTGTACCACTACATGTATGTGTACCTGTATCACTACTTGTATCCATACATGTACTTGTACTCTACTGTAATATGTGCCTAAGCTCTATATACCTGACATCCTGCTGACCTACTTGCAGGATCCTATCTTGTAGATCTGTCCCATAAGAGCTCATCCCTGCTATATGATTCACTTGTATCTGCCAACGAAGAGAATTTGCAACCCTGTTCTCTTTACCCTTGATGTACCTGATCTCGAAGTCAAACTCATTGATCATGTCAAATTTTGAAGAACAAATTTGCAGTGATTCAGGACTGACTCAGGGATGGACGACACGATTGAAGGCTATGCATTTCAAGGTAATTTTCACTAAGGTTGGATTCTCTTGAACATAGTTGCAACACAATATTTCGACTTGGCAACATTTCACTCAAAAAATAAGACCAAAAACCGATTTTAAGACTTTCAATAAGGTGTGATCAATTCAGAGTCAAATGGTGAAGTGTCATGTTCAAGAGCGACAATATGCCTTCTTATAATTAAAAAAATAACGTTTCTTTCCAATCCCCCCCACCATTATTGATAAGTACTTCTTTATTTTTTTCAAGCTTGAGGAGGATAACATATGCTTGTCCTGTAATCTCATCCTTTGGATGAGTCCTTCGGAGTATTTTTAATGATCTCTAGGAAGGAGTGGTTCGGTCTCATCATGATTGGTGAGTCTTGCACTATTTAAATTTTACGAGTCAAATGAAAGGGTAACTCGACGTTGTTTTCACATTTAAAGAGTTTGAAAATACATGAAAATAAAACTTATACAGTTCTTTCAACGTAAAGTTTTAATGAGCCCGGAGAAAGTAAAGCTCGGTGTTTTTCATTTTTAGGGAGTCGGGAGAAAAACATAAGTAAACTCCAAAATGTCCTTTTTCATAGATTTAGTCTCTCATACTCGGAAAAGGGTAAAATAATGCAGGAGATAACACTTTTGACCATCATTAGTCAAAGTATACCTTTTTTAAATAGTATATATGGTCTGTAAAAAGGGTAAACTTATACCAGGTAGACATTCTTCGTTCACTTTAACGAGTTAAAAATAAACAAGCATACTTTACAATCTTTTCATATTTCAGGAGTTAGAAAAGAGCTTAAAGGTAACTCCAGGGTTTTGCTTTTTTTTTTCGTAAGTTTAAGGAGCGCGAAAAAGCGATAAAAGTATATTCTTATCACCGACTTTCAATTTAATTAACGAGCAGAAAAACATGGAAGGAACTCGACATTTTCATGTATGTTTTACGAGCATTAAAATATGACAAAAGAAGCTCGGTATTTTCATGAGTTTAACAAGTCTTTAAAATAATAACCAAAATGGACTCGAGATAGGTTTCATTTTTATACAAGCTTGAAACAAAGAAAAAATCTACTTGAGAGGTTTCATTTTTAGAAAATCTTGAAACAAAGAAAAACTATCCTTAAGATAAGTTTTAATGGCCCCCAAGCATAACCTGTAGAGTCACATGCCCCACAAGCTTCGTTTGATCTGCCTAAGTAGACTACTGGTTATTAATAGGCGGATGAAATGAAGGTTCATTTATGAGATCAGGTTAAAGACTTGACTCGATTAGAGGGGGATCTGTCTCATTTTTTAATGAGCTTGATAGAGGAAAAAAAACTATGCTCATAATTGTTGTTTCATTTTTTAATGAGCTTGACACAATGAAAGAACTATGCTCATAAGTGTTGTTTCATTTTTTTAACGAGCTGGACACAAGAAAAGAACTATACTCATATGGACCTATTTCATTTTTTAACGAGGTTTACACAATAAAAGAACCATCCTCATATGGACCTATTTCATTTTTTAAACGAGGTTGACACAATAAAAGAGCCATCCTCAAGGAACCTTGATCATGGCTTCCAAGAGGTCTTCATCAGATGGAAGAATAGTTCTATGGAAGGAACACATATTAAGGGAATCAACAGGGATAAGAAAATTAGGTTCAAATGTCCCCATTGAAGGGTTCAAGATGTCACCTACTAGATCTAAGTCAAAATAAGTCAATTAAACAATGAGAGGCTCACTTACATCGGTAGTTGAATGCATGGGAATAGATGCTACACAATTAACCTGTGGTGGGGCAAATACCACTTGCATATAAGGAACATTCAGGGGTGTCAGATGGTTGGTATTCAAATCGATACCAATGAAAAAAACTAGTCAATAGTCATAAAGTTTGCATTGTGAGAGAAATACATCACTAAAAAAAGCGTGGACACGAAAACTTTCATGGCATATACATAGTCTCACCCAAGGAATAATTTGAAATCCAAGGAGCCTTGGACTACCATAAAATCAATACATACAATTTTACCTTCCAAGGTAATAGTCAACTTAGGAAGGATCCCTAAAGGTTCACTAATGGTTCTATTAAAATCTAATTGATTATGTGTAACAGGCACAAGCTGAGGGGAACCCAAAGCTTACCAAGCGGTTGAGGATAAAACACTAGTAGAAGCACCTTCATCTACATTTGTGCGACACACATTCCTGCCATAAGCCTTCACGATGATTTGGAAAGGAGTGGAAGAAGGAAGACAAGGCTCTTTCAGTTTAATCCAATCAAAGGAAATAACCTTAGTACTTGGAGGGGGTTATGTGGGAATAGGTAAAATTCCCCCCTTGTGTAGAAGAATTTGAAGTAACAAGAAGAACCTGAGCGATATTATAATCACTCTCTAGAAGAGAGTGGGATCAAATAAATGTGGAATTGAGTCGACCACTCGATCAAATAATGGTTCACAAACCCTAGTGATATGTGTTTCACTCTCCAATGGAAGAGTGGGATTAACTATACTTGGAATTAGATCAATCACTTTGTCAACTGACGGTAGGTTGGGAGAAAACTTACGGTAACCAGTTGGAAGTTGTTGAGAAACATTGTATTTTCCAAAATTTTTGAGGCTTCATACATGTAAGGGAAAAGGTGAGTTTGATGACTCCTTTCGCATAACCTACAAGGAAACCTAACATTACCCTTTTTCCAAATAACCTTAGAATTACTAGTTGATGGATAAAGAGTAAGTTGATAAGAATTTTTAGACCACACTTCTAACACCTTTGGAATAACAGGACAATCAATAAGAAGGTGGTCACCCTTACAAAGCTTGCAAGGGAATTTTTTCTTGTGATGCACTTTAGACAGTTCCTCGACATTTTTCATACTCAGAGCAATGGTTGCTTGGTTGAATTATTTCTTATCTTGTTTCTTCTTCTTCTTTCCTTTCCTCTTCTTCTTAGCCACCTAGTTACTAACATCAAGGATTTTACCAAGAAAAGAAGAAGAAAGTGAGGAAGACATTTTGGGTGAATAAGGTAAAGGGTCAACAAATGGTTGGTGTTTTTGGGATGGTGAGCTTGGTTGAGGTGGAACAATTTTGGTATTTGGGACTAAGTAATTTGAAAACAACCACACCGGTAAACTTATCATGAATATTTGAAGTGAAAACGTAGCCATATAAGGAGGAAAAACATTTCCAAAGCAAGGAAAATACTAGGATTCTTGTTAAGAGGGGTTCCTTGGTTGGTAAAATCCAGAATTGTTGTCATTAGATTCAACTTTAGTGAATTTAATTAATAATTTTAAACAATATTAACAATCCACACCTAAGATCTGTAGAAATTAAAACAAGCAAATAACATGTGCTAATAAATCTAAGGAGTCAAACCATGCAAACACCCTTTTAACAGCGAAATCACTAGTTGGTGATGAAACCCAACGTCACAGATATCAATGTAAAAAGTGGATAGAGATAGAGTAGGTGGAATCGGTTACGCTGACAACCTTCTCAATGCCATGATCTGGTGCAAGTAAATTCACTTATTCAATCTTGAGTGAAGAGTACCTCCAAAAAGGTCCAAGTGAGTCTAACCAACGTTTGCTCCAGGTACAATAGGGTCTCCCCCCCCTCGCCGTCACCTTGGGTAAAATCCCTTAGATAATGGTCTCTAAGGTTACCACATATAACAAATCAACTTGGGGGGACAATCACAGATCAAATGTACACACAAGGGCAAAGTAATAACTCTCAATCCCCTTGGAGGTTCCTCAACATGGTCAATCTGAGGTTTATACTTCAAGTGACTCTCAAGCACCTTTCAACACTTTTTGTAATGCGTGTAAATCACGCTACCATAACCAATGAAGTGGGGTCGATCACTTCACTGGGTCCGATATAATCTCGTGCTTAACTCCCTTATAAGAAGAGCTTCCTAGATTCAAACTGTAATAGATGGATTTACTCCCTACCACAAGATTCTACTGTTTATTTTCATCTTTGGAAAGTTAACACACTTTCCTATTATAAAGCCTTGCAATATGATCTAATGTAGTTGTAATGAGCCCTAGAAATATAAAAATTCTAATTTATTTTATGAGCATTGTTTTTAAGCTGTTGTTTATTGAGTAGGCTAATGGATGTGAAACCGATGGTGTTATAACCTGACTCAAAACTGAATCCAATCGAGTATGATAATGTAATATTTTCACTTCAATGAATTGTAAATAAATTAAGGAGATAGGTTTCATTCACTTTTCAATAATTCAAGCATCAATGAATCATTTTGAAAATGTAAATTAGAGAGAATGAAAGATACGTGATTCTTGCCCCCTGGCCATGAGGGGGATTTTTTTTTTTTTAAGTGAAACCTAATTTCCTTAAAATCCAAGCTACAAAATGCAAAATTTTAATTTTAACAACTTCTTGCATACCCAAAATCAAACAATTAATTCCTCCTTCAATAGACGCAAGCCATAATTTCAACTTGATGTAATGAAATATGAATCGTGAAGAATTTCTTAAGAAGGCAACTCAAAACGTCAAATGAAAATAGAGTGGACTTTCAAGAATGTAAAAATATCCAAGAAAGTACAATAATAATTTTTTTTTGGACCCAACAAATGAAAACCCTAAATTTTCAAAAATTTAAGAGACTTGCGCAGGTAATAAGTTTTGTTCAACACGAAGATGCACTGTTGCTAAAGGAAAAGTGCACAAATTTTCACACTCTTGCTAAAGAACGAGTGCACAGAAAGAGAAAACCTAAGAAAAAAAAACTAGAAATCCATAACTTTAAACTTTCAAGGTTCATAACACAGTGAAACAAGGCTACAAAAAGAAATCAGAGGTCACAAGATGACATAATGAAGAAAAAATCGTTCCCCAGTATGGTCGCCAATTTTTTATGGCAGACTAATCGCTCTTGCAGACAAGAGTGATCTCCCTAGACTCTAAGGAGATCTTGCAACAAACAAAACACGTGTCTGCTTCTTTTCCTTAATTCAAAACTGAAGTATGAAGTATGATATATGCAAAAGCCTCTTACCTTTCTATGAAATTCTTGTGGAATTCCTTTTGATAATTTAAAAATCCTTTCCTCATTGCTTCAGAGGAAGATATGCATGAACAAAAATAAACAAGGCATAAAAGCATAATGTAGATAAAGGTAGAACATAACATGAATGAAAATCACAATATATCATAAATCACAAAATTAGACCAATATTTAGTTATAAATCATGCAAAAAAATCAAGGAGCTTTGCAAAGAGCATTAGAACAAGTGCAATTAGGAAAGAAACAATTTTCTTGTATTAATATTTGAACAATAAGAAACAATACAACATTGGCTTGATGATGTACGTTTCCTCCCAATAGTCTCCAATCCTCCCCTTAAGTGACAAGCTTTCCTCTCTTATTCCAACAACATAAGTTTACATTCAGAAAGTCCTCCGAAGTCCTCTGGTTTGTGTTGAATTTATAGGCCAAGGGGAGGAGGTTTGAGATCCTTTTCTCAAGTGATGAGATCCTCAAAAGGAGGGATTAGGGTTCCAAAAAGGGAGGAAGTTTGATCCATATTGAATAAAGGGATGAGGCCCAATCATGTAGAGGCTCGAGGCCTTCAGTTGGGAAATATTCCTCCAATAAGGCTTCTGGAAATCACTTTTTATTTTTACTCTCTTTAAGTTATTTGCGCACTTCATAGTGGAAGACAGTGCACAAACTTACGCAAGCGACAATGGGAAAAATTGCGCTTGTGTAGGTAATGGTTAGATAAACTGCGCAAGTGCTTAAAAATATGTTTTTGAGGAATTCAATCTAGAATTCTTGTAGTTTTTGGGATTTTTTTACTTCCAACTTTGTAGGGGAATACTTGGAACATTACATTGGAGAGCGAGAGATCTAGATGGGCGGTAGTTTTCCTAATGGTGAAAAAATGACGTGTAACAAGTACAAATCTTATATGGTTCCTTGGATGTTGGTTTTTCTACAAGAACCAATTCAATAGATAAATCTACCTCTTTGCAAGGATGTAATCTAGGAACCTCCACTGGAAAAACATCTGCATACTACTATAGAATCAGGCACCTTTTTACTAGTTCACTTTCCTCATTCTCAACATCACCGCAACCTTCACATTGCTTAGGATTTGCACTGCAAACAACATGCATCCATTTTTGTTGTTGCACTAGGCCTACATGGCCGTGATCAACCTCACTGAAGTGGGATTTTTCTTGCCGTGCAGAAATCTAATTTCTCCTTGCTCATTTAAGCATTCAATTTCCTTTTCATAACAATCCATTTTAGTTATGTGCAAGTACAACCAATCCATGTCCAATAATATACTATATGCACCCAATGTAAATATATTAAGATGATTTTTTGTAGGCATGCCACTGAGCTAAAACGTACATGATCTCACCCAGTGATTAATTTTTATTTTGGCTTTGGTTTCCAATTGAACTAGTCGTGGTTCTTCATGCAACTTTTTGACCAAATTTCATTTTTCAATAAGTTATAGGCCAATATAGTTGTAATTAGAACCTATATCAATTAGAATAGAAATAATTTGGTTATGCATCTTACCTTCCATTTCAATGATGGATCCCTGGTGGTCTTTCTGATGGTTTTCTATGGCTGCATATATCCTAGGAACACTCTGAGCTGCATCACCCATTGTGTGATCCTCTTGGGAACTATATAGCTTTGGTCCAAAATTTTGTTGATGTGGAAAATATATTTTCCTGTGGATCTCACCACATACCCAACACTTTACTGGTTCTCGACCTTCAAGATTAAACTTCCTTATCGTTGGTTGTTGCACATTTGTTTTAACAATAACATTATCTTTCTATTGAAATTGTTTTGTAGGGGCTAGATGCTTACCTTCCTTATTTTCTAACATTTTCTTAGGACAATTATTCTTAGTTTCAACATTGTTCTTTTCCTACCAGTTATCCTTAGTTTATGGCTAGTGTTTTTCTTTCTCATAGCAATGATTCAACTTATTCATAGGATCCTTCATAAATGGTGTTTCCAACAACTCAATTTTATCTCTAAATGTCATAGGAAGCCCACTAATAAACTTATGGATCTTAGCTTTCTCATCCTTGAGATATGGCACATACCTCAATACTTCTAGGAACTTGGCGACATATTCATCATATGTTAATTTCCCTATCTTGAGTTCATAGAACTCTTTTTCCTTGCCATCATAATAATGATCAGACAAATATTTCTCTTTGAAGACCTTTTCAAATTATGCTTTAGTCAATTCCTTCTCAAGAGTTCCTCTAACATTATTCAAATCTTCCCACCATATTTTTGATTTTCCTTTCAAGATAAAGGTGGAAATCCTAGCTTTCATGTTTTCAGAATACTCATGAATTCTGAAAATTTTCTTCATGCAAAAAAACCATGCTCCTGCATCCTCTAATTTCTTAATTTCCCCATCAATTGTGGGTGGCTTGGATTTCTTAAATTCCTTAAGAATTTAATCCTTTTCCTTTCTTTCTTGATGGTGATGATGAGAGTGATGGTGGTGCCTTTGGGTAGGAGAACTAGATGGTCTACTATATTGATGCACATAATTGTTGGTTCATCCCCTTGGGGTGCTTAATGGTGCATTTATTGACACAATATCCTCAATTTCATGTCTATGCCTATTTTTGAATTCGCTACCATCTGCCCTATTTGTATTTTATTCTGACTCGTGAAGGCTCTTTCTGTCTCTATGACTAACCTTCATCTTAGGTTTCCTTTTCCTCTGCAAATCTGAGAGACTTTGCAGGATGACTGCATTTATCTCAACTTTTCTCTCTTGAGCTCTTACAAGCCACTCATTACCTTGTTTAAGCTTCTAAATTTAGCCCTCAGGCTTGTCAAAATATCCATCCAATATGGACAGTGATTCCCTCCCTCTTGGTCAACTGATCTTTCCTCTTCATTGGCCCTGACCTCATCACTTCCATGTTGTGACTGATCAGAGCTATACCGCTCCATACCAGTCCTCATTTTGTATTTGTCTTTGCCTTAGGTTTCTTGTGATCTTGAATGTGTTGTTAATCACACACACTATTAGATATTCATGTGATAAACCAATAAATACAAGCATAACCATGAACCTTTCATTCATGGAGCCGCCATTAATATCCCTATTATGATAAAACAACCATGTCAGTATGCCCACAATATTTAATAATTTATATGCACCAATCATGTATCAAGTAACTCCTGTAAAAATTTAATGTAGATTCGAAACTGGTCATGTAATGTACTAAAATATAAGACTCAAATATACTATACTCATTTGCAGAAACAAATTCACGACTGAGAACACATATGAAAAACATGCATCATACTTTAACACATACACAAAGATTTATCTAGGAGAAAGAAACCGCTCAAAACCCCTTCCTATCTATATTGCATTAATCAAAGAAGATAAATGAATACAATATGATTTCTCAATCTTGAGCACAAACTGCACAATTATCTTCTATCCTCTGCCCCGACTGACTGAATTTTGCATATACTTAGCTAATTTCAAGCCTTCCCAAGCTCATAATTCCTTGCGTTGTTCCTCTAAGAAATTTCCCCCTATTAAATAGGAAATTCCCTCATATGGATTACGCAATTCCTTTAGGTCCTTCCTCTGATTGCATGCACCATCTGTACACATTGGAATATCCTACAACTAATAGTACACTACCTTGAAATATCCATCTCAACTAGGTAACTTGAATTCTCTACATGAATGAGCTAATTTAGAAATATTGATTAGTTATTTGGATGATCACTGAGTGTTATTTGAAGTTACACTGCACAACTTGACCTTCCACTAGTTCCTCCAACAATTGGAACTAGTTTAATTGACCATAACTCAATTAAATTGCTACAACTGAAATTAACTCAAACTAGGCTCCTGAAATTTAGGAATCACTGAACACAACTCAAGTTCATGACCCCAACTCGAATTAACTAAGATAACTGAGTGATAAAAAGTATTTCAACTCAGTTAACTCATTCAAGTTGTCTAGTGATGTGGAATTTCAATTTTGTCCTAATTTATTTAAAAGGAAAATTAAATTAGGAATTTCTTGTTGCATTTTCAAAAATTCCTCTCAGTAATAAAGGGGTTATCATATACCCCAATCCAGCCTCTATGTAAATTTATTTTTCCTCTTGACAAAGCCTTTGTCAAAATAGCTGCATCTTGTTCCTTTGTAGGAATGTATTCCAAAAACATGATCCACCTTTGCACACAATCTCGTAGATGGTGATACCGGATGTCGATATGCTTGGCTCAATCATGAAAAAATGGATTCTCAAAGAGTTTGATACAACTCCAATTGTCACATAAAATTACAACAGGATACATCATATGACCTTTTAACCCAACAAGAATCTTTGTCATCTAGATAGACTCACATGTTGCTTGACTGGTAGCCATGTACTCTGCTTCTACTGAGTTGAGTGCAAAAAATCTCTGCTTCCTACTGTACCAAGAAAATGTTGCTGAACCAACACTGAAAATTCCTCCTGATGTGCTCTTATGATTTGATGGACTCCTTTCCCAATCTACATCTGTGAAGCCTTGCAGCTTCACTCCCTTTGTTCATCTGTACCAAAGTCCAAACTAAGTAGTGCCTCTAAGGTATCTAAACACATGTTTTTCCGCCTTCCAATACAGTTAGGTTGGATTATCCATTTCTTGACTAAGTTGGCTAATTGCATAACATATGTCTGGTCATGTGTTCACCAAATACATAAGTGAACCCACAAGATACTTGTAAATAGTAACCTCCACTTCCTCACCTGAAGTGGAATCCTTCTTCCTCCAATTACCTGCTAGAGGAGTGTCCATGGGTTTGCTACTCTCCATGTATAACTTCTTCAATATCTTGTTGGCATGCTTTCCCCGAGAGACAAACAATTCCCCATCTCCTTGCCATACTTCCAAACTAAGGAAATAATGCATTATTCCCATGTCCTTCATCTCGAATGCTCTTGCAATATCCTCTTTGCAAGAACTGATCAACTTCTCATCATCGTTTTAAATCAAATAATTGACATATAATACTATAATAAAAAATTCACCTTCAACAACAAGATGGTAAAGTTTGCATCTGCTTCAATTTTGGTGTAGCCCAACCTAGTGAAATAACTGTCGACCCTAGTGTACCAAGCATGGGGTGCTTGGTTCAATCCATACAACGCTCGCTTGAGTCTGCACACATGCGAATCTTTGTCAAAGGTATGAAATCCTTCCAGTTGTTCAATGTACACCTCCTCCTCAATCACTCCATTGAGGAATGTTGTCCTCACATCCATCTGATGAATATTCCATCCCATCTGCATTGCAAGTGCTAGAAATCTGATAGAAAAGTACCTTTCTATCAGAGCAAAGGTCTCCTCAGAGTAAATTCCTTCCACCTGAGAGAACCCCTTGGCCATAAATTTGGCCTTGTGTTTCTTGATGCTTATGTCTGGTGCTTGCTTTTCCTTGTAGATCCATCTCAAACCCATGACTGATTTATCCTCTGGTATTGGGACAACTTCCCAAACACTGTTTGTGACAATGGAATCATATTCCTCTGCCATGGAATCAACCCACACTAGTTTCTACACTTCTTCCTCGAATGAAGATGGTTTTATCTCTACTATCTCACTCATTAGAGCCATGTAGCTTGTGTACTGATCCAGTGACCTCCTCTGCCTGCACTGTGATGTGGGTGCTCCCACATTCTCTCTAGCATCATACAAATATATGTCATCTTCCCTGGTTCACTTCCTTCCTTCTTTGGATGTCTTTTCTTGAGTGGATGTTTCCACTCTCTGCTACTATGCCTGTAGCTGCTCCACAACATCCTTTGGTTCTTCCTTTGGAGCCAAAATACCCTCATGTGAATGCAACTAAAGCTCTCTCTCAAGGGAACACCTCATTGCCTTCTCCTCAGAGAACTTCACATCTCTACGAACAACTGTCATCCTGAGAGACGGAAGGTACACACGATAGTTGTGAGGTGTATTAGTGTACCCCACAAATATGCCCAACTCTATTGTTGACTCTAGATTTTTCCTTGATTCCTTGGAAACATGACAGTAAACTGATGAACCAAATATCCTGAAGTGTGACATATCTAGTTCTTCCCTGAAAAATATTCTTTTGCTGTACTCATCCCTGGAATCCGATGAGGACTCTTGTTCTAAAAATAGACCATTGTGTTGCATGCTTCTACCCACAAGTGTAGTGGTAGTCCTTGGTCATGCAACATCTCTCTTGGTTCTCCAAAAATACTTGTTTTATTCCTCTCAGCCACCCCATTCTGTTGTGGGTTTTGCGGTGTTGTCAACTCCCATCGAATGCCTTCCTTTGCACATTTTTAAAAAAAATCATTCGACACATATTCACCACCATTACCACTCCTAAGAGCCTTCACTTTCATGAAATTTTATTTCTCAACAAGTGATTTAGATTCAACAAATTTGGAGAATGTTTGGTCTTTCTTCTGCATGAAGAAAATCCAACACTTAAGTGAGAAATCATCTACACATATAACATACTACATGTGCTTGGCTGGGGAGGCTGTCGAGAAAGGTGCACAAACATCAAAGTGGACCCTTTCAAGGATTACATGCAGCCTACTATCCCGATCATTGAAGGTGGATTTTGTGTACTTCCCCAAGGTACTCCCTTTTCATGTATTATACTGCTCTAGTCACTCCGTTGGGGAGTCATGTGGTGATTTTCTGCATGATCTTCAAGGCTCCATGGTGCAAATGGCCAATTATTCTATGCCATAATCCATCGACATCTCGACTGTGCTCAAAGCAACACAATCCTCCACATTCAACTTGTAGAGGTTCTTCACCCGCATCCTGATCTGCTTCACTTGTCCCATGGAGATGTGCCTCATGAATTCGTAGCAATGATCTTCCAACACTGAGATGGAAGCCAAATTATTCTTTAGATCTGGAAAAAACATCACATCATTGAGCCTGAGAGGGGAGCCAAAATCCCTTTGAAAAGTAACTATACCAATATTAGTTGCGCTATACCTCCCATCATCTCCTATCTCAATTTTCATACGGAGGTATTTCTCCTCCAAGTCACTGAAAAATTATTGGTTTCCTGTCATATGGAATGAGGCACCACTATCCAGATACCACACACTACTCATCACTATGCTTTCCATGCATGAAATGAGGGTAAAATCAAGCTCGAATTTTGAAGCTATAGCTTCACCTGCCGCTCCTCCTGAGGGCTTCTTGCCTGCTTTCTTGTATGGACACTTTGTGGCACAATGTTCCAATTCATGACAATGAAAGCACTTGATTTCAGACAAGTATTTCTTCTTGCCCCCTTGAATGGAATATCCAATGGATTGGGATTTATTCCTTTTCCATTTCTTTTCCTTCCCAGCCAAGGAACAATTTTCTTCTTCCTCACCCTTGGACGAGGTCCTAGATCTGGTGTTCCACCTGAACTCCTCCTGTACCAAATCATACCACAATCTTTCCTAGTTTGGTAGCTTCTCCCTCCCTTTTACTGAATCGTTGTAATTGTGCTAGCTCTTGGGAAGGCATATAAGTGCTAAGCTTACTAGATCATATTCTACAACCATAACACCAACACCCCCAAGTTCATCATGACATTGTGTGAACCTACTCAGGTACTGTGGTATTGTGTCATCCTTTTGCAACTTGATACTTTGAAGCTTGTCTTTGAGTGCCAGCGTCCCGTGGTTACTGCTTTTATGGAAAAAATCTATCAATGCTTGCCGCATTCCATACAAATCCTCTTTCCCGTGGAGATGAGAGACAATATGGTCTCATACTCCCTCCAATATGATCCTCGTCGCCTTGGCTACACTCTTCTTCCAATCTTCTAGATTCTGAGCATCAACTGCTTTTGGTTTCAAGATATCATTATCAATGAATTCCTTCAACCCATTATCATCTAGGAATACCTCCATGCGGTCCTTCCAAGAAATATAATTTGATCTAACCTCAAGGGAATACTCAAGCCTTATACCATAGAATGACATCCTGCTAGCTTTGAAGAATTGATCCTGCGAATTCAATTCTCCTGTAAAGACAACTTTGAATTATCTTCTCTATTGCAAATATTGCTCTGATACCATGTAGAAATTTATTGTAGATTCGAAACTGCTCATGCAATGTACTAAAACATAAGACTCAAATCTACTCTACTCATCTGCAGAAACAATTTCACGATCAAGAACACATATAAAAAACATGCATCATGATTTAACACACATAGAAAAATATTTATCTAGGGGAAAACAATTTCTCAAAACCCATTCCTATATGTATTGAATTAATGAAATAATATAGATGAATGCAATATGCTTGATCAAGCTTGAGGACAACCTGCACAAGTATCTTCTATCCTCTGCTTGACTGATTGACTCTGGCCAATACTTAGCCAATTTCAAGCCTTCCCAAGCTCCTATTTCCTTGCGCTGTTCTTTCAGGAAAATAGTCCCTATTAATTAGGAAATTCACTCATCTGGATTGCACAATTCCTTTAGGTCCTTCCTCTGACTGCATGCACGATTTGTACACATTGGAATATGCCACAACTGATAAGTACACTACCTTGAAATCTGCATCTCAGTTGGGTAACTCAAATTTTATGCATGCATGAGCTAATTTAGGCAGATTGATTAATTATATGGATGATCAACGAGTGTGATTTGAAGTTACACTGCACAAATTGACCTTCCAGTAGTAACTCCAAGAGTTGGAACTAGTTTAACTAACGATAACTCAATCTAAGTGAATTAAATTGCGACAAATGAATTTAACTCAATCTAGGCTCCTAAAATTTAGGAATCACTATACACAACTCAAGTTCATGACCCCAACTCGATTTAACTAAGCTAACTGAGTGATAAAAACTATTTCAACTCAATTAACTCATTCAAGTTGTTTAGTGATGTAGAATTTTGATTTTCTCCTAATTTAATTCAATGGAAAATTAAATTAGGATTTTCTTGCTGCATTTTCAACAGATCCAACTGTTAATGCATAATAAATAAATGAATAGAAAAATAATGTCAGGTTCCTTCTCTTTTACCAAGCCACTATAATGGAACATATTCAACAAAGAGTCCAAATTAGTACACGATATTACATTTTTTTAGGGCTATGTTGTTCTTTTCTTTAGATAATTGTGTTTCATCATTTTCATATTGAGTTCACCCCGCAACATCATAACTATATTCATTTTTAAAACATTATTTAGTATAATATGTGATTATATATAAATAAAAATAGCATCATCATTGCATCGAAAAATAAAGTAACAATAGAAGAAAATCATTCACACATAGAGACACCAGGATTGGTCAAAGACCAGGGAAAAACCCACTATGGAGAAAACCATTTCAAATTATTATTCTTATTATTTTCATTGAATGATTCAACAAAGAGAGAGTACAATGATCCATATATATCCATCAAAATCAACTAATAAACATCCAAGAGAGGAACCCAAAATTGCTAGTAATCAAAACCCCGATTCATGTTGAGAAATCTATAGGGCTGCAATTAGGATGATTTCTCCTAAACTTGATAACTGCTTGTGATGCATTTTTACTTTTTATTGATTATTATCTTCTTATCTTCTTATTATTTTTTTATTATAATGAAACATCTACCAAAACAAGAAGATCAATAGTACACAATAACATAGGATGTAGGCTACAAGCCAAGGCGAAAACCTCTCCACTTGAGAGAAAAACCCAGAAATATCTTCTCTTCTTATAAATTCTTCAAATGACTAATTCCAAGACCTCTATACCAAGACCAATACCCTTCCAAGGCTAAGCCATACCTTCTTTATGATGTGATTTTTCTATCCAAGTCAAACCCAGTCAAATCTCTTCCAGTTGCACAATTTTGACCCCCAACTACAGAATTTCGGCCTCCATTGCAGGTCTATAATTTTTGTCTGCTGCAATAGTGGTTGATTCCACACTTGTGAGTAGTTTTAGGGCTTCCAAGGCTTTTTTTGACCTTCTCTCGAGCTTCTTCTCCTTCTAGGGCTTGTATGTGACCTAAGAGTCCCTTATTTGACCTTCTTTTTGCAACTTTAAAAAATTTGACCTTGCAGCTGCAAAATCCTAGCCTTCTTTTCACACGAGAGAGAGAGAGAGAGAGAGAGAGAGAGAGAGAGAGAGAGAGAGATAAATAACCCAAGATTTTTTTCCTTCATCCTTCTATCCTTCTTTATTTTTATTTCTTCTACTTCTCCTTCGCTTGGAGGATAAGAAGTGAGTGAGTTTCCATAGGAGGTTGAGTTCCCTCCTATATATAGGATTCCAAGGAGGACGACATGCCCTAATGAGGCCGACTTCTTAGCTTCCAGGCCAACTTTATCTTGGAGGGTATGTATCATTCTTTTGACATGCTAAAATTTACCCAATGGGGTCTTCCTCATATGAAAATTACTCTATTGACTTCTTGACATTAGGACAAACCCTATAAGCACTCAATGGATGCTTGAAATCTAAATCAAATGACCTTGAGAATTTAACCCATGCAACAAAAATAACAATAACAATTTTCCTTTCTTTTTACAATTTACAAGAATCAAGAGTATATTTCATATTTATGAAGACCAAACCTAGTTACACATTTCAACACTCCCTCTTAACTAGGGAGGTATTCATAATGGTACTTGGACATTCTAAAACTGAAGAGATATCATAAGAAGATTCAGATTGATAATCCATCTCATAAGCTATCATTTCAGTTTATCTGTGTGCATCATACCAACCAACATTGTCACATAACAAGGCCTTGACTAACAACACTATCTCTCCACAAGATCATAACACAATGTTGGAAAGATAAATGATTGATAGACACCATCATCATTATCTCTCAAGGCACATACCCCACTCAGGTCTTCAAAGGTCATGTCCTTATCGGAAGACTCCTATCTTGGAAGAACACATCTTTAAGGAATTTCCTCTTCGACTATGCTTTCCTATTAGATGCCCTACCTCATCATAAAAGTGTATAAAAAACCATATGCTTACCCAATCCTCCATTATTTCTTCACGAGTTAATACAAGAATGATGTTTGAATCTCTCCCTCTCAAGTAGGGAGGATATATAAACCAATCCAAGATTGTCTCTCAAATACACAAGCTTCTTATTACGAAGAGATTTTTTCAAAATCTCAGCTACTTGCTCATCGGTGGAGATACATTGTAGTTGAAACACTCCATCTTGCACCAAAAGTTCGTATGCATTGATAATTTTTATTTATGTGCTTTGTATTTCCATGGAACATTGGGTCTTTATAACCCCTTATACATTTGGTGTTATCACAATGTATAACCGTAGGGTCCATCGGTCCTTCAAAAACTTCAGATAGTAGCTTCCTCAACCAAAAAGCTTCTCTGCTTACTTCACATGCTGCAATCTATTCAGCCTCAACACTACTCAAAGAAATTGACTCTTGCTTTATACTCATCCAGGATATTATACATGATCCCAAACTAAAACATTCTCCAGTAGTGTTTCTCTCACTGCCTCCCCAATCAGAATTTGTATATCTAATCAAGTGGCACCATTAGACTATCTATCATACTTTAGGTAGTAGTGTATTGTTCCTCGCATATATCTCAGTATATGCTTGCCGATACTATCCAATGGTGATGTTTGGGGTATACCTAAAAATAACTAAGAATATTCACTGGAAAATAAATTTTTGGTTGAGTATTCACCAAATACATGAGAGAGACAACCAATTGTCTATACCTAATCATATCCACAAGGCTTGAATATGAACTTCTTATCCTCTTCAAATTTGTGATCATAAGGGTTTTCATAGGTTTGCAATCCATCATGTCAAAATTTAGCAACACCTTAATCACATATTTTCCTTGACCTAGATATATATCATTAGTTCCTTGCCAAAATTCCAACCCCAAGTAATATGCATCATACCTAGATCCTTCATATCAAATTCCGTTGCCAATTTCCTTTTGCACCCTTGGATATGACCTTCCACACCTGTCATGAGAAGATCATCCACATATAGAAGAATGATTACGGGATCAACATTCATAATCTTGATAAAGATATTCATATCAACACAACTCTTTGAGAATCCAAATATTTGCAGATATGTGTCCATCCTAGCATACAACCCTTGGTGCTTGCTTAAGACCATAAATTTCCTTCTTTAGCATGCAAACACGAGTCTCTTTATCAGTCACTTCAAATCCCAAGAGTTTTTCTATATATACTTCTTCACCGATAATGCCATTCAAGAATGATGTCTTGACATCTATTTGATGGGTTTTCCATCCCATCGATGTTGCTGAAGACACCAACGATTGTATAGTTGTATACCTAGTTGTAGGTGAAGATTTATATTCATAATTGATGCCTTCTTGTTGGGAGAAACCCCACAAACCTTTCCTAATATTTTTCAATACTTGCATCTGCTACATGTTTAATCTTGTAGATCCACTTGCAAGTTACCACAAATTTGTCTTCAGGCCTAGGAGCGATTTCCCAAACTCCAATCTTCATTATTGCTTGATATTCTTCATTCATAACATCTTTCCATTTTGAATGTTTGACAACATATTCAAAGGTGGCTGGTTCTACTTTGATTAAAATTTTCATATAGGATGCATACCCTGAATGTATCTTTGGCTGCTCCATTTTCTTCCGCATCTAAAAGTGTAGACTTTAACCAATTATGTTTCTTTCTATTTTCAGGGATGATGAATTGCTGTGTAGGTTCACTCAAACCTTCTTCTTCATGTTTTGAATCCTCTTCCTCCCTAGGATTTTCTTCAAATATTGGAATTTCTTCATCATTAGAGTGAATCGGGAGGTCCTTCGATTTCCGGAATGCAATACTTTCATCAAATATCACATATTTTCTTTTACTTCAATTCGGTGCCCTTCCTTTATGTAGATCATATATGCCTTTGAAGTGTTACTATAGCCAACAAATATTCCCTTCATTCTTGTAGGATCAAAATTATTTCTTTTATCTTTCAGAATATGAATGTATACTAGACATCGAAATATTCATAGATGGTCTACACTTGGTTTCTTCCTAGTGAATGCTTCTTCATGAGTCACTAGTGATCTGTGAGGACTTTGATTTTGAATGTAGAAAATAGATTGTGTTGCTTCACCGACAAAAATATTGGCAATTCTTAATCATGTAACATGGCTCTAACACTTTCCTTAGTCAAGTGATTCTTTCATTCCGCTCCTCCATTTTTCTCTGGATTATATGGAACTATCAACTCCCTCTTAATTCCAGCCTCCTTACAGAAATCAATGATCTCTTTTGAAGTTTATTCTCCTCCATTATCATATCTTAGTACCTTTATCCTTCTTACTGTAATATTTTCTACTTCTACTTTGAATTCTTTAAATTTTTTAGATAATTCATCCTTGGACTTCAGCAAATAGATCCAAGTTTTCCTTAAGTGGTCATCGATGAAAGTTACATAATATAGATGATCTCCAAGGGAATTTATAGACATAGGACCACAAACATCAAAGTGAATTAGATCCAAGATTTATTTTTATCTTGAAGCACTTCTTCCAAATGGTTTCTTAACATTTTTACCTAATGCACATCCCTTGCACACTCCTTCATGATCCTCCTTAAGTTCAAGGATGCAATTCACCATTAAATTTAGAGTTGGTAATATTTTGTAGTGAAGGTGTCCAAACCTTTTATTCCAAAGTTCAAATGGACTTACTTCAATGTGAACCAAATCTTGATATGGATGTGTCAACAACCTATAGAGTCTTCCTTCACGAATCCAAATGACTTTTGCATCGTCGATGCCAGAACCTTTCTCCAATACCATAAACTTTCCATCTATAAAAGTGACTCTATCTCCCTTATCTTCCAGAAATGAAATAGAAAGTAAATTATTTTGAAAACCTGGTACAAATAGAATGTTTTTGACATGAATGTTTCCTCCATTCTCCAATTTTAGCGAGGATGATCCAATTCCTCTTACATGATAGCTCTTCTTGTCACCGAGTTCAACAGAGTAGGAAGATTGTCCTCTTAATAAGGTCTAGTCTTTTGTGCTCACCTGTCATATGTATGGATGCTCCACCATCGATTACCCATATTTTTTGATATTCAAACGTACCCATAAGTGTTGAGAATAACCCTTTGTCCTTTGTAGAATTATTGGTCATACGATTCTTGATAGATAATAGGAGATTCCAAAATGATTTGATGCCTTGCTTGAGATGACTTTGCACCATAGAAAAATGCTTTAATGACTTCTTCAAAGATTTAGAGATCTTCATCATGCCCTTATTCAACTTTAGCTTAGCTTTCATGTTGAGAAATATATAGGGCTGCAATTAGGATGGTTTATCCTAAACTTGATAACTACTTGTGATGTATTTTTTTATTTTTTATTTTTTCATGATTATTGTCTTATTATCTTATTATTATGTTTTTCTTATCATCAAACAACTACCAAAACGAGAATATCAACAATACACAAGAACAAAAAATATAGGTTGCAAGCCAGGGCCAAAATCTCTCCACTTGAGAGGAAAACCCACAAACATCTTCTCTTCTTATAGATTCTTTAAATGATAGATTCCAAGACCTCTAGACCAAGACCAATACCCTTCCAAGACCAAGCTATACCTTCTTAATGATGTGCTTCTTCTATCCAATTCCAACCTAGTCAAATCTCTTCCAGCTACACAATTTCAACTCCTAGCTACAGAATTTTGACCTTCATTGAAGGCCTAAAAGTTTCATCCCCTGCAATAATAGTTGCTTCGACATGTGTGAGCAGTTTTAGGGTTTCCAAGTCTTCCTTTGAACTTCACTTGGGTTTCTTCTCCTTCTAGGGCATGTAGGTTAACTAAGAGTACCTTCTTCGACCCTCTTTCTGCAACTTTCACAACTTTGACCTTGCAGCTGCAAAACCCTAGCCTTCTTTTCACATGTGTTTTTGAGAGAGAGGGAAATAACCCAAGAATTTCATCCTTCGTCCTTCTATCCTTCTTTTCTTTCCTTTTATCTACTTCTTCTCTTAGATGATGAGAAGTGAGTGAGTGTCCATAGGAGGCCTAGTTCCCTCCTATATAGGCTTCCAAGGAGGATGACATGCCCTAATGAGGCCAACTTCTTAGTTGCCAGACCCACTTGATCTTGGAGGGTATTTTGACACTTTTAAATACAAAAATAATACTTTTGACATGTTAAAATGTGATCAATAAGGTATTATTTATATGAAAATGACTCTCTTGACTTCTTGACATTAGGACAAACCCTTGAAGCACTCAATGGGTGCATGACCTCTAAATAAATGACCTTGAGCATGAAACCCATGCTACAAAAATAACAATAATATTTTTTCTTTCTTTTTACAATATACAAGAATCAAGAGTATATTTCACATTTATGAAGACCAAACCTAGGTACACATTTCAACACTCCCTCTTAATTAGGGAGGTATTCATAATGGTACATGGACATTCTCAAACTGAAGAGATATCAGAAGAAGATTCAGATTGATAAGCCATCTCATAAGCTATCATTTAAGCTTATCTCTTTGCATCATAACAACCAACATTGTCACATAGCAAGGCCTTGACTAACAACGCTATCTATCCACAAGATCATAACACAATGTTGGCGAGATAAATGAATGATAGACACCATCATCATTATCTCTCAAGGCACATACCCCACTCAGGTTTTCAAAGGGTATGTCCTTATAGGACAACTCCTATCTTGGAAAAACACATCTTCAAGGAATTTCCTCTTTGAATACACTTTCCTATTAGATGCCCTACCTCATCATCAAAAAGTATAAAAAACCAGATGCTTGCCCAATCCTCCATTCTTTCTTCATGAAGTTAAGACAAGAATGACATGTCTATCTCTCCCTTTCAACTAGGGAGGATATATAAACCAATCCAAGCTTGTATCTCGAATACACAATCTTCTTATTATGAAGAGATTTTGTCAAAATCTCAGCTACATGCTCATCAGTGGAGATATATTGTAGTTGCAACACTTCATCTTGCACCAAAAGTTCATATGAAATGATACTTGTTATTTATGTGCTTGGTCTTTCAATGGAACATTGGGTCTTTAGACAACGTTATACATTTGGTCTTATCACAATGTATAAACACAGGGTCCATCGGTCCTTCAAACAAGTCAGATAGTAGCTTCCTCAACCAAAAATCTTCTCTCCTTACTTCACATGCTACAATGTATTCAACCTCAACACTACTCAAAGAAATTGAATCTTGCTTTATACTCATCCAGGATATCATGCAGGATCCCAAACTAAAACATCCTCCAGTAGTGTTTCTCTCATCCATCTCACTGCCTCCCCAATGGGAATCTGTATATCTAATCAAGTGGACATGATTATTTCTATCATACTTTAGGTAGTAGTGTATTGTTCCTCGCATAAATATCAGTATATGCTTGGATAATATCCAATGGTGATGTTTGGGGTATACCTAAAACTAAATAAGAATATTCATTGAAAACAAATTTTTGGTCGAGTATTCACCAAATACATGAGAGAGCTAACCAATTGTCTTACCTTTTCAAATCCACAAGGTTTGAATACGAACTTCTTATCCTCTTCAAATTTGTGATCATAGGGGTTGTCATAGTTTTGCAATCCATCATGTCAAACTTTGGCAACACCTTAATCACATATTTTCCTTGACCTAGATATATCTCATTAGGTCCTTGCCAAACTTCCAACCCCAAGTTACCTAGATATGCATCAGCCCTAGATCCTTCATATCGAATTCTCCTGCAAATTTCCTTTTTCACCCTTGCATATGACATTCCACACATGTCATGAGAAATCATCCACATATAGAAGAATGATTACAGGATCACCCTTCATAATCTTGATAAAGTGATTTCGATCAACATAACTCTTTGAGAATCCCAATCTTTGCAGATATGTGTCCATCCTATCACACCAATCCCTTGGTGCTTGCTTAAGGCCATAAAGTTCCTTCTTTAGCCTGAAAACATGAGTCTCTTTATCATTCACTTCAAATCCAAAGGGTTTTTCTATATAGACTTCTTCATCGATAATGCCATTTAGGAATGATGTCTTGACATCCATTTGATGGATGTTCCATCCCATCAATGTTGACAAAGACACCAACGATTGTATAGTTGTATACCTACTTGTAGGTGAAAGTTTCTCTTCATAATTGATACCTTCTTGTTGGGAGAAATCCATAGCCACTAATATTTCCTTATATTTTTCAGTACTTCCATTTTCTACATGTTTAATCTTGTAGATTCACTTGCAAGTTACCACAATTTTGTCTTCAGGCCTAGGAACTATTTCCAAAACTCCAATCTTCATTATTTATTGATATTCTTCATTCATAACATCTTTCCATTTTGAATGTTTCACAACATATTCAAAAGTGGCTGGTTCTACTTCGATTAAATTTTTCATATAGGCTGCATACCCTGAATGTACCTTTGGTTGCTCCATGTTCTTCCACATCTAGGAGTGTAGAATTTAACCTATTAGTTCTCTTTCTATTTTCAGGGATGATGACTTGCTGCACAGGTTCACCGTGACCTTATTCTTCATGGTTTGAATCCTCTTCCTCCCTAGGAAATTATTCAAATATTTGAATTTCTTCATCATCAGAGTCAATCAGGAGGTCCTTCAATTTCTTGAATGCAATAATTTCATCAAAGATCACATAATTGCTTTTACGTCAATTCGGTGCCCTTCCTTTATGTAGATCCTATATGCCTTTGAAGTGTTACTATAGACAACAAACATTCCCATCTTGCTTGTAGGATCAAAATTATTTCTTTTATCTTTCGGAATGTGAATGTAGACTAGACATTCGAATATTAATAGATGGTATACACTTGGTTTCTTCCTAGTGAATGCTTCTTTATGAGTCATGTTTTCTAGTGATCTGCGAGGAATTCAATTTTGAATGTAGACAACATATTGTGTTGCTTCACCCCAAAAAAAATGGGCAATTCTTGATCATGTAACATGGCTCTAACACTTTCCTTAATCAAGTGATTCTTTCATTCCGCTCCTCCATTTTTCTCTGGATTATATGGAACTATTAGCTCCCTCTTAATTCCAACCTCCTTACAAAAACCAATGATATATTTTGAAGTGTATTCTCCTCCATTATCATATCTTAGTACGATTTTCTACTTCTACTTTGAATTCTTTAAAATTTTAAAATAATTCATCCATGGACTTCAGCAAATATATCCAAGTTTTCCTTGAGTGGTCATCAATGAAAGTTACATAATATAGATGACCTCCAAGAGACTTTGTAGACATAGGAACACAAAAATTAGAGTGAATTAGATCCAATATTTCTTTTTATCTTAAAGCACTGATTCCAAATGGTTTCTTAACATGTTTACCTAATGCACATCCCTTTCACACTCCTTCATCATCCTCCTTAAGTTCAGGGATGCCATTTACAATTAAATTTAGAGTTTGTAAGATTTTGTAGTGAAGGTGTCTAAACCTTCTATGCAAAAGTTCACATGAACTTACTTCAATGTGAACCAAAGCTTGAGATGGACATGTCAGCAACATGTAGAGTCTTCCTTCATGAATCCCAATGACTTTTGCGTCGTCGATGCCAAAGCCTTTATCCCACACCATAACCTTTCCATTTATAAAAGTGACTATATCTCCCTTACCTTATAGACATGAAATAGAAAGTAAATTATTTTTAAAACATGGTACAAATAGAATTTTGTTGAGATGAATGTTTCCTCCATTCTCCAACTTTAGCGAGGATGATCCAATTCCTCTTACATGATAGCTCTTCTTGTCCCCAAGTCCAACAAAGTAGTAAGATTTTACTCTTGATAAGGTCTAGTATTTTGTGCTCACCTATCATATCTATGGATGTTCCAACGTCGCTTACCCATATATTTTGATCTTCAAACGTACTTGTAAGTGTTGAGAATAACCCTTTGTCCTTTGTAGAAGTCTTGGTCATACGATTCTTGATAGATAATAGGAGATGCCAAAATGATTTTATGCCTTGCTTGAGATGACTTTCCACCATAGAAAAAATTCTTTAATGACTTCTTCAAAGATGTAGAGATATTCATCATGCCCTTATTCAAATTTAGCTCTGCTACCATGTTGAGGAATCTATAGGGCTGCAATTAGGATGGTTTCTCCTAAACTTGATAACTACTTGTGATATATTTTTATATTTTATTGATTATTATATTCTTCTCTTATTATTATGTTGTTCTTATCATCAAAAAACTACCAAAACAAGAAGATCAACAATACACAAGAACACAAGATGTAGGTTTCAAGCCAGGGCCAAAACCTCTCCAGTTGAGAGGAAAACCCACAAACATCTTCTCTTCTTATAGATTCTTTTAATGACAGATTCCAAGACCTATAGACCAAGACAAATACCCTTCCAAGACCAAGCCAGACCTTCTTGATGATGTGATTCTTCTATCCAATTCAAACCCAGTGAAATATCTTCCAACTGCACAATTTCAACCCCCAGCTACAGAATTTCGGCCTTCATCGAAGGTTTGAAATTTTCATCCCCTACAACAGTAGTTGCTTCCACATGTGTGAGTTTTTTTAGGGCTTCCAAGGCTTCCTTTGACCTTTAGTTGGGTTGCTTCTCCTTATAGGGCATGTAGGTGACGTAAGAGTCCCTTCTTCAACCCTCTTTCTGCAAGTTTCACAACTTTGACCTTGTAGCTGCAAAACCATAGCCTTATTTTTGCATGTGTTTATGAGAGAGAGAGAGAAATAACCCAAGAATTTCATCCTTCTTCCTTCTATCCTTCTCCGCTTGCCTTTTATCTGCTTCTTCTCTTAGACGATGAGAAGTGAGTGAGTTTCCATAGGAGGCATAATTCCCTCCTATATATAAGCTTCCAAGGAGGATGCCATGCCCTAATGA
This sequence comes from Pinus albicaulis, assembly GCA_034641835.2. Taxonomy (NCBI): domain Eukaryota; kingdom Viridiplantae; phylum Streptophyta; class Pinopsida; order Pinales; family Pinaceae; genus Pinus; species Pinus albicaulis. The sequence goes on from CM076578.1 coordinate 1,682,155,173, forward strand.
GGCCAACTTCTTAGCTTCCGGGCCGACTTGATCTTGAAGGGTATTTTTACACTTTGAAATACAAAAGTAATACTTTTGACATGTTACAATGTGCCCAACGAGGTATTCTTAATATGATAATGACTCTATTGACTTCTTGACATTAGGACAAACCCTCGAAGCACTCAACGGGTGCATGACCTCTAAATAAATGACCTTGAGCATGAAACCCATGTTACAAAAATAACAATAACAATTTTTCTTTATTCTTACAATATACAATAATCAAGAGTATATTTCACATTTATGAATACCAAACCTAGTTACACATTTCAACAATTCAAAAGTTTGCAGTTAATTGTCACTATCTGCGGTCAAATACAAAATCTACGGCCAAATGTAAATCTAAATCCCTAGCTCCCAACTGCATGCATGAGCTTGCGTTCCTGTGGTTGCGACCAAAATTTTCCTGAAGCATGCTTATGACCCAACCTCAAACCTGTGTATGAGAAACCCAAAAGAAAGAATAATGATCATGATAATGATATCTAAATGAGGGTCACTTGAGTTGTATTTAAAGTCATCCATGGGTATCCAATTTCTCTTTTGGTTCGACTTGTCCTTTTGTGCACATGTGGGATTTTATTTAAAAATACACTTTCCCTTGTCCAAATTGATCGCTTCAATAGTCAAAATTGGTCCTCTTGAAAAGAGGAACCTAGTCCCATGATTGGAATTTGTCAATGAGCTTCAAAAATTAACACATGATTATAGCAAAAAAATAAATAATTATCTGTAACATGTCTTGTTGCTAAAAATCCCCAAATTATTATAGTTGTTGATTTTTTCAACCATGCCAACATTTAGTTTTATACCATTTTAAATAGATCACAGAGTCAATACACCAATTAGGCCTGCAATTAATTAATTAAAAGGGCTTTTAAAACCTAAAGAATTAATTTACTGTATTTCTAAAAATAATCATTTAGTCATGATGGAGCCCATCTAGTTCGAGTGTTGGACCTAGATGAGTTTGATACCACCTGTAACGAACCCACCCCACCTACTCTAGTGGAATGGGTATATATATATATATATATATATATATATATATATATATATATATATATATATATATATATATATATATAAAATGTTATGAAACCAACTCCCAAAATAGAAGAAAAGAGAGATCAGCGCCTTAGAAATCAACCACTTCGAGGGTGCAACCTCCTTTACATTACATAAATGAAAAATTATTGGATGACACAAATGAAAAAACCTCCTTTCTATATATAGGAGTCCATGGGGTCACAATATAATCCTAGCCGACCTAACAATAATGACGTAAGGGCACAACAATAACAACAATGGGCTTTTATGGGGCACAATAATAACAATATGGGGACTACAAGGGTACAACAATAACAATTAGGTGGCTACAATAACAAGAATAAAGGACTACACTAGTAATATAGGGACCTAACATGCCCCTCTCTTTCAAAAAAGTTTTGTCCTCAACGCTTGAGTAGCTTTGGATGCTTCAGTATAAAATTCTCATCCTCCCATGTGGAATCTTTAGTGGGCAAGTTCTTCCACTTGATGAGATAGTCTGAAATTGATCGATTTCATAGCTGTCGAGTTCTTATTTCCATGACTACTTCAAGTTCCAATATTATTTTTCCTTCCTCATCAAGTTTTGGCAATATTGTTTGAACTGGAATTTTGTCACCTATAACCTTCTTTAAGCATGAAACATGGAAAAATGGGTGCACTCGAGAAGAAGCAGGAAGCTCCAATTTGTATGCCATAGTACCAATCTTTTGCAACAACTTGTAAGGACCATAGTACTTTGGCGATAATTTATTATCCTTCTTCGCTTGATTGATGGACATCTGTTTGTATGGTTGTAACCGTAAAAATACCCAGTCTCCTACATCAAAAATTCTCTCGATGCGATGTTGATATGCTTGTTGTTTCATTCGATTTTGTGCCAAATTTAGGTTATCCATTAAGAGTTGGAGAAAATGTTGTTGATGCTCGATGTGTTCCTCCACTGATTGAACCTTATAATTTTCTCTTAAAGATGATGAGATGGACAGTGGATGATATCCATAAATTGCCATAAATGGGGTCATTTTTTCTGCAGTATGGAAGGAAGTGTTATACCACCATTCAGCCAGAGGTAACCACTTGACCCAATGTGTTTTTTTATCAGATACAAAACAACGAAGATATCCTCCCAAACATTTGTTCACTATCTCATTTTTCCCATCATATTGAGGATGATAAGATGAGTTATGAGCTAGTTAAGTACCTAAACAATAAAATAATTCCGTCCAAAAAATTCCAGTGAAAATGGGATCTTTGTCGTTTACAATAATATTTGGGTTTCCATATAGCTTTTGAATTGTTTCCATAGACATAGTAGAAACTGTACTTGCTTTAAATGGATGAGATAATGCAAAAAAGTGTGCATACCTGGAAAGTCTATCAACTACCACCATGATGACACTCTTTCCTTTGGAGTTAGGTAAACTCGTGATAAAATCCATTGAGACCTCCTCCCAACATTGACTTGGAATGGATAAAGGTTGTAGCAGACTTGGGGTCTTAATTGTCTCATTTATTTTGTTGGAAAACCAAACATTCTACCACAAATTTTTGAATATCAGATTTAAGGCCATCCAAAAAAAAAATATTTCTTCACGCTGTGGTAAGTTTTTAAAAATCCTAAGTGTCCTCCTATGGGAGTGGTGCACAATTCCAAAAGTATCTTTTGTTTTAATTGGGAATTATTAAAAAGATATAAGCGATATTTGTACCATAAGGAATCATTTTTCCAACTAAATGTATCAGATGTACTGGGATCTTGCTGCAACTTTTGAATGAGTGTCCACACTTCTTTGTCATTCTTCCATTCCTCCCTTGATTTGGTTATCCAGTCTGGTTGAATAAAATAAATGGCACAAAGCAATGCTTCCACCTCCTCATCCTTTCTTGAGAGTGCATCTGCAACAACATTTAGCTTCCCTTTTTTGTAGATGATTTCAGAGTCATAACCCAACATCTTTGTGACCCATTTTTGCTGCTCTTCTGAAGATAGTCTTTGTTCCAAAAAGTATTTAAGACTATCATGATGAGTTTTTATGTTGAAGTGTCTTCCCATTAGGTAAGGTCACCATTTCTTTAGTGCATGTAGTATTGCCAACATTTCCTTCTCATAAATAGCTTTCTGTAAATACTTTCCTTTGATTGGACGAATTTCAAAAGCAATGGGTCTTCATTCTTGCATTAAAACAACACCAATTCCATTTCACGAGGCATCACATTCCACAATAAAGGTTTTTGTGGAGTCTGGCATAGCTAAGAATAGTGCTAGGCATATTGCCTCTTTAAGATGTTCAAAGGCCTTAGTTGCTTCAAGAGTCCATGAAAATGCATATTTCTTTAGTAATGTTGTTATAGGTGCTGCTATACTCCCATAATTCTTAACAAACTACGATATTACCCTGTTAACTTGAGACATCCTTGCAACTGTTTTATGGTTGTGGGGACTTTCCATTCCTTAATGGATTTAATTTTGTTAGGGTCTACCTTAACACCCTCTTGAGATACAATCTGACCCAGATATTCCACCTCTTGTAATCCAAAGAAACATTTGGAGGTTTTGCATATATTTATTTCTCCTCCAATAGTTTGAGAACCCTATAAACTTGTTGAACATGATCCTTCCAAGACCTGTTGTAGATTAGTATATCATCAAAAAATACTAACACAAATTTTCTAAGGAAGGGTTTGAAAATGGAATTCATTAACCCTTGAAATGTAGAAGGTGCATTGGTAAGGCCAAAATGCATGACCAAAAATTCAAAATGACCCTCATGAGTTCAAAATGTTGTTTTTGAAATATCTTCATTCTTCATTCTAATTTTATGATATCCTAAATGAAGATCCAACTTGGTAAAATAAATTTATCCATGTAATTCATCCAATAATTCATCAATCACAAGAATGGGAAATTTATCTTTAATAGTGAGCTTATTGAGCTCCCTATAATCCGAACACATGCACCATGATCCATCCTTCTTGTGGAACAATACTAATAGAGTAGAGAAAGAACTTTGACTAGGTTGAATTATACCAACCTCTAACATTTCTGCAATCATACGTTCAATTTTGCTCTTTTGGACATAAGGATTTCTGTAAGGCCTGATGTTTGGAGGAACACTTCATGGAATCAAATGAATAGCATGATCATGATCATGAATAGGTGGGATTCCTTTTGGAGTTTCAAACACCTTGGAATGATTTTCCAAGTTTTTTGGAGATTTTGAGAAATATATGATTTTGATGTTGGAATTTCAAGGGAGCATAATTGTGCAATTATGCCTCATTGTTCTTTCTTTAAAAGTTTTTTCATGATATTGGAGCTTATTATCTTTCTCGACTTCCTTGCGATACCCCGTAATTCAACTTCCTTTCCTTCTGAAAAAATATTCAAGAAAAATTCTTCAAAATTAAAAGCTACCGTCCCCAAATATTGTAACCATTGTACTCCTAATACAACATCAACACCTCCCATTGGAATGGAAAGCATTGGAATATTTAATACACATTCCCCCATGGTTAGCTTGATATTATGGCATTTTCCAGAGCAATTTATAGTTCCTCCATTTGCAACCATCACTTGACACTCTGGTGTTGGATATAGGAAGCAATTCAATTCCTTGGCTACCTTACAATGAATAAAATTATGGGTACTACCCGAATCAATCAACATTATTACATTTTTCTAATTGATATGTCCTTCTATGTTGAGAGTTTGAGGAGTGGTAATTCCTACCAATGCATTATAGGATATGGTCGGAGTCATTTCTTCTTGCTCTAGTGTTGGTTCCTAGTGTATATCCTCTTCTTTTGAAGTTTCTTGTTCATTTTCTTCCTCCTCTTCACAATCTATGTAAAACAATTTATTATCAGCAGACTTATGACCTTTACTGTATATGCTATCACAACTGTAGCAAATCCCTTTTGCTCTTTTTTCTTCCAATTGTTGTGGTGTAAACCTTGTAGGTTGTGGAAGTCTAGGAGTAGCAACACTTCCATATTTATAGATGTGAGTGGTAGGCTTCCTTGTTGCCATAATTTTACTTTCAATTTTTCTTGCCAACTTGAATGCCTCCTCCAATGAATCAGGTTCCCAAAGGCGAACTTCATGTTGGATGTTATCCTTTAAAGTCCTTATGAAGACACCGTTCCTGTGTTCGTCTGGAATATCAGTTACACTTATATTCAATTTTTGGAAGTCCTCAATGTGCTCCACCATTGAACCCTTTTGTTTGAGATTTATCAATTGGCTAAGGAAGGTGTTTCTCTTTGTATCCTCATAATGTGCTATCAATTTTTTTACGAGAGAAAAGCCATCGATACCATACAAACGTATTTTGTTCTAAATGTAAAGTTGCAATGCATACCTTTTGTGTGTTTTGCACATTATGGAGATCAAAATATTACTCCAGCTGTAGTATCCATGTTATGGGATCCTTTCCATAAAACTTCCTCAGATCGGTCTTTGGAATATGGTGGGTCTTCAATCCAACATTAGAGTTTATGAAATCACGATTAACATTTATTTTGTTCTCATTATGAGTTTCCTCTACTACCTTTTCTCCATTAGTAATCATCTCTTGTATCAACTTTTTCAAACCTTCCTTCAAACCTTCAATGTTCGCTTTTAGATCATTCTTCATGTCTTCCAAGTTTCCTTTCATTTTTTCGTTGATGTCATCCATATTAGCTTCCATTCCTTTCTTCAAACCATCCATCTTAGCTTCCACGCCTTTATTCAAACCATCCATCTTAGCTTCCACGCCTTTATTCAAACCATCCATCTTAGCTTCCACGCCTTTCTTCAAAACTTCCATTTCATTTTTTGTTGCTCTTTGCGAGAGTGAAATTTGGTGCTTTTGTTCTTGTAATTTTGATATATCATGTTGCACTTATTCCTATTCATGAGTCATAGTAGAGTATTTTGAGGACTTAATGGGTGTTGAATTATTTTTAGGGGGAATTTTAGAACCCAATACTGATATCTATGCCTCAATATGCCCTTGGAATCACTTCGAACTAATTTTTCAAACAAGAATTATGCAATTTGAAAAAAAAATACACACCTTCTTCTTGCTTTTGAGGAGCTTGATATTGAAACTGATGTATCTCTGTAATTTTGAATCCTCAAGATTTTATCTTCGGTCCTTAGTAGCCCTCTGAATCTTCTTTCCAATTCCATAGGTCTGACCTGATTTGGATTCTTCAAGAAAAATTTATGCCCAATCTTCCACAATGACCTAATTATGGACTAGTTCAGTAGAGCTAACTTGTACGACGTGCCACATGTCACTGTTTCCTCCTTTGGATCTAAAATTGATACAAAAGAAACTACAATCCATGTAATTTTGGAAATTTTTTACAGAATTCCAAGCTGATGCTCAGAGAGAGAGTTATGACGATTTTCCCAAGGTCACCTCTTTGAGATGAAATTCGGGAGTTTGCAAAAACCCTAACTTACACAGATCATATCTCTGAAAATATTGCGAACCAAGATCTAAAATTTTTACACAAAGTTCCTTTGGATTTCTTTGCAAATGGGTTTTTTTTAGCTTATGAAACTTCATAGAAAAAAAATTATAGTGAAAATTCCACGATTTTTTGTTTGAAGCAGCGAAACCCTAGAATCCAAAGCTCTGATACCAAATATTATGAAACTAGCTCCCAAAATAGAAGAACAGAGAGATCAACACCTTAAAAATCAGCCACTTCGAGGGGGAAACCTCCTTTACATTACATAAATGAACAATTCTTGGATGATACAAATGACAAAAACTCCTTTCTATCTATAGGAGTCCATGGGGTCACAATATAATCCTAGCCGACCTAACAATAATAATGTAAGGGCACAACAATAACAATAGTGGGATTTTATGGGGCACAATAATAAGAATATGGAGACTACAAGGGTAGAACAATAACAATAAGGGGGATACACTAAAAACAATAAGGGACTACACTAGTAATATAGGGACCTAACATAAACATTCCTCATTATCAATTTTTTCCTTTAGGGAATTTAAATTCATTAAATTAGGATTATGGACCCCCAGACCTTACTTCCGCCTGAGCACATGATTCAAATCCTCAATTGATTCATCTTATTTATTTATGCATGATTTTCACACCCTCATATATATATATATATATAATGTTAAGCTACCCATATATGATGGACTCCGCCATAGTTAATTTCCCGACATTTTTAATAATTTTCCACATCACATAAAGGATGTTTAGGTTCCAAGAAGATCCATACACATTCAAATAGTGGAGCCATCTCGCACTTATTCCAACAGGGTAACATGCGTGAGGTTTATGAGGGTGGTCACCCCTCGTAATGGGAAGTAAGAGGAAACCATCTATCGCTAGATCAACAACTCACTATCATTCTGGTAGGTCAAGCCCATTTATAAAACCCACCAAGGGAACCCTCCAGAAGCAGGTTCTTATTTCCAGGGAAACTAGGAGGGTTTCCTTACATGTGCATGACAGTAGGTTGATGCCCCACCTTTCCGATCCCTCCCAAAATGTCAGCCTGCCACGTCATATCGACGCTTACATCCTGACACTATCATATGATGTTCTCCCTTATGCCTCTGGGACATGTCATCACGATGCCTTCATCTCGACCCCTCCTCTCGGATTCCATTTTAACCGTTCGAGGAGGGACCCTTCGGGACACGTATTCCTTATCCCAACACCTTGACGCTCTCCCTAGGAACTCCTCTTGCACCTATGAGTGGGGACCATTGGGACATATCATCCTAATCTCAACACCCCAACGTTCCCTTAATATGCACCTTTGGGATTTTGGGGAGGAACCCTTAGGTTTACGTGGAAAGGTGGGTCACACCTCTGCATGACCCCTACTTCCTAGTGACCCACATTGTAATAGTGCCATGGCATCCTATGTCGAGTCATCCCGACTCTTTCTTATTGCACTTCACATTCAACCTCCGGTGATAACTCTACGGGCTGAGTTATCCCATGGCCCACCCTGCAACAATACCATGCATCTAGGATTACATGGAGGCCACCATGTCCCAACCCACATCATCCCTCACTCCACTACATGTTTCATTTTCTTAAATTATGGGATTTTTTCCTCAGGGGTGAGTTTTCATGTGGGCTCCACTCCATCCAATAGGAAGAATCTCCACCTCCGAGCTGTGAACCAAGTGGACCTAGTGCCCAGTCATCCCTAAAATTCCTTTGCGATGTTAAAAATAATTCCCGAGGTGTGACCATAGGGATGAGCTATCATGTGGTAACCTCTTCCATTCAATGACATAACTGTTGGGCCTGCGTGTTTTCCAACGCATTCAGGTTTACGTCACCCTGCCCTCCCTTAACATTGCAAAATAATAACTCCTAGTATATGACCTCGAGCCACGTCACTCCTTCTTTTCCTGATAGCAATAAGGCAGAATCAAGACATCCAATCTAGAGCTTCCATAATGAGGGTTTCAACAGGCTTCTTGAAATAGGGTTATCCCACTAAGGTTATAAGGTTGAATCCCACCTAGCTTCGCCACAATGTCGCTCTATGCAAATTTTCCATTTGAGGATGGATTCATTCATGGTTTGGTTGTAGAGGTTCTACAACCAACTGGAGCTATGCTAGTGCTCTGCCATGGCATTTATGGCTTAGTAAGCCCTTACAAACACTACCCTTCTTTAGCTTAAGATCGAACTTCAGGGATTCCCCTTTTTGGGATAGGGGATACCTTGCATACCTGCACTGGTGATATTTCAACCACCCTTTGCTAAATAATTGTAGTGTAATCCTAAAGGGTCTTCAGCTCTCCTAACAGACACTAAGGAACACCCAATAGTTCCAAGTGACTTACAGGAAAGGCTACACCTATCAGAGGTTTCAAAGGCATTTGACTATTAGCGACGACACACTAACCTTCCCTTCTGGACGAGATGTTACACCTCAAACACTGTGACTACTATTAGCCATCCAGGCAATAAGTAGCCACATCCTCTCAAATTCAAGATGCTACTCAGAATGCACACAGGTCCTTTAGACCATGTTGAAATATGTAACTAGGTTTGGTATTCATAATGATATATGTAATCATGATGTTATGTATTTATTGTAAAGAGAAAAATAAATTTATTATTGTCATTCTTGAGGCATGGGTTTCATACTCAAGGAAAAATTATTTTTAGGTCAAGCACCCACTGAGTGCTTCTAGGGCTTGTCTTTGATATGAACTTATGCAGGAACACAATAGAACACACACACACACACACACACACACACACACACACACACACACACATATATATATATATATATATATATATATATATATATATATATAAACATAAGCAAAAATATGCAGTATAAATAAATCTTCATTTAATTAATATCAAAGAACTGAAAGATGCTTACAAACATAATGAAGATAAACTAGATCAAGCAATGGTAGCTGATCTCTAAGAATAGATGTGGCGGATACATGCCTCTGAACTATGTTACAATGAGGTTCAAAGGAATTTTTATTATTTAATAGCATGGGAAAATCCTAAACAACCAAAACCATAACCCTAGGAGATGGAATGCCAAGAGTTTTTGGGCCCCGTTGGGGTTAGTTATGGATCCAACTTCCCAAGGTCATAACTTGGTCATATGATCTTCGTTAGGCATGTACAATACCTCATTGGAAATATCTCTTCGAGTAATACAATATTTTATATAGGACCTTTCCTTTGGATATGGGCCTACTGCGAACCTAAAAAAAACTCCGTTTACGAGTTCAAAACAACTTCATAAGTTTAGGACCCAAAAAATTTCTAAAAATAGTAAATGTTGCTATAATAAAGGAAACATATGAAACTGAATAGGGGTCTAGATGGAATAGGCAGGTGTCCGCCAATATCCACCTAGATCATTCCTCACCCCTTAAGAATCAATAGTACCCATTATGTGCAATGCCTCCATAAGGTGAGGAAATTTCTGTTGAACCTAGTCCTTAGTGAACCACTTGCCCTGGTGAAGGAGTTGACCTGATTTAACAACTCGATATAGATGGATCCTCTACCGACGAGTTTTCTTTATCTATGTGTCCATGATCCTATCCGTTGTGGCCTGTTTTATGCATCTTTGGTTGAGCTCTGTTGGTGTCAGCTGCTTAGCAACATCGGATGTGTCCAACAATGGGGGAAAGTATGGTCACAATAAGTCCACATTAAATACTTGGTGTAAGCCAAGGAACGATGGAATGTTGAGCTTGAAGTAATTTTCCACTACATACTTGGTGATGGTGTGTTAGCCTCCACAATGTCCCAAGGCTGAGAAATGATATCAACAGAGGTAACTTCAAACCAAGCTTCAATTTGGTACTATAGCCCTACCAAACCAGAGAGGGCTCTCTTTATGAAATCAAAGCCAAAGGGTTTGACTGGATGAAAAGTAGATTTTAGGCTAGTTAGGTCAGCTCTAGGGTTTTGAAATTTTGATGGTTTTTCTGCTGGATCAGGGATGAAAACCAGATAGCTAGGTCAATGTATCAAAGGGTCACAATTAAAAATATATGAAGGAGCAAGATAACAATGCTTTAGTGATGGGCTTAGGGTTTTTTCGGTGTAGTGTAGGGTTTGAAAATTAAGGAGGATATCAATGAGCATGTGTCATGAATTCATTAAAACAGAAGGAAGAAAACATAAAATGATATTTCCAAACAAAACAGAGCTTATGAAGAATTCTGCTTATCAAAATTTTAGGAAGATCACTGAAGAAAGAAAGGCATGGAAAGAGTACATGTATATAATTTATAAAAGACTATAACATAGAAAATACAACATCAAAAACTCACTGCACATGAATTCCTAGATAATAGCTGCAACGGGTCCTTTGAATTTCTGAATAAAAATTGAAGCACAAGCTACAATAGTCTCATCCTATGATGTCCAACCATCAAAATGACTAAGAAATGCATACATATAGACAAAAAACCATTTCCCCTCTCTCAGGGGTCGAATCCTAGAGTGGAGGAGCAGTTCACATGATTCCCTCACCTAAAACCTAAATACTAGGGAGGTTAACCAAACTCTCCTCAAGATAGAGAAATTGATACATTTGACCATAAAAGACATTTACAAGCATGTATCCACCTCATTTTTACTCTAACTACGATAATTACACATGATCACGTCATAAAAACTCAAAAAATGACAAACTATGTCAGTGAAGGTCGAATTTGGACTGAGTCAACTGAGGAAAGTGACTTTTAGGCAAAAAAGCAGCGAAATATCAGCAAAACACAATGTGCTAGGAGAAAACACAGCGAAATTGGTGCAAAAGGCTTTTGGAGGCATTCTCGAGGTCCAAATCCTGATATGAAAGATGATGGAGAAATATCTCCCCATTGGATACACGATAGAATCCTCAAGCACTGAAAAAGACATCTCCTAGCCCCCCAAAAAGCCATTCTCCCATAGGTACTCCAAAAATGCAGCAAACTTTTCAAAAACATGGTAGAAAGGTGTTTTTTAGGTGGTTTTGGCCCTTTTCACCTACCAAAACTTGTTGAAATGTCTCTCCCGGGGGCTAAAGTTGATATAGAAGTCATGATAAATTCAAATATGAAAATAATTTAGCATTTGGAGGCCCCCCTCAAAATCACAACATGAGGCATGCTGCATTTTTGAACTAGTGACTGTGTCAAAAATTGCCAAAAACTAAGAAATCTTAATTTTTTTTCAAAATTTATCCAAATTTACCCAAGATTGCTCTAGAATTACTCCATGAAGCCCTGAGATGTAATTATATGCTATGGGGGAAGCATCAACTAGCAAATCCAACTTACCCATCTCTTCTTCCTTCATTAGGGTTTCTTTGAGTTTTGCCTCCAATCTCTTGATTTTTGCCTGAGACACTTGATTTCTTATGTAATAGTGCATGGCCATGTGTATTTGAATTTTATTGTTCTTATTAGCCCTCTTCAGGAGCTTTTCCAAATGACCATTTACTCTATCAATCCAATAATCCCTGTCTTGCTCCATGTCTACCAATATGAGCTCATCCATTGTCATTTGTGTCTTTGGTGGAGATACCTATCTTTGTTGCAAAAGTGCCCTTTTTAGGCCACTAGTTCTTGACCTATTCCTTCTAACATGCCTCTTCATTCTCATCTGACTCATCTATGTCAAATACTGATTTTCCCTTTACATCCTCTTTGCTAACATCAACTTTATGCCTATTCAAGAGTAGTTAGTTTACCTTCAATTACATATTATCCTGCTCTAGGAATGAAATAAAGAAGTTGGCCTTGGACAAGCTATCCTCTAGTTCTCTGATCTCAGCATATTTCTCCATGATTACCTACTCTAATTTTTTGTGCTCTTCATCCACCTCCAAATATGCCATGTTAGTGTCAAGATGGAAAGGCTCCTCATCTTGCAAAGGTGCCTCATGCTGTGGTGATGATCTCTATTCTGCTGATGTAGGCTAGTCCCCTTCCACATGTTTGGAGAAAATACAAGCCTCCTACCTCTTTGATATGTTTGGGTCACCTCAGCCCTAGGTGTCTTCTTGAATGAAATTCTGCTAGATGAGCCAATCTCCCTTTGGTTGGATGGTGCTAATGGTGTTGCTGATGATGTACCTTGGCTAGTAGGCTGACTAGCAGGGGGAAAAAAGACATTGGACTGAATGAATGTCTCCCAAGTGATGTTAATTTGTGCAAGCTAGTGTGAGACAATGATTTTGATGAGGGCATGGTGAAAAAGGCTGGCTTGATTTTCACTCTGTCTATGCTACACTTTCTCTGCCATTTAAGCCAAGATCTTGTAGAGGTAGTAGGATAGGTTGAGAGGTTTTACCCTCTTGAAGTGCATGAGAAATCTGCCCACACATGTAAAGTACTTCATAATGGCCCTCATCAATGGAGAAAAATTATCAAGCAACTGACCAAAAGGAACAACTTTCTTAATGACATCTTTGTAGTGACCTTTGATAAATGTTTTGTAATTCTGCACATCTAAATCTAGGTTCTTAAACCACTTTTCACCACTGTTTGGTATCCCTGTAGCTGTATTTGGCATGATATTTGATTTTCTGAATTTTCTCACAAAACCCTAAACATCCTACATTTTGAAAAAATTGCTTGGCCAGTGAAGAAGACATCAAATCATGAGTTTTTAGTGGCTCAAACCTTGATATTTGACCTCCTTTGTTGTAAGATTTCATTTCTCCCTCCATGTTGACAGTTTGCAAGGCAAAACCCTAGTGGGAAAAACAGGGGAAGTAGGTGAGGGGATAGGATTAAGGGATTAGGGTAGGAAAATTTAGGGAAGTAGACAGAGGTTTTAGGGAGCTTAGGGAAGTGAAAATTGATGAAAAGGACGAAGGAATTAGCCTAGGGAAATTATACACTGTCCTAGCCCTAAAAATTGCCCAAAATGCAGCGTAGAACTAGGGTTTGGATGTAGGGGTTTGGGAAATGGGAGCAGGGGACTGTAAGGGTTGTGGGAAGGTTTTTTGAGTGTGAGGAAGGGTATAGTATGTAGGGAATAAGTGTTTTTACTTGCAAACTTGAAAAAATAAACTTCGACGAGTAAAATGCAGTGTGGGTACAATTGGAGGCTTTTCACCACAAAAGCAATGGAATAGACGTTAACAGGAGATTTCAAAGACTTGAAATTACTTGAAATAGTTGATGAAACCTTCAGTTTCCCCTTAGAACCCTTGGAGGCAAGTTTTATGGCTGTAGGAGTGAAAACGCAATGTGGCTGCCTGAAAACGCATCGCGACAGCTTAGAGAGGGTGCCAATCACGTCTTTGGAGTATCCTTTGATGTTGAATGCACTGAGATAATATTTGCTGGTGAGTGAGTGCTCTTTTCCAATGAAATGAGTGAGAGAAATATTTTTTATGGTCTTTTATAGCTTGTGGATGTCAATTTATTCATAGTGGTGTGGTGGCCCATCATGTGCTTTTCACTTTTTCTTTGAAAAATTTGCAGCTTTGGAACATTAGAACATATTACATCATAATTTAAATAAAATACACTTGAAACAAAAATTTATGAGAAATTTCCCTATTACTACTCCATTTGCCGTATTTATTAATGAAATGACAGATTTTGATGACTTAAACCCTAATGACCTAATCGTGACACTGATCTAAATGAGGACCATGGTGGTATGACTAAGATGAAAATGGTGAATTTGGAGTGATGCCTCGTCCAAATGAGAGATGGCAATGACCAGCTAATGAATTTTTTTGAAAGGAGCAGTAATAGACCTATACACACTAGCCAGTGACCAATTTTTTATTTGAAGAGCTACTGAAACCATACAAAATTGACTTGACACCCTAACAAAATTTTTTTAAGAGCACATTTGATCACAGGTGATAGGCAGAACTGACTGAAACTAACATGGTGTAAAACCCATATCAGAGCGGGCGAAGCTTGTGGCCCGGGCCGAGCAAGGTTCTCCTTCTGCAAATGTAACCAAAATTTGTCACCCACTTGAAAATTGTGTGGCACCCGATGTTGATCATGACGCTGCTTGTACATGGCATTGGATCTGTCCAATATGTCATGGACCTGCTGGCCAATGTGACGAATGCACTTAATGAAGTTATTAGCCATGTCAGTTTCAGACTGGAGATGAGACGAATCTTCTTGAGTAGTGGAAAATGGTATAGCCACATCAATGGGAGAGATAGGCTGGAATCCCAACCCCACCTGAAAAGTAATGTGGCCATTTGAGCTATGGAGAGCTATCTTGTAGCTGTGTTGGACATATGGGAGGATTTCATCCCATGTGCATGTATGCGTCAAGTTGTAAATGTGCAAAATGTGCACGATCAACTTGTTGGCGGCCACCGTTTGACCATCAGTTTGGGGGTGGAAGGTTCTGTACTTAGTGAGCTTGGTATCCATCATTGACCAAAAGCTTGACCAAAATGTACTTAGGAACCTGCTATCCCGATTTGAGATAAGCGAGATCCCTAAGTGTACCCACGCTTGTTCAAAGAAGAGCTTAGCAATGGCTTTTGTTGTGATACTCTTCTTGCAAGTCGCCAAAATGGCTATGTTAGAGAACCTATCGATGACCACGAAAACACAATCATGCTTAGTAGAAGGAAGGCCTAACATGTAATCCATGGATATGGATTCCCAAGGCCGACTAGGAGTAGGAAAAGGAGTATATAGGCCTTTCTTCTTGATTTTTAGTTTGGAAATAACGCAGAAAATGCATGATCTGATGTACTTCCCAACATCCTGTCCAAGTTTTGACCAATAAAAATACTTTTGTAACATTTACACTATTTTCTCTACTCTTAAATGTCCAGAAACCCGACTGTAGTATGCCTCCCAAATAATATTAGAACGCTCACTTGAAGGAACACAAAGGTGTCCCAAGTGGCATAACAGGGCGCCCTGGAGGTGAAAATCTGGAACTTGCTTTCCTTCAAGGAGCGTCTAGTATGTGTTGCTGAATTCCAGATTGCTCTTGTAAAGATGTGTCCACCCCAAAGTATCGTGTCTGTAATAATCGAGCACTGTGGTCAGCGCCATGAATGACGGTCAGCTGAGGCTGTCTGCAACATTATTGGTGCTTCCCTTCTTGTACTTAATATTAAAATGGAATTGTTGCAGGTATGTGGACCATTTTCGATCAAAATTGTTCTGCAACATTTCTTATGTTTGTATGAAATATAGGGGTCGATGGTCTATGTGGATGACCATTTACTTCCATAGAATGTAACGTTTCCATTTTCGGCAGGCCTAAACATTGGAATACATCTCTTTTTCATGGGCGGGATACTTTCTGATTGTGTCTGAAAGTGTCTCAATGTGATATGCCACTGGAAGCCCCTACTGAATAAGAATTGCGCCAATAACATAGTTGGAGGCATCTGTCTCAATCTCAAATCGTTGATGCAGGTCTTGTAATGTGAGAACCAGTGCAGAGCAAAGTCAATGATTCAACTTGGAAAACACCTTACATTGGGACTTAGACAAAAATAAATTTTCTTTCCCTCCGCCCTTGGTGACTTGACTCAAAGGCAAAGTGATATGAGAGAAACCCAACATGATCTTGCGGTAGAAATTGGCAAGACCCAAAAATTTGTGGAGCTATGTTAGAGTGGTTAGGGTTGGCCAATCCCAAATAGCTTGTATCTTGGCTGGGTCAACATGCATACCCCGCTCATCAATGATGTACCCCATATATCGAACATGGGTCATGCTAAAAATTACTTTCTCCAAATTGGCACACAATTTGTGTTATTGCAGGGTCTAGGGGACCTACCAAATATGGTGTAGGTGCTTTTACAACTCTGGCTAAAGATCAGGATGTCATCAAAATACACTGCCACAAATGAGTTGGTGAAGGTACGTAGGATGTCATGCATAAACATCATGAAGGTTGTGGTGGCATTTAAAAAGGCCCTCCTTGGATTTGAAGGTAGTCTTCCACACATCATAGGAATTGATTGGAACCTGGTGATAACTAGACTTCAAATCAATCTTGCTGAAATATTTGTCCCCCTTGAGTTGGTACAAGAGGTCATCAATCCATGGGATTGGATCACTATTTTGGATGATGATCTTATTCAAGGTTTGATAGTC
Source organism: Pinus albicaulis (assembly GCA_034641835.2). NCBI lineage: Eukaryota > Viridiplantae > Streptophyta > Pinopsida > Pinales > Pinaceae > Pinus > Pinus albicaulis. The sequence goes on from CM076578.1 coordinate 1,682,171,864, forward strand.
AATAAAAAGTCTCTAGGTGTCATCTTTATTTTGTACCAACACGATTAGGCTCCCACAGAGTGATGAACTTGGCCTGATGCACCCTTTCTGCAACAACTCCTGAATCTACCTTTTAATTTCGTCATTCTCCAAAATAAAGCATCAACGGATCGACCTGTTGGGTAGCGGCGCGCCCGAGGCTAGGTCGATGGAGTTCCCGACTTGTCAGTGCAATGGTACCCTTGTGGGTGAGGTGAATATGTCATTGTACTCCTCCACGACCTTGTACATCTACTGTTGCCGTGTGAAGGAGCCCTGTCTAGATGCTGTGGATGTAGCCATAATATTCTTCTTTCCATGAGGGAGTATAATAAGGAATAAAAATTTCCTGGTCTCGGAAATTATCCTACTGCATTGCTTTGCAGAGATCAAAGAAATGGTGGTAGGTGGTGCTACCCCTGGTATCCTGTATAGATTATTTCTGAAATAAATAATAATAGTGCGAGGCCTAGACTCATACACAACATGACGCTTCCACAAGTATGGTTGCCCCAATAATACATCAAAAACTTCAAGAGGAGAAACATCACACAATACCTCATATGTGAAGGGCTTGATGTTGTAGGGAAGGCGAAAATATTGGCTGACGCAGAGATATCGTCCTTGGTGAAGCCACCTAATGGTGTACGACTGCAGTTGCAGTGTGGTCGACAACCCAACCACTTCATGACCTTTCTTGAGATGAGGTTCTTTTGGCTTCCATTGTTGACAATGAACTGTAACAAATAACCCTTCACCCACATCTGTGAGTGGAAGAGTTGCTCCCCCTCCTCTGGATCTTCGGGCTCAATATTCTAGATCTTGGTGGTGGCAATGGTGGCACTGGGCTCTGCATCAATAATTTGCTTCCATTTGCCATTACCCTTGTCAAGTTCTGATTCTGAATTAGAACATGCATTTGATTCAGAGTCAAAACACGCATATGATTCAGAGTCAGAACACACATCTGATTCAGAAGCCTTCATCTTGGCCACCAGTGTATGCTTGGATCGACACTCACTTATGTTGTGAGTGGGGCTCTTATAGAACTCACACAATTTCCTCGCGTCCTTTTTCTTCGTGGTGTTTTTATTTGCTTGCGGCTTTAGAGGGTTGTACTGGGTTGCCTCGCCTTGGATTTTTCCTTTTTTTGAAGTTTGGGGGAAAATTTCCATTTCTTTAGATTCACAGATCCGAATTCTTGCTTCTTCTGCTTAAATTTTTGCTTAATCTTGGAGGCATAGCTGTATGTTGCACCAAGCAAGGAAATATATAGGAACTCCATTTCTTCCTAAATGTATTTTTGCAAGAAACTATGCCATTTAAGCACCAGATGTTTTTTCGAATCTTTGATACCCAAATTTGTGCGCAGGGTATGAAAAAGATTCGTCAACTCATGTACATCTTGGTACCTTTGTTGTTGCAACGTTGTCCATTACATGTACTTGTCCTCATTGCTCCCCATGGGGTAATACTGTTCCTTGAAGGCATCTTGGAAAGAATTCCAAGTGGGTGTGGCTAAAAATAGTGAGGGTTCTCTCTCATCCTTATGTTCACAATAGATTTCCCACTAGTCCTTGACATGGGGGGTGACTTTGAGGAGTGCAAAAGTAATATTTCCTCGATTGTAAAAGTCATGAACTGAAAAGTATCCTTCCAACATATTTAACCATCTATATACAATGTCTACATCTATTTGGCCTTCAAATATGGGAATGTAAAAGTTGGTTTGTACCTTAGAGTGAGTGGCGCCTTTAGAGTGGCTACGGGATGAAGATGTGTCACCAGTGGGCAACCACCGAAGGATTTGGGAAAATTTATCCATCATCATGTTCCTTTTCCGCTTGAGGGCTTCCTCGAGTAATATTTTGAAATGATATCCTACTCCCTCGTATTTCTTTTCTCCCCCCATGGGAGGTCGTCGGGGTTTTCAAGCCTGGTCTTGCAAAGGTTCAACTAGTTCAAGCCCTAACTCCTTAGACCCTAACCTCGTTGGGGGCATGCAAAGAAAAACAGAGAAAGAGAAGAATACTCTGATACCACTGATCCAAAATTATGCAGGAACGAAATAAAACACATATATAAATATAAAAACAAAGATGCAGCAAAAATAAATTTTCATTTCATTAATATCAAAGAACTGAAAGATGCTTACAAACATAATGGAAATAAACTAGCTCGGGTGATGGTAGCTTATCTCTGAGAAGAGATGTGGTGGCTACATGCCTCTAAATTGTGTTACAATGAGTCTTAAATGCCTTTTTATTATTGAAAAATAAGGGAAAAGCTTAAACAACCAAAACCCTAACCCCAAGAGATGGAACTGCAAGAGCTTGTGGGCCCCATTGTGGTTAGTTGGGTAGCCAACTTCTCGGGGTTGTAACTTGGTCATATGATCTCTGTTTGGCACATGCGATACCTCGTTGGAAAGATATCTTAGAGTACTACATGATTTCCCATAGGCCCTTACTTATGGATAGGGTCTTGTTGTGGACCTCAAAAAAACATCGTTTAGGGGGTCAAAACAACTCCAGAAGTTCAAGACCCAAAAAACTACTAAAAATAGTAAATGATACTATAATCAAGGAAACAAATGAAATCTACTGGGGCTTTAGGTGGAATAGGAGGGTGGCCACCAATATACACCTAGAGCAGTCTTTGAGTCAACGAGTCATAAGAGTAATTGTCATGTATGAAAGACTCTTTCAGGCATGTTACATATTGTAAAGAAAAAATTATTTGTGTCAAATTAGAGTCAAATACCCTCTAAGACCTTGTCATGGTGCCTCAAGCAAGTCGGCCGACATGAAAGATCAAATCGGCCTCAAGGAAGCAATTCATACCCCTATAAATGCTATAAATAAGAAGGAACTCGACCTCATTTGGATAGATATACAAGCAAGTTCAATCTCGTCAAGGAAGAAGCTGGGAAATGACGAAAAATAAGAATAAAAGTAAGATCAAAGTTTTTGGGCCTCTCTCTCTCTCTCTTGTGTTAGGGTTTCTGAATTTTTTGAGTAAACAAGTTGTTGGAAAGTTTTTGGGGAAGTCAAAGTACGAGAAAGTTGTTGGGCAAGTCGAAGTGCTGGAAATTTTCTGGGCAATTCAAAGTGTTGGATTGTTTTTGGGGTCGAATTTGTAGAAGAACCTATTGTTTCAAAGTTGCAAAAAAAACTGTTGGGTTGAGGTTACATAATAAATTATTGGGTTGAAGTTGCAGAAGAAACTATTGCGTCAAAGTTGTAGAAGAAACTACTGTAGTCAACGTTGATGAAGAAGTTGTTGGGATCGAAATTGCTGGAAAGAAAGATCACCATGGAGAAAGTTTGAATTGTAATTGGAGGGGAATTTTTCGAGGGTCTTAGGTCTTGGAATTCATAATTTTAATATTTTATAAGAAGAGAAAAATTCTCGTGGGTTTTCCTCTCAAGTGGAGAGGTTTTTGCCCTAGTTGACCGCCTACATCTTGTGTCCTCTTATCTCGTTGTTCTTTATGATTTGGTAGTTGTTTGATGATAAGAACATTAATTTTGATCAAGAGAAAGAAGAAGATAATTAGGTTAAGTTAAAATACATCACAAACAATTATCAAAGTAGGAGAAATCACCTAATCTAGTTTCCCTAGATTTCTCAACATGGAATCATAGTTAAGGTGACAAGAAAAGGAAAGACAACCGAAGAAGGAACATCAAAAGGAGTATCAAGATAGTTCAAGACATGAAATAGGACATAGAATCATCAAGAAGGGACAAATAAGGGTCAAACAATATAAGGAGCATCAAGAAGGACTATTCATTTCAATAATCACACCATCTATAAGCAACAACAAGAAGAATATCTCAAGGACCCCACCTCCACTCAAAGAAATAAGGTATACACATTGAAACATATTGAAGTATCTACATTAAATAATAAGAATTTCCATCATCATCCAAAGAATCAAGGTGATCTCCCTCTCCTTGAATAAAAAAGCTCATCACAACCATATTTGAAAAAGGATATCTCTAGAAGAGGCATTGTCATCTTTAAGGAATAAAACATCAACATCAAAATCAAGAAGGCATCAAGTTGAATATATCACCATAAAAGGAACATCTTATGTTGGGCGCAACCCAACTTGGCCTAGATTTTGGAAAAGACTATGCATTTTGTGGAGAAAAGCACGAATTGGATCGCACAATGGAGCACTTTAAATATACCGTGCGGTGTCATAGGGGCTTCGGGGTGGGTCGAAGCCCTTCCTTTTTGTCAAGTGCACGATTTTATAAATGGTTTTGGGTCATAGTTGCTTGTTTTGGGGAGTCCATGGTATTTGGACCATGGTATTGTAATGATGTAGCCCTACGATGTATTAATATATATAGGGTGAAATAATAAGAAGAGAAGCATCCTTGATCAATTTTGGGATCTAGATAAATGTTATGGTTGTATTATTGTGATATGTAGTTTTGTAGCGAAGGAGAGTCTCTGCAGCTTAGTGCATAAAGGCCTGATTGTGCAACTTAGTGCATAGGAAAAGAACTGTTTGTTGTACGAAGATTCATTATTATAAGCAATCGTTCTTGTGGACATAGCCCCACATTGGGGTGAACCATGGTAATTTGGTGTTGTAATGTGTTTGATGTGTATATTTTCTTATTATCTGTCATAGTGTAGCTGCTATTACAATTACCTTTTACTTCAACAAAAGTGATGGTTTATGGTTTTATATGGCGTCTTAAGTGATTAATATAAATGCGATGAAGTGATTTATGAATGTTAAGAATAAGATAACATAATAATACCACATCTCCTAGTCCCTCAAGGTTGTAGAAAATTGGTTCTGCATCCTCCCATAATCACTTCGGGTGAGACTGTGATCTGTTTGCAAGTCATTGTTGAAAGGGCCAGTGATCAAGGCTTTTGTTGGTGCGTAGTATAGATCAAACCTTGGGTTAGCCCAGATCAAACCAAAAAATGGTTCTGTTGCCAGGACCAGGATCTGTTTGAGGGATATGTGGATGTGGAACCCATTGAAGAAAGAGATTCAATACTGGATAAACCTGAAAGAGCGAGAATTTGCAGAGCAATAAAACATAAATCCTCATCTAACATTCAAAGCTTGGTTACAGAAGAATATTTTTTTCAGAGCAATACGAGATTTTCTTCGCTTGTTTTCCTGTTGAAATATACGAGTGGATATCAAGGCTGGCTGAAAGAAAGGACTATTTTAAGGGCGACGAACCTACAGTGTGGACTCCTGAACTAATACCACGTCTCAAGAGCACTAACAATAGGATTTAAAGGGCTGTTGATTTCTGGATTGATAGCATCTTGGGAGGATTCATTACTGAGTTCGAAGTTGACTTGACTATGTCCTACGACGAAGTGGAATGATGATTCTTCAAAGGAACGCAAGGTAAGTATTTAAAATATCTGAAACTTTGGAGTAAGATGCTTCTATGTGAAAAGGGAGTTTTACGGATGCAATCAGATTGCTAGTTTACTTATGTTTGGAAGAAGAGAGAATAAATATGAGCAAGAGACTGGCGCAACACGAAGTGGAAAGAGATACATAGTAGATATCAGAAAGAGATCTTGTGGACAAGACCCAAAGACCTTGGTAGAAACTAATTATAGTCCTATTTTGAGTGGATCTGAAAGTGAAAGAGAGGAAAGCCACCCTAATAACCCTCAGGTAACTCTGCAATATTCCCCCTCCTAGCCTGAGAGTTCGCAGAAGATAGAATCTAGTAATAGCTAGGGTGTTTTTGGTTTTCTCGCCCCCCTACCCCTCCTACCCCCCATCCCCCTCCCCATCCCAGAAGAAGTATGGCTGACGATATTAAGCTACCCATTTTCAAAGGAATTGGACTGGAGGATCCAAAACAATTTTTGTTTTTATGGGAAACTGTAGGGACAACGAAGGAGATCAATGATGAAAATATAAAGAAAACGCAGCTCGTTACGACACTGAGCGATAGAGAATTGAAATGGTAAATGAAGTATTCAAATAATCAGAACAAAATGCTCACATATATTAAAACAACACTGGTAAGAGAGTTTAAGAAGATGAAGTCTTAGTCGCAGTGCTTCACTCAGTTGAAATAAATCAAACAGAAACCTGCTGAGTCTGTTTGGGAGTTTGATCAAAGATTCAAGCTGTTATTGGATCAGGTAAGCTTCGATATAGCTCTACAACAACATCAAGAATGGTTTATAGCTGTGCTGCTACCGCATATCAAATTTCCATTGATGCAACAAAAGACAGGGATTCACACTGAAGCTCTAGAGATCACGATGAAATTGGAAGCTTTTCCTATAGGAGATACTAATGCAGACATGCAAAATATTCATAATCAACTAGAAAATCTAACCCTACAGTTATAGAATTTTCGAGGTCTAAAATGGGCCTCCTAAGAAAAATGTACAACCAAAATAAACTTTATAAGAACCAATAGGATTCAAGATGATTATGTTAACCATGGGGGATGATTTACCATTTTTGAGGTAAAAAAGTAAAAATATTAAAAAATAATAAAATAATAAAACTACTTTTTCAACTTGTATTTTCAACTTATCTCCCTAAGGTTTTACTCAAATTTCAAGTGGGAGTACTCGTTGGATGCAAAATTTAATTCCTCATCCAAGTACCCATGTTGCATACTTTCGATGGACCCTGCTACAGGAAAAATGAGAAATACATGAAAAAACGTGATTGCACTCACATTTTTCATGTATTTATCATTTTTCGTGTAGCAGGTACCATCGAAAGTGTGCAACATGGGTACTCCATTGATGGGAATCAAATTCTGCATCCAATGAGTGTTCCCACTTGAAATTTTAGTAAACCCATAGGGAGATAAGTTGAAAATGCGAGTTGCAAAAGTAGTTTTTTCTTTTTTTCCCTCTAAAATATGATAATGTAATGTAATCTTATTTTATTATTTCCACTATTATTTTATAATTTCCTTAGGAGGCCCATTTTAGACCTCAAAAATTCCCTAATGACATCGATAAAATCAAGGAAGTTAGAGAAGAAGTGTGGTGTACGAAGTGCAGATCGAAGGACCAGCCTAAAGAATAATGCCCTATCTTTAGGGATTACATGGTTGATGGGGCGCCAAATCCCTTGAATACAATATCTAGCCTGTGGTGCGAAATATGTAAGGATAGAGGCCAACGTCATTAGAAATGCTGTTACTTGTTATAGACATATGTACAGACTTCGAGGAATCTATATTGCAAGTTCTGTAAATCAGTAGGACATGATGAGAATAATTTTCGGGCTTATGACCTAATGATGAAGTGCAATACTAACACTTATAGAATGCAATCAGAAGAGAATGAACATGAGGACAATGGATATCGCAGTGATCAAGGAGGTTAATAAGGAAAATGTCGAGGTGGTGGAGCTGGTTGAGGACGTGGACATATCATTTTCTATAACTATGGCCAACCAGGTTATTTTGCGAGATTGCCAGAACTCCACAACAACATGCAAGTATTGTAAATCCTTTGACGATGTAATTGAAGAATGTAATGTACTTATGATTAAGATGAAAGAAAAAATGAATTAACAACTGACACAGAATATTCAAATGATGACTGTTGAATGGAGGATTGACGAACCTCGAATTAGTATTGTTACTAGAGGTGGAGCCGTGACTGGTAGTGATAAAGTGGATGAAAAGAAAGAATCTGAAAATGCATGGGTCACAAATATTGTTGAGAAAGATCCTATTTTTGATATTAAAAAATAAAAATAAGTGTTTATGGAAGAAAAACCAAGTTTTATGAATGTTGGAGCTTCGAATTCTAGTGCACAACCAAAGGTCGATCGAAAAAGTAACTGTGACGTACAAAACCAAGCTCTGAAACAAGATCGAGCTCTGACACAAGGCTAGGATTAAAAAAATCAGGTAGGCATTTTTTTTTTAAGACTTGTATGAAATTGTTAAGAGATCAAAAGGCTATAGAAGGACTTCAAAAGTTGATAGATTCTTGTTCATCCCAAGAAACACCGCGAAGTGAGATATGCGTAGTAATTAATTTGCATCGACAGAAGAGAACTGGAAGAGAAATGAGGCTTAGTGCACAGATAAGAGAGTATGATATTGATCAAGTTTTTTGGATATGGGATGTGATGCTAATGTATTTATGAAGTAGACGTGGGAATTAATGGGTAAGCCAAAGCTATAGTGGTCACCTATTCAGTTAAGAATGGAAAATAAACAAAATATCTTCCCTATGGGAAGACTACCAAGTGTCACAATGGATATTGAAGGAGTTCACACTATTGCTGATTTTGAAGTAATAGAGATCATTGATGAAAATACTCCTTATCCTGCATTACTTGGACTTGACTGGAAATTTGACAATATGGCCATAATTAATCTGAATAATAGACAAATGATATTTGAAGGAAACAATATGAGGATAATTGTTTTCTTCGATCCATCATGAGTAAGATACATAGAACCAGTCAAAGAAGAATACTGCGCAATAGACATAGAAAATATCTATCAAATTACAATGAAGGAATATGATTGGGTTAACCCTACTACAGAAGGCAAGTTGAGTTGGGAGCATGATATTTCTTGTACCTCTGACTCAGAAGAAGAGTTGGAAAACGGGAAGAATAGGCTACATGAAGTATCCACAAGGTGCTGTTTAAGAATTACCAAATCAGTTCACTGTATGATATATGAGGTATGTAACCTACCCTCTTATGATGGCATAGGTGATGTAAATACTTTTATTAATAATTATGAAGAACAAGTTTCAGAAAATCAAAGGTTGTCAGTCTTGGATATAGCCCTGAAAGGTACTCCTGCTAGATGGTGGAATGCACATAAGAAGAAAATAGGAAGTTGGCAGGAATGTCGAAGACTAATGTGGATGACGTTTGGACATATAGATATAGAGATGGAGATAAAAATATGATGGTAAAACTAGTCCTAGGAAGCATATCCAACTATGCACTACACCATGGAAGGAGATTCCACAACAAGAACTGGTACATGGATTCATTAATACATACTTTTAAATGCTTCTACTGTTCCATTGGAATGAGGGTGATAAGGGGTACTCTTATGATGATAGACTTGGTTTCCCCACTTACCCCATGGATAGGCCAAGTCCCCATCATGCCACTTCGGTCTAACTCAACAAAGATTCAAATTGATCACAATGTTTCAAACAAGGGGAGGGTGATGAATTCCACGAGTTCGAGATTTTCAGAGTATAATTTTTCATCTTTGGTGTTTCTCTGCTACCAGCAGGCCTGGACAATACCCCGACAAAGTCACTTTAGGAACATAAACATTGCTCTTCTTCCAACGAGCTTGACTAGTACCTCGACAAAGTTTTTTGCTTCACCTCCCTACGCAAGAATCCTTTCTCTTGTTTTGCCTTTATTTATTGTTTTGCAAGAGAACTGTGCATTGGAACTTGTTTATTTTGGGTGGAAGAGGGATCCCTACTTATTGAGAGTAGGAGAGGTTGTTCCTTCAGAGAAGTATATAGGTTCCTCTGATTTTTTTTTGCTCATTTAGATTTTCCCCTCCTCCCCTTTTACTCATCGGATAAGCATAAAACACTGAAACAAAAGAAATGAGTATGGGCAGATGGTTTCCCGTTTAGACATGCGTTTATGGTTAGACCAAGACTCTACTTATGGACGGATTGTATTTTCCATTGGAACTTCACCGTCCAAAAGACAAAACCAACACAAGGAAAACAAACCAACGACTAACCAAATGTTGAAGTGTTACAAGGATCCTTATACTTCAGCCACACAGACAACACGAGGGCACCACTTTATTCACATGACGAATAAAACATGCAAAAAAATTGAAAACAAGAATAAAAACATACTATGTACATAGTGCAGGGAACAACCCCATATTTTCAATGAAAATAATGCTTGAGATCTTGGCCATTGACACAGAGAGAGTCAATCTTCCCGTAAAGTGTTTGAAGATGGTAAGTGTGTTGGCCAAGCTTATTGTGTATAGTGAATGATACAATCCACATGGATTGAAAATTAGTTTGTTTGCCTTTGTCCTCATGGGATTTATCCCATTTCAAGATTAGCTCACCCACATTGAAGCAGTTCTTCCTCATAGAATTCTTGTCAAAAACCCTCTTGATACAATTTTGATGGAGTAAGAAATTTTGTTCGGATTTAAATATTTATTCCTGAAGCTTATGAAGGTTGTCCATCCTATGTTGTACTAAAAAACATGGATTCCCTTGGGACTCTTGGGAAAGTTGGAGAGCATGCAAGTAGATGTTGGGAGGGAGGATGGCTTCTTTTCCGTACAACAGGAAGTAAGGGGAGGTATTAAGGGAATGCTTAGGTGTGACTCAGTCAGCCCATAAAGCATTTACCAAAGCAGAGTGCCAGTTCCTTTGCTAAGAGAATATGGTCTTCTTGATGTTACAAATCAAATTATTATTCATGGATTCAATGATACCATTCCCTGGAGGGTAATGGTTAGCAGAGTGCTTAAAAAATATTCCATTTTCCAATGCAAAATCATAAAGCTTTAACGATAAGAAATATGTTGCATTGTAAAAAACAAGTGACGTAGGAATGCCAAACTTGGAAATACTGTTTTGTTGCAAAAAACTGATGACCTCCTGATCATTCACTTGTTTAAGTGGAACTGCTTCTGTCCATCATGTGAAGTAATCTATAGTTGTGAGAATGTAGTGATGCGGGTTTGAAAAATGTGGAAAGATCTCACCAATAATATCTAACCCCCATTGTTGGAATAGTTCTTCCACTGTGATAGGATGCAGTGGGGCGGTTGAATTCTTATTCCCGTCGGCACACCTTTGACAGAATTGACATTTTCGGACATAAGCGTGGGCATATTTGAATAGTGTGGGCCAATAGAATCCAACCCACATGAATTTATGTGCCGTTGTGTTTCCCGCAAAATTCCCTCCTACTGGTTCGTCATGGAGATCACGTAATACCTTCTCTAAATTGTACGTGTCCAAACATCTGAGAAATACTCTATTATGGTGGTTTTTGAAAAGCACCCCATGAACCAAATGATATGATAAATTATTTAGCCTTAGTGCCATCTTCTACCATGCAGAAAAGTGGGAGGGCACAATGCCATGCTCAAGGTATTGGCACACATCTACGTACCAAGAGTTCAAGCTGATAGTGGGGTTGGTTCGCTCAATATCATACATCTTAATTTATTTCTCCCATCTAGAGGAATATTCTTCTTATTTTGCATCTACCGCTTCTGTTTCCAATCGACAGAGGCCATGGCCATTGACTGTGTGAACTGGTTTGATTTATAAGTCACATTCCTGCAAACGAGTCATCCAATTTTCCCTTCTTTCACCTAGTTTTTGTTGAGCGAGGAGCTATTTGACAGCTGGCTGCGGGATGAATATAATACAATGATTTTCAACATATAGGGTTGGAAGTGTTTCACCGCCTTGTATACTGCATAATCTTGTTTTCCCATGGTGGGGTGGTTCATCTCAGGTCCTTGTAGACTTGCGCTCATGAAGGAAATATGCTGTTCACTATTCAGATCATCCTTTTGCGTAAGTACAATGACAAAATATGTGTCAGAAGCGAAGGTATAGAGGAAAACATCCTTGTTGAAATCTAGGCTATATAGTGTGGGTGATTTTGCGATTTCCTGTTTGATATGGGAAAGCGTATCCTTTTCCCTTTTTTCCCATTTATAAACAATGTCCTTATTTACCATATCGTGTATTGGTTTGATAATCTGAGCATAGTAGGAGATGAATTTACAGAGGAAGTTGATCTTCCCCAGGAAGGACTGCATGACATTCTTATTCACTGGGTATGGAATCTGTATGATTTCTTTGACCTTGTCTAGGTCTACGTTAATCCAAACTTTTGCGATAATGTGCCCCAAGAGTCTACCTTCAGACACTACAAAGATGATTTTATTGGGATTAAGAGATATCCCATATTTGTGACATCTCTTGAAAACCTTCTTCAAGTGGTGTATGTAATCCGACCTCTGTTTGGAAAATATGATTACACTGTCTAGGTAGACCACCACGCACTACCTGAGAAACCCACAAAATTCTATTTACATGACTCAATGAAAGGTAGCACCAATGTTAATCAAACCAAATGGCATTCACTTGAAAGTAAACGTTCCCCACTTCGTTCAAAAAGTAGTTTTTAGCCTGTCAGGCTCTACCACTAGAACCTAGTTGTATCCTGAGTAAACGTTAAGAAAAGAGAACATCCGAGAGCACAATTAAGATTTATGAAGACGACACACAAGCAGATTTCCCTGGACTTCTTTATGACCAGGACCAAATTGACACCCAAGTCGAGTGCCGCACCTTGTAAATGATCCTAGGATACAACAAATTTCTTAATTCTTTATGGATAAGAGGTTCAAGTATGGGATGGAATTTTCTTAATTTCTACTAATATGGATTGAACCCTTCCTTTATTGGTATAACATGCTGGATGATTCACATGTCATAAGTTTTAAGCTCATCATAGGTCCACGCGAATACGTTTCCGTACTGATTGAATAGGCGGATGAAGACTTGTAGCTCTTGTGGTGCACAACAAGTACCGAGGTTAACATATTTCAGATCTTCCTCTGTTCCCAAATTGATCTTCTCATGTGACAACATGGAATTATGAGTTTTGGTGTTTGTAGGTCCTCAGATGAAATTCTGCAGGTTATATAGCTTTTCCAAAGATACCATGCTCTTAGGGATCAAATTTCCTTTGTTCTTACTAGCTGCATCCTGCAATTATTCTTCATGCTCGTGCTCCTCGATTGCTGCATCTTTGAACATGTAAGCGCTTGCCATGAAATGTAGTATCTACTGGTCATCATAAAAAAATTGGAAATTAGTGACATTATCGAGGATGGATGGTTTATAAATAATTTCAATAGAAAAACCATCCGTTAATGGTGATAACCTAGCAGCAACATTAGCTAATGCATTCGAAAATGTGTTTCATATTCTAGGAACATAAATGATATTGAAATATTGGAAATGCAAAAGTAAGCGCCATACCTCTTTTTGATAACTCTTTAGATGAGGTGAAACACAATGAATGGTATTACGCACTTGTCACGTCACTATTTCTGAATCACCTACTGATTTTAAGGACGTGACATTGAGGTCGATGGATCTTTGTAATCCAAAAACGAGTGCCTCATATTTAGTAATGTTGTTTGTGCACTCGAACTCCAAGCGACTTGATATAAGGTGTTTTATTCACATTGGGTATACCAGAACACAACCAAATCCTGATCTATCCTGTGTTTTTGAACCATCAAAATAAAGAGTCCACAAATCATATGTACAAGGGTTGTGAGCCACACTAGTACTAGTACTATTATTACTACCACTAACTGTACATAAGTAACTTTCACTAGTTGGACCAAGAAGGAGCTCCAACCATGTTTATGGTGGGACTGGGGATGGTTGTGCAAGATAACACCCCAGTTGTGTTTCTAGGAAGCAATTTATAAACACAAGTTTTGTGAAGGCCATCGGTTCATTATTTCCTTTCAAGGGAGTCAGGGTGTGTTTCATATATCTCTTTGAGTTTACTCCAATATGGTTGTATCTACCTTGATACGAAAGCCATAAGTGAGACCAGTTCGTAGAAAAATATCCTTGCAGTTTATTGGACCAATATCTACTTAAAAATAACCCATAAGCTTCTGGTATGTCCATAATTATATGTTTATGCATTGGTGAAGTCGTTCGTTGGATGATAGGAAAATGATCACATCTTTGAGTTCACCGATTGCATGGAAAAGAGTTCTGTCCAGCTGAATGATCTGTGCATCATTTTTTCTCCATGTTGCGTTGATTTTATTTTGCTATAGACAATGGAATTACGTTTACTGATGTGCTAGATTCAATTAAGAAATTGTGTACATTGAAATTAAATATTTCGAAAGTTAGGAGAAAGGGTGGGAAAAGAGTGTTTACTTCCAATGATAAAGCAATGACGCCAAAATTTTATCTCTAAATTGGTCCTGATGGGTTGCTCCACCAGAAAACTTAGAGTAACTCTTTCAAACCAACTTTTGACTAAGGATTAGCCTCTTCAACTTGAGAGGGCTCTCTCAAACTTATCAAAGGATTTACTCAATTAGGTTATAAAATAGATGGCTAACTCTGTGAGTGCCTTAGTTTATTTGATTGTAGGTGAAAAATGAGAAAGATTCAACTACCATTGGGCTCATGGAGTTAGTAAAAGGAATTCAATGACAAGCATTCCTACTTATGGAAACGGTGGCTTTTTCTGTTTCAATGATCAAACAACACTAACACATGGGAATAATCAGTAACTCAATGCTAAAAGGAAGTAAGAGAATGTATGACATGAATTCTGAGTAATTTGACATCAAAACCGCTGCAGGAAAGATATAAAAGAAACAATAAACTCACTGAAACATATCGAGAATCTTAGGTGAAGCAAGAAATAATCACTGTCAGTCTATTACTGATATGAATAAATTTACAATAGTAGCTGTGTCAAAGCATTCTCCAACCTCTCTATCATTCGATATTTTTCCTATTAATAGGCTTCAACACCTTTACATTGGATCTCCCTTTAAGCTGGACCTTCGAATCCTTCTCTTGACACCTAATCTAACAAAAAATCCAACTACATGGTAATGATAATGACACCTGCTGACTTTATGACTTAGAGACCTATTAGGACTCTTCCATTTATTTATTACATTCACTAACTGATGGGACTGCACAATTACATAAAAAATATTTAAATACTTGAGTGGCACTAATCATAATCAAAGCACAAATAGCTCCACAAGGTATAACAACCAATCATCCTACTTTTAAGGAGAAGATAAACATAACATTTAATCACTGCCTTCAGTGCTGAGCTGGAAAGGTGACATATTTATCAAGGAGTAAATCCCTGCTGGAGTGTCCCTCTGCCACCTTTAAATGCCTCCACGTGGTTTTTTTCCCTTCCATATGCTTTCCAAACATAAAAATACAACAAAAAATACTTTGCTGCAAAAATAGTGCGTAATAGGCAGTTTTGTAGCGTAGTTTAGTAGAAAATTTAGTTCACCAACCTTTGCCACCTGTTAGCTCTATTTGATGATGTAGACATGTTTTTTTGGTTAAAAGAGTTAAAACAAATTTTTTCCAGGCCTTGACTTTTAGTTTATCCATGCTTTTTTCCATATAATCACCTACAAAAATTTCGTAGAAGATTTTGGGCTTCAAGCCTCAGAGTTGCTACGAAACTACCTAAAGTGCAGAAAATTCAAAATTTCCCCTATAAGTTTTCAAGATGATATGATGAAGGATGATAAGGCAAAATTGGTTCAAAATGCCTCTTACCTTCTTCAAAAAGCATCATTTTCACCTTTAACAAGTTTATATACTAATACAAACTATGTTTTTTCTGAAAAAATAAGGCTTAGAGATGAGCTCCTATCTCCCTATCCTTGATAGTAGTTTCAAAACGGGAGGATTTTTTTGTAAATAAGTTCATATTGAAGAAAAAACTCTCTTGTTTTTCTGAAAAACATCTCCAGTTGTCGGGAATCTGCATTAGAAAAATGTGTCTAAAACAGGAAAATTCAAAATTCTGAAAATAGGTCCCAAATACATCTTCGAATATCCAAATTGGTAGCACCTGTGAAAAACGTGAAAGAGGTTATTGTTCCTTGTTATGTGCTTGAAAATAACCTCTCTTAGTATTTCACGATTTATCTATGTTCATCCATAATCTTCTCTTGAAATTGATTGCTCACACAGTCCAAAAACACAACAAATTACCTTGTAGCTCCAACAAAAATTCAAGCAACCTACGTTGGTGAATGCTTCAACAAAGCTAGGGTCCTCCATGAATAGCTTAAGGTCCATGGGATCCTATCTAAATATAGAGCCTCCTTTTTAAGCTTTCTTCTTCATGGCCATCTCCCTTTATAACTAAGCTGCCTTCTTGCTTATGACACCTGCAAAATCAAAACTAAACAACAACTTGATTTGTGTGGTGAACCGGCCTTCGAATAGTGACATTGATGATTTAAATTCAAGAATTGGTATGATGAATGAAAAATATCAGCTTGGGGGCAAGGTTTAAAAGGTAATTTGAAAACTCGAGGGGAAAAGATGACACATGTGACCATAAGAGACATTGATTACAAAAGGTACGACCTTGCATGCTTGGGAATTATGATAAGTAACTCGCATGACCTCACCTTTGTCTTCATCCATAAAAATGTGACACCTCACACCACTCTGTCAATCTCTGCAGGAAAAAACCCAGTTTCGTAGCAAAAACAGTTAAACTGCTAATAGATTCGGTACGAAACTGTCAGGTAGTTTCATAACGAAATTCGCTAATTTGCCATATAATTTGCTATGAAACTATGTAAAACTGACAAGTGGATTATCTTTTTGATTTAAAATCATGGGAATGAAAACTAAATGATATGAGGTGGACTTGACTGCTATGACAAGGCTCAAGGTGGATTTAGACTTAGGGTAAACATCACCATATGCAATTTTTATTATTATAAAATTTCATGAGACTGACTATGAGACAACATGAACCTAGGTGAATGACATGTAAAACCCTATCAATGAAAGTGTTAAGACTAATTAGTGATAACAATGGCTCCACTGGGGATGGTGTGCCCCTATGGTACAACAAAGAACATGTAGTTCTAGTGCCACCTCCATTGGGTTGCTCCCAGCTTCAAAAATGAAAACTTGCAACCTGATCTGACCTGTAACCTCAACACTGAAAAAACCAATAACTGCTAAAGAACTGAAAGTAGACATGTTAAAGTTTAAAAATAAAATTGAAAATATTCTTGATCCTCAAGCTTATTTATATACAAATGATCCTACTCTACTTGCTCAACAATAAAATCCGAATCAAGTGATATCACACTTCCAATGAAGCCAATCAAGAAGTTGGGTACTGGATTGGAACGAGCATTCCACTTCTCTGATCACAAAGCCATTCCTGAGATATGATAACTTGTTCCACTGTCTCAATTTTTCTACATAACCGATGATCATTTGAAATTCATTTCTGTTGAAGATTCTAACAGAGCAGTGAAAGGATCTTTGAGAGTATGCACAAATATATCATGTTCACCGGCAAGAAAGTAAGAGTAAGCATGATCCTTTGATGTTGTTTCTTGTTCAAATTTTTCATTATAACTCTTGTGACCATCATCAAATATATGACCATCAAAATATTGACAAGTCTGCTGCAAATGTTCATCAAACTCAGAAGATGTAACATGATTGTCATAAATAAACTCCTGCTGGGTTTCATTTTCATCCAAGAGAGAGGCTACCCTTTCTTCTTGGTGATGAAAGGGATTGTCATGAAGGGCCTCTAAAATTTCCTCATCCATGAACTCATCATCTTCATAACAATCCTCCAAGTATTCAATAAAACTCACAAAATTTTTACAACAGTCTTTGACGAACAATAAGGAAGAATGGAATTATTTATACCTCTCATAAAATGAAATGTGGAAATCAGTAAGAGAATATAAGGAACCATTTGGCAGGCTTTCGTACCAAGACCATGATTTTCCCTCTAAAGTGACCATAAACATCCTCATGAGACTATCCTCAAGAAATTGAACCTTAAGTCTGCATACATGCATATGTCATTTAACCAAGTGAAGAGAAACATTGTCTTTCTTTTCATCTTTAAATATGGGAAGATAAGTTAACCAATTGACTTTTGGCATAGGATTTGGAAAACCAGGGATGTGAGACTGATTCATAGGGGCATACCTGGCATTCTTTCTTGCAATAGAAATCATCTTGGAAATTCATCAAGCTACTGATCTTCAAGCAGTGGAGTCACCCTCAAATTGATTATTTGATGTGTGGAGTCACCAGAGCAGAAATACAACCAATATGTGCCAAAGTGTCTGCTGATCTTAGACCTTAGAATTGAAACAATGTCATTCTTCCCAGGGAAAATTTACAACTTTTTTCCCCGGAAACAACGTCAAAATGTTATCTCTAAATTGGTCCTGATGGGATGCTCCACCAGACAACTTAGAGTAACTCTTTCAAACCAAATTTTGACTGAGTATTAATCTCTTAAGCCTGAGAGGGCTCTCTCAACTTATCAAAGGAATTACTCAATTAGGTTATAAAAAATATGGATAACTTTGTGACTGTCTTATTTTATTTGATTGCAAGTGAAAAATGAAAAAGATTCAACTACCATTGGGCTCATGGAGTTAGTAAAAGGAATTCAATAACAAGCATTCCTACTTATGGAAACAAAGGCTTTTTCCATTTCAATGATAGAACAACACTAACACATGGGAATAATCAGTAACTCAATGCTAAAAGGAATTTAGAGCATGTATGACATGAATTTTGAGTAATTTAACATCAAAACCATTGGAGGCAAGAAATACAAGAAACAATAAACTCACTGAAACATATCAAGAATCTTAGGTGAAGCAGGAAATAATCACTGTCAGTCTATTACTGATATGAATAAATTTACAATAATAACAGTGTCAAAGCATTCTCCAACCCCTCTATCATTCGATATTCTACCTATTAATAGGCTTCAACACCTTTACATTGGATCCGCCTTCAATCTAGACCTTTGAATCCTTCTCTTGACACCTAATCTAATTAAAAAGCCAAATACATGGTAATGATAATGACACGTACTGACTTTATGACTTAGAGACCTATTAGGACTCTTCCATTTATTTATTACATTCACTAACTGATGGGACTGCATAATTACATAAAAAATAGTTAAATAATTGAGTGGAACTAATTATAATCAAAGCACAAATATCTCCACTAGATATAACAACCAATCATCCTACTTTTAAGGAGAAGATATACATAACATTTAATCGTTGTCTTCATTGCTGAGCTGGAAAGGTGACATATTTATCAAGGAGTAAATCCCTGCTGGAGTGTCCCACTGCCACCTTTAAATTCCTCCACGTGATTTTCTCCCCTTCAATATGCTTTCCAAACATCAAAATACAACAAAAAACACTTTGCTGCAAAAACATAGTGCAATAGGCAGTTTCGTAGCATAGTTTAGTAGCAAATTTAGTTCAACAACCTCTTCCACCTGTTAGCTCTCTTTGATGATGTAGACATGTTTTTTAGGTTAAAAGAGTTAAATTTTTTTTTTTCCAGGCCTTGAATTTGAGTTTATCCATGCTTTTTTCCATATAATCAACTACAGAAACTTTGTAGTAGATTCTGGGCTTCAAGCTTGGGAGTTGCTACGAAACTACCTAAAGTGCATAAAATTCAAAATTCCTCCTTTTTCTTCAAAATTTCTCCTTTAGGTCTGCAAGATGATAAGATGAAGGACGATAAGGAAAAATTGGTTCAAAATGCCTCCTACCATCTTCAAAAAGCATCATTTTCACCTTTAACAAGTTTATTTACTAATAAAATGACTCTGTATTTTTCTGAAAAAATAGGGTTCAAAGATGAGCTCCTATCTCCCTATCCTTGATAGCTGTTAAAAAAAGGGCGAAGGTTTTTGTAAATAAGTTTATATTTAATACAAAACTCTCTTGTTTTTTCTGAAACCATCTCCAGTTGTCAGGAATTTGCATTAGAAAAATGTGTCTAAAACAAGAAAATTCAGAATTATGAAAATAGGTCCCAAACACATCTTCGAATCTACAAATTGGTAGCACCTTTGAAAAACGTGAAAGAGGTTATTGTTCCTTTTTCTGTGCTTGAAAATAATATCTCTTAGTATTACATAATTCATATTTTTTAATCCATAATATTCTCTTGAAATTGATTGCTCACACAGTCCAAAAACACAACAATTTCCCTTGTAGCTCTAGCAGAAATTAAAGGATCCAGCGTTGGCTTCAAAAAAGATAGGGTCCTCCATGAATAGAATAAGGTCCATGGGCTCCTATCTAACTACAGAGCCTCCTTTGTAAGCTTTCTTCTTCATGACCATCTCTCTTTATAACCAAGTTGCCTTCTTGCTTATGACACCTGCAGAATCAAAACTAAACAACAACTTACTTTCTATGGTGAACCAACTTTCAAAAAGTGACATTGAGATGCTTTACATGCAAGAATTCGTATGATGAATGACAAATAGCAGCTTGGGGGCAAGGTTTAAAAGGTAATTTGACAACTCGAGGGGAAAAGATGACACATGTGACCATAAGAGGAAATGATTACAAAATATACGACCTTGCATGCTTGGGATTTATGATAACTATCTTGCATGAACTCACCTTTGTCTTCATCCATCAAAATTTGACACCTCACACTGCTCTGTCAATATATGCAGGGAAAAACCCAGTTTCATAGCGAAAATAGTTAAACTGCTGACATATTCGCTACGGAACTGTGAGGGAGTTTCGTAGCGAAATCCGTTGATTTTCCATATAATTCGCTATAAAACTGTGTAAAACTGACAAGTGGATTATATTTTTGCTTTAAAATCATGGGAATGAAAACTAAATGATATGAGGTGGAATTTAATGTTATGACAAGGCTTGAGGTGGATTTAGACATAAGGTAAACATCACCATATGTAATTTTTATTTTTATTTTTTTAAAATTTCATGAGACTGACTATGAGACAACATGAACCTAGGTGAATGACATGTAAAACCTTATCAATGAAAGTGTTAAGACTAATGAGTGATAATAGGAATAATGTTCAGTCATGCCCAATTTCTCAAGATTCAATGCTATGTTTGAACTTCGCGCAGATTTTTCCGATTGGTTAGTATTCTACCCAAATTCATAGTTGTTTTAAGCAGGTTGAATCAAGAAGGCTTGCTACTACCAGTGGTCCCACTTGACCTTTGTTTAAGTTATGCCAACTCATTTGATAGGTTCTTCACTAAGCGGGTCAAGTTCTCAAGATCATACAATTCCTTCTCTTTGTACTTGTTTAGTGGGTACTGAGACCTTTTACCTGCATCCTTGGAGTCCTTCGTTGGTTCATCGTCTGCA
Source organism: Pinus albicaulis (assembly GCA_034641835.2). NCBI lineage: Eukaryota > Viridiplantae > Streptophyta > Pinopsida > Pinales > Pinaceae > Pinus > Pinus albicaulis. The sequence goes on from CM076578.1 coordinate 1,682,192,876, forward strand.
ATGAATCTAAATTGTGATTGCCTCTTCAAATTTTTTTGAAAGTGATGGTTTCACAATCCACTTCATGAACTGCACAATTCTTGCTGGAAAAGCAGAAGTGTAGTAGTCCTTTGCGATGGAGTCACGGGGTTTCACGTCTTTGAGAAATATGTTCAAGACACGATTGAACCTCTGATTGAAATATTTCACTTTATCTTTTGGCTCCATTTTCCGGCTATATAACTCTTTCAATAACATGGCAGGGGTCTTTTCATCAACAAATTTTTCAGGAAAAATTTTCTTAAATCCCCTCCAAATCTGGATGGAGTTTTGGGGAAGACTATGGTACCACACAAATGCTCTACCATCCAAGGTACATGGAAAAAGTCTACATGTGACATCATCATAACATACCTCAAGTGTTTGCCGATGTAGGTAAAAATTTTCCAAGTGTTCTTTCGCTTTAACCGTTCTGCTAGGGTCATACTTAGTTAAAATATTTTCTGGGTGCATAGGCATTTTATGCAGCACACCTGGAAGTGCAAGTGGGCCCTAAGACATCTAATCCAAATATTTGTCGGCCATGTATTCATCTTCGTCGTCATCCTCTTCTTTATTAGAATCTGATAACTCTTTTTCCTCCTCATCATTGCCTAACCAGTTGAAGGTTTCACTCGAGAGTAGGAGGTTGTCTCCTTCTCACCACTGAAAAATGGAGGTTCTTATGTGTTCTCAACATAAAATGTTAATTCTTAGAGGGTGGAGAGAACTAAGTCTTCCAAGGTGGTGACCACTACTCCTGTAGAGGTAGTCTTGTTATTTTTTGGAGAATATGGAAGACTAGATACTCCTGGGATCAATCCAACTGCTCTTGCGAACTGATGGGTTATGGGACAGATAGCTCGAATCTGATTGTATGAGATTTCACAAGTTCGCATGGGTTGTGTTTTAGAAGAGTCACTAAATTTAGGAGCATGAGAAGGGGAGGAAGATTTTACATTGTTTCCTTGATCAGAAGATGTAAATTTGCGGTCGATGGGTTTATAAACCATGCAAAACTGGCGACCCTCATTCTAGCGCCAAAAATGTTGACTTTGCTAGATTTGCCAACGTTCAGGGGATCTCCCCGATATGAAGTCTCAATTATACTTCACATGGTTTGATATAGGATTATCATGCCGAATAAAGGCTCAATTGACTTATTCTTAAATATATGCCTTGGATCTTGCTGTCAACAAGAGAGACTGATGCTAATGTACTTTCGCAAAGCAAGGGGGGTGTGCCTGGTGAGTGTCCGATTTAAAGTGTGTCAAGGTTCTTCTACAATAGAGGGGAAAAGGAAGAAAAGTGGGCCTCTAAGAGAGAGGTAATAGTACCACCCAGGAAGAGACACAAGTGAGCCGAAGGATTATGTCTAACACCCAGTAGAATAGTCCACAATGAATGCGACAGTCATTACACACAACAACTAAGAAATATCTGTCTAATATGCTGTGGAATAGTCCACAAGATGTGACAAAAATTACACACACAGTACTATGAGAGAAATATGTCTAATATCTTGTGAAATAGTCCACAAGGATGCGAAAATAGTTACAAGCAAGACAAGCACTAAAATAACCAAAATAATTCAACTATATTAGTACATGTGAAAAGAAAACATGAAATATAAAAATCAGCAAAATAGTCTTACAAACATTCGTAAGTCATGCATGAAGAATGTGATGGACTTAAATGATTTTGTTATTAAGTAAAATTTCCAAGACACATATACACAATAAACTTCACTAGCTCTAATATTGTAGCGTTGGAGCCACTCGCTCCACAAAATAACTAGATATTATCTCTATTGCTTTGCTGGTGGAGCCAAGGTGAAAAAGTCCTTTGCTCATACAATGAGGGAGTATATGTAACCAAGGGTGACTCTTTGAATACCCTCATGAATGTTTGACTTCCCATGAGTTTTCCACTTACATGACTCTTTACATTCATGTGTTCCCTTAGAACTTATACTTTATAATACATTTGTTTACAATGATCATGATATACAATGGTGACATGGTGGTAAGACCACTCATGAAATGATACTGCCACTACAAGGAAAATACCCTTTAGCGGATTTTTTTGAGGAACCCCTTATAAAAATAGCCCAAATATCCATTTGTAGCAGAGGTTACTAGAGGAGGTTGGCAGGTGGAGGTTTTTGCGGATGTTTTTTGTCCGGTGCGTTTCTCATCCTACACCGCACTCGTGCGTTCCACTAGAAAACACTAGTGCGTACTACAAATTGGCACACCGGGACACAATGCTCTCCATACAAACCCGCTCAGTGTGTCTAATTACTGTAGCGCACCGGTGCTATACACAGATTCAGCCCTGGTGCATCCTAAAAACCCGCGCCAAAACTGAAACAACCCGGTGCGGTTGGAAGAAATCACTCGGTGCGCCTCAAAAACCTGCGCAACGGAACAAGGTTAAATAAAAAAAAATTACGGCCAAAAATCCGCATTTTTCACTTTTCAGTGCTCTAGAGTTCTCAAGCACCGGTGCAAACTTACCTTGTGTGAGGCACCCTGCCATCGGTGCTCCCATTGCACACACTACTGCCGTCCATTATCCACCATCTCCATTTCGAATTTTGCAAAATGGTGGGAAAATTTAGTTTTGCAAATTCTATAGAAAATATGCCTCCTCGACGCGCAAATGTATAGGTATTTTATTTGTTTCTCCATAATTAAAATTTTTAGCAGATTAGTTTTGTAAAATAGCTTAAAATTCACCATTTAAAAAAAAAAATGTTTTCCCGCGCGGTGCGCTCGAGCCGTTCGGCTCGCACCGATTCGCGGTGCTCCCTGTAAATTTACAGGCTGCACCACAACCGGTGCTAACGATATCCGCATCAGTTTCAGTACGGTACCGAAATGACGCACCATGCTTTTTTAAAATTATGTAAATTGCGGTGTGGTCGGTTACCCGGTTGCATCGGTGACTGTGCCAAAGTTTGGGAGGATGGTGCATTGACTGGAATATGCACCCCGGGGCAGATATTTTGGTCAAAACACCACCCTCTCGAACTTGGACATAGTCAATGGTGCGGTCATGTAGACTACCACACCATTGACCATGTAGTGATGTCAGGAGGGCTGTGCACTGCCTAAACTATACGCCCCAGGGCGCATAGTTTGGTCAGTGCACCGCCCTCACAATACTGGTACATAGTCAATGGTGTAGTCGGTTATACCACTGCATCGTTGACCATGTAATGATGTCAGGAGGGCAGTGCGCTGACAAAACTATCTGCCCCGGGCAAGTATTTTGGTCAGTGCACCGCCCTCATGAATTTGTACATAGTCAACAGTGCGATCGGTTAAGCGACCACACCGTTGACCATTAACTGATGTTTGGCGGTGCATTGATGGAATTATCTGCCTTGAGCTGGATAGTTTAGTCAATGCACAGATTGAGAAAGTACAGGTCATGATGTGAAAAATGCTGAAAATTTCCAGGCACACCGCAGCCGGTGCGTGATAAATACAGACGCACCGGTACCGGTGCATGCCTGTTTTTTTGGGTGCACCGGCTGTTTTTTTTTTCAAAAAAGAAATAAAAAATAAAAAATTATATATATATATATATATATTTGTAAATACATGTCTCATTTAATAAAAAAAATTATTTAATATGTCAATTATTCAGCGACGTCAAAGGAGAGAAGAGAGGGAACAACATGAACATATGGCGGACCAGTATAACGTGGTTCACCTGTGGGAGGCACGAGAGAGGGAGACAGATATGTACCCTCACTCTATTACAACAACCACCTAGGTGCTTCTAAGGGAGGTAGGCCTCATCAAGTTCTATGAGGAGGCTACATCCCTGAAGGGCCATGGTGGGTTATTGCGACAACTTATCTTCAGGTGGAATGCCCACCGACAAGCTTTCCGGGTTGGTCCTAACCAGTGGTACACACACACTGAGGAGGACATCTATTTTATTACTGGCCTATCGAGGAGAGGGAAATATTTTCCCTCGTTCCCAGAGGTCCCTGTTGGTTATGCATTAGGGAGTTAGTTGGTGTACTCCCAGAGATACATTAGCACCACTATACTGTCTCCTGCAGATTTTCAGGTCTTCGTTGGTCAGTTACGTATTGCTTCATTTGGTGGAGAGGAGGTGAAGTGCTTCTCACTAATGATTTCAACCATTGCACACCATACTAGTGACATGCAACGCATTAGTTTCCAAGTTTTATTTTATGTTGATTATTTATTATAGGCGCCATGACCTGTGAGGTGGTTTGCGATATTTTTGTGACAGTTCTGTACAACTTTAGATAGATGTTGTGCTCAGGAACGAGGGAGGGTGAACTTCCCTTTTGCTTCAAAGCTATTTTGTTTATTTTTTGATAGGTTTTTAGAGATGAGGCCTACTTTTGTTCGGAAGCCTCGTAGGGCGATGCTGCATGTATGGATGTAGATGTGGGGACAGATGATACCCAAGAGGGGCGAGTTAGAATTTTCCGCGAGGATATCACATGATGCATTGGATTTGTTAGCCAGTGTTTATGATCATTCCTTTGTTCTGGTCCCCTGTCGTATGCTAGTTTGGATTGGCGAGAGTGTGCTAACATACTCTTCACATATGATGAGCCACCGGATGATAGAGGTAATATTAGTGTTTTCTTTAAATTTATTCTAACATATTCTTTAACTTGTTTTTATTAAACTGATTAATGGAATTGTCTAGTTATTGTTGTGTACTTATATATATTTTGTAGATATTGGGTCATTTGATGGCGATGAGATGCCACCACCACCAAATGATCCAGGTGTAGTTCCTAATGACGATCAGGAGATGGCAGATGCCGAGGATAAGGCTAGTGTAGACAGACCTGGTCCTCATGTTGCGCAGGTACCAGTTGGTGTGAGGCATAGGCTTGAAACTAGATTTATGATGGAGTTGGCGACCAACTCTGTCGACTGCTTGTGGAGGAGGGAGTCAAGCCAACCACTATAAGAGAGATACAAGCTGATGATAGGCTAAAAATGATGTGGAGAGGCATGCCACATGATATGTTGACTTTGATGCGGCATGTCGTAGGAACTACCAGCTTAGTGGCGCGGTTGAGGAGGGCCCTTCGACGTAGGCGTGGTCAAGACAAAATACATTTGAAAGTCGAGCAACGACACATCATCTGATGATCATGATAAGGGGAGTGATCATCGTTTACCTCGTGTCGCAGATGAGCAGCTTGCAACATCGACCAACAATCATGATCATGAGCAGGTTGGACCATCCACTTCGAGTCAGATTTCACAGCCTGCAGCATCCAACAGTCATGATCATCATGAGAATGCTGGACCATCCACGTCAAGTCATCATGAGCAACCTGCAACATCCAACAATCATGATCATGATCAGGCTGGACCATCCACGTCGAGTCATCATGAGCAGGCAGTTGATCCTGATCAACATGAGGCACCTCTAGATCATCAGGCACGTGATGATCGACATCTATCTAAGCTTGTCGAGGCTGCACCATTTACTGAGCAGGCGTCGACTAGTACTACTATTGATGATGTACCACCAACTGATATTTGAAATTTATATTACAATTGTATATTTTTGACATTATATATATATATATATATATATATATATATAGTCCATGTATTTTATGTTCATGTTGCAGTTGTACTTAATTTACATGTTGGTGATCATCATGATGTGTATATTGTTAGGTCATGTTAGACATGTTCATTTAATGTGCAGCTTGCAGATATATGTGTATGTGATAGCCATTATTTGACTTCAGATGTATATTTGATGTTTGTGTTTTGATGATGTTATACAATGTTTGTGTTTTGTTAGATGATCATGATCACGATGATTAGATGATGTTAGCGAATTTGAATGTGTTTTTTAGTCGAATATGATGTTTGTATGATGGTTATCATGATCGGGATGCTTAATTTTAATATTAAATCATGATATTTATTAAATATTATGTTGTGATTGTAATTGAAATTTTAATTTTAATTGTATGTAAAATTGTAATTGTAATATTTAATTTATTTTTAAATGATTGTAATTGTAATTTTAATTGTATATATGTAGAATTCTAAAATTGTAATTGTAATTTTAATTGTAATTGTATGTGAAATTGTAAAATTGTAATTGTAATTTTAATTTTAATTTTAATTGTAATTGTATGTAAAATATTTGTAAAATTTTAATTGTATTAATGTGAAATGATTGTAATTGTAATTGTATATATGTAAAATTGTAATTGTAATTGTAAATTTTATGTAAAATTCTAAAATTGTAATTGTAATTGTAATTGTATGTGAAATTGTAAAATTGTAATTGTAATTGTATGTAAAATATTTGTAAAATTTTAATTGTATTAATGTGAAATGATTGTAATTACAAAATTGTAATTGTAATTGTATAAAAATATTTGTAAAATATTAATTGTACTAATGTGAAAATTTTAATTGTATTAATGTGAAATGATTTTATTAAAATTTTTAAAATTGTAAATTTGTAAATAATTGTAAAATAATAAACTAGAATAATATGAATTTTTGTAACATAATAAAGTTTAGAAAATAATGCAAATAAATTCATGTACTTTAGAATTATCATTATTTTATTGTGATCTTACAAACAAAAAAAAAAAACTTTATACAGTACGCCATTGTTTTCGAGATCAAAATAATTCTAAATTATCAAGTGAAATGATTTTAACATTAACACAACACAAATTACCAATTAATTCAAAATACATATTATAATTAAAAAAAATAAGAGAGTCTTAGTTATAAGGTAATTAAGTCTTCTTCTTTATAAAATCCCATCTTAAAAAGTATAAATGATGAAATAACACATGTACCAAATCACTCTTGGTTCTCATGATCACCCTCATTATCTTCCAGCTCGCTTGGAATGATAACACTATTTTTCTCAAAAATATATTTTGATCTAGGTCCATGTCTCAATACAAACCACCAATCCCTATCCAACATCTGGGTAAGAAAACACCTGGTTGTAGTGTTTGGGGAAAACATAGGGCTCCTTATCTTCATACCACATCTTTCTAGAGTTGATACATATAAGCCTACTATGGCGATATTCCTTTACATTATTTCGATCAAAGGTGTCCCACCACTTGCACCTAAAAATAACACATTGGAAAGAAGAGAAATCCACTTCAATGATCTCTTGTATCTTTCCGACGTAACCTAACGTCCCTCGTACTAGGTTTTGATCACGTCGGCTAGATCGACTAGATTGATCGTACTCGACTTCCAATCAACAAGCTTGTGTCATGTGTCCATCATTGGCATTTTATGTGCGAAAATGTGTCCATATGCCAACATAGATGGGAACAAATGCACCTATAAAAAAGTTAAAAAATCAGATTGTCATGTGTCTTATAATAACCCAACAGTTAAAATATGAAATAAATACGTAATTACATTTGAAAGGTGCCTTATTAAGTTTCAAATGTACATAAATAGATTATTACCGATTGGGTGCACCCAATCCATACGTTTAGCGCATCCTATTCAACACGCGAGTAACGACCAATTGCATCGTATTTCTCTCTGACTTGGTTAACAACCCAATTGTTGGGGCATATTTTTGGCATATTTTATTTTAAATGATTGGGATAAGGCACACTTCTACCATTCAATTGTCTAAATTATTTCCTGTCACTATTCCATTTCATCCTCTTTTGTTCATACAATGCGACCCACGGTTGTGTCACTTCAGAATTGTAAAGAACGAATTTATTGATTGCTTCAATTTCTGCATTCGCTAATGAAATCAAACCGACATATAGTACATATGAGATCAAAATATACATTATATTGAAGTTCAACATGAATATTTACTTTGTGTAAATTTGAAAAATTATAAGTCGCTTACTCTTTATCAAGTGCCTTTTTCCATTAGTTTGGAGAAGCTCCCCTTCTCTTTTGTCTTCATCCCTTTCATCGTCCCAAATCACCGCACCTAGTCTATTGTCGATCTGCTTGATGTACTCACTGGCATAATAGAAAGACTCATACGAGATGTACCCCTCTGCCATAGACCCCTAAGGTTTTTCCCTTTGTCGAACAAAACCTTTCAATTTCTTCATGTACCTCTCTAATAAGAACATCCAACGACAAGAAACCACCCCAAACATGGAAAATTTTAGGGGCGAATTTTAGCCCAAAGGCAAATTTTAAGGGATTTTAAATTTTAATAGGGCGAATTTTTTATATAAAACTCATTTTTTATAGTTTAATAAAGTTAGCCCAATAATTATTTTAAAAATAATTTGTTATTAAATATTAGCCCACCAAAAGAAAAGCGCATAAAACTGAAAAAAAAAAATTCGCCCTGATTTTCTTTGGTTGGAGCAGATTTCCATGGCGTTCGCCTAGATTTACAGGGTCGGAGGGAGGGGTTAGACTGATTCGCCCCATATTTTCATTCGTTCGTCGAAATTTAGGAGAGGTGGCTGAGGCTTTGTGCACAGGCTCACCGATCTGGGCATAGTGCTGAGCTTCATTCTGTCGATTTAGGGTAAATTTTTGTTTCAGTAATTACCGTGAGAATTTCCTGCACTGTGTGGGCAATGCGTGCAAAATTTTGGAGATATGGTTGAGGGATATGCAGCCGATATGACGCCAGAGATTCAGAGATGGAGCCTAGACATTAATGGAGGAGAATGGCATCACGATAATGATGAAGTCTCACAAATATCTCCTTCCGAGCTAACCATTGATGCCAAGCTCCTCTGAAATGGAGTTATAACCATTTACTGAGCACAGAAGAAAATTTCCTGAGGATACAGACATTGCTGTGGAGACGTTGGTAGAAATGTGGAGTGCAAAGGTGTACAGAGCAAAGGGAAGCAATGTATAAAGAACCAGAAGATCGAAAGTTCCTAAGAATATTTGGAATGGTTGGAATGGTTAGGGAGGAGATAGCATCTTCTGGGAGCTGCATCCATACCTAGACAGCTCAACTGACAGATGCCAGGATTTCTCTGATCAGATATTTTGGTGATACATGTACAAAGGTTTTTTCTTATGACATGGATTGAAACAATGGTTAGGAAGGAATGGTTAGATGTTCTGGGAAGAAGACCTGTGGATTAGCGGTTAGATGGTCCTCCATACGTCCTCTTTCACTTTGATGCGCTGTGAGTCTAACAGCGCGGTGAATGCGGGTGCTCTGTGCTAGTCAGTGGTGAATGCTTAAGTTCATGCTCTCCTTCAATCCACTAAGTCTTGCCAACATTGTGTTATCCACCTTTGTGAAAGAGATTGTCCACATTAAGGCTTCATTCTGGGCTAAATGTATTAATGTTAGAATGTGAGATGTAATTCTTTGAATGGCTTCTTCTCTACAGGGTATCGACTCTGTTAATAAGAAGTGGTAGTAGGAGACAAGTTCTTGATCTAGTTTTTCATGTTGCATGCCCATCATAAGAGGTGAGAGAAAATATTCTATTGTTATGTATGTGCTTCACCATAGCTTTATGGAAGAAATTCAAGTTCCTCTCTCCTTATTTTTCAAGTTCAGTGCCCACTAATAATTTTTTTTTCAAGATAATGATTTCACTTTTATAAATAAAATTACTAGATTCTTTTCTGTGGAAGAAGTGAGGAAGCACTACCACTTACCAGTAGAATACAACCCAATGCATTTTGCCTTATAGATTCAGTGAAATATATGTTGATAAATTTCCATCCTGAATTTTGATGCATTTTTGCACCAGCCTGAGACATCGTGAAATGTATAGAAATGACATTGCTTTTCTGTTTTCAAAACTTCTTGGCTTTAGTAAGATAGAGTACAAGATGTGTAACATTGTCTAGAAATAAGTTTGATATAATGCGGAATTATGGTGGCATGCAGTGTTCTCGCCAATGAAAATTAGGTTGGGTGGAACTTTACAAGACAAACTGATATATGGAATTGGGCCTCTGTCAAAACCCTGCCATCCTTTTATTAGTGATGCTTCTAAGGTGTTTAGTTTCTCAAAAGGTTGTCTTACAATGGACAGATGGGATAAACTCAACAAGTTTTTCACAAAAACAGGGTAATTGAGAGCATTACTTTTCACAGTATATAAATTAAATTGACCATTAATTATATTGGTAGTCCAAGGTGTTTCCCCGGTCATAAAATAATCAATACTTCTATTATTGTGATACAGGTCTATGGTGGCATTTGGTTTAAATGCATTATATGGTCAGCATCAGATGTCTGAAGATAGTCTTTGGGGAGGTCCTTGGAATTCAAGCAATGCTCGCAACTTTATTCAGTACACAGTTGACCATGGTTATAAGATATATGCATGGGAATTTGGTAATCTTATTTAACTGGACCTTCTATTATTAGTTCAGCATGTGGGGTTTATCAATCTTGTTCATTTGTACATCATTGTGACAACCAATACTTTCATTTTGGGGTCAGGAAATGAGTTGAGTGGAAGTGGTATTGGCACAAAAGTTAGTGCTACACAATATGATGCTGATGTAATTGAACTTAGTAAGATTTTGAAAGACATATACAAGCATTCTCTTGAGAAACCATTAACAGTAGCACCAGATGGATTCTTTGATCTGACCTGGTTTCAAAAGCTTCTTCAGCAAACAGGGCCAAATGTTATGAATGTTGTTACACGACATATATACAATCTTGGAGCAGGTAGATAAGATAAAGATAAAATCCATCATATGCATTTCAGTTTGTATTCAGAAGTTTGGATAGGAAGTAATTATGTTTCTTTGCTGCCCAGGTGTGGATAAGAATTTGATGCAGAAGATACTTAATCCAGGATACTTGAGTCGAGAAGCTCCAAAGCTCAGACAAATGCAATTTGTTTTGCAGAAATACGGCCCTTGGGCAAGCTCTTGGGTCGGAGAAGCAGGTGGAGCTTATAACAGTGGAAAGAATAGCATTTCAGAAGCTTTTGTGAATAATTTTTGGTGAGACTTTTTGCATTTTTCTTGTTCTACCTTGGAAATATCCACGGCTATATATTTTAGAGAATTCTAGTCTATGTTGTATTTAGTAAAGCAATTGTTTAGCAAAGAAATTATTCAATGGCACATTTAAATTTTATACAGACACATAATGTTCAAAAATTCAATCCCAATTCTCTACTGTTATCTCTCTTGAGTCTCATCTCGTCCTTGAGCAATTTTTTTTTCATTCAATTTGTCTACTTGATGCACTTACCTTTCTGTTAAAATTTTATCTTCTTTGGGAAAATGACAAATACTCATATGAGAACTTGCTGCATATTAATGAATTCTTTCTCTGCCTTGTGTAGGTATGTAGATCAGCTTGGAATGTCATCGACATATGATACTAAAGTTTATTGTAGACAAAGCTTGATTGGTGGTAACTATGGCCTTCTTAACACAACAACTTTTGCACCCAATCCTGATTATTATAGGTGAGCAATTCATGATCTACTAGACCTCTTCAGATTGTGGGGCTGTTTTAGTTAATGTCAAGAAACTCCAAAGAATTCAATTTGGAATTTGAAAGAACTGTCTCTGTTATTGAGGGAGTAAAAGATTATTGTTTATATAGAAACAGAGGGAAGTCTTCACACTTGTCTTTTTGATTTATGATTCAGTGCACTTCTTTGGCATCGGTTGATGGGGAGAGATGTACTTTCCATCAATACTACAGGGCCACCCTATGTGCGCGCATATGCTCATTGTGCAAAGAATGATGTTAGTATCGTGCAATACTCTTTTCATTCTTTCTTTATCCTAGTTAATATGTGGACAGATAACTTTTTCTTGTTGGTTATTTTTGCACTTTTAAAGTTGAATGAAACTCTATAATTTTAATAAAGTGGGAATAACATTGTATCGAGAACAATGGGTAGTCATTAAAATGTAATGTTAGCATAATTATTAAACATCTGTTCAATTCCCTTTGATCTTAGAAAGGAAGAAAATGCAACACTAAGAACAACAACATACATTTGCGTCTGCATTTATTACATCCCTCAATTGTTTGCATTTCTGATTGCATTTCTCAGAACTAATATAATGTGTGAACTTTAGATTGATTTTTGTGTGGATCAGTATCTCACTTTTGTTTATTTCTTTTTGCAGATTGGAATAAATTTACTCTTGATCAACCTCAGCAACGACACAAAAATTGATGTTCATGTTTCTTCTCATCCAAATTATACCATGTACAAGGGAAGACTGAATGAAAAAGAGTCTTTCATACATAAGATTAAGAAATTCGTAGCCTGGGCTAGAATCAAAACATCAAAGGTGAAAGATTATAGGATGGAATACCACTTAACACCAAAATATGGTGACCTCCATAGTCAAATAGTGCTTTTAAATGGTGCAGTTTTGGAGTTAACTGAAGATGGGGATATTCCTTCGTTAGATCCTGTCAAGGTTGATTCTGGGCTACCTATTCCAATAGCTCCTTTATCTATTGCTTTTGTTTCCTTGCCTCGTCTAGAGATCTCTGCTTGTTTAATGTAGCAATGGTGTAGATATTTATTTGAAACATCAATATATCCTTCTAAATTGGGATATCTATTGAGGTGTATTTGACCAAGTTACCAACAAATCAAGAAAATGTGTTGGGGATGCATGTTGCCACATTGTTTGACTCAGGGCACGGATTATATAAATTTGTCCAAATTCGAAGTCCTTTAATTTCGATCTTTTGGCTATTATAAGATTCTCCTTTTGGTGTGATTATTTTTCTACTGGGCTGGGGAACAAATCCTTTTACTAGTATCAGGAACTAGACTACAGTTTTTATAATCTTTTATATCATTATTAGTGGCCACTTTAAGGAGCTTCCAATTTATAAAAGATACCCTCCCATGTAATAAGAAACTTCAAATAACCTGTCACCTTTTTATTTGTTCCTCGAATTCACAGTTCATTTATTCCATACATCTTAGTTAAGAACACATTGATTTAATGCTGTGTTAAGACTAATCTCTGATGCAAGTTTTGTCATTTTATCAACCACAGATAATTATATAACACTAGAGAAGTAGAAAAATATGATATTAACACTTTTCTAGCCTTTCTAACTTTTTTTCTTTCTTTTGACTAGCTTCCTCTTGTCCATACATGGCAAGTGTACCCACCCCTGTTCTCATTTCATTCAATTTGGAATCCTTTGGCTAGAAGCCATGAGTGCAAGCTGTCTGTTCCACCTATGTTTCCTAGGATTTTCACCTGCCCCCAACCAAAAACAAAAGCACAAACATGAGCACAAGTAACCACATGTTGTAGGGAAGACATGAACCTTTGTGGGTGCAGTAATAGTGCCCTGCTTTCACCGATCCAAAAAATCCCTATTGGAAGCCTTTCTAACATGGATAAATAAAATAAACATAGTAATCCTAAAGCCTCATAATGGCCTTTACACAAAAAAACCCTACCAAGCCACAACTGACATCACCAACCAAGAAGTAACTTGGCATATCAAGATAGACTAGCTGAATCAATTTGAAAATTGAGAGATGCAGTAGCCAAAGTGTTTTCACATAGGTTGTATTTAGTAAAGCAATTGTTTAGCAAAGAAATTATTCAATGGCACATTTAAATTTTATACAGACACATAATTTTCAAAACTTCAATCCCAATTCTCTACTGTTATCTCTCTTGAGTCTCATCTCGTCCTTGAGTAATTTTTTTTTTCATTCAATTTGTCTACTTGATGCACTTACCTTTCTGTTAAGCTTTTCTCTTCTTTGGGAAAATGACAAATACTCATATGAGAACTTGTTGCATATTAATGAATTATTTCTCTGTGTTGTGTAGGTATTTAGATCAGCTTGGAATGTCATTGACATATGATACTAAATTTTATTGTAGACAAAGTTTGATTGGTGGTAACTATGGCCTTCTTAACACAACAAATTTTGCACCCAATCCTGATTATTATAGGTGAGCAGTTCATGATCTACTAGACCTCTTCAGATTGTGGGGCTGTTTTAGTAATGTAAAGAAACTCCAAAGAATTCAATTTGGAATTTGAAAGAACTGTCTCCGTTATTGAGGGAGTAAAAGATTATTGTTTATATAGAAACAGAGGGAAGTCTTCACGCTTGTCTTTTTGATTTATGTTTCAGTGCATTGCTTTGGCATCGGTTGATGGGGAGAGGTGTACTTTCCATCAATACTATAGGGCCACCCTATGTGCACTCATATGCTCATTGTGCAAAGAGTGATGTCAGTATCGTGCAATACTCTTTTCATTCTTTCTTTATCCTAGTTAATATGTGGACATATAACTTTTTCTTGTTGGTTATTTTTGCACTTTTAAAGTTGAATGAAACTCTGTAATTTTAATAAAGTGGGAATAACATTGTATCGAGAACAATGGGTAGTCATTAAAATTTAATGTTAGCATAATTATCAAACATATGTTCAATTCCCTTTGATCTTAGAAAGTAAGAAAATGCAACACTAAGAACAACAACATACATTTACGTCTGCATTTATTACATCCCTCAATTGTTTGCATTCCTGATTGCATTTCTTAGAACTAATATAATGTGTGAACTTTAGATTGATTTTTGTGTGGATCAGTATCTCACTTTTGTTTATTTATTTATGCAGATTGGAATAACTTTACTCTTGATCAACCTCAGTAACGACACAAAAATTGATGTTCATGTTTCTTCTCATCCAAATTCTACCATGTACAAGGGAAGACCGAATGCAAAATAGTCTTTCATATATAAGATTAAGAAATTTGTAGCCTGGGCTAGAATCAAAACATCAAAGGTGAAATATTATAGGATGGAATACAACTTAACACCAAAATATGGTGACCTCCATAGTCAAACAGTGCTTTTAAATGGTGCAGTTTTGGAGTTAACTGAAGATGGGGATATTCCTTCATTAGATCCTGTCAAGGTTGATTCTGGGCTACCTATTCCAATAGCTCCTTTATCTATTGCTTTTGTTTCCTTGCCTCTTCTGGATATCTCTGCTTGTTTAATGTAGCAATGGTGTAGATATTTATTTGAAACATCAATATATCCTTCTAAATTAGGCTATTTATTGAGGTGTATTTGACCAAGTTACCAAAAAATCAAGAAAATGTGTTGGTGATGCATGTTGCCACATTGTTTGTCTCAGGGCACGGATTATATAAATTTGTCCGAATTCGAAGTCTTTTAATTTCGATCTTTTGGCTATTATAAGATTCTCCTTTTGGTGTGATTATTTTTCTACTGGGCTGGGGAACAAATCCTTTTACTAGTATTAGGAACTAGATTGCAGTTTTTATAATATTTTATATCATTATTAGTGGCCACTTTAAGGAGCTGCCAATTTATAAAAGACACCCTCTCATGTAATAATAAACTTCAAATAACCTGTCACCTTTTTATTTGTTCCTCGAATTCACAGTTCATTTATTCCATACATCTTAGTTAAGAACACATTGATTTAATGCTGTGTTAAGACTGATCTCTGATGCAAGTTTTGTCATTTTATTAACCACAGATAATTATATAACACTAGAGCAGTAGAAAATATGATATTAACACTTTGCTAGCCTTTCTAACTTTTTTTCTTTCTTTTGACTAGCTTCCTCTTGTCCATACATGGCAAGTGTACCCACCCCTGTTCTCATTGCATTCAATTTGGAATCCTTCGGCTAGAAGCCATGAGTACAAGCTGTTTGTTACACCTATTTTTCCTAGGATTTGCACCTGCCCCCAACCAAAAACATAAGCACAAACATGAGCATAAGTAACCACATGTTGTAGGGAAGACATGAACCTTGGTGGGTGCAGTAATAGTGCCCTGCTTTCACCGATCCAGGAAATGCCTATTAGAAGCCTTTCTAACATGGATAAATAAAATAAACATAGTAATCCTAAAGCCTCATAATGGCCTTTGCACATAAAAACCCTACCAAGCCAAAACTGACATCACCAACCAAGAAGTAACTTGGCATATCAAGATAGACTAGCTGAATCAATTTGGAAACTGAGAGATGTAGTAGCCAAAGTGTTTTCACATAGGTTGTATTTAGTAAAGAAATTGTTTAGCAAATAAATTATTCAATGGCACATAATGTTCAAAAATTCAATCCCAATTCTCTACTGTTATCTCTCTTGAGTCTCATCTCGTCCTTGAGCAATTTTTTTTTTGATTCAATTTGTCTACTTGATGCACTTACCTTTCTGTTAAACTTTTCTCTTCTTTGGGAAAATGACAAATACTCCTATGAGAACTTGCTGCATATTAATGAATTCTTTCTCTACCTTGTGTAGGTATGTAGATCAGCTTGGAATGTCATCGACATATGATACTAAAGTTTATTGTAGACAAAGCTTGATTGGTGGTAACTATGGCCTTCTTAACACAACAAATTTTGCACCCAATCCTGATTATTATAGGTGAGAAGTTCATGATCTACTAGACCTCTTCAGATTGTGGGGCTGTTTTAGTTAATGTCAAGAAACTCCAAAGAATTCAATTTGGAATTTGAAAGAAGTGTCTCTATTATTGAGGGAGTAAAAGATTATTGTTTATATAGAAACAGAGGGAAGTCTTCACGCTTGTCTTTCTGATTTATGATTCAGTGCACTGCTTTGGCATTGGTTGATGGGGAGAAGTGTACTTTCCATCAATACTACAGGGCCACCCTATGTGCGCTCATATGCTCATTGTGCAAAGAATGATGCCAGTATTGTGTAGTACTCTTTTCATTCTTTCTTTATCCTAGTTAATATGTGGACAGATAACTTTTTCTTGTTGGTTATTTTTGCACTTTTAAAGTTGAATGAAACTCTGTAATTTTAATAAAGTGGGAATAACATTGTATCGAGAATAATGGGTAGTCATTAAAATGTAATGTTAGCATAATTATCAAACATCTGTTCAATTCCCTTTGATCTTAGAAAGGAAGAAAATGCAACACTAAGAAAAACAACATACATTTACGTCTGCATTTATTACATCCCTCAATTGTTTGCATTCCTGATTGCATTTCTCAGAACTAATATAATGTGTGAACTTTAGATTGATTTTTGTGTGGATCAATATCTCACTTTTGTTTATTTATTTCTGCAGATTGGAATAACTTTACTTTTGATCAACCTCAGCAACGACACAAAAATTGATGTTCATGTTTCTTCTCATCCAAATTCTACCATGTACAAGGGACGACCGAATGCAAAAGAGTCTTTCATACATAAGATTAAGAAATTTGTAGCCTAGGCTAGAATCAAAACATCAAAGGTGAAATATTATAGGATGGAATACCACTTAACACCAAAAGATGGTGACCTCTATAGTCAAACAATGCTTTTAAATGGTGCAGTTTTGGAGTTATTAACTGAAGATGGGGATATTCCTTCATTAGAGCCTGTCAAGGTTGATTCTGGGCTACCTATTCCAGTAGCTCCTTTATTTATTTCTTTTGTTTCCTTGCCTCGTCTGGTGATCTCTGCTTGTTTAATGTAGCAATGGTGTAGATATTTATTTGAAACATCAATATATCCTTCTAAATTGGGCTATTTATTGAGGTGTATTTGACCAAGTTACCAAAAAATCAAGAAAATGTGTTGGTGATGCATGTTGCCACATTGTTTGTCTCAGGGCACGAATTATATAAATTTGTCCAAATTTGAAGTCTTTTAATTTCGATCTTTTGGCTATTATAAGATTCTCCTTTTGGTGTGATTATTTTTCTACTGGGCTGGGGAAAAAATCCTTTTACTAGTACTAGGAACTAGATTGCAGTTTTTATAATCTTTTATATCATTATTAGTGGCCACTTTAAGGAGCTGCTAATTTATAAAATATACCCTCCCATGTAATAAGAAACTTCAAATAACCTGTCACCTTTTTATTTGTTCCTCAAATTCACAGTTCATTTATTCCACACATCTTAGTTAAGAACACATTAATTTAATGCTGTGTTAAGACTGATCTCTGATGCAAGTTTTGTCATTTTATTAACCACAGATAATTATATAACACTAGAGAAGTAGAAAAATATGATATTAACACTTTTCTAGCCTTTCTAACTTTTTTTTCTTTATTTTGACTAGCTTCCTCTTGTCCATACATGGCAAGTGTACCCACCCCTGTTCTCATTGCATTCAATTTGGAATCCTTCGGCTAGAAGCCATGAGTGCAAGCTGTCTATTCCACTTATGTTTCCTAGGATTTGCACCTGCCCCCAACCAAAAACAGAAGCACAAACATGAGCACAAGTAACCACATGTTGTAGGGAAGACATGAACCTTGGTGGGTGCAGTAATAGTGCCCTGCTTTCACCGATCCAGGAAATCCCTATTGGAAGCCTTTCTAACATGGATAAATAAAATAAACATAGTAATCCTAAAGCCTCATAATGGCCTCTGCACAGAAAAACCCTACCAAGCCACAACTGACATCACCAACCAAGAAGTAACTTGGCATATCAAGATAGATTAACTGAATCAATTTGCAAACTGAGAGATGCAGTAGCCAAAGTGTTTTCACATAGGTTACAATCCTTGTAGATTTAGATCAAGTTGTATTAAAGCATGTACAGTAACTGTTACAGTTCTCTTTCTATACTTGTAATTTGCACGCTGATTGTTATTTTGGTCCAGTTTTATTGCAATTGTTCATAAAACTTTTGTATGAAAGTTTATCTTCCACAACTATTCAACTTGTATTGTGATGTTCCACATTTCTTGCTTTTGCAGCCTTGGGCCTGCATAATCTGAATCTACACCCTCTCTAGAGTTGTCTACCATCAATAAGGATTTCTACTTCTTCTTGCTCTGTGGCTACATGCATCTTTGGTAACACGTCATAACACAGCTAGAATCTCACTCTCTCGATAGCAGCATGCATATGAGCTGTTGTTCTGTAGCATAGCCTTCAAAACAAGAATCAAGTTGAGTTTCACATTCCCTTTAGTGTATATAATAGGGAATTTTTGCAGCACAACTGTGAAACATCATATGCAGGGTAGCCTGTTTTGAGATTGTTCTATCAAAGAGATGATGACAAAGGAATAGATGTAGAACAATGCGGTACATCATGGATGAATGATTGACAGTAACTTCGCTGAATCTCTTCTATCATTTAAAGGTAGTCATGAGGCTTTGCTGTCTGGTTATTGTATTGAGAATTGTAGTGTATTTTAACCTTTAATTAGGCATCTGCAGATGAAAAATTGTAACCACAAAAAGTAGTAGCTATCAAAGGAGGATATACAAACAGCCTACCAGAGTGTGAAGATACCTCCAAGAATTGTATGACGTAGAATAACATTGAGTAATTTTCATTTTGTCACTGAATATTGTGTCTATATGGCATGTTTTATTACATGCTTCATCTTTAATGCAAGTCAGATATTAAATTGGATTCAATTGGTGTATTACTATTAAAGTCTACACAGACTTCCTACGAGAAAACATTTAACTTTAACCCTTATGCACTTTATTTTTGGCCATCTATCTAATAATTAGTTATGTTCTCTTACCACCTATTATGTTCTCTTTAAGGCAATCAAAAAATAAATTTACAACCCACTGATTAGTTAATTCACGCACAACTTAACCAAAACAGGTTTCCTTTTTGTGTAGGTGTTTATTACTGTTGTGAATTGTGTGTGGCACTGAACTGGGATTGAGTTTAATACACAGTTTAATGCTTAAATTTTTTTATAATCCAGAGCCAATTCATCCCTTTATCTTGTCCATTCTAGCCACATTTCATGATTGAAAGTAAGATTAGGTCAAGGTTCATCCAGGGTGAAAACTGTTTCAGTCATAATTGACTTCATTACATCCATGAACAACTTGCCAGTAATTGATATCTGGCCAGATTTTTCATGCCTATAGAACAAGATGGTTCTTTGGGTTATATTTTATTTGGACTTACAAGTTATAACTGCCAGATTTGAAAAGATGCATATACTGAAAATGTATCTCTCCTTATACAAATTTAAAACAAGACATCATTTGTACAACAATACTAGGAGAGCATTGGCAAGTTCTAGAGTGGACCTCCTCTCCAATCAATGGAGCTATCAGGTAAATACAGGGTGCCACTGCTACTACTTGTGGGATTTTGTTACAAACAGATTCATGGCATGGCATGGGGAATTATGAATGGAGTTTTTCTAATGGTTCTCTTCATGTTGATGGTTATAATTTTAACAGATTCAGCAGGGTGGTTGCAACTAGCACATATTCCTTTCAATATCCAGATTTTGAAGGCATAAGAAGGAACAATATTTTGAAGAAGTGAGAAGCAGTTCACCTTATTATAGTTACCATGCTAGGTCTTCCTTTAAGAGATTCCCAACATCAAATAATTTCCATAAATATGGTTGTGTAAGAGTCGTGATGGTGTTGTAATGTAAATTATGTTTCCATAGTTGAACATCTGAATTATTTTGCGATATTGTTATTGTACCATGGCACTTGGATCGGATCCAATGTTTATCAACACTTTTTTAATAACATGTTTTATTTTCTTCCCGTTGTTGTTAATTTCTCCTCAAACTCCTCTCCAACCTCAATATTAGTGATAGTAGTAGCATGAGCAACAACACTATGCTTAGCAGAACTAGAAGAATGCGTTTTCTAAACTGCACGAGAACTAATTCCCTCATGAGTCACCATGTGCCATGCTTGGTATCGGTGGTTCTCTTCCTTCTACTCTTGGTTCAACTACCATATCTTCATTGGAACCAACACCCCGAACTCCACTAGACAACGATTCACCATTTTGTAGTAGTTATTTTCCATTTGTACTAGTGATTCGCCATGATTTTACAAGATAATATAATCTCATGAGAAATTTGCCAAAAAATAATATATAAATATTATATTATTAATAAAATCGCCTTCCATTTTTCTTATGTATCATGGGGATTCACCCATTTATTATATATATAAATTTAGGGGGGTTCTTAAAATTTTCCCTGACCCCAACTCATTCAACCTCATATACTAGGTGGGTTAGAAGATGAACCTTCAAGTCCATGAAAATTGTCGACAGTTACTTCTCAAACATAAAAATAATCTCAACTATATCTTGACGCCACTGTGGAATGCTAGCCACATGAATCTCCTTTGACGTGATCCAATGTACAAATTCAGATAATTTAGATATGGCACGCCCTAGGTCTTAGGGGAATTCGTGTTTCACACATCCACACACAAACAAAGGATAATGACACTACAAAGTTATAAACACATGCAATAATATACAAAATTAGCCATGTTTTATGATCCTTGCATGGGATAAAATTTATTAATATAACAAATAATAAAATCATGCTTTTAACATTATACGTACTCTTAGAAGATTCAAATGGTCATGCAATTTCAACCCCGAAAAACTGTCATCCACAGTGAACCAGCGCCGTAGTGAAGACATGTATGAAGATGGCACCTGCACACCCATTATAACTTCCAATGCCAAAGAAAGATCATATTTTTTAAAATCCATGGGACATCACCTTCTTTGAAATACCATGAATTAGAGGGACCAACGCCTACCTCTGATCCTGTACTTTTAATCGCCTTGGCCAATGTTTCTTTTTAGTTTTTGAAATAATAAGATCTTTCCTAACAACCAATGTGTCACCCTTTTTCGATGATATGTGCCTCCATAAAGAAGATGAAACATTTTTAAATATATGCATGAGATCTAATAAGTGGGTAATCTTAAGATGCTCTCAATATGGGAGGTTATAAAAGATAGATTTCCTTTTCATCCCAATGGGAAATTTCTCAACATAGGTGTTGAAGAATTCTAGATCATCGAACATAGGCTCCCCATTTGAATCGAGCATTTCTATGAACTCCTTCTCCTTCTCTCTCTCATATGCTCTAAGCCATTCATCTGGTGTCGTTATTGGAGGCCTTTGGGTTCTCTCTCATTTACCATTGAAAGTGGATGTTTCTCTTCTGTAAGGGTGTTCTTATGGGAGGAATACCCTGGAGCAGTCATACGCTGACTTTCGTAGGTTGTTTGACCATCTGTCTTTTAGAGAAGGTCCACAATATTTACATCCAAAATACCCTTTTATTAGAAGACCTGCGAGATTATTGTATACGATTTATATGCATGGAACATTAAATAATATCATGAATATCAGAACAATTACAATGAATTAAATAACTAATATGCGAAATAGTATTGTTACATATATAAATAAATCAATAAACATGTAATTTACCAGAGAAAACTCCTAAACCTAGATAATCATGTGTCGTGTAAGCACATATGCCATACAATGTAAAACTCCTCTATGCTGCGATGGGTATTGATACATAGTATACATTTGTCCCATCCCATAATTCCTTCAATTCATCTACCAGTGGTTGTAAGTAGACATCCATATTCTTCACTTGTCTTTTACTAGGGACTATGAGAGCCAACATAAGATATTCATTCTTCATGGACAACCATGGGGGGATATTGTTATTGATCACTACTACAGGCCAAACAAAATAGTTGGTGTTCTGGAGGGAATATGGGTTGATGCCATCCATGGCTATGCTGAGTCGTAGAATTTGTACTTCATCCTTGAATTTTTCGGGCCATGTATCCTCTATATGCTTCATGGCTATTAAATCTGTTGGGATTCGTATAACTCCCAAATCACTTCTGTGTGAGCATGCCATCCCTGCAACATAGCTAATTATTTGCAATGAAAGAGCCTTTGAATCCTTGGGATTATAGGCATGTGCCTCAATATCTTAAATGGAGGACCACATGATTTACCCTTCTTTTTTGATTTATCACACCTGTAATGCCCACATTTCGGACATATCTATTTGTATGCATATTCTCCTCTATATAGAATACAATCATTTGGACATGCATGATATGATATGTACTCAACACCCAACATTTTAAACAATTTCTTTGCCTCTTCGTAGCTATTGGGCAAGACATTATTACTCAGAAGAACCTTATCTTTGAATAACTTGTAGTTGGTGATCATGGAAAATATTAAATATACATTAATGTCGATATAATTATTAACGCTCATAAAATTGACCATTTGTAATTTTTATTGTGTGATTATAGTTCTCAAAATATAAGGGAGGAATTTATGGTTATAACTTACCTCAAAATTTTCGAGAAACATGCATTCAGCAAGCCAAAATTTTCTTTCAAGTTGTACAATAACATCGTTGTCCCCAACTAGGTAGGATTTGAATGACCTCTAGGTCCAAAGAGAGGGGTGGTGGAAGTAAATTTAAGGCTTTCGAAAAAGGTGTCATTGATATGAGCATCATCCCCTAGCTGATCATCGTTCTGGAATGCATCTAACAACATTGTCTCCATGGAGGTCGTATCCCTTAAGTAATCATCCATACCAACCTCTATTTGATTGCCTCCATTTCCAGCTTGTGAAGAACTACTATTGCTGTAGTCATTCCTAATTAGTGAATGTGGACGTAGTGGGAATTGAGTAGGTGGTTGATTCAACTATTATTGGTATTATTCCTTTCTGATTTTTTTCTCTTAATTCAGCCTTCTCTCGATTTGACATTGTTGTGGGGTGCAATGGAAGATGGTAGGTAGGTCGCTCATCATCACTAGAATCCTAATAATTTCAAAAAATATATTTGAACATGATTAGTACAAAATCTATGATATCAATTAGTAAGCACGTTGACCATGCATGATTAATTGGTTTGACGTTAAAATAATTACATTAATATACCAAAAAATTATTATTACCATCATTGTCCTAGGATTGTGGCTAGAAGATGCAATATTGTTACAATTGGCAGGGTGAAGTGATTGTCCATTTTCATCTACCAAATGCGCATTGCAGTATGCTATTCCTGATAAGAGCTTTCGACTTTTTGGAGCTGTTTGAATATTTTGTGCATCTGAACTTGATTCTAAATCTATATGAACCTGCAAATTTGTATATATTAATTATAAATTTTATTAAGTTGATTGACATGGATAAAAAACATAAATTGAGTTAGATAATGAAAATATAAATAAAATCTGAAGTAAATATTACGTCTCGATAAGATGGATAGGGAGAAATCCGCGATGGACTTTGAGAAATATTATGGAACGAGCTGGATTTTGAAGAATTGTCCATTCGATATAATTATGATATTTTCACCCTGGATTTGAGCAAAATCAATAATAAATTTTGGTGTACACACCTAAAATTAATTTCGGTTGCTTAAAAATGGACTTATTGTTATCAGTGCTAATGTACAGATAACCGCACCGGTGCGGTGTTATAAATTGGCGCACCGGAGCTGAATAACCGCAAATAAAAAAAAATGCAAATATATTTTTTTAAAGTGAAAAAAAACGGTAAATTGAAAAATGGGCGACAAAATATTTTTGAAAATCTAATTTCATAAAAAAATTCTTTAAATTGTAAACACTTTTCATTATTTCATTATTTTTGCAAAAAATTTCAAGGAGAGATTTGCACGAGACATACCTCGAGGAGCAAGAGAGCATGAGAGCACTGTGGAGCAACGAAATACTTTTGAACTGAATTATTCAGACAATCATAATTCCAAACCTCTGGTGATTCAAACTCTGTAGCATAGAATTTAAACCCAGATGATTAAATTTTATTGTTTTTTTTACATTTTCTGCAGTATTTTTTACGCCATAAGTTAAAAATTTAAAGTTAATGTTCCTTTTCAGAAAAAAAAAAACAAAAAAAAACCATTTTACACTAAACCCTTGATTCTTTTTGTTTCTGCCCTTGCTTCTCCCTATTTATATGATTTCAAAATTAGGGCTTTTCATTTTATATTTATAGGGTTTGTACTACTATATATATAGGCCTATGACATCTAACCCATGGGACGACTTACATAGTCAGATCCCAATCCATGTTGGCCCTTGTGTGAATTTTAAAAAAACTAGTTTTTTTGAATCGGTGCACCTTGTGTAAACTAGCGCACTGGTGCGTTGTTTTAACATAGGGCACCACGCACGTAATGTTTGATAAAAAAATTTAAAAACATATTTTTTTTAATAATCTATGCGCCATATGTAAAATAGGGTACCGATGCACTATTTCATTATAGCGCATCGCGCATGTACTGTTTGAAATTTTTTATATTTTATTTTATGTCTGTGTTAATCAGTGCACCATTTAAAATATAATGCACCGGGTCTCCTTGTTGACAGAGAGCACCGTACGGTGGTCTCTTGTTTGCGCAGTGAGTTTATAAGAATATGCCGCACTGCCCCCTCCACGACATCATATGCTATAAAAAATAACACTAGAGGATTTTTATTAATTTCTCTGTGTTAATCGGTGCGCTGGTTAACATATAATGCACCGGTGCTCCTTTTTGACATAGAGCATTGTACGATGTTTCTACTGTTTTGGCGGTGCATTTATAAGAACACGCCACACCGACATCAGTGCGTACATCATTAAAGGCGCACCGGTTTTTTGATATTTTCTTTTTCCTGAAAATTTTATGATTTATTTATAAAATATATTAATGAATAGTATGGTACAAGTTTCATATTGATCAATAAATGACTGACAAGAGATCAAGTAACAAAAACACTGATAGCACATCAAGAAAAGCAAAAAAGGCAAGTTATTTGTAAATTATTTAGAAAAATTATTATTTTTGAAATATATGTAAGTTTAACTAATATGTATTATTTACTGTGTATCATGCATAGCCACAAAATGATGAAGCCCGATAAGATTATTTTTGATCTAGGACCAGAAGAGCGTAAAATATTGATGGAAAAATTGCAAAAGGATGAATCAAGTGAATGAAAAAATACTATCGATCCAATATAAGTTTCTTTTTTTGAATTTTCATTAATAATATACTTAAAATTTTTAGATAACATGTTTCAAAAAATATATCAATTCACATATGTTTAATTTTCTATAGGGACCAACAACTCTGAAAAGGAATGTTATTCTAAGAAAAGAAAAAAAACAGAACATGTAAATGAAAATGAATTGCTCCTTAGCTCATCTGGAGTGGTGCTGCAGGTTAACGAAAGGGGGAAAAACTTTTACAAAACTTTGAGGGATCAAGTGGAATGAATGTATAGACGTTCTTTCCACTTACAATACAAAAATTAATCCAATGATTCCAAGAACCAAATTTTATCTAAACTACATGAAGAATTTCCAGAGAATTGGTCAATGAGACATGTCAGACTTTTAATAGAAAAAACGTAGAACAACAAAAAAGAAGGAATGAAAAAGTAATATTCCTTTAAATGTTTTTCTAGAATTATATGTATATATTAATAGAAAGCAACCATTTATAAATATCACTTTTGTTATATTTACTTTTCATATATAAATATAAAAATTAAATAGTTTATTGTCATATTACATTTTTAGGAAGATTATGAAAATATCAAAAGATGAACGAGTTGATATCAAAAATATGCCAGTAGGAATGTCCAAAAAAGTGTACAAGGAGATGGTCAAAGAAATGGACATAATTTCATCGCACGTGGAGCCATCTCAACAAAAACGTGCTTCAAATGTAATATGAAATCATCGAATTTTTTGATTAGGTACAATAAATAAATAATTTAGCATTAAATATTAATTTTCAAATATTTTATTGTAGAAAAGAAAAGAAAATGGAACCCATTCAACACATAAAGCAGGACGACAAGGAAGAAAAGGGTTGATATATAAGTTTGTGAGTAATTGTTACTTCCTTATAACAACTTAACTAGATTTCATTTTTGTATATTTTAAGTTGTTTTACGACAATCATTATTGAAAGTATTCAAACAAGTGCTAACATACAAAAAAGAACCATCAGACGAATTGATTGACATTGGGTTAAACATGGGTTGTCAGTATATGTTGGCATATCAAAAATTAATTGTGGAATTTGTAAGCATCTATCGATCTTATTTTACTTAGTTCCTTTTATAATTAATAGAACAAAAAAACCTTTTATATTAAATATATGATTTGTTATGGGGTATAAAACTTGCAGGAAACAAAGTATGGAACTGCGCCAATAGATGAAATCTTGAAATATGGCATGAAATTTGGTTTTGAAAGAATGTGTATATTTCATGAGTCAATTGTTGCTATGGTACGTCATTTCTTTTAGATTTACATTGATGTATATTATTTAATATTGCAATTTTCATTATTCTCACCAATGTATATACACTCATTACAATTTATTTTTATTTTTGTAGATGAAAGGTGAAGAAGAAGAAAACAATCAACACCGTGAACAAAAAATTCCTCAAAATAACCTAAGTCATGAAATTAGCTCGAGCAGTGACAACAGTTGTAGCGAAGAATGATGATCATTATGTTTGGATATCAAAGCAAGGAGTTGTATTTTTTTGAAATATTTGTCTGTGAATTCAGACATTTTGTTTAATGTAATGGACAAAGTGTCCCAATTGAAAGACAAAGGGATACCGATAACTATCCCATTTTGTATGACAAAGAGTGTCTTATTCATATATATATATAATAAAATATGTTTTAATTTATTCTATTGCATTCTCCATTGTCGCTGCAAAACATAACACCAATGATTAAATATATGGATGATTAAATACTATAATGAAGAGACGTGAAATCTAATGATATGATATAAAAAATTAATCCAAACATCACATTGAAATGCACGAATAAAAATTTAATTTATATGAATATTATTATAAGATATGTGTCATCTTTTGATGAATAATGAATTAAAAAAAATCACAATAATTATGATATGATATAAAAAATTAATCCAAACATCACATTCAAATGCACTAATAAAAATTTAATTGATATGAATACTGTTATAAGATATGTGTCAACTTTTGATGAATAATGAATTAAAAAAAATCACAATAATTGCATTGTCACAGGTCGATATTTCTAAAAAATACAAAATGAACACCAGTGTGTGTCATTTAATGTGCACCAGTGCGTTTTTATTCTAATGCCCACCGGTGCGTTTCTAATTCCTGTGGGCACCACACAAATACCAATACCAATTACAAATCTCAATGTGTTTGTGTGATACTGCGCACCAGTGCATTTATGTGAGGCTACTCATTGCTGTGTTTCTATGACCTATGTGATCCGCACAAATACCAATACAAATTAGAAAGATCAATGCATTTGTATAATACTCCACACTGGTGCGTTGATACAACCTATGGGCACCACAAAAATCCCAATACCAATTAGAACGATCGGTGCGTTTGTGTGATACTGTGCGCAGGTGCATTTGTATAATACTATGAACTTGTGCGTTGATACGACCTATGGGCACTGCACAAATCCCAATACCAATTATAATGACCTGGTGCATTGTATCACCTACAGTGCACCTGGTGCGGTTGTAGACCTTAACGTCCCGGTGCATACCGCCCTAGGGTGACTGTCTGGCTGACATGCACCGGGTCATTGCTAAATGCCCTGGGGCGTCCAATATTTGTTTTCCGTCTTGGTGCTTGGTAGGTTTGCAATACCGGTGCATTCACTTTAAAACACACTGGTGCGTTGACACCTGATTAGCACACCGATGATAAAAAAATCCGTAATAACCTCCGACCGACCAATTTTTTTTTAGTTGTGTTGAAATTCTGTTAGAAGCTCCACCAAAACCTCCGTTACCGAAAACAGATGTTGTAGCAAATGTTTTTTTGACAGTTTTGACCAATTTTATAACACTGAAAACCTCCATTATAACCTTTTCTAGAGGGTATTTTCCTTGTAGTGTGTTGACATGGAATGCTTGATGATGTGGCAATGTCAAGCCATTTTAACTACTTAGAGTTAAGTATCTTCATGAAAGATCTCTCCTTCACTCCTCCACAAGACTTGGTGATAGGGAGTCTTCAATGATCTCACGTCTTGGAAAGTGGTCGAAAACTAGTGTCCTTTCTCTTTCTCTCGATCAATCATCTTGCAAGTTCAGTTGAAAGAGTGTCTTTGAGCATGCTTTCTTCCTTCCTTTCTTCCTTTATCATCTCGCCATGAATTGATAGAGAACCTATTATTGCAATCCACACATGACGGGACAACATCAATTCGAAAACCCCTAGTCTAAGATGATATATTTTGATCCATGAAATGAGCCTGGGATAGGTGATAAGCTAGGAAAGGAGGCTTAATTATTGTGCAGCTATGTAGTTTAGGCAAGAAAGGGGCAACCCTAAGCCTTGAGATTGTGTAGTACATAGTTCAGGCTCATATGTGGGAAATAACTGCGCAACTTCCGAATTTAGTGGGGATAGGTAGCATGGATGAGATCTAGGAAAGCCAAATTCACAGTTCAGGAGGTCAAGGAGGTCTGGGTGACTACGAAGTGTGCAATTCTAAGGCTCAGGGGATGAGATTGTGTCTTAAATTTGGATTTCAAGCTAGGTTGGAGGCCTTAACTGCGCAATTCCAGATGTTAAGGTTAGGTGTTGGTCACGAAAATTACGCAATGGGGCAGTCTTGAGGAGCTAGTACTGCACACTGCGCAATGCTAAGATGCAAGGTCATAGCCAAAGGACTGAGGCTATGCAATGCACAACTTAGGGGAGGCCCAAAGAAGCTAAGTTGCTTGGTTGGGAATTTTTCCAGAAAATGATTAAGTGTGGGACAAGTGA
Organism: Pinus albicaulis; assembly: GCA_034641835.2. Lineage (NCBI taxonomy): Eukaryota > Viridiplantae > Streptophyta > Pinopsida > Pinales > Pinaceae > Pinus > Pinus albicaulis. The sequence goes on from CM076578.1 coordinate 1,682,222,485, forward strand.
GGTTGATATGAACCCTTGTGGATCTTGACTGTGATTTCACACTCAACATTCTTAATGACTCAAAAAACATAGATAATTTGAGACATACAATCAAAGACTTATCCTTCGTGTGACAACTTCGTGACCAATTACGACAAGTGTGACACCAAAGATAGACTTTACGACGACTATGACGACAATTGTGAGATGGTGATCAGGAATTTGGAAATAAGTGCGATATATACTTACATAGTTAGAACAAGTTATTTACACAAATATGACCTCTCAGAATCACTAGAACAAGCCCATAAATTCACTATGGTAGCTAACATGCCAAAGACAACACTTTTCCTATCTTACAAAAGGGATCACAAAAGCAATGAAATGAACTTCAAAGTTTGCGAAAACCATAAACAAGACCAACTAAGGCTCTAAAATTTGGTATAGTCTAAAATTTGGGAGGGTGTTGAAGCAGCTACAACACCCTCCAAAATTTTAGCCTATACGAAATTTCAGAGCCTTCCTCAGTTCCAGAAATATAAACACACATTCATTAACATTGCACATGAATAAGAAAAATTCTCTTGGAATGTTTTGGGTAACTGAGTCTCGTACACGGACTCTCCACCCAACCATAGATAGTTGCAGTTAAGCTCACTCGAAGTAGTCACCCCCGAGCTGGATTCCAAAGACTAAGGGGCTTGTTAAAATGATTGAAATACCAACTGCAGCTAAAATAGGAACTCCAAAGGACCTCTTTTGTCCACCCATAAGCCACTCAATAGTCAATAGTGCAAAAGGGAATCCATAGGCCAATGACCTCCATCCTCCAGCTACCCAATGGAAGCCAATCAAAACATACAGGGAATCTAGAGGCTTACTGCCCTCACCCAAAAAATAAAGGGAATCCAGAGGCTTCTTCTCCACCCAAGGACACACAGGGAATCCAGATACTACTGCCTCCACCCAAGAGCGTCAAGGGAATCCAGAGAAGAAAGTATCCACCCTAAACATAGTGGTTCCACCCACTCTAGAGAATTCAGAACCTAATGTAAAAATCATAGCAAGAAAAGCTTCATAGGTCTTCCCTCCATGAATCAAAAGACAAAATCCTCCACCCACACTATCAAAGGAATACAAATAAAACCATCTCCACCATCTAGCTTTTTAGGGACTCGAGAGACATTGTTCCTCACTAAGGAGAGACAATATTCATGCCAGTCATGCCAACCGAACTATTTTCATTAAGGTCTCTTCTCTTTAGAAATCCTTTCTCTTCTCTTCTCTTATCTTATGAGTTTTTATCTATTGGATGTTGTTAAAATGTGTGATTGTGCCTCCATCAACGAGTGAGTGAATAATGCCCTCCCTCTAGGTCAAACCCCTTCTTTCCTTTGCTACTTTCTCTTTTTCATTGGAATATAATTCCCTAAATTTCTTGCTTCCTTGAAATTTATTCCAATATAACATGGTTCTCATCATTTTATTTCAATCCCATTAAATTCAGAATTAGTCCCTTAAAAACATACACCAAATAGACTTTAATATATTTTGAAAACATTTCATATTTCCTCATAAGGAAACCTTACACATCCCAAGAAAATAACCTCCTCAGATCTGGAATTCATTTCCATTTTGACTCAACCCCTTTCTATTATATGTGTAAAATATTTATATTGCATTTCCATGAGGAAAAACCCGAGTTGGGTCTAACATAGTTTCAACTGAAATATGCTAAACACATAAAAAAGGTATCGTCAATTAATAAAAATATTCACATAACTTGGAAAGTATATGAAAAAAACACACCTACATTCACATTAATAGTATATTTATAAAATAACTTAATAAAATAGTGCATGGTGAAAATGCATGCTTGCCTTTTTATCTTTCAAATAATTTTCTAAATCAATTTCCATTTGTGTAAGATTGGCATCTCAGGCACAATGAGCTTCTCTAACTAATGCATACACCCCTCCCCACGATAACGGACCATAACATTGTTCACATATTTCAATCCATGGCTTCATCCAAACAAGATTGTTTGCGATGTATAAATTTAGTGAATCCCAATTTCAAGCAAATGTATCAGAAAGTCATAATTCACCAATAAATATTAGTCACCATGGTCAATATTAATAATTGATGAAATAATAAAAAATAAATAATTATGATATACACAAAAATGAAAAATTCTATATATGTGTGTGTGTCCTTATATATTATAAAACTCCTCTCACTTTCTTTGTTCTACCTTTCCCCAACAGGTGCTCCTCTTCAATTTTTTTTTATTTATGGATTTCACATCCCAAATGTGATCCACATGCATATTTGCTGCTAATATGGGAAGATATTGTCTTAAATACACCACATATTGATATTCCATATATACCTTCACCATAGAACCCTCGGGACATTCTCTTTGTCTAACCAAAGCCTTCAATCATTTCAAGTGCCTCTCCACCATCCACATTGATCATGTGTGTACAGGTCCACACAATTCAATATCCTCAAATTGGTGTATGAGGTAGTATTCTTGTGCATTGAAAAATGTTGAAGGTAGATACTTTTTCATTTCACACATTAGCCAAGGAATTTCTCTCTTCTCTCATATTTATGTATTTCTTTCAATGATGACCATCTAAAGATTGTGCAAGCAAATAAAATATTTCAAAAACACATAATATATTACATTTCAAGTAAAACACATGTCATTAAGTGGAACAAATAATTGAAAAGACACTTAACATAGAAATCGATACTTACCTCATGTATTTTTGATCATATATAACTTTTTTGACATAGTTGTCGAAGTCATCTGGAAGAGATATATGTAGAACATACTGTAACAATAAAAATGACTTGTTATTTATTTAATCCAAAGTAGACAAAAAAAACCATAAAGATGTATATATACCAAATAATTACATTAATGAAGATATGCCAATCATGTGTTTTTACCCCACCAAATTCACCTTTCTTTGTTAAGATATTATTTATGTTTGAAGAATAGCCCATGGGAAATTTAATTTTTTGGAAGACATATTTTAAATCATCTCTTTGAATTTTTGTTAATAACCATGAAAGGTTGTTTCAATATCCATCACTATTTGTTTGTATCCCACTTCTCATTGCATGATTGGATTCCACAATGTCATTACAATTTTGAGGACTTTTTCTTTATCCCTCCTACAATATATGATCTACCATTAAGTTTTTGTCACATTCTTCTCGATATGCATTGTATTAAAAAAATGGTCTATTCTTAGGTGCTCACAGTAGTGCACCCTCATGAATTGAGTGGGATAAATTTTCATTCCTCATGGAATCCCCATCATGTCCTTCACGATAATTTGTGTTGTATTCCAAATTCCATAGGTGATGTGTCATACTTCGTGGTTTTAATCCAGTCTCTTATTTCCCATTGAAAATATGTTTTTCAATAGTACAATACCCATACTTATTATAGAGGAAGTTCCTATAATCATCAAACACCTCCTTTCCTAAACTTGTTGAATGACAAGATTTCATCTCAAGACCACAAACTGGACATGAAAATTTACCCTTTGTTTGAAGGCCTACAAGAGATGGATTAATATAAATTATAACAAGGGGATTATTTAAAAAACATGCATGATATGTTTTAACTGAAATAACTATATACTATTAAAGTGCAATTGAACGTTACACAACAAAAATGTGTTACTCCTATGGCATCATGAATTGTCCATACAAGTGTTCCATGGAATTGAATTTTCCTCTACCCCATTGGTTTACATATGTCATACATAGTGATGTCGGCCCATAAATTCATTAACTCGTCGATAAGAGGCTCAATATATACATTCATATATTTAACTTGGTACTTACCTAATTGTTTGAAATTACACATAATTACTACTATGGTATGTACATATAAGTAAGCAAATAAATATAACATATTATGCAACAAACACGACAAATTAAAATGTTACGAGACTAAAAAAATTAATGTAAACAAACACCTTTAACAATCATTGTCAACATAATGTGCTCCCTCTTTATTTACATCCAAGGAGGAAGGTTATTGTTGATAACAAAAATTCGCCACACTGAACAAATAGACCTAAGCTCTCCAAATGGATTAATGTTGAGAAATGTAGCATGAAAGTCTCAATTTGACTTAACCTTGGTCGAATTGAGAAAAATCAAACTTTTCACATCATCAGACAACTTGGAGGTATTTAAATGAGGTGACATGGCTCTTGTCACTCATTTAGCTCAGTAAATTTTAGCTAGAGGGCTTTGATTTCAGTTAATCATGTGTGATTGCTAATTTGTACCAATCCAGTTTAGTTATTTACAATTGTATTTAGTTAAACTAGTTCCAACTGTTGATAGAAATTAATGGTCATCTAGTTAAATGATCAATAAACCAAAAATAGCTAGTGCATGAAGAGAATTTGAGTTCCACAGTTGTCGTGGAGATTCCAAGGTAGTGTAACATCAGTTGTAGACTAGTCTTGAGTGTACAGGTGTTGCATGTAGTCAGAGGATCAACCTCGGAAATTGCGCAACCAATTGGAGGAAAATTCCTAAAAAATAGGGGTCTAATTCCTCATGATTTTCACAAGGAAATAGGGCTCAAGAAGACGAAAAAATTGACTAATTCTGGGCCAGAGCTTCTAATTGAGTAGAGAGAAAGGTTATTCATTTGCAGGTTTTTCTCAAAGTGAGCAAGAAATTGTAATACCGAGACAGGTGGTTCGAATTTTCAGCTTCAGTGTGATAGGATTTCTTCAGAATTAGGGGAATGACCTTCAATGGACCAAGACTAGAGTATGCCTCAGAAGGAAACTCAAATTTCATTGCTTGGAAGATCACATGGAGTCAATGCTTGATGACAATGGATTACTGGAATATGTCAAGACAGACATTCCAAAACCAGGATTAGATGATGCCAAAAAACTAACCCAATGGAAGAAAGATGTAGTCTAGGCGAGGAGAATAATTTTGGAGGGAGTACGATACCACATTGTCTCAAATATCCATGGGAAAGAAAATCATTTTGCAATGTGGAAGGCACTGACATAGCTATTCGAGAATAGCAGTGACCATAGAAAATTGGCCCTCAAAAACAAATTTTGAAACATTAATATGAAGAAGAATGATTCTATTTCGTGGTATCTCACCATATTTACACAAGTTCAGGATGAGCTTAGAGGGGTTAGTGTGAATGTTGCAGAAGATGACTTGGTGAGCCTAACTCGTATAGGCCTTCCCAAAAGCTGGCATAACTACCAAGACTCGGTGAATGGGAGGGAGATATTAACGAATTGGGAACGCTTGTTGTTTGATTTGGTACAATAAGAGATCAGATGAAATACCAGAGGTGGAAGTTCATCCAAGGGAGAGGATGAAGAAAAATTTTCATTGGTTGGAAAGGGAAAGAAGGGAAAACGGAATAAGTATCAAACCAAACCATAATTTTTCCAAGGGACAAAGAATAAATACTTGTCCAAAATAAAATGCTTCAATTTTCATGAATTCAGGCACTATGCTACAAAATGTCCACACAAAAAATCTAGCAATATGGACTCAGAAGGAGAAACATGTGAAGCGTTGGCTTCACAGTTTGAGCTAGAATTCACCGTTATTGCATGCATGGAAAACAATCTGATGGGAAGTGTGTGGTACTTGAACTCTGGATTCTCATTCCACATGACAAGGTGTAGAGAATTTTTCAGTGACCTAAAGGAGAAAGATATCCAAATGCATATTGAGCTTGGGGACGATGGAATGTAAGGTACTACCAGGATTCGTACAATAACCTTTAATAGGGAGTCAGGATCCCCTCTTCGCCTCAAATATGTCATGTTTATACCAAGCCTAAAGAAGAATCTCATCTCTGTAGTAGTTCTGGAAGACCATGGCTATGATGTGATCTTTAGTATAGGGAAAGAATTTCCAAGACACATAACTACTGGATAGGTGAAGTAGATCAGATTTTGTGTGAAGAACCTGTATATACTTGATGTGGAAGATTGTGCTACATTAAGTAGTAAGGAAAATAAAGTGCATAGTCATGATGTGGGTGAAATTTGACAAATTATGCAACAAATAACCACTCACCTCCCTAAAGGATCACTTGAGCAGCAAGATGTATGCAAAGGTTGTACCTCAGGGAAGTATGTAAAATCCACATTCCATGATCAAGACAGGAAAGCGAATACAGTTTTGGAGAGAGTCAAATATAATGTCTATGGACCTTTCTCGACAACCTCCACTGCTAGATATACATATTATGCTATTTTCATTAATGATTTCTCAAGGAAGTGTTGGATCTTCTTCATGCGGAATAAGGATGAGACATTCTAAAATTTTGTAGAACTCAAGGCACTAGTTGAGAAAGATACCAAAAATAAGGTGAAGGCTCTCAGGAGTGACAATGGAGGTGAGTATGTTTCAAATTAATTCAAGGATTGATGTGCAAAAGAAGGCATTCGAAGAGAGCTGAAAGCACCCCACAACCCACAACAGAATGGGGTAGCTGAGAGAAAGAACTAGAGTATTGTGGGAGCTATGAGAGCTAAGCTACATGACCAAGGCCCGCTACTGTATTTGAGGGCATAGGAATGTAACACAACAATCTACTTGTAGAACCATATTCCTCATCAGATTCTTGGTATGATTACACTAAAGGAGGCCTTCTTGGGGAGAAAGTCGGATGTGTCTCATTTCAAAATTTTTGGAGCCTCTGTTTACTGCCATGTCACCGAAGATTTGAGGGAGAAGCTTGAGCTGACAACAGAGTTGGCAGTTTTTGGGGGTTACATCAAAATTCCACATAATTACCATGTGTACTTACCTTCCCTTAGAATGAAAATTATTCAAAGGAATGTAAATTTTTATGAGGAGAAAGTGATGCAATTATCTATTGAGAGGGAGATTCAAATCCCACCAGAAGAGGAGATTTTATATCCAAAGGAGGAGCCTCAGGTAGTTGTGGAACAACCAAAAATTGAGGGGCAAAGAGATGGCAGAGTGGAGACAAATTGGAGACATCCACTCAAGAAAAACCATCCAAATAAGGCGGAAAAAGAACTAGGGAAGTTGATAGATTGACACATGATGTGAGGGAGAATGTGGGAGATCCTTCAAATTTCCGCAGGCAAAGGAGGTCACCTGAGAGGTACACTGGCTACATGGTTCTAATGAATGAGCTTGTAGAGACTGAGCCATCCTATTTTGAGGAGGCAGTTGAGAAAATTGTTTGGGTTGATGCAATGGAGAAATAATACAAATACATCAGGACGAACATTTTTTGGGAAGTGGTCCCAAGACTAGCAGATAAATTAGTTATGTGTTCGAGATGGATCTTCAAGGTTAAGCATGCATCAAAAAGAAGCATAGAGAAGTATAAGGCCATATTTGTGGCCAAAGGATTCTCTCAAGTTTAGGGAATTTACTATGAGGAAAACTTTTCTCCTGTAGTAAGGTATTGATCCATTAGATCGATTCTTGCACTGGCTACGTAGATGGGGTGGAAGATCCATCAGATTGATGTAAAAACAACATTTCTCAATGGTTTTATTGAGGAGGAAGTATACATCGAGAAACTATAAGGTTTTGAGACATTTTTTCGGGAGTCTCATGTGTGTAGACTCACGGAAGCATTGTACGGTCTCAAACACGCACCCCGAGCTTGGTACACTCAGATTGACAGTTATCTCATTGGACTGGGCTTCACCAAAAGTGAAGTGGATGCAAACCTTTATCATATTTTGGTATAAGGTAAATTTATTATCATTATTTTATATGTTGATGATTTAATATTGGCAGGTGATGAGTAGTTGATCAGATCTTGCAAGGGATTTTGAGATGAAAGACAGGGGTCTCATGGACTAATTCCTCAAGATGGAAGTATGGCAAGGCGATGGGGAATTGTTTGTGTCTCAAGGAAATTGTGCCACTGAGATACTGAAGATATTTCACATGGAGAGTTGTAAGCCCATGGAGACATCTCTAGAGACCAACTGGAGGAAGGAGAATGCCACTTCATGTGAAGAGGTTGATCCTACCATTTACCGGTAGCTACTAGGTTCACTGATGTATCTTGTGAACACAAGGCGAGATATATGCTATGTAGTCAACCAAATGAACCAAACTATGGTTAGGCTGACAAAATTATATTGGAAGGCATCAAAGCATGTTTTATGGTACTTCAGAGGCACTACCCAATATGGATTATGGTACAAACAGAAAGAGGGAGTGGAGTTGTGTGGCTTCACAGATGTAGATTGGGAAGGGATTCCATCCACTTGAAAGAGTAAATCAGGTGTAATTTTCAGTGTTGGGTCCACAATGGTTTCTTGGTACAACAAGAAGCAGAGATCAATGACACTCATCTTAGCAGAAGCTGAATACATGGCTTCTAGTCAAGCAACATGTGAGGCAATTTGGGTAAGAAATATACTTGTGGGATTGTTTCATTAGGATATGGATCCAACTGTGATCTATTGTGATAATCAGAGTTGCATTAAGCTCTCTGAGAATTTGGTATTTCATGATTGATCCAAGCATATAGATATATGGTATCATCATTAACGAGACTATGTGCAAAGGCGAACAATGTTGCTACAATACATTCCGACAGAGGAATATGATGTTGACATCTTGATAAAGTATTTGTCAAGAGGGAAGTTAAAATTCCACGAGTGCAGGATAGAGGTGGTTGAAAATCCCTTTCTTGATAAGAGGGAGTGTTGATAAGTGTATCAAGAAAGTCTCAACTTGACTTTGCCTTGGTCAAATTGAGGAAATTCAAAATTTCGCAGACAACTTGGAGGTATTTAAATGAGGTGACATGGCTCTTGTCACTCAGTTAGCTCAGTAAATTTTAGCTAGAGGGCTTGGAGTTCAGTTAATCATGTGTGATTGCTAATTTGTACCAATCCTGTTCAGTTATTTACAATTGTATTTAGTTAAACTAGTTCCAAATGTTGATAGAAATTAATGATCATCTAGTTAAATGATCAATCAACCAAAAATAGCTAGTGCATGCGGAGAATTTGAGTTCCCCAGTTGTCGTGGAGATTCCAAGGTAGTGTAACATCATTTGTAGACTAGAATTGAGTGTACAGGTGTTGCATGTAGTCAGAGGATCAACCTCGGGAATTGTGCAACCAATTGGAGGAAAATTCCTAAAAAATAGGGGCATAATTCCTCATGATTTGCGCAAGGAAATAGGGCTCAAGAAGAGGAAAAAATTGACTAATTCTAGGTCAGAGCTTCTAATTGAGCAGAGAGAAAGGTTATTCATTTGCAGGTTTTTCTCAAAGTGAGCAAGAAATTGTAATACCAAGATAGGTGGTTCAAAATTTTAGCTTCAGTGTGATGGGATTTCTTCAGAGTTGTTAGAATGACCTTCAATGGACCGAGACTAGAGTATGCCTCAGAAGGAAACTCAAATTTCATTGCTTGGAAGGATCACATGGAGTCAATGCTTGATGACAATGGATTGTTGGAATATGTCAAGACAGACATTCCAAAACTAGGATTAGATGATGCCTAAAAACTAACCCAATGGAAGAAAGATGTAGCCAAGGCGAGGAGAATAATATTGGAGGGAGTACGATACCACATTGTCTCAAATATCCACAGGAAAGAAAATCCTTTTGCAATGTGGAAGGTACTGACATAGCTATTCGAGAATAATAGTGACTGATGTGACAACTTGGAGTTAGAGGGCAAGATTTCAGTTAACTTGGAGAATAGTAGTTAACTGAGGTGACATGGCTCTTGTCACTCATTTAGCTCAGTAAATTTGAGTTAGAGGGCTTGAATTTTAGTTAAGCACGTGTTATTTCTATTTTGTAGCAATCTAGTTTAGTTATTTCTAGTTATATTCAATTAAAATAGTTCTAACTGTTGATAGAACTAGTTGGAGGTCAGTGGTGTAGTGGGACAACAATCTAACACATTGATAATCCAGTTAATTGATAAATAAACCAAAAATAGCTAGTGCATGTAGAGAATTTGAGATCCCCAGTTGTGGTGGAGATTCCAAGGCAGTGTAATATAAGTTATAGACTAGTCCCTAGTGTAGAGGTGTTTCATTAAGTTATAGGATCAACCTTGGGAACTGTGCAATCAATTAGAGAAAATTCGTAAAACATAGGGGCCTAATTCCTTAGGATTTGTGCAAGGAAATAGGGTCTCAAGAAGAGGTATAAATTAACTAAGTCCAGGTCAGAGCTTCTTATTGATCATAGAGAAAGGTTATTCACTTGTAGGTTATGCTCAGAGTTAGCAAGAAATTGTAATAAATTATCTATTCATCTGATTAATGCAAGCATGCTTAAGGGGTTTTTACTAGTTAGTTTCCCTTAGATAATCTATGTACTTGTGTACGTGATTGATGCATGTTTGTGATTGTTGTTCTAAGTTGTGAATTAATTTTTGCAGAGCAGTAGAGTAAAATTGTGTCTCTTGATTTAGATTAAATTTATTGAGCAGTTGAAACTCTATCACCATATTTCTACAATTAACATCGTCAACTGCCAATCAAAGCCTAAAATTATCAAGTTCATCTTTAAAATGCATCCATTTGTTCTCAATTTCCCTAACTGCATAACGGTTTGCAGGCATTCAAAGAAAACCATATCCACTTCTCTACTGTGAATGGTAATCCATAAACTATGCTATGATTTCACACTTAAACAATCGCTACAAACATGCAATTATGGGAATATGATGAAAAACCGTTTGAGGCACTCTTTTTGTTAGTTGATTGCTTTGATATCTATTGCTTTGACATTGAGGGATTTTTTTTTCAATGCATGTTGTCCCTAATATATAATATGATCATTAGGACATGCATCTATAGCTTGATACTCTATTCCAATTTCTTTCATAATGGCATATAAATATTGGTATGTGCGAGGTAACTTATTTGACGATGGTAACAAAAAATCACCTAAAAATCTAGTATAACATAAACAATCACTAGTTAGTGTAAATACTATTAATCATAAATATTGCATTCTTAATTTACACATTAATTAACACTAAAAAAAAGAAAAAAATCAACCTTTCTTATGATAAAACATATTAAATTCTACCTTAGGATCTGTGTCATACAAGTATTTGACAAACCATTCAAAACCTTTAAGTTCACCAAAAATAATGTAGCATAGAGAATATTTTCTCTTGAGACTTCATAAAGTGGTGTCCCTGCCTTCTTTGGCACAAGTTCATCACAAATAATATCATCGTTCTCATCATCAAACAAGTCTTGTATCAATTCATTTGTCCCATCATCTTGAACTATGCTATTATTATCACCTTCATTCATAATATCATTATCTTGATCTTCAATATTCACTCTGTGTTCCTGAACTTGTATAACATCATTTCTAGTACTACTACTTGACGCATTTAGATCAAAATACCTAGGGGGCCACCTTAACTTTATAATAGTTACAAACAATCACGTGAAATTAGTCTGTAGAAAAAATATTATAACAATAAATGTTTTTACAAATATGATTAATAAAAAGAAAATATATATAATGATTCATAAATAGCTTACCACTAGACGATATTTGTTCCCCCCTTTAATGTGCCCATTTTTCCTACAATGTATATAAGTTGTAACACAAGAAATTATTCATGGGCGTGTGCACCCGCAAAGAGTGCAAGGGGAATAAAATTTCCCATCGTCGACCCCTCGCCAATTAGAAATTCCCCATCTGATGTTTTTTAACTTTCTTCATGGTCACAAAAATTATGTGATGGTTTTGTTATAAAACAGAGTGGGCGTGTAACTAGATTTGATATTATATTTTTGTAATGCAATTGATATATATAAAACAATATATTTTTCCTATGCCCTCTTAATATATATTATAGGATATTGATATCAAATTTGTACTATATATTATGTAATCTAATACTAATGGTATTCACCATTAATATTAGTTTTATAAAACAAAATTTGTTTTTCGCTCTCAAAAAAGACGTTATAACCTTTTAGATTTATTGTATTTATAATGAATATGTCACAACATCTCTTACATGTGGTATATTTATATTTTTGTTGTTTTTCGAAATTCAAACATTCGTTGACTAGTCAAACAAATGGTCACATAACAGTCAAAATTCTTATGTTATAAGACATAATCGATATAGATCAATCGTCGGGATAATGATTCCCTATTAATTGGTCGTTGGAATACTGACGAACATGAGCACTTTATAAAAAACAATGAAAAAATGATATTTTTCTTCTAATTTGCGACAATACGGACCATTCCATCGGACTATGTCGTCGGAATGTAGTCCTATATGTAGTAGTGTGATCCTTTAGGTTCCTTCTTGATTTTTTTTAGTCCAATAGTTACAATATTATGGATAAGCATATATGAAATGAGTGGGCACAACTACGAGTTAGGTTCACTTTCCATCTTCATATGTGCGATGAGTGGGCATAACTCTACACCAAGTTCACTTTCCATATTTTATCGACATTCATTTGAGATTCAATGGTCCAAATCTCTTTGATCGAATGGTATGAATGCACGTTGTTATCTCACTACCACGAGGGTTTAAAATGGAATTGCAATATGATGACATCGAATGACCATGATTCTTATGATCCGATGGCCTAACAACATATTACCGCCATGACTAGCGTTGGCGTTAAAACAAAGTTGCGTCCGTGATGAAGTCCAATGCCCCTATCTAATCACATCAATGGTTCTCACCCATAATTAATATATATATATATATATATATATATATATATATATGTGTGTGTGTAACCTGTATATATATATATATATATATATATATATATATATATATATATATATATATATATATATATATATATATATATATATATATATATATATATATATATATATATATATATATATATATATATATATATATATATATATATATATATATATATATGATTTCTTAGTTTCTATGATTGCTAGACTTGAGTATTGGAATGTTATTATTTTATTCTTTCAAAGATACAATCTAGAGACATACCTCTTTTCATATTTCATAGCTACTTGTACCCCTGATGAAATCTAATGCCCCTGGTTAGTCACAATCAATGGTCCTCACCCATCATGTGTGTATGTTATATAAAAATTTCTCGGTTATTCCTCAGCTCGACCTGTGTCCCCACTGATATAATGGTTGTGATTTCCCATCAAAATCAACAACTCAAAAAAATTACATGGATCCCACCCCCCCCCATCCCGTCAATAACAAGGGAGAGGGGGGTCGACACTCCAGGTTCAACCCCATAGTTCCACCCCTGCAATCTAACGACAGTCACTTTAATTTTCAAGATCCACACTTCTCGTGAATTATGAGGGGGATACCCCATGAAATTTGACAAATGCAGTGGTTCTGCAACCATGGATTCATCTATAGAACGAGGGTTGGCGGAATCGATCCTCCTATCCACAACAATCACCAACCTGAATTTTCTAGGTTTCCCGATCTTAGCATCAATATTACCAAATTTCACTGATTGTTCCATAGCCACATCAATACCCATATTCATTTTGAAATAAATTACATATACAAAACCTAAAAGGAAAATATTCATGTCACTTGACCAAATTGCTTCCTGTCATAGTCAAGGTTCCATCCCAAGTCTTCGTAGTTTGCAACAAAATCCCTTTGTCTCCATAAATATGAACTATATTCCACCCTAAAATATCAACAATTTTATTTTATGAACTAACAATAATTGGTAGAATTGATCCTCCTATCCACAACACTCAAAAACCTGAATTTCCTAAGCTATCTGATTTTAGCACCATTGTTACCAAAGTTTTCTTATTGTTCCACAACAACATCAACACATGCCTTCATTTTAAATAAATTACAAATGCAAAACCTAGGTTAAAATATTCACACCACTTGAAAAAATTGATTTCCTTCAGAGTCAAGGTTCTATCCCAAGTCTTCATAGTTTGCAACAAAATTCCTTTGTCTCCGGAAATATGATATAGCGTTCCACCTTGGTTTTCAAAACCAAATATTGGACCACCCATAAGCTGATTCTGGCATAGCTAATTTGAAACCCGATATCAAATAACACAACACAATGTCAACAAAATGATATCATATCCAGCACACCCATCAAGTCACTCTGCACAGTTAATCATACAAAAGTGTAATTATAATCATTATACATGATTAGTTACTATCTAATTTCTTAGCACCTCGGTTACAAATTCTAAGCTCCTAAGCACAATTTCATCCTTCCTAATTGTCGTTCTTGTAGATTATCAACTTGTTACAAGTTAAGACAAACAATTCATCAATAACCTGTAATTTTATCTAAAATAAATTTTCGATTCACGACTACATCAACACCTACTTTCATTTTAAAATAAAATAATTGGCCTACCAGTTTATGACATTGATGTAACAATAAAATTTGAATTAGATTCGTTATGAATTAGTGAATAAGAACCCAAGGTAAAACATTATCGTCACTTGTCCTTAAGATTCTATGATAGTCAAGGTTCTAGTTCTGGAAGGTTCAAAATACTTTTGTGTTTAGAAAAATGATATATAAATTTGTTTTGGTGTTCAAAATTAGTTATCGGGCCATAAAAAATGTAGTTTTTATGCAACTACTTTAGAACCCAATATCAAATAGAATGACACTGATTCAACATAGTGGTAGGAACCAACCCACCCATCGGTTCGCTCCATGTAGTTAATCGATTCCCTATTTTGTATTCAATATAAATTATCGACCTTTGCTTTAGACATCTTCCCACACAAAATACCTTTAAGGAAATATTCATTTTATCGTAGAATGGACCCTTCTCTTGGTTACATTACACATGTATCACTAACACCTTACTGCTCTCCCTCCTCCTCCTCACTTATATAACATAACTCATGCTCTGACAATCGTTGGCATGCCCTGTGAACCTATGTGAATTGCACTAAGTTAAAATAATACATATGATTATATATGTTTATTTCAATATTAAAATGCATGTAATAATTTATTTTTTATATTTATCCAAAGTTTTATTGTCAAATATAATTTCCATTCAAGTAGTGATTTAAATGCAATACTTGTGAACATGTAAAACATGTCATATTTTGGTGTCAAATAAATATATTGTCAATGCTACAATAAGAGACATAATTGAAGTAGACATAAAACAATCTCACTAACTAATTCTAGCATTATATAAAACATTCTTCATGTTTGTGCAGAGCACTAATTTTTTCCAAATATGATGGTTGCAAATTTGTCGCGTAATCAAGATTAATTTCTAGTTGACACAATTGGTGCCATTTCTATTTCAGAAACACAAACATGGATGGAAAACATGTTAGAAATCAAAGATGGAAATTTCAATGAGGACAAAGCAATACTAAGCTTATATTTATTTTAATGTTTCAGTGATAGTAACTTATTGTCTGTCTCTTCTACGATTTACATGTATTGTTTTACAAATGTTGCATATTGTTGATGCAGGTTTCTGGAATTTTGTCAACAAAGGGGATGTGACCCAAAAAGAGGCTCTTTAGAAAGCATAATTTGTTTAAAGTAGCCACTCCCTATGGGTTTAAAGGCTTCATTGGCCTTTGGATCTCTTCCTCTTGTCAAGAAAAGAGCCTGGGAATCCTAAAGTTGTCTAATTGTTATATATACATGAATCCTAAAACTACAATGTTATATTTATCTACCTAATCTACCAGTTACATAATTAGTAAGAAAAAATACAATAACTAGGAGGTATCTATTAATATACAATACAATAGCACAAATCTACAGTAAATATAAAACAAAAGAAAGACACAAGAAACCTGGGTTAATTGGTGGAAATAAAAAGTTTTTTTTAAAATCTCTTTCACTATATATTTTCAATACAAATTGTATTGATTAATTTTAAATTATATACACAATTATAATATAAATAATTTATAACTTTCAGTGTAATATGTAAAAAGACAAAAAACCAAAGTAGTGCAAGCTTCTGATATTTTAAGCAAACATAAAGCAATATGTACCTGCATTAATAGTTCACATCAAGAATTAAAATAAATGCAAATATATAAAACTACCTAATATATCCTAATACTATTCTCGGCCGAGAAAATAAAAATAATCACCAAAACAATTCATGTAATATAAATAATCCTTTAACACCTTAATCCTGAAATAGTTCAACAGACAAAAGGTGAAATACTATGATAATCGAGAAACTATTACAACGTGTGTATGTGTTAATTCAAATCATATGAAAACAACATTCTCAAATAATCCAAATTCCCAGAAATAGTTCACAAAAACTTAGACTCAAGAAATGTTCGAGTCTTAATTATCCTTAAGACACAGGTCATTGAAGGATAAATACAACCTCTCATATATATATATATATATATATATATGGAAAGAACTAACATAGTTAAGGAAGATGTGATAATATCGTTGTTTATCCACAGATCAAAGTCACGTAAATAACAACGCTATGCCTTTAGAATATTTCCAAAGCTAAGTTATAGAACATTCAAAAGATGTATATCAAAGCGACCATGGAAATTTAAATGATATATATATAACAGTTGAAATAGTTCAAAATGAGTTCCATAGTCAAATATTAAAGTCAAATAAGTTCCATAGTCACCAAAGAATTTTTCAGCATTTTCCCTCATCCAATACTCTCAAAAATAAGGGTTTATATACATGATGATAATCCCAATCATATTCTACAATAAATATTTAAAAATAAAAATTGTATTTACAAAATTATAACTCATTGCCCTGATTTCCCGGTCGAACTACAATTGTTTAAAATAAATAAATACGATCAACTAACAAGGTATCCACATACGATTTGGAACAGGCGCATCATATCCATAGTAACTTCTTTCATGCAAATCGAGATCAACATCTGATGAATGAAGACAACCTGTTTACAAAATGAGAAACGATATCAATACTCGACATTTGTTATCGAAATAAGGTTGTTATAGAATCTTGGATTATGTAGTGGCCTTTATAATTAACAAACAAAACCAAATATAAAACATACCTTGAAAATATTTGATCCTAAAAAATATACGATTAACAGAACCTTTATTTAGCAGAGTTTGAATCATTTGTATTTGGAGTAATGACCTCTTTTAAATTATGTGATTTGATAATTGTGTGTGTCCATTGACTGAGTTTTCTTCTCAGATCATGTAGGCTTATGATCATTTTGATTATTCCTAAGTTGATTAAGGGTTTTGAGCTGATTTTTCGCACATATAAGCAAGTTAATATGGTGCTCATGACGAGGTGCCATAACCAAATACTGTTGGTGCCAATACATGTCATGTATAGATTTACCAAAGTTAATGTTTCTCTAAGAATTTTTTTTTAACTTATTGTCACCATCTCGAGTGTGATTACCATTGTCAACAAATCCATAATTATCGCCTAACTGAAATTTACTTTTCTTTAGAAAATGGTTAATAGGAGATTCCATATCAACATGAACTTCCTTGACAGGGACATTTTTACCTCTGTTGTGTCTAGCCCTAGGTATTTTCCTTTCTAATTGTTTAATCGTTACCTGAGATTGAGGATTAGGGTCTAACTAGTTGATTTCCTTTACCCGTGCAGGTTCATAATGAAGGTTGCGATACGATAAATCTATTTCATCTTTATCCCAAAATTCAAGGTTTAATTAAACATGTTGAAACTCTAAATTGTTGGCCATGCTTTGTGTAACATGAATAGGCACTATTTCAGGGGGCTTAACCTTAATATCATCAGACAATTTTCATCTAGCATAATGGCATGGCTCATTAGGGCCAAAATCATAAATAGTGAGAGAGTGAAATGGGGTCAAACTAGCTAGTTGGAGATTGGGAAAAATCCTAGGGGTAACCTCTAGTTGTTCAACAACATGGGGTTTATCAAAAATATTGTGAAGAAGAAACACATCCCAAGAATCACCAGTATTGACTAAATAATGTTTCACCAAAATGTAGATCAAACCATGGTGAAAAAGAGACCAGTCAGGATTTTTGCCTTTATCTTGGTATGCCTTAGCCATATTGGCGAGGCTCTTATGTAAGTAGACTGGGAAATTAAGTTGATAACCCAAATATAACATTAGCAAGCTTATGTTGTACATGAAGAAAAACCAATTTCTAATTTCAAAAGTTATAAAACAACAAACAAAATATAACAAATATTTCCACTTGGTTTTAAGAAATTTGACTAGAATACCTTTTGTGGAGAGGTGAGTCATCTTTGCAATCATATTAACATCGACTCGTAGTCTACATTGAAAGTTTGGATTTTCTACCATTGAAAGTGGAGCTGAAAGCCTTTACCACTACTTCATTAAAACCCTGGAAGCATTGGAAAAAATCCCACCAGCTGACCTCCTATAAACAAGTTATATACTCCTCATACAATTCAATAATTTTATCCCCAATCAACTTCATTCGAAACAAAGAAGGCATGAATAAAAATATGAAAAAAAAACAGTTGTGGTTCGGTATGAAAAGGAGGTAAAAGAGCCAGACAAAGGTTTAAAACCCTAACAACTACAATGTCATGTCTCTAATATATTTATTTATTTATTTTTCATGTAATTATTAGTGTGATTGATCACCACCTTTCTCTTTAACATCATGTCCCAATGACATCCTTGCTATGGTTATAGTGAACTTATCACATTTAAATCCTTAATTATAATTTAACATGGTTAAGATATACCACCTATACATTGACCTATCCCTTTATTTCTAACATACCCTTACCTTCTCATTTATACCCTACATCTAATTTTTAATAATGTAAACTTCTAACATTATTGTTTTTAATCCCAATCTAGCTCTCTAATTCTCTAACCTAAGGTCTCATTGAAACCATATTCCATATCCTATATTAATATAAACATTCCTATACAAATATAAATAGGACCTACACACATTAATACACTTAATGCATATTGATTTGGCTCCCACAAGGTAAGTACGAAGGATTATATGCTGTTACTATAGTTTCATTTCGTATTTATTGAAAGTATCCTACCTGATGACTTGTCCATCTCTCTGGTCTCCATGTGGCAATGGTCACATGTCCTCACATGGCCCTCACACTCATTTCAAGGTCCCAAACGGACGATGGAGATTAAACTAAGATGGATCTATGGTTCCGATGCGTTGTGAAAACCCTAAGGGGTTTACCCTACTTGTCTCTACCTCATTTCGACATTTTCGTTGTGCATTTGGTGACCACCTGTCTCTCTAGAGCTATGCCTCCATAGCTTGACCTGCAAATGTGTTTTCCAGAGGCCTTGTGCATAATTCCTCCATTGTTATTGTGAGGAATGTGGTTTAAAATTGATACATTGTAGAGCTTTGTGTCCAAGTCCTCACACGTAGGATAATTTATGCGTTTTTACTTGGTTGTTGTGACCCTTCTAACGTTTTGGTTTACTAATGAAATTTTGGTTGATTTTGTAGGGAGAATACATAGCCATTTCGACTGGTTATTCGACGTGCCTTCAGGTAACTATGGCTATCCCTACCTCTGTTTTGACCATGATTTTCATTTATTTTTAGCTCTTTGATTATGGGTTTCTTGTGTTTTTCAAAGAGGTGTCCTCTGTCATCCATAAGAAGACGTTTGAGCAACTACCTTCTCCTTCCAGCATTGCGACAACACTCATTCAAAACAACCAATAGCCCTCTGGCCCTTATTCGTCGTAGAAGAGGCAAGTTCCCCTCAAATTGCCTCTTGGGTTAAATGGTTCTTCTCAGGTTCACCTTGAAATTTCTGGGTTTTGGTAATATAAGCAAATGTCATTTTTCATTTTGGCTTTTGGGTGCCTACCCTACCCAAATGTTCTAGGTTTTCATTTCACATTTCTTTTTATGACTTCTCTATTTTGTTCACAAGTCCTCTTTCCAACAATTGTCATTTTGCGACTATTCAGTGATTTGCAAGTACTCTTTCCAAAATTTATCTTTGTTTTGATTGAATGAGGTGTTTATTCCTCTGCTCTTCCAGATTTCGTATTGACAAATCTAGCATTGGGGTTTTTTAATTACAGTTTGTAATTTTCCTTTTAATGGTGCTCTGCATACTGGGCCACACTGCCATGATTGAATTTTAATTTCCAATTGTAGGCATACACAAACCCTCCCCTGCAAAACCCCTCATTATTTTTTGATTTTCTGGGTTGCATCATTCCATTAGAGTCACTTAGTCAGTGTGACTGTGTCAGCATGACTCTGTAGCTTAACTTAGGTCAGCATGACTTTGTATCAAACGAGTCAGCGTGAAGTTCAGTCCTTTGTTTATGAGTATATTAGTCTATATCCCTCGGTTGATTTCATGCTAGTATTATGTTTACTCTACTTAACCATAATCAAGGTTTTATCTTGTAATGCTAGTTCTGTGGGTAACTACGTAACTCTCTGCTATGCCCAATCGAACCCTGCTTGAGTTACAAAGGTAATTTGTATTCTTCAGAATTTATTATTGTTGCTTGACAAGAAAGTTTGTATGGTGTTTATCTTGGAAATATTCGTTTTCAGATAAGGTAGCGTACTACCTAGAGCGTAGGTTACTTCACTCTGTGTGTTGATAATTTTAATTTGTATCCTTAGGATAGCATGAGGCATGTCTATCCTCTAGTTTTTTGATTTGATTTCTTGGGTTTTCCATTTTGTACTTACACTCCATACTAACCCAGTTTCTTAGTTACAACATAATAATTTCTGAGTTATTTAAGTATTTATTTCTTATTCAAAATGATAAGTACATTCGGTTATACTTCTGTGGTTCTTCACTGTATTATTTATACTATTCATAATTTTATTTATAATCAGGATACTTCTCTTATAATTCTTCATAAAGTTATAAAGAAATTAGATTTTCTCTGCCTTCTATTCAATGGTTTGAAAGCACACATATTAGGCTTCTATGAGTTATTACTTTGTTATATTTATTTGTGGATTCATGTTGCAACCTGGGGTTTCTATTACTTGCATTGTTCATAGTAATTGCATTAGCACTTCTGGTTTTACCTTTTACCTTTACGCTACTTATGAAAGATGCGTACCTTTGTGGGGGTCCTGCCCCTTAAGGTATCACACAATCTCTTATTGCAGACCAGATCTCGTATTGAGGTTTGGCCACAGTCCTTTTTACTTCTCAATCAACTCCACTTTTTACTTACTGATCTGCATAATTTTTTATATTATAATTTCTTACTTTTTTTTTTTTTTTTTAAATTAATAATATGGGTTTTAATATGGGGTATTACCACCCAGGTTTACACTTTGGCTCATATCCAGATCAATGGTCAAGAATTTGACATCCCCTCCTCTTCAGGTTAACTCCAATTTATTAATTTATTATCTAGTTTCATATTTATTAATTTTCGGTGCACATATTGAAAGAAAATATTACTTACAACATTCTACATATGTATGTGCAGGTGGAGAAATAAAAGATGGGACAATATACTGAGGGAAGTCATCTTCATTGTCTTGGAATGTGTAATACTTTTTATTATTCAATTGTATTTTTTCCGAGGAAAAAAGTCATAATTTTTCATTATATGTAAGAAAAATTACATGTTACATTTTACAGATAATAAACCAGTAATGTCCAAAGGTTCTTATACCAATCTCCGAAGAGTACATGTAGTAGTCAGATAATCAGCTAAAAAAAATAGTGTACCTAAATCTAATCACAGATATGTACAATTATACATGGTAGCACCTAATAATAAATATGCTGTAAAATAAAGGGAAAGAGAATTGTCCACATGACAAAAATGATCTCCAAAAATAAATATGAAACAAAATTGCAGTCATGGAGTGACTGCTCCCATATCCTGCATGTCATCTATGAAAAGTCAATGATAAAATTGGAACACCTGCGCCCCATCATGCTCCACAATAAGCCACCTGCCCCAATATAACTCTGATGCTTCTTTAAAAAGTTTGTCTGCCACTTGGTTCCTCTGCTTGTAAATATGAGTTCCAGAGATAATGTCAAATAATGATTTTAGTAGATGCACCTCCCTCAATAATGTAGCAAGTGTGTGTGAATGGCACTGTGATTGTAAATTGAACCAATTAATGAAAATTTGTGAGTCACCAAATATCTGTATTTTGTTGCATCCTTGTTCTCGGGCAAAAAGTAGGAGAAGCCGAAGGCTGAGGAGTTCGACAAAGTTATTGGTCCCCTTTCCCAGACCCATCTTAAGATGAAAATAATGAGTGGCCATTAAATGCAAAACCGCACCCCCCCGCACCCATGATTGTTTGATGCTCCGTAAAAATATGCCCAAGGGTATGAGTGATCAATTACTTCAGGGATGATTTCTCTACGAAGGTTGGTATGTTCAGCATCAGGAATGAGTCAATATGTAGAAATGATGTTACAACTAATGTGGTCCCAGAACACAGGCATCCCATCAAAAGTGTTTCGAATTCTATTGGTCTAGATCCCCCATGCAATTAACAAAGGTAATTTTTGAAGTTTGGCACATGAAACAACATGCCACCACTCAATCCAAGCCGCAACAATAGATGTACTGTGCTAGGTGAGTGTGCAGCCTAGTGCGTTTGTAATCGAGAGCCATAACTCCCCAATGAAAGGGCATTCAAGAAATAGATGTTGAACTTCTTCAGCATGAGAAAGGAAAAAACAACATCTGGATGGGTCATGGATGACACGTATATGGAGATTGTCAATGGTAGGAATGCAGTTGTTGAGAATACACCACATAAGTAATTGAGTTTTGTGAGGAGCCTGCAATTTCCAAATCGAATGCCACCACCATTATTTGTTGGGAGGTTCCAAAGTCGCATAGAGGGTGATATAACCTGCTTTCAGAGAATATTTACCACTTGGTGAGAGAGCCTACAAAAGGTCATCCTCATGTTCAGTTAGATGAATGTGAGAGGCCTGTAATGCTCTGATGTAATGATTCCAGATAGGATGACCATAAATGGGAATTTGAAGTTCCTGCACCGATAGCCAGGCTTAAGCTACCCATGTAGTCCGATGAGGGTCAACTACCTGTGATAGATATAGATATCCGGCTTGGGCTAGATGATGCATGATGTCCTGAGTCAGTTTGAAATTCTGACCAGTACCCGACCAAGAATCTACTCCCAATCGGACCTTAGTACCCGATCCGATGTGCCAAGTCAAGCCTTGCTGAATCAGATGGGTCAACTTTGTAATGGCCTTCCAGATGATCGAGGACCCTAGATAATGCTAAATGGTGCCTCTGATCCAGTCCAAAGTAGAACGAGGAGTGATGTATTTGGAAACAGTCACCTCTTTCCATCGACTCTGACCTGCAACGAGGTGCCAGCCCAACTTTGTAGCCAGAGCAATAGCAAATAAGGAGAGATACTTTAGACCCCAGCCTCCCCAATCCTTTGGCTTGGTGATATGTTCCCATGCCACCCAAGCAAAAATGCACTCTTTACCAGAACCTCTCCAGAGGAATTGTCTGCAAATATGTTGAATTCTGTTGATAACACCCTTTGGAAGCCATGCAAGTGACATCCAATAGATAGGGATGGCTTCTAGGAAAAATTTAATTAAAACCAATCTTCACACCCGCAAGAGCCACCTATGATGCCAGATATTGATTCTGCGCTCCACCTTTGCAATCAACTAGTTCCAATCCTTGATATGATAGTCATTTGGATTAAGGTGAAAACCCAGATATTTTAAGCCATCCTCAATGTGTTTGCACTCAAAAGGGAAGAAACGCAGGGCATGCCCAATTTCATTGGTCGAACAACGAGTCAATATGATGGTGGAATTTTTGTTATTGGGAGCCATCCCGGTGGCTTTGCAAATTTTTTTCAAGATGTTATCAAATTGAGAGTTGTCTTGACAAGTGCCATCGAAAAATATAATAACATCATCAACAAATAATAAATGAGTTAGTTGTAAAAATTCATTTAATCGAATTCCATGAATGGAACCATTGTCCTTTGCCAGTTTGATAAGAGAGGAGAGACCTTCCATAACTAGGCAGAAGAGGAGTGGTGAGAGGGGTCATCCTTGTCTGAGACCTCTACGAGCATGGAAGAAATTAGTAGCAACCTGATTTATAAGGATGCTGAAGATAACGTTCATAATGCAGCCCATAATCAAATTAAAGAAAGTGTGAGGGAAACCTGTCTGGATGAGAATAAGGTGTATGTAGTCCCAATTAACATGATCAAAATCTTTGGAAAGATCAATTTTGAGGATGGTGTCCTTGAGGTTTTTGTTTTTATGGAATGCATGGCCTCTTGAGTAGTACCGATGGCTTCGTGAATATGTCTATGGTTGAGAAAAGCAAATTGTTCCTTGGCTATGTGCATAGAGAGGATGGGTTTAATGCGATTTGATGTGATTTTGGAGATAATATTATAGATGCAGTTGCAGAGGGAGATAGGTCTGAAGTTGTGGTAGGTATATGGGCAATCCACTTTGGGAATCAGTGTAATGAAAATGGAGTTGAAACCATCATATATACGACCATAAGTTTTTCTTTCTTCCATGAACAGAAGTAGATCCCTGCCGATAAGTTCAAAGAAAGCTAGATAGAATTCAATGGGTCATCCATCCGGTCTAGGACTTTTTTATTTCTTAAACCATTTTAGTACTCCTTCAATCTCTCCCAATGTAACTAGAGCATTGAGTTCCTCCAATTTCTCTTCATCAACAAATCTGTGAAAAGTGCGAGCAATGTTCATAATATCTGGTAGGTTAAAATTGAGTGGCACTTTGTATTTATTGGAGAAATGTTGGATACCCAGATCTGCGAGTTGTGCATGAGATTTGTCCACCTATCCATTATTATCGGAAATTTTCCAAATAGTATTGATAATTCTTCTGCCTTTGGCACTCTGTTGAAAGAACTTGGTGTTTTCATCCCTGACTTTCAACCAAACGGATTTTCTCTTTAAACGCCATTCCTCCTCCCTTTTCCTAAGTATATATTCTCTAATGGATTCCACAGCAATCAATTTCTCTTTTGTAGCCGTGGTACGAAAACCCAGATAATCTGGACCAGTAAGATGAGTAATTTCCAGTTCAATCCTCCTGAGCTCCTCATCCTTGAGTGTTGTTTTGTGCATAGCCCACCTGATAGTGTTGGCTTTGATACACTTGAGATTATCATTGAATACTCTAGCAGGTTCCCAGTCCGGGAATTGATTACAGTGTTGCCACTCCTTATTTACCAACAGTTGGAATTAAAGCTCCAGTAGCCAACCCGTATTAAATTTGAATGGAGCATGGGGCTTCTATTCACCAACCAGAAATTCAAAATAAATCAGAGAGTGATCTGAGGCGCCCCCGAACCCACCCATTGTCTGGATCTAGCAATGTGGTTAAGTAAAGGCAGCTTAATAAGGAAGCGATCAAGCCTCCGAGCAAGGGCCACCTCCCCAGTATGCCTATTCTGCCAAGTAGGAGTCTTCTTAGGCATATCTATGTCCATTAAACCTGCCAATTCCAATCGATTGGTGAAGTAATCCGATAGTGGATCCGAAATGGCTTGTGGCCCCCAAGATTCCAAGATATCAATAGAGAAATTTAGATCACCGCCGATTATAATGTTATTTTGTTGCATAAGAGTGAGGTTGAGCAGGGAGTCCCAAAATGAATCTCTGTGAATGCAAGGGCTATAAACATTAAACAGCTTAATAGGAAATTCAAATTCACTGGTAGTAACTTCCGCACCAATGGTGCCCACCCTACCCCACCAGTTCAGTATCCGAGTGGTCTTGTTGTTAAAACCTAATGCACAACCCCCCGATCAGCCACGGGCATCAATGGTCACAAATTTCCAATCCAGAGGGAGTGTAGATAATATCTTAGAGATGGAAATGCCATACCCCAATGTTTCTTGTAAAAAAAGAGCATCAATGCGAGTAGTGAGAAGAAGTCTCCTGAGAGCCAATTTTTTGTCCGGGTTGGCTAGGCCCTTGCAATTATATGATAGACAAATCATGATGGAACCTCATCCTTGGTTTTTCTTGCTCTAAGAACCCTTAAAATAGAGGACTGTGTACCCGCAACCACCTCCAATTTATCCATTCTAATGGCATTTTATATGGCAGATAGCCTGCCCCACGGTTTGACAGATGAGGGGCCCAGGTCCAAGCCAATTCCAAGAGAGGGTTGCTCGTTCGCGAGGACGAATGAGCGAAGGATGTAATGGTGACTAGAGGAGGACGAGTCAGAGGCAATATGAGGGTATGAGGAAGAGGTCACCGTAGACGTGAGGGGTATGGGCAGTGGGATAGTGGGGGGGGGGGGGGGGCAGATGCAACAGGGAAACAGAGGGAGTCCAGATTGCATATGTTGTGATGAGAAACATTTTCCAATGATAATAATGATGGAGAATATATATAAGAACATACATAAGGGGGAAATAATAGTACCCGGTATAGGAGACGATTCCATATATGTGGTGAAGACGACATGGCTGTGCGAACGAGCTTGAGTAACCAGCCAAGTCGGCAGCATCACCACGGGTTGGGTTTGGGAGCCAATAGGATCCTCCATAGGGGTCGTAGCAAAAGATACCATGTCTGTTTGAGTAGCCATGTGAACAAATGTTTTGGTGAGGGGAGCCACACTGCCCATGAGAGGGAATTCTTTGTAGAGATGCCCAACCATATGACATTGATGACATCTAAAGGGTACCCCATCATAATCCAACATCTATTGTCTGACCATGCCATTGAATAAAATGTTGTAGTTATCATGAAGACCTTCCCTTATGTCCATAAAGACCTAAATATGAGCAACATATATGTTACCAGTCTCCATATAGGAGCAGTCATGATCAAGGTAATGACCAAAATCCTCCCCAGTGCTCCGTAGGGAGGCTTCATTCCAGAATTGCAGCAGTAGGCCAGGCAGACGAATCCATATTGGTCCAACCCCAGATTTCTCCTTTTCTGGATTGAAAAGGGGGTCCAACGCTTTAACAGTACCAGGTGCATCTCAATGTTCCAATACTTGGTGAGAACCCAATCCACCAAAGCAGGTTGTGAGAAAATGAGGGCAAACCAACCCCTGTTCATGGTCAGTACCCTAGGGAGGTGTTCCATATGCCTGCCCCAAAGCTCCTCCGTCCAAATATTGAGCCTGGTAGTAGAGTAATTCCTGCCCCGAACCCTGCCCACTAACATTGTAGCCATAGTTAGTTCAATATTTTCCATACCCCTATCCGACCCAAATTTTGTATTACTGCTGTTGCGATTTTTTGTGCAGCGGTGTTTTCTCTTGCCTCTAACCAACGATTGTTCCTGTGTGGCCACACCCGGCTCGATAGGCTTGTCTGAGTCCGAAGAGATCTACTCATCCGTAGTGGGAGCATAAAAATGGATGTCCTCAAAGCAGCCATAATCCGTAATCAGTGAGGATGCATCAAGTGAAACCAGCTATTGTATAGCCTCCTCCCCGCTGATATGAAGATCCGCAAAGACCAAATCCTCTGCATAAGTAATAACAGGACTACCAGATGTAACCAGACCTGACTCTGTGATATATCTCGATGGAAGGTCATGATTTTCTTGAGCTTGAAGCTCCCAGAGATGCAAAACATATGGCGAAGGTATCAAGGACGGAGAGTCCAAACGTTGCAAAATGGATTCAACAATGACATCTGAAGTGACCGGTAGAGACTGTATAGTTCAGTGCTAAGTCAAAGATGACTCCACAGCCTCCATGGCATCCACATCATCACTCGGTCAGTCAACCAAAATATCGACACCCTCCAAAGGGTTGGAAAAATAATCGAGTTCGTCCTCATATCTTCTCATGACCGCTGACAATACAAGCCTGAGAAACTGCGACAGTCAACAGTGGTGAAAACAATAAAACACGATCAGTGATGTTGGGCTATTCAATATCCAATAGCCGGATGAAAATAACTGCTATGCCTGCCAATGTATGTCTGCTTCAATGTAATACACTGCAGGAGGAAAGTTGAGTGGTGCCAAGAGATTGGCCGGAGGCATTGTTATGCACCAAATATAAAATAGTGGGGTTCATGACAATGAAAATGCTGGGCACCGAGGAGGTTTTTGGGTTCTGAAAGTGCAACAATCAGGTAGAAATAGGCCCAAACCCCCCTCGAAAACTAGTGCGATGATCACGACCGGGAAAGTAGTAACCACAAGCGAGAAACCTGTGACCAAATACAATAACATAACCAACCATGAAACATCAGCTATAGGATAAAATGATTAAATTCATAATGTGTAGGTCCATGGAGGTAGGCCTATGAGCGATTCTGTAAGTCGATGATGGATTCCGCCTCCAAATGGCGGCGCTGAAGCAGGGGCGAACTAGTCGAAACCTAGTCAATTGTATTGTTCTCTAATTCTCGCATATACTTTTGTAGGTATGGTCTTGTAATTTTTCGTTGATTTTCATGACACAATTGCTTCCTTTCCTACCCATGCTTACCCTTTATACTTTCTTTCTCAGGTCGGTAGCCTGATGTTCCATGGTTCTGCTTCTGGCACCTAGCTTAGTGCAACATTACTAGATTTTATGTGTCAAGGCCATGCTTGGTCTTTAACCATAATTTTCATTGATGTAACATTTCTCATTTTTCAATTAGTCACATGTATATATGACAATGATATTCTCAATGATATTTATGAATTATGGTACTTAGACAATTTATCTATTTGATAATTGGAATTTTGAGTTTTCATATTCATGTAACTGCTCCCAATTTTCAGATGTGTAATGCCTTTCTTAGTTTTGAATTATTTCATATGTTATATGTAATATCCAAAATTCTCTTATTTTAATGCTGGCTTATTGGGTGCTTTACTAGTAACTGTTGCATGTATCACTATTTTACACCTACATGTATCTGTAGTTTCTTGTACTGGTTGGCTGAGCTGCTTTACTGTAATTCATCTATGCATGTATACACAGTAAATGTTTATTATAACATAACGCCGTTGGGTTTATAACTTCATAGACTATGATTATATCCGATTTCAGTAACTTAGTTGGTGTAAGAAAGATGGTATCTTCATTGTATTTAATTACAATGTGGACATCTACAATACACATTACTACTTACTGAATATTTTATTAACTATTTACATACCACTAGTACATATCATGACTTAAACCTTTAGTCTAATAATATATATAACATAAACAAATATAAACTATTAGCATACTATAATTTCATACTTTCAAGGTAGAATTTTTCCTATTACTTTAGACCAGAATTCTTATATAGCCATTTCTAACAACATAAGAAGTTTAGTATAAAACCTCAGCACATACCAATTTGTAAAGACAAAATTTCCTCCCAACCATGAGCTTCTCCTCAGAGCTCTCCCCCAAGCAGAGATCAATGTTCTCAAGTGTTGACAACCTCTTGTCACACTAGTGATGGCACATTTAAGCCCACTTTCCCTCAACAAGTTTCCATAATGGCGTCCCGTTATTATGGGCTGTTGTTTCCCATAGCCTATGATTTTCTTTTGTTTTTTCCACAAAATATTACTTTAAAACTCACTTTTCCTCAACACAATTTTTCTCACCTCTTCCCATTAACTTTCCTCTTTACTGGGGATTTTTATTAGATACTTTTATTCCATCTAATTTAATTATTTATTTACTTTTCTTCAAGGGTTTTCTGGATAATTTTGGGAAAGTTTGAAATTCGATCCCATCCTCATGGATACGAATTTTTTGATCTTAATTACTTCGTCTTTACAATATTTCCATTTCTTTCATAAATAATTATTAGCTTAAAATAATTCTGCCAACAACATAATTGTTCCATAGGTCCACCTAGACCTTGGTCTTATTTGCATAATATAAAATCTATAAATAAGGTGTATTACATAGTCCCCCCCTAAAACAAAAACACCATTCTCGGTGTTAGCAGCTAACTCTGTTTATTCTTTGAAAAACGCTGGAAAGGCTTCCTTCTTACGTTCTTCTCGCTCCCATGTAGTTTCTTCAGGTGTAAAGTGCTTCCACTGCACTTTTAGCCGAGCTACCGTTCTATTTCGAAGCACGGTTTCTTCCCGTTCCAATATACGAAGTGGTTCTGGAAAAAATTCCCCTTATGTTTCCACCTATATCAAAGTTCAGTCAACCACGTGAGAAGGATCATGAACATATATTTTCAATAATGATACATGAAAAACATTATGAACTTTAATATGACTAGGTAGAGACAATTTATAAGCTAGTGGGTCCACTCGTTCCAAAACTTCAAAGGGCTCACAGTGTCGGGGTGATAACTTAGCAAACCTGTTGGTGTGTAGGGTACTCTTGCAAGGTTTGATCCTCAGGTACACATGATCCCCAACCTTAAATTCTGTGTGTATTATTTTCTTATCTGCATAACTCTTCTAGCGGTCTTGAATTGCTTTTATGTTATGTTGAATTTGTCTTACTGTCTGTTCCATCTCATGTAGCACTTCAGGTCCAAGTACCAGTTTGTCCTATGGTTGACTCCAGCTAAGTGGAGTATGGAATTTCTTGCCATACAAAGCTTCAAATAGACTCATTTTAATAGAGGTTTGATAACTGTTGTTGTAAGAAAATTCTACCAAATGCAGAAAATCCTCCCACTTGGTGGGTCTGTCCATTACATACATGCAAAGCATTTCCTCTATATTTGGTTTGTCCTTTCTATCTGCCCATCTGTCTGGGGATGATAAGATGTGCTGAAGTTCAACTTGTTTCCATTCCTCCAAACAATGTCTTCCAGAATGCGGAGGTGAACTTTTCACCCATATCAGATTATCATCTTTGGTATTTCGTGAAGTTTAAAAATTTCCTTCATAAACACATTGGCCACTTGTGCTGTCCCAGAAGTGGATTACACTAGAATAAAATGTGCTGCCTTGGTCAGTGTGTCTACCACCACCATAATGGAGTCATGCTAGTATTTAGTATGAGGCAGTCTAGTGATAAAATCCATGGACACCACTTCCCACTTCCATTCTGGAATTGAAAGAGGCTTCAATAAACCTGCAAGATGTTGATGCTCTAGCTTAACCTGTTGGCACTCCAAACATCTTTCTAAGTAATCAAATATTTCTTTCTTCATTCCCGAACAAAACATATTTTTCCGCAATGTTGTCACCATATTTTGGTAACATGGATGACCTCAATAAGGTCTCTTATGATATTCATCCAAAATCATTTGTTTCAAGGTAGGTATGTTAGGAATATACAACCTCTGCTTATAACTTATTAATCCTTTCAGAATCATGGTGTATCCTAGGATTTCAGCTTGCTATAATTTTTTCTGCAATTCCAAATACTGGGAATCTTGTGACAAAACTTCTTGGATCTGTTCCTCAACATTTAATTTCGCATTGCTACCCATGTAAGAAAAAATTTGATGAGAATGTCTACTTAAGGAATAAAAAAATTAGTTTTCCTTTCCTTTAATGTGTTTTATCTCCATATCAAATTTGCTAAGGAAAGCTAACCATCTTGCTTGGTTTGCATTCAAATCTGGCTGACTAAAGAAATATTTCAGACTGATACAATTAGTCATCAACACAAATTTCTTACACAATAGGTAATGTCACCACATTTTTAATGCATGTATGACAACAACTAATTATAGTTCATAAACTGCATAATTTTTCTCATGTTTCTTTAGTTTTCTAGACTCATAGGCTATCACTGCATTATCTTGCAGCAATACTACTCCCAATCCTTCTATGCAAGCATCAGCGCACACAAAAAAGTCCTTTGGTGGATCAACAATTTTAAGATAGATGCAGTAGTTAGTTTTTGTTTCAACTGCTCAAAGCTCTCTTGGCACTGGGCTGTCTGTTCAAAATTCACACCTTTTTTCTGCAAAGAGGTAATAGGATAAGCCAATGCAGAAAATCCTTCCAAAAATCTACGGTAATATCCGAAAATACCCATGAATGAACATATTGTTGGAACATCTGTGGGTACAGGCCAATTTAAAATTGCTTGTACCTTTTATGGATCTATCGCTTATCCTTCCTTAGAAATAGCATGTCCCAGATATTGAATCTTTGGTTTGTAAAACTCACACTTGACGAGTTTTGCATACAATTGGTGTTCTTTGAATGTTTGAAGCACTATTTGAAGATGTTCTTGGTGTTCTTCTTTGTTCTTAGAGTACACCATAATATCATCTATGACTACTAGCACAAACTTATACATATGTTTGTGTAGAACACTATTCATGAGGGACATGAAAGTAGCAAAGGCGTTTGTGAGCATGAATGGTAGAACTACGAACTCGTGATGTCCATATAGAGTTCAGAAAGCTGTTTTGTGTATGTCTTCGCCTTTGATGTGAAGCTGGTGATAGCCAGTTCTCAAGTAAATTTTTGAGAATACGGTTGCCCCCCTTACTTGATCAAACAGATTGTATATTCATGTGAGGGGGTACCGATTCTTGATGGTTAACTTGTTTAACTGTCTATAGTCTATTTACATCCTAAGGGTACCATCCTTATTCTTGACAAATAAAACTGGTGATCCCCATGGAGACACACTTCGTCTGATATACCCCTTGTTTAGTAATTCCTGCAACTAAAGTTTCAGCTCTAACAATTCAGGGGTGCTCATTCTATAGGGGCTCGGTAAACTGGGGTGGCCCACGGTACCAGCTCAATAGAGAAATCAATATCTCTCCAAGGGGGAAGTTGAGGAATTTCTTCAGGAAATACATCTTGGAAGTCCTTAATCACTAGTAAATTTTATATAGTTTCATTTTCTGCTTGCTCTCCCAAATCTTCAATTTGTACATCATACACTGGACAACCCTTCCTTACTATCTTCTTCAATTGCAATGCAGAAATTTGTCTAACATACACAAGTTTTGGTTTCCCTCTTACCACCACTTACTGTCCTAGTGCATTAGTACAATTTACCCATTCAAGTTTACAGGATAATTGTGAAATTTATGGGTGAACTTTCGTTTAGTTCCTGTAGCCAACTGCACCAACCAAGGGTGCTGGAATTTTTCTCTCTGCAATTTACATTTTTCCACTATGTGTGGACTAATATAACTTAAGCTAGCTCCAAGATCAATTAAACAGACACGGGTTGGTCAGAAATGATACCTTCAATTTCAATCATAGTTGATTGATGTTCAACTTGTCGGTCTTCTAATGCAGCGCTGATTTGGGGAATGTTTCGAGCAACATCATTCACTGTGGTTGCAGCCTGCACTAAGTTTAATGTTCTGAATAGCACGAGTATTGTGTGGGAAGTCCCGCAACATGTGAGGCTCTCCGCATCCCCATCACTTTAAAGGTTCCTTTGTTTTTACCATGATATCTCGCTTGTTGTTCCCTTCCATGGACTTGGAACTTGTGTGAGAATGGGTTGTTTGATTTTCGCCACATTTATTGGACCTTTTCTGCTGGTGGTTTCTTCCAATTTTTTTCATTTAAGATGGTTTTGGTCTTTTTGAGCTTGCTTCAGCCTTCCCTTTCTCTTATTCTGCCAGTTTTTCAAGTGGTCATTCCTACATTTAAATTGCTGGTAGCACAGTCGGGCCTTCCATATAGTTTCATCCATAGTATTTGGATAGTCAAACTCAATTCTTTCTTTGTATATAGTGGGTAAAAAATTTAGAAATCATTGTACATTCACTTTTTCTTCTCTTATGTATGGTACGTAGTGAAGTAAATTTGTGAACTTTGTCACAAATGCATCAATGGTGAGCTGCCCCAGCCTTAGCTCATGGAATTCCTTTTCTCTGTCATCATAATACCTCTCATAGAGGTATTGGGATTTAAACTTCTCCCAAAATTCTTCCCATGAGACCATCATTTCATCCAACTAGTGTATGATTTTGGTCTCTTCCCACAAAAGTGTGGTTTTACCTTGCAATTGGTAAATTTCCAGCCTTGCTTTCAAATTACTTTAGTACTCATATAATTGAAATTACTTTACCATATTTAGGAGCTAGGCTTTCGAATCCTCTTTATTCTCCCCGTCAAAGGTTGGAGGCTTGATCTTGCGGAATTCCCCTTGCAATTCCTTCCTCTTTTTGGACTTAGGGTCTGCTTTACCAGACTCTTCCCCACTCTTAGAATTCTTTGAGTTGGGTTCTGTTTATTTTCTTTTCATCTTTTCTTGTTCTTACTCATGATGACTGGATCTAGAGGTTAATTCTCTTATCAACCTCTCTTTTTCGTTATTGGCTTGCAGTAAATGTTCATTGCTAGTTCTTAGCTGAACCATTTCCTGCTGTAATTTTTTTTATAATTTCTAGCATCTGAGCGTTGGGATCTGGTGGGGCATCCTCATCCCTAGTTACACATACAAATCTTCTTTGTCAGACATGACAACAACTGTAATTATTTCTGCACTTTATATCTGATGCACATGAAACAATTACCATTCATAACTCATAATATGTAGTTGATCATTGTGTTTTCCTCCATAGCTTGACCTGCAAATGTGTTTTCCAGAGGCCCTGCGCATCATTCCTCCATTGTTATTGTGAGGACTGTGGTTTAAGCTTGATACATCGGAGAAAATTGTGTCCAAGCCCTCACATGTAAGCTAAGTTATGCGTTTTTACTTGTTTTTTGTGACCCTTGTAACGTTTTGGTTTACTAATGAAATTTTGGTTGATTTTGTAGAGAGAATACACAACCATTTCGACTGGTTATTCAATGCCCCTTTAGGTAACTGTGGCTATCCCTACCTTTGTTTTGACTATGATTTTCCTTTATTTTTAGCTCTATGAGTATGGGTTTCTTGTATTTTTCAGAGAGGAATCCTCTTTCTTCCATACGAAGACGTTTGAGAAACTGCCTTCTCCTTCCAGCATTGCAATGACACTCCTTCAAACCAACTAGCAGCCCTCCAGCCCTTAGTCTTCGCAGAAGAGATAAGTTCCCCTTGAATTTCCTCTTAGGTTCAATGGTTCTTCTTAGATTCACCTCGAAATTTCTGGGTTTTGGTAATATAAGCAAATGTCATTTTCATTTTGGCTTTTGGGTGCCTACCCTACCCAAATGTTCTAGGTTTGCATTTCACATTTCTTTTTATGAATGCTCTGTTTTGTTCGCAAGTCGTCTTTCTAGCAATTTTCATTTTGCGACTATTCTGTGCTATTTGTAAGTACTATTTCCAACATTTATCTTTGTTTTTATTGAATGAGGTGTTTATTCCTCTGCCCTTCCAGATTTCATATTGATAAATCTAGCATTGGGGTTTTTAAAATTACAGTTCGTAATTTTCATTTAATGGTGCTCTGTATATTGGGCCACGCTACCATGATTGAATTCGAATTTATAATTGTAAGAATAAGAAAACCCTCCCCTACAAAACCCCTCATTATTATTTGAGTTTCTGGGTTGCATCATACCATTAACATCACTTGGTTAGTGTGAATCTATAGCTTAACTTGGGTCAATGTGAATTTGTATCAAATGATTCTGCGTGAAGTCCCATCCTCTGTTTATGCATATATTATTTTATATCCCTCGTTTTATTTCATGCCAGTATTATGTTTACTCTACTTAACCAGAATTGAGGTTTTACCTTGTAATGCTAGTTATGTTGGCAACTACCGTAACTCTTTGCTATGCCCAATAGACCCCTTGTTGAGTGACAAACGTAATTTGTATTCTTCAGAATTTATTATTGTTACTTGACATGCAAGTTTATATGGTGTTTATCTTGGAAATATTCGTTTTCTGATAAGGTATCATTCTACCAAGAGCGTAGGTTACTTCGCTCTCTGTGTTGATAATTTTAATTTGTATCCTTAGGATAGCATGAGGCCTGTTTATCCTCTGGTTTTTCGATTTGATTTCTTGGGTTTTCCATTTTGTACTTATGCTCCGTATTAACCCAGTTTCTCAGTTCACACATAATAATTTCTGAGTTATATAAGTATTTATTTCTTATTTAGAATAGTGAGTGTATCTGGTTATACTTCTGTGGTTATTCACTGTATTATTTATAATATTCATAATTTTATTTATAATCAAGATACTTCTATTACACTTCTTCATAGAGTTATATAGCAATTAGATTTTCTTTCCCTTCTGTTCATTGGTTTGAAAGCACAAGGATTAGGCTTCTATGAGTTATTACTTTGTTATATTTATTTGTGGATTCATGTTGCAACATGGGGTTTCTCTTACTTGCATTGTTCATAGCAATTGCGTTAGCACTTCTGGTTTTACCTTTAAATTTATGCTGCTTATGAAAGACGCGTACCTTTGCAGGGGTCTTTCCCTTAAGGTATCACACAATCTCTTACTGCAGACCTGATCTCGTATTGAGGTTTGGCCATAGTCCTTTTTACTTCTCAGTCAACTCCATTTTTTACGTACTACTGTACATAAATTTTTATATCATAATTTCTTACTTTCTGTATTGTTTTAAAATTCATAATCTTGGTTTTAATATGGGGTATTATGACCCAAGTTTACGCTTTATCTTAGATCCAGATCAGTGGTCAAGAAGTTGACATCCCCTCCTCTTCAGGTTAAGTCCAATTTATTAATTTATTATCTAGTTTCATATTTATTAATTTCCAGTGCACATGTTGAAAGATAATCTTACTTAAAACATTATAAATATGTATGAGGA
Organism: Pinus albicaulis; assembly: GCA_034641835.2. Lineage (NCBI taxonomy): Eukaryota > Viridiplantae > Streptophyta > Pinopsida > Pinales > Pinaceae > Pinus > Pinus albicaulis. The sequence continues at coordinate 1,682,259,116 of CM076578.1, forward strand.
GGTAGAGAAATCAAAGATGAAAAAATATACTGAGGTAAGTCATCTTCATTGTCTTGGACTATGTAATTCTTTTTATTAGTCAATTGGATTTTTCTATAATTCTCGCATATTATTTTGCAGGTACACTCTTGTAAATTTTCGTTGATTTTCATGACACAACTGCTTCCTTTCCCGCCCATGCTTACCCTTTATATTTTCTTTCTCAGGTTGGTAGCCTACTGTTCCATCATGGTTCTGCTTCTGGCACCTAGATTAGTCCAACGTTACTAGATTTTATGTGTCAAGACCATGCTTGGTGTTTGACAATAATTTTCATTGATGTAACACTTCTCATTTTTCAATTAGTCACATGTATATATGACAGTGAGATTCTCAAGGATATTTATTAATTATTGTACTTAGACAGTTTATCTATTTAATAATTGGAATTCCGAGTTATCATATTCATGTAACTGCTCCCAATTTTCAGATGTGTAATGCCTTTCTTAGTTTTTCATTATTTCATATGCTATATGTAATATCCAGAATTCTCTTATTTTAATGCTGGCTTACTGGGTGCTTTACTAGTAATTGTTGCTTGTATCACTATTTTACACCTAAATGTATTTGTAGTTTCTTTTACTGGTTGGCTAAACTGCTTTATTGTAATTCATCTATGCATGCATACACAATAAATGTTTATCATAACATAACACCCTTGGGTTTATAACTTCACAGACTATGATTACATCTACATTCAATAATTTAGTTGGTGTAAGAAAGACAATATCTTCATTGTATTTAATTACAATGTGGACATTGTGCAATACACATTACTAATTACTTAATATTTTATTAACTATTTACATACCACTAGTACATATCAAGACTTAAACCTTTAGTCTAATAGGGTATATAAAAAAAACAAATATAAACTATTAGCATACTACAATTTTATACTTTCAAGGTAGAATTATGCCTATTACTTTAGACCAGAATTATTATCTATCCATTTCTAACAACATAAGAAGTTTAGTATAAAACCTCAACACATAACATACCAATTTGTAAAGACGAAATTTCCTCCCAACTATGAGCTTCTCCTTAGATCTCTCCCTTGACTAGAGATCAATATTCCCAAGTGTTGGAAACCTCTTGTCACACTAGTGATGGCACTTTTAAGCCCACTTTCCCTCAACAAGTTTCCATAATGACTTCCCATTATTGTGGGCTGCTGTTTCCCATAGCCTAGGCCTTTCTTTTCTTTTTTCCACAAAATATTACTTTAAAAATCACTTTTCCTCAACACAATGTTTCTTACCTCTTCCTAGTAACTTTCCTCTTCATTGGGGATTTTTATTAGATATTTTTCTCCCATCTAATTTAATTATTTATCTATTTTTCTCCAAGGATTTTATGGAGAATTTTGGGAAAGTTTGAAATTATTTCCCATCCTCATGGATAAAAATTTTCTGATCTCAATTACTCTGTCTTTACAATATTTCCATTTCTTTCATAAATAATTATTAACTTAAAATAATTCTTCCAACAACATAATTGTTCCATAGGTCCACCTAGACCTTGGTCTTATTTGCATAATATAAAAGTTGTAAATGAGGGGTATTACATACAAAGTGGCATGCAAGATAGAAACAGGAAAATTCTATGCATAGAATGCAGAAATGAAAAACCTAGGCTATGAATTGAGTGACTAGCGTGGATTACTAGATGTACCAAATAGTAATGATAAAAATTAGAGTAATAATGTAACCAAACAACTCGAAAGGTGATAACTATGAACAATGTAAACAATCAAGAGCTACAATCGACAACTCAGATAAGCTAGGCCATGTCATCACAAAAAATAGATAATTAATTCATAATAGATCCCATTGGATGTACCTATCACTACCAAGTATCATTTCATTGCACGATACATTGAAAATTTTCCATGCCATAGTTTAATTTTGCACATAACCATAGGCCATAATATTAAGCTTGACGTGTTCAAACCATAACAACCACCGAAACATCAATTGTAAGTTTAATAGTTCTAAGCAATATTATAAGGTCATGGAGTCACACCATCTTACACATAAAGGAGTATGAACCATTTCAAAACATGAGCACCTATGTTATAACAAGGTCTGTAAGCAACCAAAAAATTCATAATCCATGGACTTATATAATACACATCCATCATGACTTGAGCACAATTTTAACCTATGGTCAAGGCAAGGAAATATACAAAATCACAATGAAAACATAATTCTCACATGTTTTCTTGATTGAATAGGATTATTTCGTCATAAATTGGCTTAAAAGACATGAGATATATATAATTTCAAAAAAATGAAGAAACATTCTCAATGCAACAAGAATAACCATCAACCATTATCAAGAGGATTTGAGATGTGTTTTCCAGTTCCTTAGAGATCGTTACCATGCCACATGCAAAATGAAAAGAAAACCATGTCAAGGTCTAGAATAAAATATCTTCTTCAAAATCATTATCATCATATCAGTTCAAAGCTAGGTATCAAAATCGAAAAAAAAACAAGAAAATAGAAGGAAGGGCCCATTTCATTTGAAAAAATGAGCTGGGATTATTTTGGGTGGCCAAAAATTGGTGTCTCGTTGGGTGAACCTTTTTCTCTATCTAAAAATCAGTATAATAAAGGGAAATATAAATAATATGTTGCATGAAAAATAGATGCCAAAAAAAAAAGAATATTGATTACTTTAATTTAGCTTAGGACTAATTAAAAACTATTGTTCATAAATACCTATTCATAAGTTGTGTCATTGTACATAAATTTAAATAAAGTCCATCATATAGATTTTCAGAAAATGCATAATCTGCAGATTCAGAAAAGGAAACAACTAACTGGGCAGGTGGTGTAATTATGACTTCAATACCACAAGAATTGCCTTTGTTTCCAGTTAGGTGTCCATAGCCTCGGCAGGGATGCCATTTTATCCCACTGTTAGGAATTTGATTCATAAATTTATTTTTCTTTTCTTTACTTTCTAGTGTTTGGTTGAAGACCAGTGTCCTGGTTTGGTGGCTAGATGATAACACTGCCATTCAAGGAAAATTAGGAAATGAACAAGCTGGCTCGTGATGAGACCTCTTGCCTTAAATTTTGATGACTAAAATTCATCACCCTAGCTTGGTGATCAGATATGGTTATGTCATTCCTCAATCATCCATGATCATGGCAGGTCGACTCCTTATGAGACCTCCTATCCTTCAACCAATCCAATTAATAATGAGTTAATTTAATAAGTAACCCCAAAGGGATCCTCTAACAGGTGAGGAAGAAGATCTTGAACAAAAAAATCCTTAAGAGTAGTGGATGGAATAAGAAGTTTACCATTACCAACCTTGCACCAATTAGACTGTAAGTTAATAAGTATGCTAAGTAATGAATCCTATTAATAAAATATGGATTAACTTTTTGTAGTGATGACAAAATTTTTAGATATCTTGAGCATAAAATGATTTTTCTAATTAGTGAAAAGTTGAATCAAACAATTCAATGTGCTAAGAGAATTAGCAGAAAAGGAACATCTGGAATAAATTTTCCTTGTATGAAATTTTAGACATATATTTTCTTTTTCAAATAGTGGACTTATCAATAGAAAAATAGCGTAAGAAAAAATTAAAAACACACTCAAAACATTACCAAAAAGAAAACATCAAAAACACACTTGCATGAAAACATTAAAGAAATATTTACAAAATAAAAGCTTTCCCGAAGGGATTCAAGAAAAGTATTTATTGAGAAGCTTCCCTTTGACAGAAAGGGGTTCTAACTATCCTTCCAGAGTTTGCAGACAGAATGTTATGGGGCCAATCTTTTTTTGCAACAATAAAAGGCCCTAACCATAACCTATGAAACTTTGAATGCCCCCCTTTGTCATAGTGTGCCTTGTCCCATTTGAGAATGAAGTCACCTACCTCAAAATTTTGATTAGAATAAGACTTTCCATCAAACCAGTGTTTTACAATTTGCTGATGTTGATGCAGTTTTTTTTAGATTTCTCTCTTTCTTCTTCCAATTTGAGTAAGGCATTGATTTTATTTTGCGTGGCTAAAGATTTAACTTCTTGTACTTTTTGATACAATTGTAAAGAAGAAAAAAAAATATTAGGTGGAAGAATTGCTTCTCTACCGTATATAGGGAAAAGGGGAGAATTACCAATTATAGCTTTAGGAGTTACTCGGGCAGCCCATAATGCATTAAAGAGAGCAGTATGCCAATTCTTGTGATGCTCAAAGACTTCTCTTCAGGATTTTTAATAGATTTTTATTTTAAGACTCAACAAGACCATTACCTTGAGGATAATAGTTTGTTTAATGCTTAATTTTAATCCCTTTCTCTAAGGCATAAACATCTAATTCACGAGAGGAAAAATAAGATGCAATATAAAAAATTGGCGATTTTGGAATTATGAAACAAGTGATAATGTTAGAATCTAAGAAATATATTTCTTGTTTAGCATTAACCACTCACAAAGGGGTTGCCTCTACCCATCTAGTAAAATAATCAGTCGTTTTTATTATGTATTTATGTTGCTGAGAGGAGAAAGGTTTCTTAGTACCAACTATGTCTAAGCCCCATTCCTAAAAAGGAACTTTGACAGTGACGAGTTAAAGGGGAAATGTAAGTTTTTTAACCCTACCAACAACATTTTGGCATGTTTCACACCTTCATACCAGAGCATGGGAATCCTTGAATAGAGTGGGCCAATAATGCCCAACCCTTAGTACCTTGTGAGACGTTGTATCCCCAAAAAAATGGCCACCAGTGGGACCAAAATGGAGTTGTGAAAGACTTTCCAGAAACCCTCATGTTCCAAACAACAAAGTAGTGCCCCATTGTAGTTTCTATGGAAAATGATGTTATTAATTAGTTGAAATGGAGCTGACTTAAGCCTTAACACTCTTCTTTTATTTGCTTCAATATGAGGTGGTGTTGTACTGCTCAAAAGATAAAATTTAATCTCAAAGTAACATGAATTTGAATTATCAGGTACACACACTCAAAACATAACAAAAAAGAAAACATCAAAAACACACTTGCATGAAAACATTAAAGAAATATTTACAAAATAAAAGCTTTCCCGAAGGGATTCAAGAAAAGTATTTATTGAGAAGCTTCCCTTTGAAAGAAAGGGGTTCTAACTGTCCTTCCAGAGTTTGCAGACAGAATGTTATGGGGCCAATCTTTTTTTGCAACAATAAAAGGCCCTAACCATAACCTATGAAACTTTGAATGCTCCCCTTTGTCATAGTGTGCCTTGTCCCATTTGAGAATGAAGTCACCTACCTCAAAATTTTGATTAGAAGAAGACTTTCCATCAAAACAGTGTTTTACAATTTGCTGATGTTTATGTAGTTTTTTTTAGATTTCTCTCTTTCTTCTTCCAATTTGAGTAAGGCATTGATTTTATTTTGCGTGGCTAAAGATTTAACTTCTTGTACTTTTTGATACAATTGTAAAGAAGAAAAAAAAATATTAGGTGGAAGAATTGCTTCTCTACCGTATATAGGGAAAAGGGGAGAATTACCAATTACAGCTTTAGGAGTTACTCGGGCAGCCCATAATGCATTAAAGAGAGCAGTATGCCAATTCTTGTGATGCTCAAAGACTTCTCTTCAGGATTTTTAATAGATTTTTATTTTAAGACTCAACAAGACCATTACCTTGAGGATAATAGTTTGTTTAATGCTTAATTTTAATCCCTTTCTCTAAGGCATAAACATCTAATTCACGAGAGGAAAAATAAGATGCAATATAAAAAATTGGCGATTTTGGAATTATGAAACAAGTGATAATGTTAGAATCTAAGAAATATATTTCTTGTTTAGCATTAACCACTCACAAAGGGGTTGCCTCTACCCATCTAGTAAAATAATCAGTCGTTTTTATTATGTATTTATGTTGCTGAGAGGAGAAAGGTTTCTTAGGACCAACTATGTCTAAGCCCCATTCCTAAAAAGGAACTTTGACAGTGACGAGTTAAAGGGGAAATGTAAGTTTTTTAACCCTACCAACAACATTTTGGCATGTTTCACACCTTCATACCAGAGCATGGGAATCCTTGAATAGAGTGGACCAATAATGCCCAACCCTTAGTACCTTGTGAGACGTTGTATCCCCAAAAAAATGGCCACCAGTGGGACCAAAATGGAGTTGTGAAAGACTTTCCAGGAACCCTCATGTTCCAAACAACAAAGTAGTGCCCCATTGTAGTTTCTATGGAAAATGATGTTATTAATTAGTTGAAATGGAGCTGACTTAAGCCTTAACACTCTTCTTTTATTTGCTTCAATATGAGGTGGTGTTGTACTACTCAAAAGATAATATTTAATCTCAAAGTAACATGAATTTGAATTATCAGGTACACATAAAATTTCATTTTGCATTAAAAAACTTCGTCATTAGAAGATGGATCTCGATAAAGAAAAATAATAGGCTTAATAGCCAGTTTGCGAATACCTTGACCTTTTACAATCTGTGGAGGATTTATTTATAAATCATATTCTTGAAGGGTTGTCATTGATCCAAATTTGTTCAGCTACCAGAATTATCCAAGATATTTTATATCTGTGATGTTAATAGAATTGCATTTAAAAGAGCATAAAACAATCACATGCACATTCTTAAACAAGAGGAAACATAATGACAATAAAAAAATCAACACAACACATTGATAACGGAGTTCACCCAGTGTGGGTTACGTCTTCGGGCCCGGTGTCAAGAGAGTGGAGGCCGCTTCATTAATTGCTGCTAATGATGATGATGCACATGGCATGTTATTTATCATAACAAGGAAAAATACTCTAAAAAAGAGTGGCATGTATCTCCACGAGACATTCTCCCTATAGGAAATCTCACTCAAAATGGGTCTTCCTTTAGCATGACAAGATAATAAAATCTCACAATAATGTGGCAACAAGTATCCCTCAACATAGTGTTACATAAGGATCTAAAAATGAGACATCATCTCATCGAAAGAAAATAAAGTATAACATAACTACATCATATACCTCCACTTTCAAAGACAAATGAAAAATGCAAAGCTCGGTTGCTGAAATGGATTGCACTACTGAATTCCTGGAGATAAGTGGTGTAAAATCGATTGTCAACTTGTCCAATTCTGACACTGTCAAATTCTGGACCCTCGGGAATCCTTTAGATTCTTCATGATTCCACAAATATTTCTCTCCATTGGTTGACTGGAGATATGATACTCAGATGAAAATTTTGATCTTGTCATCACGCTCCTTGCGAAACTATGAGAAAAATAAGCATAAAGTCGGCCAAATTCCGACATTGGAAAAATTTAGCCTCCAAGGGAATATTTTATATTCCTCAAGGTTCTTCAAAGATTCCTTGCTGTGGGGCACCAGTAATTCTGTTGCTCATATGGCGAATCTGGCTTCACCATTGTGATCCTTACAAAATTCTGAGAAAAATGACTATAAACTTGATCACATTTTGTTACTGTGAAAATTTACCTCACAAGGAATCTTATGGGCATCTCAAGATTCCCCTGTTAAGGGTTCCACACCCTATGCCCGTTCCTAGTTCTACCGTGGCATGGTTCTGCCTCTCTGAGTTCCGCTTCTTGAGCTCGGCCTCCAATTTCCTCTACCGTTCGGCCTCTGTTCGATGTCCAAGAACAAATGTTTGTGGGTTTTTATATACTTTCACCGACATATTTACCAATGTAGAGGCCGTTGGTCTAATGGTTAGCCGACGACTATCAATTCGTTGAGCGGCGGGAGACTAGGGATTGAATTCCCATATGGCGTGTTTTGATTGAGTAGAATGGTGCAATAATTTATTATTTGGATGCCAGTGGTGTTTGTTGGAACCACCATATGTTTTTAAAATTTAGCGGTTAAATAAATATATCAGCGGTTGGTGCATCTGTTGCCTCCGGTTACAAGGACACCCATCGAGGGCCGACCCACATGGGCCATGCAGGTTCAACTCCTTCTGGCTCTAAATTATGACACACCATGTTTGTTTATATGATCGTTGTAACAATGTGACATATATGGTTTTCTTTTTAACCGCTCAGGTGGTGGTGGGGTTTGACCACCTGCCACCATATATTTGAAATATATGGTATGCAGAGTGGGGGTGGCGACAACACCCCACCCCCCCCCCCCCTTTAATTAGATTTTTTTCTTTCTTTCTGGTTTTTAAAACCAACCACAAATTTTAATTTTTACAGAAATTAAGGGATATTAGACGAATTAGGAATTCGAAAAATTCAACCACTTATAGGAGCCAAGTTCCATGCCTTAGACTGGGTCAATTTGTAGGATCCTTAAACTTGGCCCACTTGCCCACTTTGAACAACCCTATCTTCTTCATACAAACTCGGATTATAGTGCCATCCGCACCATTGGAATTAGGGCGACAAGAAATTCGATATGGTTATGGTTTCAATGCCATATAATCACTTTGATTTTCGAGCTATTATAAGCCCTCTTTGACCTGTGAGCATGTCTGGAGCCACCTGGATCATTCCTCCCTATTGAGAAGCTTTTGGTCCACCAAAATCATGAAAATAATCTGCAATTTTTGTGTATATTATCTGCACCAGAAGTGTCCTGACAAGTCACCCTTCCTTCCTCTTCACCTTTGTTCCTCGGAGCCATAAGCGATGAGCCAACATGTGCATCCTTTGCAAACCTGTAGTACAATATTTGAAAATTATATGCTTAATTACATTACCAATAATGACCCAAGAATCCCATACTTGCCACAAGTTTATAACACACACTCTGTGGTCAAGTTTACATCAAAATAGAAACATTACCCCAATTATCAATACAAGGCCAAAAAATCATCTTTTCTTCAACAAGTGATGGAAAATCATCATCACTTTTACATTTTATGTTGCAACACATGATTTACAAACTATGGCCATGACAAGCTACTACATCTAGAAAAACCATATTTTACTTAATACAGCATACAACCATGAATGTGGTGGATTGAATTGTTGAACAACTTCACCGTCTAGTTTCTGCATGGGCGTTTTGTACTTAAGATGCTGCTCTGGATGGAGCATCCAACACATGGATCTTTGATGACCACCTCCATCGCAATGACTGCAAAAATTCTTCTTCCTCTAGACCTGCTTAACCTAATTCCTTCCCTGCTGTGGAGAATGCCTTTCATGCCTCATCCTCTTTCATGCTGCCATTCTCTTCCAACACTCAACAACCACATGGTTATGTAAACCATAAAAAGTACATGTTCTTTGATGAAATAATTTATGTTCATAATTAACGACATGCTTGTAATCAAAATGAACTCTAGAATACCGAGACTTATTATACATTTCCTGGTTGTCTCTGGTGAAATCATGGCGATGAGAACTTATCTCAGCTCTTCGTCTGCAATGTGAATTGTAATGGGATGATGGTGACATGTTCCCATCATTCTCTTTACTCGATGGTTATAACAATGTATTGGAAACTTCTGACACCTTTGAGCACTCTCCTTCAGTGTACCCCAAACCTACGAATCAAGGTCTTTGCACAACCTCCAATGGTCGAGTCATGCCATGGCCATTAACATCAAGTCCTCCTCCTTTATACTCCATCTTGGTAAGGTGTATAATGCAAGTTCCTGTAATGGGTACCTCTACATTTCCAACAAAATTAACATCATGTGAAGATGAAATTGAAGAACAATCAACATTGTTTACCTCAACTATCGATTCTGAAACAGGTGATGAGGGCTTCTCTTAGGCTTCATTGTGATTCAACTCCTCTAAGGCCCCTTCCGTGGCTTGTAACTGAAGTTGCAATCTCTACTTCTCCTCTTTCTCTTCTCGTAGAAGCCTCTTCAATTCAACATTCTCTGCTTGAAGGCTCTGGTTGATCTCCTCATTCGAACGATGAGAAGACGATGAAGGCGATGAATGTTCACTGGAAGGTGTGGATGGAGCATTGTTCTATGCTCCTTCTTTCTCTCGTTCCTCTATTCTCTTCTCATAAGCTTCATACATTATGTCCACCATTTTGGACATCTTGAGGAATTCCTCCTACATTTATCTGTCATCCTCCATTGTTGCACGTTCACTTGTTCACACTCGCAATTCACATCTGCGAGAAGACTGCTCTGATACCAAACTTGATCTGAATCTATTCAACTACCAGAATTATCCAAGATATTTTACTTCTGTGATGTTAATATAATTGTTTTAAAAGAGAATAAAACAATCACATGTGCATGTTTAAACAAGAGGAAACATAGTGGCAATAAAAAAATTAGGAACACAACACATTGATAATGGAGTTCACCCAGTGTAGGTTACGTCTCCGGGCCCGGTGTCAAGAGAGTGGATGCCGCTTCATTAATTGTTGCTAATGATGATGATGTACATGGCATGTTATTTGTCATAACAAGGAAAAATACCCTCAACAAGAGTGGCATGTCTCTCCACGAGATGTTATCCTTATAGGAACTCTCACTCAAAATGGGTCTTCCTTCAACATGAAAAAACTCTCACAATAATGTGGCAGGAGGTATCCCTCAACATAGTGTTTCACAAGGATCTCAAGAATAAGACATCATCTCAAAAAAAAAAAGGAAGCATAACATAACTACATCATATACCTCCACTTTCGAAGATGGCAGAAAAATGCAAAGCTCGACTGCTGAAATGGATTGCACCACTGAATTCCTGGTGATGAGTGGTGTAAAATCGACTGTCAACTTGTCCAATTCTGACACCGTCAAATTATGGACCCTCGGGAATCTTTTAGATTCCTCATGATTTAACAAAAATTCCTCTCTACTAGTTGACTGGATATCTTGTACTTAAATGAAAAATCTAATCTCTCTCCTTGTGAAATTCTGTCAAGAAAAATGAGTATAAATTCGGCCACATTCCGACACTGGAAAAATTCAGCCTCCAAGGGAACCTTTTAGATTCCTCAAGATTCTTCAAAGATTCCTTGCTACAGGGCACCTAAAATTTTGCTGCTCAAATGGCGAATTTGACTTCACCATTGCGCTCCCTGTGAAATTTGGAGAAAAATTACTATAAACTTGATAACATTCTGGGCATCTCAAGATTCCCTTGGTGCAGGGTTCCACAACCTCTGCCCACTCCTAGTTCCACTGAGGTATGGTTCCACCTCTTTGAGTTCTGCTCCCTAAGCTCAGCCTCCAAGTTCCTCCTTTGTTCAGCCTCTATCTGTTGTCCAAGAGAAAATGTTTGTGGGTTTTTATATACTTTCACCGGTGGATTTATCAATGCATAGGTTGTTGGCCTAATGGCTAGCCCACGAATGTCAAGCCATTGGGCGGCATGAGGCTAGGGATAAAATCCCCATATGGTGTGTTTTGTTTAAGTGGAATGGTCTGAAACTTTATTATTTGGCCGTCGATGGTGTTTGTTGGAACCACTATATGTTTTTAAACTTCAACGGTTAAATATATATATCGACGACTGATGTATTTGTTGCCTCCGGTTACGGAGCCGCTTGTTGGGGGCCTGTCAGGGGCCAACCCACGTGGGCTAGGCGGGTTCGACTCCCGTCGGCTCCACATTATGGCACAACATTTTTTTTGGATGAATGTTGTAACAATGCTACATATATGGTTATATCGTTTGGTGAGGCGGGTCCGTTCCACACGGTCCCGACCCAATCATTTTCTTTTTAACTGCTCTAGTGGTGGTGGGGTTTGGCCACCCGCCACCATATATTTTAATATATATGGTATGTGGAGCGGGGGGTGGCAGCCCGCCCCCCCCCCCCCACACACACACACACAGATATATATATATTATTTATTTATTTTTTTCCAACCACAAATTTTATTTTTTACCGAAATTAAGGGATATTAGATGAATTAGGCATTTGAAAAATTCACCCGCTTTCAGGAGCCAATTTCCATGCCTCAGACTCGTTCAATTTGTAGGATCCTTAAACCTGGTCCACTATCCCACTTTGACCACAACTTTGACCAGCCCTATATTCTTCATACAAACTTGGATTGGAGTGCCATCCACACCTTTGAAATCACGGTGAAAATCACTACGATATGGTCTTGGTTTCACTTCCATTTGACCACTTTTATTTTCGAGCTATTATAAGCCCTCTTTGACTTCTGAGCGTGTTTGGAGCCACCTAGACGAGTCTTCCAATGTGCCCTTTTTCTCCTAGTTTTGGACTTGAGCAGGTAGGCCATTAGAGAAATTTTGAGGTCTAAAATGGGTCTTCTGAGGAATATTATAAAATAATAGTGGGGATAGTAAAATGAAATTAGATTACATCATCAAATTTTAGACAAAAAAAAAATCTATTTTTTCAACTTATCTCCCTACGGTTCTGCTCAAATTTTGAGCGAGAGCACTTGTTGGATGCAGAATTTAATTCCTCATCCAAGGAGCACTCATGTTGCATACTTTTGATGGACCTTGCTACATGATAAATAAGAAATACATGAAAAACTGTGATTGAAATCATGTTTTTCATGTATTTTTCATTTTTCCTATAGCAGGGTCCATCAAAACTATGCAACATGGGTACTCCTTGGATGAAGAATGAAATTACACATCCAACGTGTGCTTCCGCTCGAAATTTGAGTAAAACCATAGGGAGAAGAGTTGAAAAAATAGTTTTATAATTTTATAATCTTTTTAGTTTTTTACTCCATAAATGTTGAATCATCCCTCATGGTTGACATCATCATCTTGAATCCTATTGGTTCTTATTTTGAGTCCCATTTTTTACCTCAAAATTTCTCTAATGACTTGAAGTGTTTCACTGCCTTAAAGGTAGTAAAATATTTTTTGTATATGACTAAGTAATTTATTTTTTCTCCCTTAAAGGCAGAGCTCATAAAAGCGATTGAAATTTCATTATCAAGCTCGCTTTTTGAGTAAGTATAACAACATATGCTGTATCTAAGGAAAAAGTATATAGTATAAAGTCTTTGAAGAAAATTGGGCTCATGAGAGTAGGGGATTCATAAATAATTTGTTTAATTGTACATAAATATTGTTTTTCTTGATTTCCCCACTTAAAATTAGAATTCTCTTTTACCAAATCTTGTATTGGTTTGGAAATTTCTGAAAAATTGGGGATGAATCGTCTAACAAAATTAAACTTTTCTAGAAATGGTTGCAAGGCATTTTTAGAATTTGGAGGTGACATACCATCAATGGTATAGGTTATTTTCGGATTGATCATTATGCCATCTTTAGAAACAATACATCCTAAGAGTTTTACCTCAGTGATTACACACATAGAATTTTTGGGGTTTAAGGAAATACCAGACTTCTTGCATCTTTCAAACACATTTTTAAGGTGTGAAATATGGTCAGATCTTCTTTTGGAGAAAATAGTGACATCATCAAGATATATGACAACAAATTCATTTATTAATCCCTAAAAGGAAATGTCCATCATTCGTTGTAAGGTTTCCCCAACATTAATAAAACTAAAGGGCATTTTCCTATAGGTGAAGGTACCCCATGGAGTTCTAAAAGGAATTTTTCAATTGATCATTGGGAGCTACCATAACTTGGTTGTATCTTGAAAAATATCCAAAAGGGACAATATTTTAGAGCTAGACACTCGTTGTAGGATTTTCTCCATGGGAGGAACTAGGTAATTGTCTTTTTAAGAAGCTTTTTTCAAATTTATGAAGTCAATAAAGAGACGAATGTCCCTGTTCTTCTTCCTTACTAGCACTAGGTTTGTGATCCATTGTGTGTGACGAACAAGGAAATTGATCTTGGCTTCCAAAAGCTTGTTCAATTCACTTTTAACAATAGGTTTGAGGTTTGGATGCATATTCCTCAACTTTTTTTGAAAAGGTTTACTTTGTGGTTTTATGGGGATGGTGTGTTTCATAATGTTGGGGTCAACAATTTTTAGATTGTCATACATCTAAGTGAATACATATTTGCATTCATTAAATAAATGAATGATATATACTTTCCCCCTAGGAGTGAAATTTGTTCCCAAATTCTTATTATGTGGATTTTTTTCCGTCCCTATGTTTATGACTTCATATTGCATAGAGGAGCCATTAGTTATATAATTAAAAAATCTTTTAAATTTGTCTTATAAGTTATAAAAATTCTAGCCTTACAACAAGTTTAATGATAGGGTTTATCAAATAAAACATTTCATACATTGGTCATGGATATTATATCCACGAGAAATTATGGTGGTTCTCTTCATGAGTCAATTCATTGATCACAACATCATGGAAGCTATCCTCTAAGTGAAGGAACTCAATTATCTTTTGATCATCATTAAAAACACGTCAGTTAGTGACATTATCTAGAATAGACGGTCTAAAAATCAGTTCAACAAAAAAAAAAATATAGTTGAAAACCTTCAACATGGATTAGCCTAAATTCTATATTAGCTAGTAAATCAACTTATTGATTTAGAGATCTAGGGATATAATTAATATTAAGTGATGAAAAATTCGAAATTAGATCCCATACCTCAGTTTGATAAGTCCTCAAGTGAGCTGAAACACAATGTATAATATTTCGTATGTGCTTGACAATGATTTCATAATCACCATAGACCCTTAAGCATTTAATTCCAAGGTCAATGACCTTCTGAGTCCTTGAATGAGTGCCTCATATTCTGCAAAATTTTTAGTACACTCAAATTCTAATTTACAAGCAATACAATTTTTATTACCTTTTGGGTCCAAAAGAAAACAGCTAGCACATGCACATTATTTTGACTTGGATCCATCAGAATATAGTGACCATAGTTCATTTTTTCCATTATTTTCAACAAAATTAACATCAATTAAATTTTTATCAGTTGTCACTAATTTATTGACGGTAAAAAATTCATATTGTTGCATAGTATTTGTAAAAGGAGGGGTTTCAACAGAAAAATTACCGAAAAATGAATCAATAGTTAAAGACTAAGTAAACATACTTGGTTCATTAGGACTGTAATTATTAGTAACAACATGTTTCATATATAATTCTATATTTAACTCTTATCTTATTAGGTTCCCCTTTCCAGGGAAACAAAAAATGAGTCAAATCTTTATCCAAATATCCTTTTAAGTGTTGCATCTAATTATGGCCGAGGAATAGACCATAAGCTTCTGGTATGTCTGCACTCACTATATCAATTGTCTAGTGAACTTTATGATCAAAAGATAATCTAATCAAAACATCAGTCAATTCTCCTACCCCTTTGACATTAGTCCTTTCAAGTTATACAATTTTCACCTCAGATGGTTTCATATGGGCATAGATTTTCCTGCATATAGAAAGGGGCATGACATTGGAGGATCCTCCATAGTCAATCATGTGGTTATGTACGTTTCAATTAAATATTTCAAAACTGAGCAAGAAAGGAGGAGATTTCTTCTTTTTTAAATGAGATTTTTTTGAAGTGTGCTTCATAATATGAACATGATCAATTGAATATTTATAAAAACTAGCCACATTCCCACTAGGAGCATATTTGTTTTTACTAGAATCTTCAACAATATGGTTATGAATTTTTTGCTTAGTTATATGAATTTTAAGCATCTCAAAAAAGGTAATATTAGCTTTCAATTTGTTAAGATCTTAAATTGGATCATATTCCAAATTTAAAGAAAAAAAATTAAGTGTGTTACCTAGCTATATTTTGGAGTCCTTTCCCTTATCAAAAGTAGGAGAATCATGATCATTAGCGAGGCCTTTGTTGTGTTTGTTATATTGGTGTTGATTTGCAAAAAATGAATCAGAATAATCTTCAAACAAATTTTCTGAAAAATGACCCATGGTAGTAGAAGGTTAATTTTCATATTCAATTTCATTGTTTTATTCATCCTCCTTTGTCTCATTATCATAAGAGATTTACTCAGTTTCTACAATTATTTCTTGTAAAATATTTGATAAGTCTTCTGCAATGAGGACTTCATTAGGGGGTGAAGATCTGTGTTGGATTTGTTTTTTAAAATATGGTTTAAATTTTGCCCTATTAGAAGTTCCTTCTATTGAGTTTTCTCAAGATTGATGAATTTATTAGTCAACCTATTAAGGAATTTATGAATGCTTTCTAGACCAAACAGTGATTGGTCTTTCTTTTTAACTTGTGATTATGACACTAATTCAAGTTTCTTACTAGATGATGAAGCTTGATCACTTTGTTTGTCGGAATTAAGCTTAATACTGAGTATGTCCTACTCAATAAACAAATCTTCATCGAATGCTGCTTGTAAAGTGACCTTTTGGGCCCTCTTTACCCACATAAAAATCTCACTAGGCAGAGCCTTGACATATAAGCTATTACCCTCAGTTTTCTATATCAATTTGTAGCATTTACTAGGATTACTGATAGAAACAAGTGTATATACAAATCCATTTGAATTTGTGTGTGAAAAATGTAGTAGTCCAATCACAACTCCCAGAACAATGGTTGAAACTATAGTTTATTGTGTCAATTGCAAGAAAAATTGTCCATTTGTCTACTTCCATAGGTTGAACTGTATGATACAGACAAACAAAAAAACTAAATCATATCATACCCTTAGAGGCGTAGACCTGGAAAAAGTATTGTTTGATCTACCAAAGGTTTCCTAGCAGAAATATTGTGCAGACAAATAAGCTATTATTGGTTTGTTGGCTAGTTCCCACATCTGTAACATATATAGTAAACCATCGGAACCTGATTGTGCACATATAATGATAGTTTTCTTTATTTTCATTTATATAGGTATAAAATGAGCCCCCTAAGGAATACTATAAAATGATAGTGGAAATAATAAAATAAGATTAGATTACATCATCAAATTTTAGAGGGAAAAAAGGAAAAAAAATATTTTTTCAACTCGTATTTTCAACTTATCTCCTTATGGTTTTACCCAAATTTCAAGCGAGAGCACTTGTTGAATGAAAAATTTAATTCGCTATCCAAGGATTACCCATGTTGCATACTTTCAATGGATCCCGATACACGAAAAAAGAGAAATATATGAAAAATGTGATTGCAATCATGTTTTTCATGTATTTCTCATTTTTCGTGTATCGGGATCCATTGAAAGTATGCAACATGGGTACTCATTCAATGATGGATTAAATTATGCATCCAATGAGTGCACTTGTTCAAAATTTGAGTAAAATTGTAGGTAGATAAGTTGAAAATACGATCTGAAAAAGTAGTTTTTTTAAAATTTATTTTTTATTTTTTAATCTTTTACCTTTTTACTCCTAAAATTGTGAATCATCCCCCATGGTTGACATCATCATCTTAAATCCTATTGGTTCTTATAAAGTTAATTTTGGTTTTACATTTGTGTTTTGAGGCCCATTTTTGACTTCAAAATTGTTAAGCAATGTTTGTAAATGTGAAATTAAGACTTCGGATTTACCATGACACTAATTAAAATTGTGTATTTACTTTGTATTTCGTTAGTTATTAACATGGTATAAAGATATATTCCAATGAAATTGTTTATTTAAGTTCCATTTTTTGTAATATGCTATTTAGTTATATTATATATACTCCAATAAATCCAAGTTTTTTTCCTTAGCACTTGCAACAATGAATTTCTAAAAAATATTATGGCTACCACTTTCAAAAACTAAGGAATGAGAGTTTTTTTCAAAACCATCGTAGAATGTTTGTCGAAGGATGTTGTGTCATGGGAATACAAGCAATGATTATTGACTTTACACTTGGTTTATATATAAATAGCATTGCAAATATTTTGTGACCATAATTTATCAAATCTAATAAGTTGTTCCAACTAAATAATTATCCTAAATTTAAATCGAATTTATTTTGTGTTGTATGCATTGCAGTCATAATATGCATTAGCTTCTTCCAATGTATAAAATATTCTGATTTTTTATGCTTCTGTAATATTGTAGAAACATGAAAATGATACTTGCGCCTTACTTCCGCAAATGCTTTACCTGTGCATATAGTTTATTTCTGCATGGCCTTTTCCTTTGCGCATAATTTCCCTCTGTAAAGTCTTAAACTCCATAAATTATTTTGCCACATAACACTTCTCCTTATGTACACATTTCCACCTTCGCAGTTGTGCAAAAATTCTCGCTCTTGCACACTTGTTCGATACATATCCGATTTGTATATGAATTCTGCCAAACAAACACTACTCCACACAATTGGTTTCTGATATTTGTCCTTTCTTGCATGCTTTTGCACTCATTGTTGTCAACTATTTCTATGCCACCTATTTTCATTACTAATATTTCGTGGTATAATATTTAGCACTCTATGCTTAATGTTCTATGTGAATTATGCTAGTTGTTATCATTACAAAGCTTTCATGGTATAATATTTAGTGCTCTATGCTTAGTGCTCGATGTGAATTATGTTTAGTACCATATGATTTTCATCGATATGTTAGGTTGATTTTTCCATGTTTTTAGATGCATGGAGTCTATAAAAAAGTTTTGTAGCTAGCTCATTATGTTATGTCATGTTTGCATTTGCAATGTAGTTTTATACATTGTCTTATTATTTTATCAAATTTCCAGATCCTATGATTGGTAAAACCAAATTAGAAATTCGTTTACCTTCACACATAGTTTATTTTTGCATATAATTTTCCTTCACACATGGCTTACTTCCACATAGTATTTAAATATGTACATCATTCTGCTGCACAAATAACATTTGAAATATTTGTGAGTGGAATTTATCAAATTTGATAAATTTCTTCCAATTAGATACTTATTATAAATTTTTTCTAGTTAGATGATTATTATAAAGTTTTTCTAGTTAGATAATTATTCTGAATTTAAACAGAGTTTATTTCTTACTCTCTATGATTGTGTTATATGCATCGATGTCATAATATGCATTAATTAAATTTATGTCATCATGTTACCGGGTACAATTGTGAGCTGGGTCGACTTTGCATATTTTATTAAAGTGGCTTTCCTTCTAGATCAAATTACGCAAACTTCTTTTATCCAACAACCCAATAAACAAACTTGCATTGCTGATGAAATCTAATTTCTCTGGTTAATCACAATCAATGACCCTCACCCATGTGCAAAAGAAGAAGTCTATGTAGAAATGAACTATATGTAGGAGGAAAGATTGTGAAGAAGGCGATATTTAGATTTCCATTGTTATTTATATATAAACAAAGTGAACAAGTGTAGTCTTACTCATTTGGTAATGTCTATAGGCCCATGTTACAAGTGTCTTCGGTTGAAAACAACTTATTAACAATAACATTGGTGAAAGTAAGGGATGTGCCCAATAAGACATGTGCGAAGGTAAGGGATGTATTAGTTAATGGCTATGAAATGAGGATATGTGCAGAGCTAACTTGAATATCAAAACAACACATGTTGCATATGTGAAGGTAAAACACTAAGTTGCACTACTCCGCCGAAAGTGGGAGAAAAATTTAAATAATTAATTTATAATTGTGTGTGGAAGAAGTGTGTGCACGAGGCATCCTTATGTCAATTGCAGATTTCAGGAATATCTTAGAATATGACGATCAGGTGCTAGGGAATATTTATTTTTTGAGTTGCCTCTTTAGAGCCTATATTTCTGACCAAGGAGACCTTGGACACCTCATATTTTCCATATCTTCATTCTCAATTCATGTTATAGTCCCACTAACTTGTTTTCAATCGATTTATGAAAATCCATTATTATCACTGGAAAATCGAATAAGAAAAGATGAAATTATTAAATGTCTGGCAGAAGGATTTATAGGGTTGAGGAACATTAGAGAATATAAAAAAAATTAAAAAACCTCTAAGGTCCAGAGGAAAAATCAAATTGTGCACTCAAGACACTGGCAGAATGCCCCTTTGCGCGCATTTTTCTTCAACAAGCGCGCCTTTGTGCGGCTTTCCCTAAAAAAGCCATGCGGACTTGAGAGTGGTGGAAGTCACTTTCCGGGACCACAAGGAACACTCCAGGAAAATGATCCCACACTTGAGGCCGCCCAAGGATAGTCGCCTAAGCTTCCTTGGGACCTCAAGGGAGCACACAATGGAATCAAGTGGCACACAATGTAATCAACCCCCTCTCTTGGGTCACCATCCATAAATGTACCAAGAGAGGGAAGGAGAATTTGAATTCATCTATAAAATACCACCAAGAGATGAACAAAATGAGAGCACATTGTTAGGCTGGCCAAAATTTCTTTGAAGCAATCTAGTAGTGTGTAATCCAGAGCAGAAGTAGGGAGGGGATTCGGTTGTTGGCCATCCAAAAAATTCAATCCTTTGGAGTAGAGAGAGAGACCTTCCACCAAGCAGCTAGAAGGTAAAAAAATCCTTGAATCAGGTCTTAGAAATCCATAGTTATAAGGGCCCCTTGGCAAGTGTGTAAACATACTATCTTTCATTCCTAATAGCAAACAATAAGAGGGGACATTGATGCCACCATTAGTATTACTGTTTTGTTTGACTCTATGTGAGATTTCGTGTTTATGTTTAGTTTAGTCTTGTTTCTCTTTACATATGCATACTATATCATTATTTAGCATGTTTAATGTTTTATAGCATGTTCACTAACTTGCTAACTCTTTTGTTTATCTGCCTGTGACCAAAGCTTAAGAGGCAACGACCACTCCTCTTAAGCAAGTGTGGATTGGTACACTTGTGCACCAAAACCACCATAACAGGATTGGGGTGGCACTGTGGGAATCATCATTTCCCACAGATGTCATCGATCCTCCTAAAATTCAACTACAACACAAGCTTTCATGTCAAGATGGTATCATACCTTACAACCATTTCACTTTGGTCAAATTCGTCGAAGACCCATGCCATTATAAGCATCTCTTTCAGCAATTCTTACACGGGAAGGTCCCAATCATACACTCATGCATACAATGAGCATTTATATGTCATACCAATCTTACGCATGTGGGTACCAAATTCCACCTATTGTCAAAGAAAAAAAGCCCCTGAGGGCGTCAACAATCGTCGTCATCAACAAAATCAATAGATCACTACCATACTAGTGACACAGACAGAATCTGTATCTGTTAGATATATTTTTTTAGCAAGCCAAAGCATCACGAGCATGGGACATGCCTGCCTTATAGAAAAATTGTATTTATTGTATCATACTATTTCTTGCGGGGTTCCCATAGGACATGGTCACTCTTCGACCCGTTGTAAGGCATTTTCAACTTTTTTCTACATGCAGGTCTCTCTCTCTCTCTCTCCACACAGTACAAAAAAAATAAAATAATGTATTTAGGCTATACATTTCTTCCTAGACCTCACACATTAGGGGGCAACTGTTATCACTGGAAAATTGGACAAGCAAAGATGACATTATTAAATTTCAGGCAGAAGGATTTACAAGGCTGAGGCACATTAGAGAATATGAAAAAAATTAAAAAATATCTAAGGTCCAGAGGAAAAATCAAATTGCGTACTCAAGACACTGGAAGAATGCACATTTGCGCGCATTTTTCTTTGATAGGTATGCCTTCGCGTGGCTTTCCCTCAAAAAGTTGCGCAAACCTGAGAGTGGAAGAAGTCACTTTCTTGGACCACAAGGCACACTCCAAGAAAATGATCCCACACTTGAGGTTGCCCAAGGGCAACCGCTTAAGCCTCCTTGGGACCTCAAGGGAGCACATAATGGAATAAACCCCCTCTCTTGGGTCACCATCCATAAATGTACAAAAAGAGGGAAGGAGAATTTGAATTCATCTATAAAAGGCCACCAAGAGATGAACAAAATGAGAGCACATTGTTATGCTGGCCAGAATTGCTTTGAAGCAATCCAACAGTGTGTAATCCATAGCAGAAGTAGAGAGGGGATTCGGTTGCTGGCCAGCCAACAACTTCAATCCTTTGGAGTAGAGAGATAGAGACCTTTCACCAAGAAGCTAGAAAGTAAAAACATCATTTCATCGGGTCTTAGAACTCCATAGTTCTAAGGGCCCCTTGGCAAGTGTGTAAACGTACTATCTTTCATTCCTAATAACAAACAATAAGAGGGGACATTGATGCCACCGTTAGTATTATTGTTTTGTTTGACTCCATATGAGCTTTGGTATTTATGTTTAGTTTAGTCTTGTTTCTCTCTACATATGCATACTATATCATTATTTAGTGTGTTTAATGTTTTATAGCATGTTCACTAACTTTCTAACTCTTTTATTTATCTGCCTGTGACCAAAGCTTAAGAGGCAGCAGCCACTCCTCTTAAGCAAGTGTGGATTAGTACGCTTATGCACCAAAACCACCAACACATCCATTGACAAAGGAAATTTTTTACAAACAAAACACTTTGGAATGAAACCCTATGTTCTGCCACATCAACTAATGATGTCACTCTTACATTACGATGACATCATCATGCCACATGGATTTGGCCCACTTGTCCACCAAAACCCCAAATATGCTTTCCACATGTCACATGTACATAGTTCCATGTCATCACGAGGATCGAGTTAGCACCCCCTGTACATCACCTTGTTCCATCATCTTGTGTAGCGTGAACCAATATAAAATTAAATTAGGATTTTTTTAAAACTAGAATTAAAGTATGGTAGAGTAGTGTTTTGTGACATGGAAGCCCGACTTAAGTGTTTGTTAAGTCTGTCATTCAATGTACGTTGAAATGAATTTTTGTATGTGTCAGATTTTTGTTGATAAGAGGTGAAGGGATTGAGTAAGTATGTGTTGCTTCTTGTTAGACGCTACTTACATATGTTATGCTTTCATATGTTGTGATGTTGCTAGATTAGAGGGTTTTTGTGTGCATATGACGGTTGAGATGATTTTCTTGAAAATTGTTGTTAAAGATGCATGAAAATGTTATGCTGCAGATTTGAAGGCTAATTTTGAATATTTATTTGTGTGGCTTATATTAATGCATTTTATCTGAATATTTTGAAATTCATTTTATGTATTTTTACTATCCAAAAATTGAATAATTTGAAATCAAAGAGACAACCTTGGAATGAAAAGAGGCAAGATTGTTCATTTCAAATTCTTGCATGGAATACTAACAGAAAACAAACTATATTTATAAAATAAATTCTTTGGAAGGTTGAAATGTTAGATAGTGTGAAATTTAATTGAGTTGTTGTTCGTAAGTTACATGGCATAAAGAGACAATGGTAGAAGAGTAGATGTAAAGAAGATTTGAGGAGGAGAATAAACAAAGACATAGATGGAGGTATGCATAACTAAAAACCAGGTAAACCAACAAATTGTTTCTTTTATGTATCAGGGGATTGTAGTCTCATTTCAAGTTGTAGCTTGAAAAGGAATGGGTTGGAGCCCGTTGAGGTAGGAGCCTCCTGTGGGTTGTAGTCTGCAAAAAATTTATGTAAGTGGGAGTAGGAGATTCCCAATAAGTTGTAGATTGAAAAATATAAAAGAGGTTGCAACCTCCAAAAGATAATTTAATAGAGGAAGTAGGAGCTTTACTTTGAATCACAACGATAAAAAATTTGTGGCTTTCCTCCTTTATGGGTTTCCACTTATATCTAGTTTCCATATGTGTTGATTTTAGGTACCGATTTTATGTT
Source organism: Pinus albicaulis (assembly GCA_034641835.2). Taxonomy (NCBI): domain Eukaryota; kingdom Viridiplantae; phylum Streptophyta; class Pinopsida; order Pinales; family Pinaceae; genus Pinus; species Pinus albicaulis. The sequence goes on from CM076578.1 coordinate 1,682,282,632, forward strand.
TTCATGGAATGTTGTTTATATGTTAAATACGCTCATTATATGGAGTATTTTTTCTCATTGAAAATTTCAAATAAATGTTAAAAAGAAAAGTAAACTAAAAATTGATGTCCATGAATACACTAAATTGAATCATCCCCCCACCTCCTATTAGTTTAGTCAAGTTTCCAACAACAAGCACCACATGTGTGGTATTCTAGGACAAATAGTTATTTGTTGTGGATGGGCTTCAATAAGGGTGATGTTGACTTAAACTTGTACTACATATTGGTTAGGGTGTTGAATTTTTTAGCTATGTCCAGTCTTCATAATATTCTTTTGTATTTGTACTAATGAAAAATGAATTATATTTGTAAAATAAAATTAATAAGAAGAATGTTCTTCATGCTTGCAAGAAAAAGGATTATTTTATATTCAAAATAAAATTGTTATAAGGCTCATTAAGGAGCAAGAAAATGAAATATTTTGAATTTAAATTTTTTCCTCCAAAAAGACCAAGTCCTAAAGTTAGGTCGGCTCCAGCAAGGGACACAACCCTTGGACCTAAGGAAAATATATATATAAGGCATATTCATTCCTCCAAGTGGCCAAGAATAACTTGCTTTTGTGCATATAATCTAAGGAAAAGTTTTAGATGGCTTGAGGTAGCATATAACATATCTCTGAGGTATTGGATTAGTCTCTCTATGGATTGCATATATGTCTCTCTGTGGCTCGCGTATATATTTATATGTGGCTCGTATATGTGTCTCTCTATGGCTCACATATATCTCTCTCTATGACTTGCATACATTTTTTTTTGTGACTTGCATTTATGGTTTATGTTTGAGGCAAAGGGGGCAGAGACACCCTGAGGATAATTTCAGGGACAAGGAGGTCGAGACACTAAGGTTAAATTTCAGAGACAAAGGATTGAGATCATGAGGTTGATTTTATCTAGAAAGAGACTGACTTATGTGGAAAAAATGCAAGTTTTGTAACATACTTAAAGGACATATTGTAGATCTTCTTTGGGAAAATGGAGGGCTAACTTGGTTTTGGAGGTTGGTCATATCATTAGCCAGTTCACTGTGATGTATCTCTTGTTGCATTGATTCTCTAAGGAAAAGGTTGGATGGGTTTTTCCTTGTGGTGGGTTTTCCTAGGGTGATATCTTATGTTCCTTACTTTGGTTACTTCTTCATGGTCATATTGTTATTGTTTTGTTGATGTCTTCTGTATAATTTACTTAATGATGAAATCATGTTAGGGAATGTGAAATAAGATCAATTAATTCATCAAAAGAAATTATCATTATAGAAGACCATGTGAAAATCAACATGGTATCAGATCAAGGTTAATAGAGAAGCCCTGATCTTGAAGAGAATGAAGGACCTATTATGAAGTATACTAATTTCTATGTGAGGAAGAAAATTATATTCTTGATAAAGGGTTTGAAATAGTTTTTTCAATGAAGGACTCCTACTTTATATAGGCCTCATATCTCTATCATGAAACTATGAAGTGACCGAAAATTATCTCAGAAATTGATTTTAGTGATACAAAAACCTTAGACCATTCAAGTCATGCTTTTTTTATCAACGTGTCTTTGTATTAGGTTGAATGAACTTTTTATATGTTTTGATATCCAAGAGATGTCTCAGACCTCAAACTGTGAGCCTTAGTAAAATGTCTCCACTAGTTTTTAGAAGGGTTAACCTCAAGCCGAAATTCTTGTGATTGTCATTTCAAAAAGAAGGAGGTCTTTTGATTAGGTCACAGATCTAGTTCTTATTGAAATAAGGTTAGCTTACATTATAATTATGAAGCTAAAATATGTCTTATGCTTGAATTGTGCTCTATGTGAAGTCAAATTCTTTGGGAAAATCTGAAAGGAGTTCCGATGATTCTCTGAAGATCTGTGGTAAGAACAAGTAGCATTAGCATTGAAGCTTTATTTTGGAAAATGTTTGCACTTACAGGATATGATCTCATGAAGAGAAGCCATTGTGATATGTTACAAAGTACTAAAAGGACTGCCCTATATTTCAATATCCCTTAGCATACCTTGCTAGCAAAATTAGGCAGACAAGAAGCCAATTTCCTTTCCAAAAGGTTTTGAACTTGTTACTTGAACTAAAGGAGTTAAATCACTTTAGAATTATTTGTTTCATTCACAAGAGAAGGACAAAATGTAAGGAGCATACTTGATTGTTTTGGGAGATGACCTGGCTTATTTTGGTACGTATTTTTATAATCTTCATGGGTCTATTAGGCCACAAACTAAAAATTGAAAATCTAAACTTGGACATTTTAGGTATGTATTGTCATAATTCTTTTGGAAGCTAGGTCTTGACATATCTGATGTAAGACATGAAAAAGTTCTTATGGCAAGGTAAAATGACCCTATTGGTGTAGTATTTCAAGTAAAATATGAGACCTATATGATGATATTGTAAAGCATGTTCAAAAGAATCATATACAAAGAGTCAAGTTCTTCAAGTTTTTGAAGGCAAAATTCCTTCTCAAAAAGATGAGCTTGGTAAGATTTGAAGAAAGCTTGTATGCAAGAATTGAATCGTTGAATATTTGAAGCATCAAATATAAATATTTTGGAATAATTGCACTAGCATGAAGAAGAGTTAAACACTAAAATAATCTCTCAAGGAACATGTAATTTGGTAGACCTTATGTGTTTAACTTGAGAGGATCAAATCTAGTAATAATTAAGTATGATGGGTATTTTAAATGATGAAATTTACTCCTTGCACATTGTAAGATCAATCATTGCCGCTATAATGACTTGAAGAAGTCAAGATATTTAACTAAAGATGATTGATATATGAAAACATGTTAGATTTAGGGTTTTTAAACCCTAATATCCTTAGGGGCCTTTGAAAAAAAACCCTAGGGTTTATGAATAAAACCTAGGATTGAATTTTTCCGCTGAAAATAAATGACATCAAGATGGTGACGTGGATAAGGTGCAAGCTGAATGCAAGGAGTCTAAAGATTGGATATCCTCTCAAAATATATGTATCTTATATCTCTCTTTCATTATTATTACTATTTTTATTATTTAGATAGTCTCTTAATTTATTTGCTTGATTGTGATTGTTCTTCCCTGGTGTCCATGTAAGGATTGCAGGTACACTATGAAGGTTTCCAAAGCCTTGGTAGCAGATGGAAGAACAAAGAAAAGCTATAAGAAAGAGATATTTGTGATGCGATATACTGTAATGGAGGAGATCTAGACTCAGAGAGAACAAAATTCCCTTGATATATAAAAAGCATGATTGGCTGGAAAGAAGTACAAAGCGAAGAATTACCTCAAAAAAAATCTATAAAGGAACATCTTGTCAGGTACACTTATGTAAAGATCATGTTTCTTGATGAAATAAGCGAAATACCTCAAGATGGTGAGGTGCATAAAGAAGTACCACACTTGTGAGTAGAAATGAAGGTTTGTACAAGCTCCTCAGAGTTGATGCACTCAAATTGGTGATTGATCCTACATGAATTGTCAAGCTCATATGTTAGAGGGAGTTACATTGACTGGAAGATTTTATCTAGAGGGAGAACTCAAATATTCTCTTGAAACTATTGATCATAATCAAAGGGAGTTGAGCTCATGTGAATGATATTTACTAGATATATGATAGCATCAAGAGCAGAGGGAGAAAATCAAGATCTTCTAGGGTTGAAAAATCAAGAAAGTAGATCAGATTATGATTGAACTAAGGCATGTAGCTCAAAAAGTGTGGAAGTACCAACATGGTACAATTGGTCATAAAAAAATAGAAATGTATAACTGCATGAATTCAACTTGGACAAGGAGTGTTGTAAGGAACGGATAAAGTTTGTATATTTCTTATGATCTCGTGGATGAGCATGAAACAAACATATGTTGCACTCATAAGTTGAGTATGTTGTAGCATGAAAGGAAAACAATATGACTATATCTTGTAGTATTGATTGACCAAGTACATGCAATAACATGATGACAAGTCAAGGCACCTTGAGACCTAGTATCACTATGTTCATGACATAGTGTAGAGGAGATCAATAAGACTCACGTTATATCTCCACTGATGAGTAAGCAACTGATGTTCTGATAAAGCCATTGCCAAGAGACAAGTTCATGTACTTCAGAGACAAGTTGGGGCTCATGGAGATTACCCCTCTCATTAAGAGGAAGTGCTAATATGTCTGAAACATGGATGGAAATTCTACTGAAAGGGAGAATGGGTCCAAAATACATAGAGGGATCAATAGGTAGATTTGAGTGAGTGTCTCTTGGAGGAGGACCCTAATCACACACTAGGTATGGTGGAGTGAGGTCCTTCAACATCTTGACCTTGATCACACACTAGGTATGGTGAAGTGAGGTCCTTCAAGCATCTGGATCCTGATCACACACCAGGTAGGGTGGAGTGAGGTCCTGGACCCTAATCACACACCAAGTATGGTGAAGTGAGGTCCTTCAACATCTGGACCTTGATCACACTCCAAGTATGGTGGAGTGAGGTATTGGACCCTAATCGCACACCGATTAGGGTGGAGTGAGGTGATTTCAACATCTAGACCCAATCCCCAACCAGGAAGGGTTGAGTGAGGTCTTGGCCCAGAGTGCTCACCAAGAAAGGCGAGTGCTTGCCAATTGAGGGTATCAACATTTTGGCCTAGGAAGAGGCCATGGGATTTGAGGACCCATCAATATAGAGGAGTGAGTCTTGATATGTTGATGACATTTCCATGGGTATGGTACTACCTCGAATATGGCCACTAGAGGACACTGACGGTAGATAATGACACTGATAATAATATGATGTTGATGTAGGTCAAGGGTGTTGACCTAGATGATGAATGAATTATACCTTTCAATTATCACAGTTACAACACCATTCAAATTTTTGGCGTACACTCAATTTTAGAGCCTTCATTGGCATTGTTCATTATCGTCGCAAAATTTGAAACTCATTCCATGTCTTTTCTTGAAGTGTTTTGGTCCCTTTTAAGTTAGGAAAATTGTCGTCTTTTCGCATGTTAGTTGTCACATAATGTATATTAGCATGTTATGGTAGTTTAAAGAGGTCGTCTTTGTGTAAATAAGTTGTTATAACAAAGTAAACACTCGTCGCACTCATGTTCAAATTTTTAAGCACTGTCGCACAACTGTCGTCATAGTCGTCACAAAGTGTATCCTAAGTGTCACACTTTTCGTAACTTGTCGTAAAACAGTCACATAGAGGGAAATGCATTGTTAATGTGCCATGGATAATCTATATTGCTGTGTCATCAAGTATTCTAAGTGTGTGATCACAATCGATGTCTTATCACTGTTCACATCAGTCTCACTGATCCCACACACAACCATTTTTTGGAAAAGCTTCATGATAAAGCAACCTAACTTCACCCTGCCTCCCTGAACTGTGAATTGTGAAGTCTCGGTCCTCTCGTTGTGACCTTTCCTCTTGGAATTGTGAAATACACAGTTCTTGCCTCTCAGGACTGCTCCATTGCGTAATTTCTGTGCTCAAATCCCGACCTTGACTCCCAGAATTGTGCAATTCCTCCTCCCAATCTAGCCCTAATTTCACATTACACGGTCACTAGACTCAAGCTCATTCCATTGAGCCTATGAAATACGCAACTACGCAATGGCCCAACCTCCCTTGTCTCCCAAAAATGCACAATGTTCATTCAATGCCCATATCCTTAGCCTGTCTCACTAACTCCCAAAACTGCACAATTTTCTCCCTCAACCCATCCTGAACTGCGCATTGTGCAATCTCAAGGCTCAAGAATCCCCCCTTGGCTTCTTGAATTGCACAATCACTGAGCCCCTTTCCTAGCTCTCCATCTGGTTCCAGCTTAGGTAATGGATCAATATGCACAATCTTAGACTAGGGGGTTTTCGGAATGATGTCGTCTTATCACGAGTGACTTGCAGAAACAAGTACTTTATCATGCCATGGCGAGATGATGAAGAAAGAGGTGAAGGAGGGAAGCATGCTGGAAGACACTCTTGTAGCTAAGTTTGCAAGCTAATCAATCAAGAGAAAGAAAAGGGATACCAGTTTGCAATCACTGTGCAAGACTCAATATCACTGAAGATTCTTTATCACCAAGCCATGCAAAGGTGAAAAGAGACGCATTCTAAAAAATACACTCAACACACCACAACAACAGTGGCTTGAAATTTCCATATCATCAAGTAGTCTATGTTAGCAATGTCATGTCATTTCTTTTCATGAGTGGTTACATGCCACACCATTGTGGCTAATGATGTAAAATATGTCTCAGAAATGTATTGTAAAGTGAAATTCCAAAGTAAATGTGTGGAATATGAAGAGTCATGTAAATTTGAAAAGTCATAGGAAGTCAAACAGTCATGAGAGTAGATGAAGAGTCAAAGGATGGTGAAGCATAACCTCCTCATTGTTATATATACCCCCTCATTGTAAGAGCAAAGGAATTTTCACCTTAGCTCCTCCCACAAAGCATTAGAGAGATAAGCTAGTTCTTTTGGGGAGCAAGGAGTGGCTCCAATGCTCCACTACTGGAGCTAGTGATGTTCATTTTATACATGTGTCTTAGATGTTTTACTTAATAAAAGAAGCGTTCAAGGCCAACACATTCTTCATGCATGGATTATGAATGTTTGTAAGACTATTTTGTGTATGTTTGTATTTCATGTTTGCTTTCACATGTGCTAAAGTAGTTGAACTATTTCAGTTATTTTAGCACTTATATTATTGAGAATGTGCTATAATGGTTGTTATTGGTGTCCCATCCTTGTGGACTACTCCATAGGATATTGGACAAATCTCTCTCATTCATTCGTTGTAATGACCGTCGCATCTCTTGTGGAACATTCCATTGGATGCTAGACAAATCCTTTTGGTTTGTGTGCGTCTCTTCTTGGGTGGTACTATTGCCTCTCTCTTAGAGGCTCACTTTTCTCACTCCCTTCGTAGTATAAGAACTTGGACACATCTACAACTAAATACTCACCAAGCACACCTTCTTTATTTTAGAAGGCACCATTACATCCCTCTCTCCTGCTGACAGTTAGAGCCAAGGAAAATCTTTAAGAATTTGGCAAGCAGGCCATATTTCGGATGGGATTCCTACACCAAACGGTGTGAGGTCTAATTGGGACATCATATCGGGGATCACCTCTGAACATTGGCAAATCCAACACCATCAAAATTTTTCGCACTAGGAGGGAAACCGATTTTTTATGGCTAATAACCTCACCAACCCCAATATCACATATTTTGGTCAAGGAAACAACATTCACAACACCTCCCCTACTTGTGTTCCTGAAGTTGGTGACCCTTCTCAGCCCAATCTTGTACAAAATTGTGAAATATATTACGATCATATTTGGGCCATCCGTCCCATAACCTGCCAGTTTGAAAAATCTATTGGATTGATTTCGAGAGTACACAACCTTCCATTTTTTTCAAAAAAGAACCCAACCACCCCTATGGGGATTTTGGTTTCTACTATTGAAGATTTGGTTTTCACCACCCTTGAGGAATTAGAAAACTCTATGGAGAATGCAGAAAACTCAAAAAAACCTCCACTTTCCAACGACGATGAAAAATATAACGTTGTACTCTCAAACAATAATTTCTGCAGGTTAGGCAGTAAAGAGGAAGAGGAAGAGGAGCCATCAGATTCCGATAAAGAGGAGGAAAAATATGAAGACATGGCAAAACAAGATCTGGATTGGATGTCTCAGGGTCCACTTGCGCTTCCAGGTGCTCTACGCAAAATTCCAAGGCATCTGGAAAACCTCCTGATGAAGTACGACCCTGACAAAACAATAACGATGGAGGAACATTTAGACAAATTCTACCTACACCTACAAATTCTAGAGGTACACTATGATGAGGTTGCATGTAGAATTTTTTTGTGCACATTAGATGGAAGAGAATCTTTATGGTGTTGGGGTTCCCATGTTTTGGCCAGATTGGCAAGACCAAAATATGAGACAACATCAAACCACTTTCAGACCTCAGGATCTAGCCCTCCTGGGTCCAGAGAGGGATCTCTCTATGTTATATCAAGGTGTATATGTCTTTGAAGCTCAAATGTTAAGATGTTAGGCTAGTTATAGGCACAAGGTTTGTTTGTTTGATTTGTTTGGTTTGTTTGGTTTGGTTGCTGGTTATCAGGGAGGAAGGGTTCAATGTAAGACAGAGCTGAGCAAAGAGGGATATGGCAGAGGTGAAATGTTCCAGGAAATATTCAAAACCATTGGGCAATGGATTCAGGAAAGGATTTTCTTACTATCCAATGTGCAAGCTTTCAATTGGGCTAGTCATCTAAAACATAGGATCTTAAAGACAATTGTATGATATGGAAAGGTAGGAGAGGAGGAGATAACAAAGATTCAGAGCACAAAGTTAAAGACCAGCTGGTCGCACAAGGATCCTAGTGGACAGGGCTAACTCTAATCCCTAGTGTTCCCAAATATTCCAACTAAATCCATAACAAGAAACATCTAAGAACTAAATTCATTTAATTCATACATCAGAGAGTAGGCAATAACATCCACGACACTGGTTAAACCAACTAAAATCATTTCTTAAATAATACATTCAGAAGAGAAACATTAATGGCAAGGAGAGCAGAAACATAGGGTACCTAACAAGGGTAAATCCTATGCCAATATTCTGATGCAAGCCAGTAGAAACGAAATGAAATGAATGTAAATACAAAGATAGGAAAACATCACCGCTGCTTCAGATCAGGATCCAAAGAAATGCGCTTGTCATATTAAATAGCAATACCAATAAAGTACAACATTGCCAACAGCTGAATACTCAGTTTGAAATCATCTTCTTCAACCTATCTTACAACTTTACACAGAAACTGTGTCTCAAAAGAAACTACTTGCAGTTCTCTGATAACTGATCAACGACCTTTTACAATGAGTTTCTTCATGAATTTATAGCTCCGGAGGAACAGAGGGGGTAGGTGAAAAACTAAAATGCAGCATTAAAATTTTGGAAGAAAGAGGGCCGAAGCCCATTCTATTTAAATCATGTGCATTAATCTCTGGTGTTTTTTGGGTGAACGAATGATCTTCTTCAGACTTCAAATTAATCTGATATGACTCTGATGTACTCTGAATGATGTACTGTGTAGTACTCTGGTGCATAAAAAAAATGACTGAAATGACTGCCATGCTTGTCAAACCAATGCCCTGATAGCTTTGGACTGTGGTTAAGGCGGAAACCTTCAGGAACACGGTAAATAATGAAACTAATTTGGGCGCTTCGTCCTTTGGGACAATCTGCTGATGTGAAAACCCTGATATACATGAATTTCTGCCTGATGTACCTTCTGCATGCTCCATGGGATCATTGATCTGGTGTTTTGCCTCTAAACCGCTGTATTAAGGCTCAAAACCTTCAACACTGAACGCTGAAATCCTTGATCATTAGCTGGTTTTTCTCCACTGCTCCATAAATGTCTCGATCTGCAAAATCTGGGCTTTAATGGTGCTGGATAGGTTTTTTGTGGAGATTGAACTTTCCTGGGATAATATTTATGTCGCCGCTACCTTTACGAGCATTTCTCTGTGGTACTAGCTTCCAGATTTAATTCTGTCTACGCAACATGCCATTGAAGTAGTACATATGAATCATGGCAGTTTTTCGCCTCTAATAGCCCTGCAAAATACAAACACAGGTTAAGAAAACAATGGGGGGTCGAATGATGTGGATGACTGTGAGGACGACAGTGGGACTATAGACGAATGGCAAAAAAACGCAGAGGAGTGGCGGGGGAGTGCTCTGGTGGAAGGTTGGCGGAGCGCAAAGGAAAACTAACGTGAAAAACCTTAAAATTGACCCTTTGAATGAATATACAAAACGGGAGGGGCGAATGTACGGTGAGACACGTGGAGGTGACATGGTGGGACCAGGCGACGACGGAAAAGTCAACAGCGGGGAAAAAAATTTGGACCATTAGATCTCAGAGGAGATCGATGGTTGAACATGCGGTGGAGGACGACGAACGGTGGGCCAGGAGTACGGCGACCATGGATTAAACCCTGCGCAACTTTGTTGAGAGATGACCATAGGATGGGCAAGGGCAGATCTGACGGCTGATATGCATATCGCTGCGCGTTCTGTACCGAAAGATAACGTGCGATGGGCAATCGGTTTTGAAATCGTATAGGAGCCACGCGTCGAACGCTGTATGGAATTGCTGGGAAATGGGAGAATACCGCCTACCGCCCAAAAGTGGTGCGATAGATACCACCGGGTTTATGGATAGTGCGCGACAGGGATCACAGGGGTGGGTACACTCCGAACCATCGATCTGGCAGGTAAAATGAACGACGATGGCGCGATCGGGGGTTTGAGCGGGGGAAACATGAACGCTGCGGGATTTAACGATCGCCGTCTGATCTACCAAGATCAATGGCTAGGAACGCTCCCGATATACATTGGAGATTAGCGCCTTCGGGGCTAGCGCTCGGTCATAGCGCTGGGTTTTGTGGGGGAAGGTGCGGGGGCTAGGCCAAAAGGGGCTAGGCCCAAACCATGTAGAAAATATGATTTTTGGCTCGTTTTAAAGCATTTTAAGGCCAGCCAAGGGCAACGATAGGGGAATGAGGGGGATTTAGGCATAAGAAAAGGGAGTACAGATGTTTTAGAGGGGATTTTTGGGATGAAAAGGGGGAAATTAGGGGGAAGAAAGGGGACTTTGAGAAAAGGAACAAAGGGGTGAAAATGAAGCATTTTGCAAGGGTATAAAGGGCAGAATGAAGCCTTTAGGAGCATAATTCCTTATCAGCAAGGCCTATTGACTCAGAACAACAGAGGGAAACAGTCACAAGGCAGGGAACTTGAGAAGGCTGCAAGGATGATGTGTTTACAAGGGAAATGCATTCCTTGCAGGCTTATAAAACAAATTAGCCCCTTGCTTGCTTGTCAAGGAATTTATAAGTGGCTAACAGTGGCTCCACATGGGGATGGCTTCTTCTTGAAGGAGTCAAGAATTCAGAGAATAGATCTTTGGTGTAGACCAGATGCCCGCTGCTTTACACATCCCTTCTTTGATTTTCAGCTGCCACAGCATGAAGACATTACATCAACAGAAAAACTTTCCCACCAAACTACCTACCCTTCCTACAATCCTAACGTTTTTTCTTCTTCTAGGGTGCATTTGAATTAGTAGACCCTTTACATCATTTATTTTTAAACAGAAAATAAACCTATTCTAATTCTATCCTTATTGCTCCATGAGACCAGATTAGACTGTTGGTCTCATATGTTTCTCTACCTAATCTAATGTTTGCTGGGATTACACTGTCCAGCAGATTTCTTCTCTACATTCTACGACAGAAATTGAAAAACAGCCAAGCCAGGATTAGACTGTCTGACTTGCTGTGGGTCCAAGGCATAAAGACAGTTGCACATGGACAAGATTCGTAGAAAACTGAAAAAAAAATTGTGAAGGCTTGAAATCTGAACTTGAAGTATCCTTCCTTATTAGTTGTGACTCAAGTTTTGAGCATGTTAGAGTCACTCCTTTTTTTTATTTCAGCTCTGGTTTTGGGCATGTTAGAGCTGATTTTTCTTTCTTCTTTGCTGGTCCAGATTTTGAGCACGTTAGGACCAGCTGTCTTTACTTTCTTTGGCTCAGGTTTTGAGCTTATTAGAGCCAATCTTTTGCACATTAGAGGTTAATTTTTTGAGAATGTATGAACCTCTCTTTTCCTCTGTTTTTGAAACATTTTCTCTTTTTCTTGAAAAAAAAAACTGCAATGGTATGTACAATGGAATTGAAACTAGAAATTGAAAATCAACAGAAGTAGTGTTTGAGCATCCTTCCATTGACAGGACCCCCGAACAGATCTGTACCATCTAATTCTTGTAGGAAGAAGGCATTTGGACCCACAGTGGCCTGGATGATGTATGGACCTTGCCATAGACTGTCAAACTTGCTGTGCTTTCCTTTATCCTCTCTTCTTGAGTCCCAATTCAGAACTTTATCTCCAATTTTGAAATCAACAGCTTTGGTTCTCTTGTCGAACAACCTCTTTATATGTTCCTGAACCTTCACTTCTCTGTTGTAAACCTCTTCCCTTGTTTGCTGGAGATGAATTGTCTGGTTTATCCTCCTCACCATGCTATCTTCTTCTGTTTGTATCTCCTGGACCAGCTTGATCACAGGTACCCCAAGGCTGGTAGGAAATACTGCTTATGTACCATAAACAAGCTGAAATGGTGACATGCCTATGGATTTTTTTGTTGTAAGCCTGTCAGCCCACAAGGCATGCACCAACTTGTTATGCCATGACTTTTTGTTCTCTTCCAACATCTTCTTGATGATGATCACCAGGCTCTTGTTTGATGATTCATCTAATCCATTACCTTGAGGGTAATAGGTAGTTGAATGACCGAGTGCTATTTGATACCTGTGACAAAATTAAACCATTTTCTTGGATCCAAAAGCAATAGCATTATCAGTGATTATTTTCCTTGGGCAACCAAACCGAGAGAGGATATGACCTTCTAGGAAACTAATGATGACTGAATCTGTGGCATTCGTAGTGGGTATGGCCTCTATCCACTTAGTGAAGTAGTCTGTGGCTGTTAGGATCCATTTGTGTTGTGCAGAAGAAGTAGGGTGAATCTCCCCTATGAAATCTAGGCCCCATTGCAGAAAGGGACCTTCAACAGTGATGGGTTGTAGAGGTAGAGGAAGGAGCTTTCTTTTGCCTTCAAAAATCTGGCATTTGTGGCAGGCAATTATCATCTTATGGATATCATTGAAGAATGTGGGCCAATAATAACCAGCTCTGAGTATTTTCTTTGCAGTGGTTTTCCAACTTAGGTGGCCCCCACATTCTCCAGCATGGAATTCTTGTTTAATCCTCTCTGCCTTGTCTTCAGGCAAACATTTAAGCAATATGCCATTTGGGTTCTTCCAGTATAAACAATTATTCAATATGAAGTAGCTTTTGACTTTTAGCTTTAAGAATCTGGCCTTAGTCTTTGACAGTTCAGGTGGGGCATTGAGGCGTGTAAGCACATACATAATGTTAGAATACCAAGGAGAGCTTTGAAAATTTTCCTCAACAGTGGGATTAGGCAATTCTTGTTGCTCATCCAAGGTGTTTACCATGTTGATGTCTAAGGCTTGTAAGTTTGATTCAGCCATTAGTCGAGCTAAGCCCTGACCTTTAATCAGTTTGGTGGGTTTTATCTCAAGGTCGTATTCTAAGATCACAACAATCCATTTTCCCCTTTTCCCATCTAGGTCTTGGGACAAAATGTCTTTAACCACTATATTTGGCACATAGGATATGGTGTGGGAATGCAATATGTACACCCTAAAGTCTTTCAAGGCCTTTATCAGAGCATAGGCCTGTTTCTCCATTATGTTGTATTTCAAGGGTGCATCCCTTAGTGCTTTGCTAAAAAAGGCAATTGGCTGTTCCATTCCCCTTGTGTTTTTCTGCAGCAAGACTACAGCCACTATATGCTTGGAGGCAAATGAAAAAATCAGGAAGTCTTTTGAGAAATATGGGCTGATTAGGAAAGGAGCCTGGGTGAGTGCAAGTTTTACTGATTTAAAAGATTTCTTAGCTTCGATAGTCCACTTAACTCCTACACCTTTCTTCAGCATATTAGTCATATTCCTAAGGTGTTCAGCTAGATTGGGAATAAACCTCCTAAGGAAGTTAATCTTCCCAATGAAGGACTGTAGTTCCTTGATGTTTCTTGGGTGTGTGATCTGTAGTATTCCCTCAACTCACTGCGGGTCTATCCTAATTCCCTTCTCAGATATAATGTGGCCAAGAAGTTTTCCTTCTTGCAGTCCAAATACAGTCATTTTAGGATTTAATGACAGACCAAACCTTCTAAATTTTTCAAACACTTTCCTCAGATGTTTTAGGCGTTCTTCTTCAGTCTTGGAATAGACTGTTATGTCATCTAAGTAAATAACAATGAAGTGCCCTATCTCATCTGAAAAATATATATCCATTGCTATTTGGAAGGTTGCCCCAGCGTTCATCAATCCAAAAGGCATCTTCACATACATAAAGGTACGCCATGGAGTGGTAAAGGTTGTTTTGCGCTGGTCTTCTGGGATTACTAAGACTTAGTTGTAACCTAAAAAACCATCCAACAAAGAAATCCTTTTTGAGCCTATTACCCGCTGTAGAATGTGCTCCATCTTTGGCAAAGGGTAGTTGTCCTTGAGTGAAGCTCTATTAAGATTTCTGAAGTCAATGCATAATCTGATCTCACCCATTTTCTTTCTCACAACCACTAAGTTTGATTCCCAATCAGAGAACCTCACAGGCATGATTATACCTGCCTCATACATCTTCTTAATTTCTTTTTTTACTGCAGGCAGTTGCTTTGGGTTTATTCTGCGAAGTTTTGTCTAAAGGGCTTTTGATTTTCTTTCAAGGGTATTTTGTGCCGAATGATGTCTGTGTCATAGGCCTTTAAGTCTTCATAACTCCAGGCAAACACATCAATGAATTCCTTGAACAGGTCAATGTATTTTTTCTTCATGTCTGCAGGTAAAGACTTAGCCAGTTTGATCCTTTTGGGTTTGTCTTCAGTGTCTATGTTGCATTCCTCTACATCAGAGTCTGCATGTTCTATAGTGGGATTTTTGGCTACATCATCAAAGTCAAAAAGGTCTTCTAAAGGGGCTAGACCTCAAGGTATGTTCTTATCTTTGGTCTGCAACACCTCTACTTCTTCACTATCTGCGTTTTCACATTTTCCGTCTGGAATTCCAGTTTCTTCAGTTACAGTATTTATTTCTATGTTACAGGGTGGGGTTTCTTCGTCAGAGGATTATTCACTTAGGCAGCTGTTCTCAGATTTAGAGTCTGAATCAGAAAATTCAAACTCATTCCTTCCTATTAGGAAATCCTCAATCTGTTTATCACCTTCAAAAACCTGCCAATATTTTTCATTGTCCGGCACTGCAGGTCTGAATTTGGTCTGAATGATGATTTGCTGATCACTGGGAGTCCTAGGATATGAACTAGCTAGGCAAGATAATCCGTTTGCAATGACATTTCGACTCCTAGGAACAAACACTAATTCGTATTCAACAAATGTTTTCAATAAATCCATAGTGTCATTCCTGTAAGCTCTCAGTCTAGGATGTTTCGCTGTGTATTCACCATTCACCTGTTTAATAATCAGCTCAGAGTCCCCATGCACCGTTATCCTACGAGCTCCTAATTTTCTCAACATGTTCAGGCCTAGGATAAGAGCCTCGTATTCTGCAACATTGTTTGTACATTTGAAGTGCAGGTTGCATGCATGGCTCTCCGCGTAATCGCTCTCTGTGTTATGTATCCACACTCCTGCCCCAACAGTTCTTCTTGTGCAGGACCCATCGAAAGTCATTTCCCACAGGGGTTCACTCTCGTTTTTGTTATCATTCTTTTCCCTACAGCTGGGTTTGCCATTATGTTGCGTTATAGGGTCTGCACTAGGCTGTGGGTTGTTTAGTTTTTTGTTATGGATGTGGAATTCAGAGAGGTGACTGGCTGGCTGACTGCATTATGTGTTTGGTTCACTTAGCATTGTTGTTTCAGTGCACTGTTCAAAGTTTCCTGCGTCTTCCTCCTCTGAGTCTAGGGTAGCCATTATGTTAAAATCCATTGGCTCTGTTTCATCATGTGTACCTTTGCTTGTATCTACGTTTTCAGATTTCGATGCCTCCAACGATTCATCATTGCAGAAGATAAAGGAATCCAGGTCTGTATGTACAAAGTATAGAGGAGAATTTTCAGGCTTTTCAAGGCTACTAACCAGGAATTTCATTTGTGATTCCCTATACAGTCTTCTAAGTTGGCCAAAGATTGGGATTGTTGCATAAACCCCATCCATCTGCATTATTCCTTGTAGCTTGGCTCCCCATGATCTTGATAATAACATGCCATACTTGGGTGGCACATCTGCCACAACAACATCCATGACCATGCATTTTGCTGGAATCTAGGCAAGGCTCACACATAAATCTTTGATCAGGCCAAGACACTTTACTCTACTAGAGTCAAATGAATATAGGTCTTTATAGGGACGGGTTATCTCTAGGCCTAATCTTTCCATCATTACTTTAGGCATCAGGTTGTGTGATGCTCCAGAATCATGCATTGCATTGTGGAGAATCTTATCATGGACATTAAAACTGATATAAAAAGGGGGCACTACCCCTTCCTGAAACTTTCCTTCTATCTTTGGACCAAACAGAAGGGCAGGTTGATCATCACTCAGATTTACAGTGTCACTATTCTCACCTAAATTCAATACTTTCAAAATTTGGCCTTTATATACATCCTGAGTGGCCAGCTCAGAGAGTGGAACAAAGATTTTGATTTTTGCAATCTCACTCTCCAAATTGAAAGTGGACTGACTCTTCAGAATGTTCAAGTCTGTTTTGTTAGCCACTGCTTTAGTGGCTGAATCAGTGTGCTGATTCTCGCTATGTACGGTGTTCGTGACAGTTTTATCAGGAGCATTAACCATTATGCTAGTGCTACTATCTGGTTTACCTTGTGTATCAGTGTTTTGGTTGTCTTTTTCTTTGTTCTTCCCAGAACTCTCAGCTGCTGCTTTGTTACCTCCAACAGTTGCTTTAGAAGTTTTCTCAGGCCTTTTCTTCAGGGTGACCTCAGAAGCTTTTGGTTTGGCCGTTTCTTGGCTCTTTTTGCTTATGAGTTCATATTTTTCTCTGACCTGCATCATGGCATTTTCAAATCCTAATTTGTAACCCTCAGTTTCTGCCCATTCCTCATCCCAACCAGAGGGTGAGGGCTGTTCTTCCTCTGAGTAATAGTTATGGATTGAATCCTCTGTTTCAAACATGTTTATTGTATTCCCTCCATACTCTTCTATGATCCCTTCATATTCATCAAGAATTTTTTCTTGAAATGGGGGAATGACTTGCTGATCTGATTCTCTTTGTCTGCTGGAAGTGTTATTGTTCCTTCTAAAGTTTTGGTTTTGGTTTTGGTTCCTATTTTGGTTACTGACTGAGACAACCATTTTTTCTATCATTTGTTGTAACTTTTCCACATTTTTAGACAATTTATCATAATTTTGGTCAGATGAGGAGGCTACATTGTCATCTCTGTATGTTACCCTCTTCTCAGATCTCAGTCTCGCTCGTTTCTCAATCAGATTTGCCTCTATGTTCACTGCTCCTTTTTGCATGTCCTCCAATGTGTTGTACTCTTTATCCCTAAGCTCATAGGCCATGTCAGCATCAAAGCCTTCGGGGTATTTTTCCAGAGCCATGCCTTGTGGAGGTTTCATATGTGGAGGGAGGGCATTGTAAATGCTGTTAAACCTTGTTGTGTAATCATGGACACTCTCTCCTATATTTCTTTTAAGGCTCATGTACTCTGCTAAGAGCTGGCAAGGGTTGGCCTTAGCCTCCCATTTGTTTATGAAAGTCTGATATAAAGCTGGAAGATCATTGATGCTACTTGGAGGTAGGCCCTTAAACCATTTCTTCACATCACCCCCCAAGCTTTGGGCAAAGATTCTCATTTTGACTGAGCCCCAAGTTTTGAATGAAGTGTATATCGGGAGGTGTAGATGGAGGGGTCTGTCTATTCCCAAGGTGTCCACCACCTTGAAAGGGTGAACCAGGGAGGTCAAGGTCCGGCTGGTCTAAGATATTGAATGACCTAGTTCTAGGTAATCTATTAGGTAAGTCTAGGTCAAGGTGAAAGTGTGATAGAGCTGTAAGATCTTCTGGTGCAAAGTTAGCTCTATGGATGTGGCTGAAAATAGTTGGTCTTTTAGGTGTAGGAGCTCCTTTGAGGATACTCTCAGGGTTGTCAACTATTTCAGGTGGGTCTGGGTTAGGGTAGGCTCTTGTATGAATGGTTCTAGAAGCAAAAATGTTGTTTTCTGACCGAGTAACTTAACCCTGCTTGTTACTACTATTGTGGTTGATGTTGTGATGGAGGTTGGTCTCCCAGTGAAGTCTAATGTGAACCAAGATAATCCGCAGGCCTACTGATCACCAGTGGAGTCTTTGAAACGTTTAGGGAATATGGAGTCACCAGGTGGAAAGGTTTAGGATGCTCTTGGAGGGTACACTGTCCACCACAGTGCTTATGAGATGTCCCCTTTCAGGGATATCTTCCAAACACAGCAAACTCTAACCAGAGATTGACTCGGAGGGAATTTACCAGATGTGTCACCTCTGAAAGAGTGTGAGATCTGGAGGCTACCTGGCCCTTTCCAGACTCTGTCCGAGAGTATGTGTTACACAGCAATTTGTCACCGTCCCTGCAATTCCCTGTCCCGCACATTGGAGGGCTTATTTCGTGACCTGTGAGCAATGACATGATCTGAAAACACTTTCATGGCATTCCCCTAAAGACATCTCCTTGTGAAAAACCCTAAAAACACCCCTTTTTGCATTGGCACGGGGAGCCAGTTCATTACGCGCACCAATGGGGGAAATCATTCAAATAGGGTGCGCCAATTGGCGCTTTGTCTCAGAGTTGCACTCGCGCCAGCCATTTTAAGGAGTGTTTTTTTAAAAATAAATGGCGGAATTTTTGTCCTAACCAATTCATAAACTGGTATCTAATTTGAGTTGGGTGGTTTGGCTCCGGATCTCCATGTAGAGGAAGTGGTTTGCCACCTCTCATGGAAGCTTCCTTGAGGATAGGGCCAATCCCATGATTATATGGATCCCAACTCCCCTTCCTCCATCTATAAAAGCTTGCTCATCTCCTTTGCAAGCTAGTCTCCAAGTTCCCAAGAGCCTTATGCTGCAAGAGCCTTGATTCATTCCCTTAAGGCCAAATCCAAGCGAAGAGATTATTGTCGAGACATCCGAAGAGAGAGGTTTGTCCTATCCCCGACAGGCTTTTTCGAGACGTGTTCCGCTGGCGACCCTCCGAAGGAGAATTCAGCGTCAGAGCTATGGTTGTATTCTTCTTTGATTGATTAATGATAAGCAACTATTGGTTATGGTTCCACTCTTGTTATTGATTATGATGATGAGTTATGTCTTCTCTGACTGACATATAGTTGCATATACTGGATTTTACACTTGCGTTTGTTTTGTTTCTTGCGTGTGCAGGTGTCCGATCACGGAGATCGTGAGGATTGTGATCTATCGAAGCTAAGGAATGGGAGCGCTACTTTCTCTGCAAGCGACAGCGTTGGATTCCAGGTAAGCCTTCATCGCTAGTTGGTTTATTTGCAATTAGGAACCTGCAATATAGCGTGTGACGATTGTTGCTAGACCCGGTCTGGGCTAGTAGGGATCGCCTTTGTCCGCAGAGGGGATTTACCTCCACAAAAAATTGGCGACTCCACTGGGGATCGTCTAGCTTGTTGTTGTTTGTTTTATAAGCTATAGACGGAGCCTGAAGTTAGCCAGATAGCCTTCGAAACTCTCTTGCTCTGTAATTGCGAAGTAGATCAAAGCTGCTTCAGTCAATCTCCGGTTTAGTTTGTAAACTGAACACTTGGAGTATTGTCTTGTCTTTTCGGTTGTTTCTCGATTCTGCTTGCTTGTTCGGCTCTTTTGGCTTGCTCTTTTTGTGATTTTGGCTTTTGGTTAGCTTGATCATCACTAGTCTACTTGTCGGATTGTCTATTTTTATTTTTCCTTAGCAAACTCGACTGACGCGCTTTACATCCTGACAGTCGCGCCCATTGGCACAGGTTGCTAGTGTATCACCGGCGCCAATTCATTTCTGGCGCTAGTTTCAGCCTCACAGTCGCGCCAATCCTGTGAGGTACTAGGGTTTGCTCTGTTTTGACCTTCCTGAGCTTGATCAGTGTGTTTGGTTTTGTTTTTTCAATTTCTTAAGTGTTCTGGAGCCTTGTTTGACTGGCTGTGACCTTCGTCCTTTGGTTGTTTGCCCGTTTCCATCGATTTCACTTCCTAGCCCTAGGGCATCTAGGTGCTCTTGTGTGTTGAGCCTCCCTTGGGAGTTTTTGGGTTTCTATCGGTTCGGTCGACCTTGTGATTGCTTCTTTACATTCGTTTGGTGGTTGTCTATCATTTCATTGCGTTGTTTGAGTGATTTATTTCTTCTTCATTCGAATTTCGCTTTGTCTTGCTTTGGGCCTAGATTACATGGTCCATTTGAGTCTTTGGGATTCTCTTGGTTTTGAGGGACTTGTTTGTCAATTTGGAGATCTGATTGTGTGTTTGCGTTGAGTGAAATTTGTGTTTTTTTCTCTTTCCTCATCACTTCTCAAATTGCTCTTCATTAGTTTTCTTTTGGTTTAGTGCACTTTGCTATTAAACATTGAAAATATAAAAAATCTCTTTTTCTTTTGATTAGTTAGTGCAAATTAAAATCTTTTCGGTGTTATTAGTGATTAGCGACTTTGAGAGAAAAGTTTTTGGTTTACATTAGCTGCATTAGAGACTTTGTTGGTTGTTTTCTGATCATTTTATTGTTGTGTGAAAAGCTCTTAACTATCTTCTAACTAGCTTTCATCGAATAAAATGATATACTGTGGCATGTAGTCTGCATTTAGGAGATTTTGAGATAAACATTAAAATTTACTCAATTTACACTAAGGCAGCATTGAAATCTAACGAAACACATTTAGAGGTCTAGGCTAGAGACGTGTTCCGGCGTCTTAAAACCTAGTAGCTGTCCTTCACCTCTTGGCTTTAGACAGTACTAGTATGGACTTGTGCTCCCCGTACTGTCGAGTATATAAAGGGAGACCCCACTAGGTTTCTATCCTTTATCCATAGGAAGCCGAGTCTGCCGCCCTATACCCGTGATACACCGGACACAACATTCAGGGAGATTGCTTGCACGTATGTTAAGTCCTTGGTTGATTTATCTTTCATTTTGAAACCAAGGTGTATATTGCAGTTCACGATTATTTGGTACACCCTTTGCCTAGTATTCCTGAGTAGTCATTTGATCTTTTCTGACTCTTTAAATTTGAAAGGATCACCAAGCGCTTGTCCTTTCACGCTTGCTTCAAAACTGAAAGAGATAGAGTCACCTTTCATTCGTTTCTTGACTCTTAAAACATGAAACGGTGAAGTTTATAAGTTTCAATGTCGTAAAATAAATCACTCGCGATCACACGCCCTGTTAGATTTTGCTTGTTGGTTGTTTGATTGTGTGCCTTAGTTTTTTTTCAGCCCGTGTGTGGTTTTGAGTTTTGATGGAAACTTTTCCAGAGTTCACCAACCAAGGAATCCCCTCCGATGGGAATCCTGGTCATTTTCCTCCTTTTGGGAATGTTGGTGCTCCTTACATGGCGACGTTGTCCCTTCCTGGGTTAATTGTTGGGTTGCTTGTTTGGTTGTTCTCAACCTCTGTGGTCCCGAATGTCTCAGCTACTGTTCAATCAGTTCCTCCACCTAAGCAACATCATGTTGATTCCAAGGTGGAACTCTCCCCTTCTTTGCCTGTTTCTGCGTCCTCCTCTTCTACTTCGCCTGGTGAAAGTCCCGATTCGAGTAACCAGGTGGCTAAGAAGAAGAAGAAGAAGACAAAGAAGAAGAAGTCCGATAAAAGAGAGGCTAAAGCTGCTGCTACTGTTTCTGACACACCTCCTCTTGATAAACCTTCCAACCCTCCACGGAAAGTCAAATTCCCTTGCATGTTGTGCACGGGAGACCACCTTCTTCGAGATTGCCCTGGCATTCCCAAGGTGCTTGAAGAATGGTCCAACGGTCGTCCGCCGTTGCCTTTGGCTTCCGGGAGTCAGGTTGGGGGCACGTCTTTAGCTGGTGCTGATAAGGCTCCTAGGAAGCAGGGTAAGATTACCAATCCATGTAAGTTGTGTGAAGGGCACCATGCCATTCACCTTTGTCCTTATATGGATAAAGCCAAGCAAGTTTTGGACAACTCGGCTGTTTCTGCGTCGTGCCTTCTGGCTGGTTACAAACAGCTTTCCTTGAGTCCTCCACCAGTTGATCCTACGATAGGTCAAGAGTCATCCTTGGTCGACCCCGCTCCCCTGAAAATTCCCATTCAAGAATCCGTTCCCAACCAACCATTGGTTGTGGGATCGGTTGAGCTGACCCCTTCTGTGGTGCACCAGGTCTTTTCCGTTGAGAGTGGATCTCACAACCCCTATGTCCTTCTGGTTTCTTCAGATTCTTTAGACTTGGAGAAAGATTCTCCTGTCCCCGTACCTCAAGAAGAAGCTCTTTCACCTCCCGTGATGGAGGTCCCAGAGGATACCCCTCCCACCTTCGAGATGGAGGTCATGGAGGATGCTCCTTCTTCTTCCGTAACATCAGGGGAATACCTTCGTGGTTCGATGGTAGCCCCTCCGAGTAGTTTAGTCGCTTCCTTTGATTGGAATCGATTTGCAGGATATCGCCTTCCGTCTTATGTGCCTTTCGAGATAACAATACAGGCCTATGGTCTGGTTGTTCCCAGCACCATTATAGACGAAGGCGCCTATGTTAGTGTTTTATCCTCAACTACCTGGCAAGCTTTCGGTTCGCCGCTGCTTGCGCCTGTTACGCAGAATCTGTTGACATTCAACAAAAGGACTAGTCAACCGTTAGGGATCCTTCCAAGGTTACTTGTTACTTTGGGAGGTAAAACCGTCCATATGGACGTGATGGTTGTTCCAGGCCTCTTGGATTTCAATCTTCTCTTGGGGCGCGATTACACCTATGCCATGGGAGCGCTTGTCTCCTCCCTTTTTCGTGTGGTCTGTTTTCCGCATGAAGGACGGATCGTGACCATTGATCAGCTTTCAGTCTTTGGTCCTGATGTGGCAGCTGGCCTGCCATCATCCCTTCCTGGTTTTTATCCACCCGTTGTATTTGCTCCATCGCAGGTCAACTATGTGGCTACCTACCCCGTGCCTGTACTCAGTGATAATGCCGTCGTGCATAGTGTGCTGGGGGCATTGGGTCCCGACTTCCAGGATGTTTTCCTTCCATCAGGAATGGAAATCTTGGAAGGCTTGACTTCTTGTTCATTATGATGAGGTCGGTCGGAGCAGAGTTCCTTGTCTTGTGCCAAGCTCCTTGCACCATGAAACAAGGTGTCCCGCGGATAGTTATTTTAATGTGTCAACCTCGTTAAAATAATGAAACACATTCTTGTTCAATTCGAGTCTTTGATCAGATCTCGTAAAATCCCAGTCGAGTCTTTCTTAGATCTCGTAACTTGAACCTTCACTCCCTCCATCTGTTTACTCAGGTGCATGGACTAAAGCTTGGGGGGCATGTACCTCGAATTGAGTCACCATGCTGGGGGCATGCTTACTATTTCAAGCATAGTTTGTTTCCGTTTCAAGCTTGTGTAAAAATGAAACCGGTTTCAAGCATAGTTTATCTTTGTTTCAAGCTTGTGTAAAAATGAAACCAACTTCAAGCAAAGTTTTTTGATTTCAAGCTTGTGTAAAAATGAAACCATTCCCATTTTACCTTTTGTGATTGCCATTTTATCAGCCTGTTTTTGCCAGATGAGCCTTGGTTTTCTCGTTCCATCATCCCCATCTGCTTGGCCGATCATGCGCCTTCACTTGGTTGTTTCACCCATTCCTGAGGAACCGCTGCGATGAGTGGTCTTGTTAGCCAGCCTCTTGACCTTTATCTTGTTTTGAGCAGTTCCACCATTACCTAAACCAGCTGCTACCCTTTATACCACTCGTTCCTCCAAGAGGAGTCATCTTTCAGCTCTTTTCTGACTCTCTAAACATGAAAAGATTGCCGAGTCCCTTGTCGTTTTCGATCTCGTTAAAGTGGACGCGAAACGACATCTACCCAGTGTATGTTTACCCCTTTTTCGAGCTGGGATAGATTACTTACGAAAAAGGAATACCCTAGCCTATCGCGACTAGGAGGTTTTCTCAGATATTATTTTCTACCATTTCGGGTCTGAGGAACTATTTACGAAAAGGGACCATTGGAGTTTACTTTTCCGCTGTCTTTTCAAACTCTCTAAACATGAAAAGACGCTGAGTTTTTCCTTTGTCAGACTCGTTAAACCCTGATGACATCGGATTCAGTCGTAATGACGTTATTCGAGTCACTCCTTCCTAGGGCTCGTTAAATGTACTAGGATGGGCTTATACAGCAAGCACATGGTATCCTCTTCAATCTTGTGTAAAAATAAAGAGGTACTCGCCAGAAATGGTGGGGAAAAAGGAACCAACATCATTGTCGTGTCGGCAGTATGTCGCTCTTGAACATGGCACTTGTCTACATTCGTGTCGGGTTGGGGACATCTCATCTTGTTTTCACTTGCCTCCATGGGTTTGGGTGATCCCTTTTGACCTCTCATCTGCTCTTTGCCTCGTCGCCATGACCTCTGATCCGTTGATGTCAAATACTGCCAAACTCACTGTCGTGCCGCCATATGTTCAAGAGAAGTTGACCTCTGCAGATTCCAACCTTCCTCTGATTCTCATCTGATCGTGATTCACAAAGACAT
Source organism: Pinus albicaulis (assembly GCA_034641835.2). Taxonomy (NCBI): domain Eukaryota; kingdom Viridiplantae; phylum Streptophyta; class Pinopsida; order Pinales; family Pinaceae; genus Pinus; species Pinus albicaulis. The sequence continues at coordinate 1,682,307,044 of CM076578.1, forward strand.
TATGTTCCTCTATCTCACGTCGATGATGTGGGAAACACTATGGCCCACCTTCGATGAAGGTCACTTCCTGTCGACTTCAACTCATTATTCAGAAAGCTAATCTAGAGACTCCCTTCTGGTACCTTGGAGCCTGCATGCCTCAATGGCAGGTTCTTCGCATTCGACGAGAGGTCTTCATCATTGGCCTCTGATCGAGTGATTCTACGGGTGTTCGACGTCAGCTCATTATTCACATGCCGTAGATTGTACCTGTAGTACCTTGAGGACCATTGGCATTAATGGTGGTACCTCTCGCATCTGTTAACAACTTTCATCATTGGCTGGTAATCAGACGATGTTCTTGCATGTTCGACTTTAGCTCATATATTCGCATGCTTGAACTTGTACTTTGTTCGAGTCGAGATGGAGCACAAGACCCTAGATTCCTGTCTATTATAATCCAGGCTGCGATTTTGTGGATTATTATGATTAGTTACATGACTCGTCGACTGGATGGTTGTGACCATACCTAAGTCTATTTATCGATCCTTACTGGATGGCTACGTCCATGCCTTGGATCTGGATTATTGTGTACTCTGTTATGGATGGCTGCGCCCATACCACATATATATCATGTATTTGAGATATCAGTTGTACTTCTCTACGCAGGTTTTCCGATGGCAGTGTTTTCAGTTGGACACGTTCTCGTAAAGCATTTCACCCCTCTCTCTCTCTTTCGGGCCTCATGCTTTAGGGGGCATCTGTTACACAGCAATTTGTCACCATCCCTGCAATTCCTCGTCCCACACATTGGAGGGCTTATTCCGTGACCTGTGAGCAGTGACATGATCTAAAAACACTTTCATGGCATTCCCCTAAACATGGACTTTCATTCCCCTGAAGACATCTCCTTGTGAAAAACCCTAAAAACACCCATTTTTGCATTGGCGCGGGGAGCCAATTCATTACCCGCGCCAATGGCGGAAATCGTTCAAATAGGGCGCGCCAATTGGCGCTCTGTCTCAGAGTCGCACTCGCGCTAGCCATTTTAAGGAGTGTTTTTTTTTAAATAAATGGCGGAAGTTTTGTCCTAACTAATTCATAAACTGGTATCTAATTTGAGTTGGGTGGTTTGGCTCCGTATCTCCATGTAGAGGAAGTGGTTTTCCACCTCTCATGGAAGCTTCCTTGAGGATAGGGCCAATCCCATGATTATAGGGATCCCAACTCCCCTTCCTCCATCTATAAAAGCTTGCTCATCTCCTTTGCAAGCTAGTCTCCAAGCTCCCAAGAGCCTTATGCTGCAGAAGCCTTGATTCATTCCCTTAAGGTCAAATCCAAGCGAGGAGATTATTGTCGAGACATCCGAAGAGAGAGGTTTGTCCTATCCCTGACAGGATTTTTCGAGACGTGTTCCGCTGGCGACCCTCCGAAGGAGAATTCAACGTCGGAGCTATGGTTGTATTCTTCTTTGATTGATTAATGATAAGCGACTATTGGTTATGGTTCCACTCTTGTTATTGATTATGATGATGAGTTATGTCTTCTCTGACTGACATATAGTTGCATATACTGGATTTTACGCTTTCGTTTGTTTTGTTTCTTGCGTGTGCAGGTGTCCGATCACGGAGATCGTGAGGATTGTGATCTGCCAGAGCTAAGGAACGGGAGCGCTACTTTCTTTGCAAGCGACATCGTTGGATTCCAGGTAAGCCTTCATCGCTAGTTGGTTTATTTGAAATTAGGAACCTGCACTATAGCGTGTGACGATTGTTGCTAGACCCGGTCTGGGCTAGTAGGGATCGCCTCTGTCCGCAGAGGGGATTTACCTCCACAACAGTATGGGAGAACACAACAAATGGTATAGAGGTTGATGTGAGAATAAGACTGTTTAACTGCCAACCTAACCAAAGATTCTAGGTTTTTTGAATGCCTAAGAATGTTTAAGACGTAATGCACTCAAGACTTCCCCAGCGGAGTCACCATTATGTTGGGGTTCCCATGTTTTGGCCAGATTGGCAAGACCAAAAGATGAGACAACATCAAACCACTTTCAGACCTCAGGATCTAGCCCTCCTGAGTCCAGAGAGGGATCTCTCTATGTTATATCAAGGTGTATATGTATTTGAAGCTCGAATGTTAAGATGTTAGGCTAGTTATAGGCACAAGGTTTGTTTGTTTGATTTTGGTTTGTTTGGTTTGGTTGCTGGTTATCAGGGAGGAAGGGTTCAATGTAAGACAAAGCTGAGAAAAGATGGATATGGCAGAGGTGAAATGTTCCAGGAAATATTCAAAACCATTGGGCAATGGAGTCAGGAAAGGATTTGCTTACTATCCAATGTGCAAGCTTTCAATTGGGCTAGTCATCTAAAACATAGGATCTTAAAGACGATTGTATGATATGGAAAGGTAGGAGAGGAGGAGATAACACAGATTCAAAGCACAAAGTTAAAGACGAGATGGTCGCACAAGGATCCTAGTGGACAGGGCTAACTCTAATCCCCAGTGTTCCCAAATCTTCCAACTAAATCCATAACAAGAAACATCTAAGAACTGAATTCATTTAATTCATACATTAGAGAGTAGGCAATAACATCCACTACACTGGTTAAACCAACTGAAATCATTTCTTAAATAATACATTCAAAAGAGAAACATTAATGGAAAGGAGAGCAGAGACATAGGGTACCTAACAAGGGTAAATCCTATGCCAATATTCTGATGCAAGCCAGTAGAAACGAAATGAAATGAGTGTAAATACAAAGATAGGAAAACATCACCGCTACTTCAGATCAAGATCCAAAGAAATGCACTTGTCATATTAAATAGAAATACCAATCAAGTACAACATTTCCAACAGCTGAATACTCAGTCTGAAATCATCTTCTTCAACCTATCTTACAACTTTACACAGAGACTGTGTCTCAAAAGAAACTACTTGCAGTTCTCTGATAACTGATCAACAACATTTTACAATGAGTTTCTTCATGAATTTATAGCTCTGGAGGAACAGAGGGGGTAGGTGAAAAACTAAATGTAGCATTAAAACTTTGGAAGAAAGAGGGCCGAAGCCCATTCTATTTAAATCCTGTGCATTAATCTCTAGTGTTTTTTGGGTGAACGAATGATCTTTTTTAGTCTTCAGATTACTCTGATATGACTCTGATGTACTCTGACTGCAGTACTGTGTAGTACTCTGGTGCATAAAAAAAACGAATGAAAGGACTGCCATGCTTGTGAAACCAATGCCCTAATAGCTTTGGACTGTGGTTAAGGCGGAAATCTTCAGGAACACGGTAAATAATGAAACTGATGTGGATGCTTCGTCCTTTGGGACAATCTGTTGATGTGAAAACCCTGATATACATGAATTTCAGTGTGCTATACCTTCTGCATGCTCCATGGGATCATTGCTATGGTGTTTTGCCTCTAAACCACTGTATTAAGGTTCAAAACCTTCAACACTGAATGCTGAAATCCTTGATCATTAGCTGGGTTTTCTCCACTGCTCCATAAATGTCTCGATCTGCAAAATCTGGGCTTTAATGGCGCCGGATAGGTTTTTTGCGGAGATTGAACTGTCCTGGGATAATATTTATGTCGCTGCTACCTTTCCGGGCATTTCTCTGTGGTACTAGCTTCCAGATTTAATTCTATCTGCGCAGCACGCCATTGAAGTAGGACATATGAATCATGGCGGTTTTATGCCTCTGATAGCCCTGCAAAATACAAACACAGGTTAAGAAAACAATGGGGGGTCGGATGCTATGGATGACTGTGAGGACGACAGTGGGACTGCAGACGAATGGAAAAAAAACGCAGAGGAGTGGCGGGGGAGTGCTCTGGTGGAAGGTTGGCGGAGCACAGAGGAAAACTAACGTGAAAAACCTTAAAATTGACCCTTTGAATGAATATACAAAACGAGAGGGGCGAATGTATGGTGAGACACGTGGAGGTGATGTGGCGGGACCGGGTGACGACGGAAAATTCAACAGCGGGGAAACAAATTTGGACCGTCAGATCTCAGAGGAGATCGACGGTTGAACATGCGGTAGAGGACGATGAACGGTGGGCCAGGAGTACGGTGACCATGGATTAAACCCTGCGCAGCTTCGTTGAGCGATGACCGTAGGATGGGCAAGGGCAGATCTGACGGCTGATATGCATATCGCTGCGCGTCCTGTACCGAAAGATAACGTGCGATGGGCAAGCGGTTTTGGAATTTTACAGGAGCCACGCGTCGAACGCTGTATGGAATCGCTAGGCAATGGGAGAATACCGCCTACTGCCCAAAAGTGGTGCGATAGATACCACCGAGTTTATGGATAGTGCGCGGCGGGGATCATAGGGGTGGGTACACTTTGAATCGTCGATCTGGCGGGTAAAATGAACGACGATGGCGTGATCGGGGGTTTGAATGGGAGAAACACGAACGCCGCGGGATTTAACGATCGCCATATGATCTACCAAGATCAATGGTCAGGAACACTCCCGATATACATTGGAGATTAGCGCCTTCGGGGCTAGCGCTCGGTCATAGTGCTGGGTTTTGTGGGGGAAGGTGTGGGGGCTAGGCCAAAAGGGGCTAGGCCCAGACTATGCAGAAAATATGATTTTTGGCTCGTTTTAAAGCATGTTAATGCCAACCAAGGGCAACGATAGGGGAATGAGGGGGATTTAGGCATAAGCAAAGGGAGTACGGATTTTTTAGAGGGGATTTTTGGGATGAAAAGGGGGAAATTAGGGGGAAGAAAGGGGACTTTGAGAAAAGGAACAAAGGGGTGAAAATGAAGCATTTTGCAAGGGTATAAAGGGCATAATAAAGCCTTCAGGAGCATAATTCCTTATCAGCAAGGCCTATTGACTTAGAACAACAGAGAGAAATAGTCACAAGGCAAGGAACCTGAGAATGCTGCAAGGATGATGTGTTTACAAGGGAAATGCATTCCTTGCAGGCTTATAAAACAAATTAGCCCCTTGCTTTCTTGTCAAGGAATTTATAAGGGGCTAACATATGGTATCATAGTCTTCCTTTGAATTTCATCTAGAATTGGAGGGGATTTAAGAAGATTTTTCTTGAAAATTTCATTGATGACAAACCCCTGCCATGTATTAAAAGAGCTGGGAAATCTCTGAATGGAGCAAAAGGAAAAAGTGAAAGATTTCAATTAGAGGTTTAACCACATTTTGAATAAATTTCCAAAAAACACGAAACCTCATGACTCCATCACTATTGATTACTACACTTTTGCCTAACCAACAAGCATTGCCCAATTTATAAAGAGAACTGCAGAAAAAACACTCACAAAAAAATATGAAGAGACGATTGCGGTTGAAAAGGACTTGTGCGTGATTGAGGTCATTGTAGATGATGAACCAACAAAATAATCCAAAGACACAAGCAAAAGGTCTTAGGCCTCCGTAAGCAAGGCCAAAGAGAAAGAAACTCTCGATCTTGAAAGCTTGACTCGCACCATCAAGACTTTGTCAAACGAGTTGGCAGAGCTGAAACAAAGGCCAAACGAGACCACCCTGAGCAACAAACCTCCCAAGTTCAACATTTTTAGAAGGACTCCCAATTCCGATAGCAACAATAACCAACCGACCAAGCCTACACAAAGCTCGCACGTTGTGCTGAACATTGAGAGTATAGGCATGGATCAATATTATTCATTTCATTAAGAATATCATTAAGAAAAAACATGCCCACAATGGATCCACAACATGAACGCTCTTTCTACACACTTCATTGATACAGTACTTTTTGACGAGAAGACTGAGCTTGTGAAAGAAAAGGAAGAAACCGTTGCTATCGAGGAAACTTCTACCCTAGGACATGCAGTGAACACATTCAATTGCGTACTTGGAGCTGAAGAGAGTGTTGTTGAGAAACAACCTCCAAGTGATGTTCCGAACTAGAATAAGAATAATCAGTATAGTTTGAGAAGCCAAGGGACAACCATTGAACCAAAGTTGACAAAGCAAAAATTCAATGAACATTTGTTGAGAAAGATCATTCCACTCGTCAACTCAGCACAAAACACTTAGAGAAAGTCTGGGAATGTGACCACAATGAAAAGTACTTCTGCAAGCAATAAGAGTAAGACCACAACTCTGGAAGTCACAAACCAAGTTACGCCCCAAACACTTCGGAAATCTCTCCCGCTTTGGATTACATCATAGTTGAAGAGACGAAGAAGGCTCACACGAATATCTCAATGTTCGAATTAACATAGATCATGAGCTAGTGGGATATGCTCCTTCGTGCACTTGGACAATCCACCTCAGGTAACGATGCTTCTTCATGCAAGGGATATGGTACATCCTCTGGTTCCCTAGAATATGTACTTAATGCCTTAACAATTGATTCAAATACACTATTGCCTCCATTTTTGTTAACTTTCGAAATCTTCAATTACAATGTACACAATTTCCTAGTTGATTCCAGTGCATCGGTAAACGTAATTCCATTATTTGTCACAAAGAAAATCAATGCAAAATGGGATTAAACAGGTGCACAAATTATTTAGTTGGACAGGAATCTTGTCCATGCGATTGACGAACTTAGGAATGTGCTTATTCGTTTATCGTCCGATGAACGAGTTCACCAATGTATAAACATAGTAGTTGTGTACATTCCTGAAACATATGGTGTATTGTTAATCAGAGATTGGTCCAACAAGCTACAAGGGTATTTTTTTATGGAATGGTCACATTTATGGCTTCCACACAAGGGCATAAACGATTAGATTTGAGTGAACTTAGAGCGATATATGAAACACATGGTTACTTCCTTGGATGGAAAGAAAGAGCCAATGGATTTTTCAAATCTTGTCTTTGGCAATTGTTTTTTAGAAATTGAACTGGGGTGTTATCTTGCTCATCCATCCCCAATACCACCAAATACATAGTTGGAGCTCCTTCCTAGTCCAACTGGTGAAAATGATGTCTGTACAGTTAGTAGTAATAATAATAACAATAATAGTGTAGTACATAGTCCTTGTACATACGACATGTGGACATTGTACTTTGATGGTTCCAAAACACAGGAGGGATCTAGAGTTGGTTATGTTTTGATAGACCCATGATAGAGAAAACATTTGATCTCTAGCCGCTTGGAATTTGAGTGAACGTACAACAATGCATAATACAAGTCTCTCATCTTGGGTTTGCAAAGAACCATCGACGTCAACATTGGGTTTCTCAAATAAATAGGTGACTCAAAAATTGTTGTACGATAGGTACGTGATACCATACACTGTGTCATCTCATCTCAAAAGTTACGAACAAGAGGTATGGCGTTTGATTTCACATTTCCAAGATTTTAACATTATTTATGTTCCTAGAATGCACAATGCAACTATTGATGCATTGGAAAATGTTGCTGCTAGGTTATCACTTCTTAGGGATGATTTTTCTATAAAAATTATTTATAAGCCATCCGTCCCTGATAATATTACTAATTTACCGATTTTCAATGATGACCAACAAATACTGCACTTTATGGAAAACACATGTATTCAAAGATGCAACTATTGATGAAGACGAGCACGAGAAGGCATTGAAAGATGAAACTAGCACAAGCAAAAGAAACCTCATGTTGAAAGGCATGGTATCTTTAGAAAAGTTGTATGACTTTCATAACCGCTTCCAAGGGCTAGTCAATGCTAAGACCCATAGCTCAACACTGTCGCGCGAGCAGATCAATTTGGGAAAAGAAAAAGATCCAAAGTTTGTCAATCTTGGTACTTGTTTCACATCACAAGAGAGACGAGCTTTTATCCACTTGTTCAAGTAGTACCGAGATGTATTCATGTGGATGTATGACGAGCTTAAGACTTATGACACACAAATTATCCAGAATGTGATCCCAATCAAAGAAGAATCCACGCCATTTCAACAAAATCTGCGAAAGGCCAATCCAACGCTTGAGCCTCTCATTCAAAAGGAGTTAAGGACACTGTTGGATGCTTGGATCATATATAAAGTGAGACATTCTACTAGGCATCAAACTTGGTCCTGGTAAGGAAGAAGTCCGAGGAAATCCGCTTATGTGTTGATTTCTGTAATCTGCACCATGCCTTAGATAAGGATAACTACCCCATGTCTTATATGGAATAGGTAATGCAAACATTATCGAGGGTCAGAGATTCTTTCTTTATTGGATGGGTATTCAGGATTTAACCAGGTTCTAGTCTCAGAGTCTGATAGACTCAAAACACCATTTCACACAAAGTAGGGTACGTTCACATTCAAAAGAATGCCATTTGTGTTGATTAATGCCGATGCAACATTTCAATGCGCAATGGACATCACATTCTGTGGATTGATTGGAAAAAGCGTGGTGGTCTACCTCGATGATGTCACGATGTTTTCTAAGAAGAGGTCCGACCACATATGCCATTTGAGGAAAAATTTCGAGCAATGTCATAAGTATGAGATATCCCTTTATCCCAAAAAGAGTATTTTCACTGTGTCTGAGGGTAATCTCTTGGGCCACATCATTGCTAAAAGTGGGATTAAAGTAGAACTAGAGAGGGTCAAAGCAATTATGCATATTTCCTTCCCAGTGAACAAGAAAGCTATGCAGTCCTTTATGGGGAAAATCAACTTCCTCCGTAAGTTCATCTCTGATTACGCTAAGATTGTCGAGCCAATACAAGAGATGGTAAAGAAATATGCCGTCTACAAATGGGATAAAAGGGAAAATGACATGTTTTCCCGTACCAAGCAAGCTATAAAAGAAGCACCCACTCTATACAACCCATATTTTAGCAAAGATTTTCTTCTCTACACTTTTGCTTTTGATGCTTTGCTCGCCGCTATGCTTACACAAAAGGATGATAAAAAAAATGAGCAACCAATATCTTTCATGAGCACCAGTCTTCAAGGACCCGAACTTAATTATCCCACCATTGATAAGAAAGCTTACACAATATACAAGGTGGTGAAGCACTTCTATCCCTATCTCTTGAAAAATCATTGTATTATCTTTGTTCTGCACCCAGTAGTCAGATAATTTTTTGTTCAACAAGCACTGGGTGAGAGAAGAGTGAATTGGATGACTGGTCTATAGGAGTATGACTTAGAGTTCAAACCAGTTCACACAATCAAGAGCCATGGTCTATGTCAACTAGCAGCAAAAAAAATGGATGCAAAGGAAGAAGGAGATCCCTTTGGTTGGGAGCAAGAAATCAAAATGTATAATGTAGAGCAAACACCTCCCACTATTATCGTAGATTCTTGGTACGCAGATGTGCACCAATACCTTGAGCACGACACCGTGCCCTCCTATTTATTTGCACGACATAAGAGGGCACTTAGGCTCAAAGCATTATCTTACCAGTTGGTGCATGAGGTGCTTTTCAGAAAGCACCATAAAGGAGTATTGCTTAGGTTCTTGGAAGCGCACGATTCAGATAAGGTATTGAGTGATCTCCACGACGGACCAAGTAAGGGACATTTTGTAGGCAACACGACTACGCATAAAATCATGCGGGCCAGTTTCTATTGGCCTACATTATTCAAAAATGCTCATGCCGGCCTACATTATTCAAAGATGCTCATGCTTACGCCCGCAAATGTCTGGTCTATCAAAGGTGTGCTAGCTGAAATAAGAAGTCAGCCACCCCATTGCAGCCTATCGCAGTGGAAGAACCCTTTCAACAGTGGGGCTTGGATGTTATTGGAGAAATATTTCCACATTCGTCAAAGCAACACTGCTATATTCTCACTTCCACACACTACTTTATGTAGTGGACAAAAGCAGTTCCGCTTAAACCAGTGAATGATCGGGAAGCCATTAAATTCCTTTAACATAATATCATTTCCAGTTTCGACATTCCTGCACTTGTTTTCGATAATGAAACATACTTTTCATGGTTAAGACTCTGATTTTGCATTAGAAAATGGAATTGTATTGAAACATTCAGCTAGTTATTATCCATAGGGGAATTGTCTTGCTGAGTCCATAAATAAGAACCTCATCTATATCATTAAAAAAACCATATTATCTAAACAGAGGAGCTGACACTTCGCTTTGGTAAATGCTTTATGGGTTGACCGAGTCACGCCAAATCCCTCTTTGAACACCTCCCCTTACTTCCTGCTATATGGAAAAAAATCCATCCTCCCTCCCAATATTTACTTTCTTGCTCTTCGGCTTTTAAAAGAATCCCATGGCAAGCCATGCTTATTAGTGCAGCGTAGAATGGACACCCTTCGCAAGTTACAAGAAGAGAGGTTGAAAGCAAAAGAAAAGTTTTCGTTTCAACATATCAAGAGGTGGCTCGACAAGAAGTTTGCAAGGAAGGACAACTTTGGTGTGGGTGACTTAGCCTTAAAGTAGGATAAAGCCCACAAGGACAAAGGAAAACACACCAAGTTTCAATCCATGTGGATTGAGCAATTTACAGTCCACGAAAAGCTTGGCCAACACACTTATCATCTTCAATCACTTGACGAGAAGATTGACTCTCTCCCTGTCAATGACCAAGACTTAACGCACTACTTTCAATGATGATCCGAGGCTATGCCCTACGCTATGTACATAGTCTTTCTTGTTGTTTGATTTATGTATTGCTTTTGTCATGTGAATAAGTGTTGTCCATGAAAATTTTTTGGCTTCTTAGTTTGTGTGTAGCTAAAGTCTAAAGAGTCTTGTGACACTTCAACATTTGGCTAAACCTTCGGTCCTTCTTCCAGATGTTGGTTATATCTTTTGGTTGATGAAGCTCCGATGAAAAATATGATTCCTCCGTGAGGAGAATTTTGGTTAAACCATGAACTCGTGTCTATTCAAGAAACCATATGCCTACATTTGGTTCTTTATTTTTTAGTGTTTTCGTGCTTATCCAACTAGTAGAAGAGGAGAAGGGGAAAGAATATAAATAAGAAAACCTAAATAATAGGTACCTATAAGCTTCTCTGAAGGAACAACCTCTCCCGCTCTCAATAAGTCGGGATCCCTCTTCTGCCAAAAATGAATAAGTGCCAATGCACAGTCCTATAAAATAAATAAATAAACACAAAAGAAGAGAAAGGGTTACTGCGCAAAGAGGTGAAGCAATCAATTCCGCCGAGGTATTGACCAGGCTCGTTGGTAGCAAAGCAATGTTTTTGTTCTTGTAGTGATTCAGTCGGGGTACTATCTAGGTTGTTGGCAGCGAAACAACACCAAAGATGAAAAATTGTACTCTAAAAATCTTAAACTCACGAACTCCACTACCCTTCCCAACTTGAAACATTGTGATATTGCTGAATTTTATGTTATGTCCAATTGAGAAGGTATGATGGGGGCCATGTCTATTCACGAGGCAAGTGGCGAAACCAAATTAATTAATACGATGAATCAATACTCCCTGAAGAACCAAGGCCCTGCACGAAAGAGTTAACCAAGGCAGAGAAGCTGGAATTCTGCCAGTGTGCCGCCAAGTGTTGTCATTGCGACAACACCCTCCAAAATTTTGGCCTACACTCAATTTCAAATCCTTCCTTGGTCTGGTTCATTATCGTCGCAAACTTTGAAACTCATCCCATGTGTTTTCTTGAAATGTTTTGGTCCCTTTTGCAAGTTAGAAAAATTGTTGTCTTTCCACATGTTAGCTGTCGCATCATGTATATTAGCTGTTCTGGTAGTTTCACGAGGTCATATTTGTGTAAATGAGTTGTTCTAACCATGTAAACACCCACCACACTCATTCTGAAGTTTTAAGCACTATTGCACAAGTGTTGTCATGGTCGTCGGAAAGTGTATCCTAAGTGTCACACTTGTCGTAAAGCAGTCAAACATAGGGAAATGCATTATTCATGTGTCATGGATGATCTATGTTGTTGTGTCATCAAGTATTCTAAGTGTGTGCTCATAGTCAAAGTCTTATCACTGTTCACATCAGCCTCACCAATCCCACATTCATTTTTTGGAAAAGCTTCCCGACCAAGCAACCTAGCTTCACCCTGCCTCCCTGAACTGCGCATAGCGTAGTTTCTGTGCTCAAATCTTGACCTTGACTCCTATAATTGCGCAATTCCTCCTCCCATTCTAGCCCTCACAACACATTGTGCAGTTTCTGTGCTCAAATCCCGACCTTGACTCCTAGAATTGTGCAATTCCTCCTCCCATTCTAGCCCTCACTGCGCATTGCGCAGTTTCTGTGCTCAAATCTCGACCTTGACTCCCAGAATTGCGCAATTCCTCCTCCCATTCTAGCCCTCACTACACATTGCGCAGTCACTAGCCTCAAGATCATTCCTTTAGCCTCTGAACTGTGTAATGGCCCAAGCTCCCTTGTCTCCCAGAACTGCGCAGTGTGTTCATTCAGTGCCCATCCCCTCAACCTATCTCACTAGCTCCCAGAACTGCACAATTTTCTTCCTTAACCCAACCTAGACTGCGTATTGCGCAGTCTCAAGGCTCAAGGATCCCCCTTGGATGCTTGAACTATGAAACTGTGTAGTCACTGAGCACCTTTCCCAACTCTCCATCTAGTTCCAGCTCAGGCAATGGATCAATATGCATAATCTTAGACTAGGGGGTTTTCGGACTAATGTCATCTTGTCCTGAGTGAATTGCAGAAACATGTATTTATCATGTCATGGTGAGATGATGAAGGAGGTGAAGGAGGGTAGCATGCTAGAAGAAACTCTTGTAGCTGAGTTTGCAAGATGATCAAATAAGAGAAAGCAAAGAGACACTAGTTTGAGATCACCATTCAAGACTCGAGATCACTGAAGATTCCTTATCACCAAGCCATGCAAAGGTGAAAAGAGAAGCATTCTCAGGAAGACACTCAACACACTACAACAACAGTGGCTTGACATTGCCATATCATCAAGCAATTTATGTCAACAATGTCATGTCATGTCTTGTCATGAGTGGTCACATGCCACACCATTGTGGCTAATGATGTAAAATATGTCTCAGAATGTATTGAAAAGTGAAAGTCCAAAGGACATGTGTGGAATATGAAGAGTCATGTAAAGTTGAAAAGTCATAGGAAGTCAAATAGTCATGAGGGTAGATGAAGAGTCACAAGGAAGGTGAAGCATCACCTCCTCATTGATATATATACCCCCTCATTGTAAGAGAAAATGATTTTTCACCTTGGCTCCTCCCGCAAAGCATTTTAGAGATAAGCTAGTTCTTTTGGGGAGCAAGGAGTGGCTCCAATGCTCCACTACTGGAGCTAGTGATGTTAATTGTATATATGTGTATCAGAGTTGTTACTTAATAACATAAGCCTTCAAGGGCAACACATTCTTCATGCATGGATTATGAATGTTTGTAAGACTATTGTGCAAATATTTGTATTTCATGTTTGCTTTCACATGTGCTAAAGTAGTTGAACTATTTTGGTTATTTTAGTACTTATCTTGTTGAGAATGTGTTGTAATGGTTGTTATTGATGTCCCATCCTTGTGGACTACTTCGCATGATATTAGACAAATCTTTCTCATTTATTGGTTGTAATGCCCGTCACATCTCTTGTGGACTATTCAATTGGATGTTAGACAGATCCTTCTAGTTTGTGCGTGTCTCTTCTTGGGTGGTACTATTACCTCTCTCTTAGAGGATCACTTTTCTCATTCCCTCCGTAGTACAAGAACTTGGACACATCTGCAATTGAATGCTAACTAGGCACACCTTTTTTCTTTTCGAAGGCACCATTGCATCCCTCTATCTCGTTGACAGTTAGAGCCAAGGAAAATCTTTAAAAAGTTGGCAACTGGGCCATATAAAAGATGGGACTCCTACACCAAATAGTGTGAGATCTAATTGGGACTTCATATCAGGGAGATCCCTTGAATGTTGGCAGGTCCAGCACCGTCAACACTTTCCTTAGAGAGATCATGTATATAGAGAACATCTGTATAGTCATTACGAATACCTCCCTAACTAAGAGGGACTGTTGAATTTTGCAACTATGGTTGGTCTTCATTAGTACTAATGAAAATGAATTATATTTGTAAAAGAAAATGAATGAGAAGCATGTTCTTCATGCTTGCAAGAAAAAGGATTATTTTGTGTTTAAAAGAAAATTGTTATAAGCCTCATTAAAGAGCAAGAAAATGAAGTATTTTGAATTTAAATTTTTACCTCCAAAAAGACAAAGCCAACCCTCCTAAAGTCTGGTCGGCTCCAACAAGTAACGCAACCCTTCGGCTTAAGGAAAAACTACATATAGGGCATATTTGTTCCTCCAAGTAGCCAATAATAACTCACTTTTGTGCATATGACCTGAGGCAAAGTTTCAAATGGTTTGAGGCAACATATAGTGTATCTATGAGGTAGCGGATTAGTCTCTCTATGGCTCGCATATATGTCTCTTTGTGGCTCACATATATGTCTCTTTGTGGTTCGCATGTCTGTCTCTTTGTGGCTCGCATACATGTATTTTTGTGACGTGCATTTGTGGTTTATGTCTGGGGCAAACGGGGCCGAAACCTTGACGCTAATTTCAGGGACAAGGAGACCGAGACACTAAGGCTAAATTTCAGAGACAAAGAATCGAGATTATGAGGTTGATTCTCTATGGAAAGAGGCTGACCTATATGGAAAATATGCAACTTCTGTAGCAAACTTAGAGGACGTATTGCAGAGCTTCTTTGGACAAATAGAGGGTTGACTTGGTTTTGGAGGTTGGTCATCTCATTGGCCATTTGACAGTGATGTATCTCTTGTTGCATTGATTCTCTAAGGAAACAATTGACTGGGTTTTTCCTCATGGTGGGTTTTCCTAGGGTAATATCTTGTGTTCCTTACTTTGGTTGCTTCTTCATGGTCCTATTGTTATTGTTTTGTTACTGTCTTCTATATAATTTACTTAATGATGAAATATTGTTTAAGAATGTGCAATAATATAAATTAATTCATCAAAAGAAATTATCATTATAGAAAACCATGTAAAATCAACACTATTCTTGTGTTGTATGTAAATGACTTGTTTCTTATAGGTTCAAAGAAAATCATTGCAGATTACAAGAGGGATCTTGTCTCGGAAGTTAAGATGAAGGATACGAGGTTGATGCACTACTTTTCAGAGCTAGAGGTATGGAAGAGAGATGGGCAAATCTTCCCTAGACAGGGGAAGAATGATGTGGAGATCCAAAAGCAATTCAAGATGCATGCCAGTAAGCCTATGGCTACGCCAATGGTAACCAAATGGAAGAAAATTGATGCCTCCAAGTAAGAGGCAATGGACACCACTTTATATAGGTAGTTGATTGGTTCTCTTATGTATCTAGTCAACACCACATTGAATATATGTTTTGTTGTCAATACACAGTCAATTTATTGTTGAGCCAAAGCGAGTGCACTAGGTGGCAAGAAATACTCAGGTATCTACATGGTACAGTGGAGTACCAAATGAATTATCTCTAGGGAGATGGAGTGAAGCTAGTGGGTTATTTGGATGTTGACTGGGTAGGCAGTGTAGTTGACAGGAAACATACTTCAGGTTGTTTTAGCTTGGGGTCTGGAGTTGTTTCTTGGTTCAACAGGAAATGGAAATCATTTGCAATGAGTTTTGTTGACGTTGAATACATGGCAACAAGTTTGGCATCATGTGAGGCCATTTGGCTCGAGAAGTTACTCATGGTTGTTTGATTAGGGGTTAGATCCGACCGTGATACATTGTGAGAATCAAAGCTGCATCAAGCTCTCGTAAAATACAGTGTTACATGATAGGTTGAAACATATAAAGATAAGGTATCACGCCATCCCGAACTATGTGCAGAAAAGCAAGGTGAAGTTACAATATGTACCTACAAATGAGCAGGTTGCAAACATCCTTACGAAGGCCTTGATGAAAGGCGAATAGTCTTCTTCAGGAACAAGTTGGGGGTGGCGCAAAACACCTTTGTCACTAACAACGAGTGTTGAAATTGTAGCTCAGACAGGTATCTCTACTTAGGCCTCGTGTCCATGCATGCAAAAGATATGTTAAAAATAACTCATTTCAACAATTTTTTTTTCCAAAGTTTAAACTTAGGAAAAGCATGATAATTAATTTAATTAGTTATTATTGGCTTTGTAACACATATTTCTAAAGCTTATAACTTTGGAAATTGATATTTTTTTTTATCAAATCAGAAGGAAGTGATAAGATCAAATTTCGGCCTTTAACCTTTTCTTTGAAGATATCAAGGAGGAAATAAGGTTATGAGATAAATTATAAGATTTTGGAATGAGTAGATAAAGGACTTGATTTGGATATCACATGGAGTGAGAGAGAAGACGACCGATTTGGTAAGAAGAAGGAAGGTCGAGCAACTGAGAAGAAGGCATTCAGTTCGTAGAGAGAGAGGGGTCGTGTTCAAACCATCATTTGCTGAAGAGAGGGGTAGTGCCCAAGTTGAATTCACAGGAGAGAGAGGTCAATTCTTTAGGGTCGAGTTCTCTGCTGGAGGAGAGAGCCAGTGACCTGAGCCGAGTTCGCTAAAGAGGAAGGGGTCATACACTGCATAGGGAAAGGCCATTTGTTGGGTCGTACTGTGCATAGGAGAGATGTTGATTTCTAGTGTTGTTCTTGACTATAAATTCTTTGGAGTTGTTGTAATATTTTCTTGATTTATTCCTTGAAACCTAATAAAATCCCTCTTTGTTGGTTTTCCCCACATTAGGGTTTTAAGGTAAAAGCTGTGTAAAAGTTTGGTTGCTTGGATTTCTTATTTTTGACGTGTGTAATTTGTTAGAAGCTTTATTGTGTTAATCATGCGTAAATTTCAGATATAATTTTTTTCTAGTTTTTCAGTAAAAATAAATTTATGGGCATAAAAATTTACTAGCACATTAATCATTTGGCTCGGCTTTTGAGAAATTAACATTCACCACTTGTGGTGATAATGTACAACCTTCTCAAGTGCCTCTAGCATTGCCTTCATTCTAAGACTTGAATATCTTTTAAGTGCATGTTTGAGAGGTAACATTCTATATAAAACCCAATAACAAGAAAGATTTCTTTCCTTGCAAAGCAAAGAAAGAACAAATGCATATAATAAATGTTGGATACAATCTACATCACTAGTTAAACAAAGAAATACAAACAATTCTGCTAGTATCAATTACAAGATAGAAAATGACGAAATTCATAATATGAAGCTAGTTCAATAAAACATTTTTTAAGGTAACATGTGAATTCAATAAAAAATGCAAAATCACGAAAATTTAGTTTTTTAAGATTTAAAGAGAAACCTATTGAGAATTTCCCCAAGGAATTATAGCGTCAAATGAGCACATTTGAAATTAGTAAAAGCACTAAGCCTTTTCTGAGTGCCTTTTTTTCCACCAATAGAGGTATTTCCCACTATACACCTTATATTTTCTTTTTTTGGGATGTTTTGCTTTATGTTCTTCTTAGTAACAAAATATTAATCAATATGATATTAATTACTATTTTATGGGTTCTTTGTTATTTCAGATAATATTTATGACATTTTCTTGCTTATAACTTGTTCTAATAATGCTAGATAAGATTATTTATCTATTATTATATGATATAATTGCTTTCTAGCAAGATAATAATTCAGGTTTTGTTGCTTTAATATTTATTTGCAAGTGTTTATGTTAGGATTTATGGTTTTATGTTAATTGTTTTAATTTAATAGCCAATGTTTAGGGGCATTTTATTTGAATTGGCAAAAGCCTCTTTGCAAACCAAAAGAGATAATACCACTCGAGATTAGAGACAAAACACCTGATTTGTGAACTCAAAGAGTTTGTAATGTACTTAGGGAGTTACAAAAGGGAAAAATCTATGTAATATGGCCATAATAACGGAATAGGGCCACTATGTAATTAAAAGGAAATAATATAATAATAAGTATCTGGCACATGCCTCTAGGAATACTCATGGGAAAGTAGAAATACACGAAGATCATTATATTCAAAGTGTGTCAAATTGTATGGGCATGTAGCAACCATGACTTATGAAGTGATTCCTTCCATAAAGATTATTTGATGGTGTTACCCTACCTTAACGATTCTTCTTTCTATATTTGTGTTTTTTATGGTGATTATTATAGATATCTTTGGTTTTTTAGTGTTTATTGTGGAGGTTTTTGGGTGGATTCTCTTATATATTGGAAGTTTTAGTGATTCTGTCCATGAGGAGTATTTGATGGTATTGCCCTACCTTCAGGGTTCTTCTTTGTATATGCTTGCATTGTTTAAGGTGAATGTCTTAGATATCCTTGGTGTTTAAGGGTTATCGTGGAATTTTATGGTGGATACTCTCTTTTATATCTAAAGTTCTATTACAAGTAGAATCAAAGCTCTTTGTTCCTTCCGTGAGGTGTAATTGAAGTTATTACCCTACGTTAAGGGTTTTTATCTATATTTTTGTGTTGTTTATGGTGAATGTCTTGGATATCTTTGGTGTTTTATAGTTCATAGTGGATATTCTCTTATATCTTTGAAGTTTTACAAGTGGAATCATAGCTCCTTCTTGGGTACGAAGAGATAAAATCTTTGGGCACAATGTGCGATTTTTTTTTTCTTTGCTAATTTTTGACAAAAAAAGAGGACAAACAAGATTGAAGCCGATTTCTAAAACTTTCTATGCAAAATTTGGAGAATTCAATCTACGACTGGATTTGTCTCAAAAAAATAGCCAATTTCAAAGAAAAAGCCCAAAACAGAGTCCAAGAAGTCCAAATATTTTTGATTTAAAATCAACCTTTTAAGCGTTTTTTCCAGGATGGCCATGAAATTAGCAAATTTAATATCTTTTTGATAGAGTACACGATTTCAGTGAAACCAATGCCAATAAATTCACAAAAGACGTGGCATTTTATATTTGGGGCCATACCAACCAATTTAATAAGTATAACAAAAGTTGAGGCCATTTTACATTTTCAGACTCAAAATCTATGTACATCAAAGAGCTCCATAGAAAAGTAAGTGTTTCTCTTTGAAGCCCTAGTTCTATTTATATATTTTCAAGAAAGGCGTCTTTTACAAGAAAAAATGATGATCCTAGTTTTGAAGAATACATTAAAAAATTAAAGTCGGTATGTGGAAAGAAGTGGGAAATTGTTCTTTGAAAAGGCCAGCATAGGCTAACATTAACCTAAACATGACATAGTAATGGCATACTTGGGAAGTTGTTCATCATGATTTTTTTACAAGAAAAGGCGACCATAATCACTTAAACATATAGTAATGACATCGTCAATGAAGAATATGAAAAATATTTTTTTGACTAGTATTATGTGGAGAGGAATTATAAGAAGAGCACTAAAGATTTATTTTCATCTGACAGCTTCTTATTACAAGTTCATAGATGTATTCAACAAGAGGTCATTGTTTCTATTAACCATAGTTGCAAACACAATTTCATCAATGTTAACTTGGCTAAAAGATTGCATGTTCCCACAAATAATATTCATAGTACATAGGTTTAGGGTAAAAATGTTCAAGCTTTTAAAGATTTGAAGGTTTCCATAGATAAATTGTGTTGCATTCAGATTTTTATGCTATAGATATGGATGATGCAGATATTGTTTTGGGATATCCTTGGATAGACTTGTTGGTACAGTGAATATTAATGCGTAAAAGAAATTTTTGAAGCTTTGGTAAAAGAAAAAGACGATCACATTGCAGGATATGTCTCTTACTAAGCAAAAAGGGCCAAGTGGCCACATTGAAAAAAAAAATACAAAGAAAATAATTGTAGTACCTAATGGCATATCAAATGAGATGTCCAAGCTTGAATTAGAAGAAGACACTATAGAAGCACTTGAAGAAAATCTGTAAAAAGGGCATAAAAAGGAAGAGGCTGCTAATGAACTAAATGTCTCAAAGGAACCACATGTTCAAGAATCAAAGAAAGAAAATCTGATAGCTATATTTGCTATATATCGCCACCTGCACCACTAAAAAAAACAACATTCATCAAGACAAGGGCGTGAACATCAACAAACTTACTATAGATAAATAGAGAATAAAAAAGGCAAACAGTATGGAGGCACACAGAGGACTACAAGCAATGCATGGAGATACTACAATAGTGCAGCAAAGACATGGATCCCAAGAATAAACTAGAATCAAGATCAAGGAAAGGCCACAATTGAACCCCATTCCACATTTCACAAGGAAAGGCCAGTCAACTACATTGCTCAGTAGCTCTCATTATATGGCTTCTTCCCATCAGTATTTAATTATTCTCTTATGAGAGTATTTTTATAAATATTTTCAGTGAATTACATTTTTTTAGCAATATCAGCAGCCTCCTTCAGCAATCTTCACTTCTTCCTGAAGGGTAGGGTACATTGCCTCTATAGTGTCAAGTAGAAATCTATCTCCACCATGCCTTGCCATCATTGACACAGCCAAAGGACACTTATCATGTTGCCCTACAGGTATGCTCACCTATTATCATTTACAAAAATTAAAACATTTTTAGCTTCACATACATCGTGTTAAACAAGCAATGGCTAATCACTAAACATTGACAAGCAAAAAATTTCACAAACTAACATCAGCTGTAGTGAATATTTATAAAATGAAAGCCTGATGTTTACATAGCGCAGGCTGGGAAATTTACCTGTTTCCAGATCTTGAAATACTATAGTTGTCTCACAAATTCATATTTATTATCCTATGAAATTAACATCAGGTGCAACAAAGTTGGATTGACAGACTATGTATTAAGTTCTGACATTTTAAACATACCTGACAGCATCCAGACATTCCAGATATAGCCAACAGTGTGAAAGCCCTCACACGAAAGTCCTCCGAAATGTTTTCTTTCATATTGAGCTTAGGTGCAGGACCTGGAGTTGTAGGAATGATTAGGATTGCATCGTCCTGCCAACAACATTTTCAATTGTAAAGAAAGCTAGCAAGCAAGATAACATTGTCTACATATAATGAACCCCCAATTGGGAGCAGATTAACCCGAAACAGCTTGGGAATCTGAAGGAATGGTCGACACTGTCTCAATATGGCTTGAAAATAACAGCCATAACTCAGAGTCTCAAAAAATGTCATAACTCCAGCGAACACTTATTTTAATACATAACATTGTTGATACCATCCTCGAGAACTTCAACAATTCATGGTAGGCAGATAGTAGTTTGACATCAAGCAAACATCGAAAATAACAAGCATAGCGTTGTCTGACTGCGTAACCATGCAGTCCAAAAGGGTACACACACACACATATATACAACATCGAAAATAACAAGCATAGCGTTATCTGACTGCATAACCATGCAGTCCAAAAGGGTACACACACACACACATATATACATGGAACTGATTTGAGTCATTAGGAAGAGCAGTCAATATGGATGAACTGAGTTTTCAGTGATGAATTGCTACAGTGTTGATGTTTATGATGGTACTCTATTAATATTCTTGCTAAATAGTTGACATAAAAATTACTGCCTTTTGACAGATGTTATCAGAACCAAACCGGTCATCGAACCAGTCAACCCCTCGAATCCAGACCCTGTCTGGAACCAGGAAAAAACTTGACCAAAAAAATGGTCGACCAAAAAATACATAAAATATTCAAATTTTAAAGAAAAACATATATATTCACATGCATCCATATGAATCCAAACAATTATACACAAATATGCAGAAGTTCTCATTTATATGGCAAATAAGAGTGCATATAACCAAAATAGCACTTAGTGCAATGCATCAACAAAGAGGCTCTAGATGGCCTCCAGCGTATATACTATATATATATATATATATATGTCGACCAAAAAATACGTAAAATATTCAAATATTAAAGAAAAACATATATATTCACGTGCATCCATATGAATCCAAACAATTATACACAAATATGCAGAAGTTCTCATTTATGTGGAAAATAAGAGTGCATATAACCAAAATAACACTTAGTGCAATACATCTCTAAATAAAAAATACATCAACAAAGAGGCTCTAGATGGCCTCCAGCACACACACACACACACACACACACACACACACACATATATCAATTTTAAGGTCACGGCCAAACCAGACACCAAATTGGCATATGAGACACCCTTGTTTGTGGGACAAGGGACCCACCTCCGCGCAGCAATTTGACTGCTAAAGCCTACAAAGGCATACATACTCTACCCCCCTCTGGTTTTGAGCCTATGACCTCTTGCGAGGAAACACATGCTCTTAACCATTAGGCCCACTCAAGTTGTACATTAGTAATAATAATGCTACAAGCCTACAACAAATACCCACATATCATCAAAATCATTGCCTATATTGGGATCCTCATCATCAATATCGCCCTCTAAGCATTAAAATAAGATAAAAGAAGCTTAACACGTCAAATCGAGATTTTGTTTGAGTGATGGATACATTTTTACGAGGGTCATGATAGAGTTCAACAATCAATGCCACTAACATCAAGGTACATAGAGGGTTTGGTTCTCTTGATTAAACGCTAGTTCCATATCCTTGTACATGATAGAATCCAATGGAATGTTGCAATCCCCCCATCCTTAAATCCTGAAAACTGTTAAGTCTGCTGGATTTTGAGTGGGATCTGAAATTCTACTTTCTCCATATGAAATCCAATGAAGTTGGAACCACACTCAAACATCCTAAAACTAGTCCTGACAGAACTCACCTAGACCTTCAAGACAGCATAATAGCTTCATAAAAGGAAACACAGTAATCAAGTATCCCTTTGGTAATCTAAAAACCACAAAGGGTCTAACGCATGCTACTTCGCCATCAGTATAGTTTTGAGATAACTCAAATAAATTAGAAATGTACCTTGAAATAAGAACAAAATTAAGTTATTGAATCAATACCTTTACTATTATAAACCTACAAATGCACACACTGATGATTTCTAGCATCTCCAACTAGTTATTTCTAATCACTAACAAACATATGTACCTTCAAAAGCACATTAATTGCTTCACGTGTCTCATCCCTGGCCTTCAAACAATGTCCAATATTTTCATTATTTGTCTCTAGAGCTGCACGTACACGAGTAGATATACCAGGTCCTAAATCAGGCTTTACACTGTTGATCCACTCTTCATGATTCACTTTGAACTCATACCTACATAATCCAATCACCAGACCTTTCAGATTTAAAAATAAATGGTGGTAAAACAAGATAGCACTTCAAAAATTAAGAATCATCTCAGTAGAAGTCAGCATGAATAAATCTACAAGCTAAAGACCACATGCAACTGTGTTGAGCAAAACCTTTCTGACAGATGGCAAATAAAAATGCAGTGATAGTTACATAAAAGATCATATCAAGAATCATGTCCACGAAATCAACCAATGAGAACAAGCAATTCTAGAAAAAAGCTCTTCCCTTTGCGGTTAAGCTGTATGTTATATGTATTCTTCTGTTGACTTTATATTGCAATTATCTTTTAAGATGCTGCTATAAATCCTAAAAATCTCAACTGGCCAGTTGGTTTCAGACAAGCTACATCCTCTATGGTGCAAGATAAGATTTCTCCTATCAAAACCTCTCTGAGACTTCATCTTGGGAGTCAATGCTAAGAGTCATCCATTGGAGGCAAGGTCAAAATCAAACAGAACCAGGAAAATAGGTCTAGTTATGATGCTTGATTAATTTGTGTCGGGGCTCGGACTATCATATTTATCAGTTAGTCAATGCAATCCAGGCTGCTAAATTTATATCAAAATTGTTAATAGTATGTCTCACAGGAAATTTCTGGAATCCATCGTAGCCAAATGTGGGCACTTAATATTTCACAAAAACACCCAGTCTACAACCTTGTCCATACAATCAATTTAAAATCTCCTAGAGATATCAACGAAAGACCAACATGTTGGGATCATTCATAATCAAAATCAACATATGATAATGTAAAATGCGAGCCTTAACCCAGATCCAACAAGCAGATGTGCAAAACAAAGCAATTATGAGATTGTCTTGAACCAATAAACCAAAACAGTGCATGAAACTAAAGGTGCCTCATGCTGAAAAATGAATGCAAGCCACAGTAAAGTGCAGTCAGCAAATGTGATAGAAGCAACACCTTAAGCAAACATAAACAATATTTTAGAAAATCAGAAAGGCAGAAAGATTTTCTTATGTTGTCAATTACTTGTGATATCTGTGTTCTTATTAACTTTCTTATGTTCTTCTTTTATCTTTGTTTAATCAAGCAATCATCAAGATTCAAAACAAAACATGAAGATCAAGGACACCAGATATAGGCGCTCAGCCAGGGCTAAAACCCCGCTATAGGGGAAAACCCAGTAAAACTCTTCCACTAGCAAATTCAAGTTGAGATAAACCAAGACCCTAGACCAAAAGACCTTCCTCTTCAACCAAGCCAACCTTCCAATATGATTCAGCAACCTTCAGTGGTCTCTTCTTGTCCAGCAGCTACAACCCAACAACTACCCAGAGTTTCGGCTCCCAACAATTTCAGAATTTCAGCCTAGCTATAGTACTATAACTTCGGCCCTTCTAGCAACTCGGCAGCTTCACACGTGTGTGTGTGTGAGAGAGAGAGAATTTCGACTTCTTGTGCTTGACAGAGACTTCCTCCTTCGCTAGCCCTTTCCACCTTCCTTGAATTTCACACTTTTTACTGCCACTAGCAACTGCAGATCGAACTTGTGTGTGAGTGCTCCAAATGAGGCCGAGTTGCTTGCCTTTATATAGGAGATTTCGCTCCTTAGTTAGGCTGACTTGTCCAGTTTGAGGCCGAATTGGTGGAGGGGGCCTAATTGACCTATTTTACATTAAAAAAATATTCTTTCTTGACAAATGAAGCCCAAGAAGGGTCTTTTACATTATGACATGGACAAGGACATTTGACATAAACCCTAGAAGCCTATAATGGAGGCTTTGACCTAAAACATTGGCCCAAGCATGAAACCCAAGCTTTAATAAGTCAATTTTCTATAATAATAAAATTCATTTTTTCTTTCCTTTGATAAATACATTACATCATAACTCAAATACAATGATGAAGACCGACACTAGTTACATTCTTCAACACAATATATACTTTGGAGTTGAAAGAGAGGTATCTTTTCCAACGAAGGTTACTTGGAGTTGGGAGCGTGTTGGTACTATGTTATTGCTACCCTTTTCTATTAAAAATTCACCATTTATCTATCATTTTCTCCATAAACTTCCCATAAGTCCATTGAAATTGATTAAGTGAAGCATTATAGTTGTTATTTTGCATTAAATTTAATTTATGAGTTTTTATGTTAAAATTTGGAATTTTTCAACAAAATTACAGGAAGTCACTACATCCTGTAATCAGTTTATGTTGTGACATGTGGCATGACAGGAAAATCAAAATAGAAGGCATGAACGTGATCTAGGATGTACAAATATGGTAAAAAATCTATTTTCCATCGGATTTGGAGTTCCTGGATATATAGTCAAACTCAGCCTATTCAGCAGAGAAATCAGAAGCTATAATGATGTACTTGATCTTTTGCTTAAAGTTAGGAATTTTGAACTAATTCGAACTATGTTGGAATTAGTTAAGATGAAGAAGGAACGAATATAGCCTTCTAGTTGTAAATTTTAATAAATAGGAGGATTTTGATTTGAAAGTTTAGCTAATAAAAACGTTGAAGAGATCAGACTTAAGACTGTAAAAAGCGTATCTCAGCACTCTGTTTTGAATGTAATCATTTCCAAAACTTAATGAAAAGCAAAATTTCACCAATCTCAGTGTTTAAGAGTTAAAGGTTTATCATTTGAAGTTATCAAAGTGTGCCATCAGTGCGTGGAAGGGCCCTACGTAAAGATTGGTACACTTTCTTTTACGTTTTATGTTTTATATAGTTTAGTTTTTCAGATCTGAACAGCGTATTTCATTTCATTGCTTGAGAGTTCATTTATTTAATCATAAGTTCTTATTTTTATTGTTAATTTATGGTTCATAGCAATAAGTTGAAGATTCGATTGCAGAATTATTGAAACAGTCCTTGTAAAAGGAGTAATCGAACATTGGATTTCAAAGTATCTCTGTGAACTCTGTTTGTTTTTATGAATTTGATTTCTAGAATGTTCAGTGTGTTATCTTAAAGGAGTTTTTGTGAAACATATCTTCGTAAGAGGATTGAAAAGCTCAGATTAGAAACACTCTGTTTTTAAGATCAGTAGGTTAAAATTTGATAATATAAGTGTTTAAATTGTGAAAAGGAAACATATTTTAACCTCTTGTAAAGGAGTACTGAAGCCTGTCACAATTAGACATTTATTTAAACATATAGAACAGAGCCTTTTAGGTCTAAAAATATTAGATGTGCCTCTAAGACTATTGACCCTGGTCGACATTAAATGAGTCTAATCTAGAATCCTAGATTGGTCGTTACATTTTGGTGCCGTTGCCGGGGAGGCGCAACTAGAGGAGTTCTAAAAAAAAAAAAAACTCAAAGCAAACAAAAACAAACAAAAACATAGATTTCATTTTAATTTTAGAAGTCATGTTTACATATGTCTAGACCTAGGGATGATAAAGGTAGATTTATAAAAACCCCCCATCCAAGAACTAACCCACCATTAGGAGCAGATCCTTTAGAAAGAATTGAACACACAACACCAGCTGGGAAAGTCACTGTACAAGAACTAGAGGATAAACAGAAATCAGGCCAAAGACTTACACTTATAGAAAGACAAATTCTATTGGCATACGAAACAAAGAAGAAACACTTTCCTGAATCCTCTACAACAAGAGAAGGCATCAAAACAACTCAACAATCTCTCCTTGAACCTACTGTTATTGAACAAATTCAATTAGGAGAAAAACCAACACAACAACTTCTCTTTGAAACAAGTGACACTGAACAAGAACTTAAAACAACAG
The DNA here is from genome assembly GCA_034641835.2 of Pinus albicaulis. NCBI lineage: Eukaryota > Viridiplantae > Streptophyta > Pinopsida > Pinales > Pinaceae > Pinus > Pinus albicaulis. The sequence continues at coordinate 1,682,333,825 of CM076578.1, forward strand.
AGGAACCTATCAAAATGGCTGAGGAAGGAGGAGGATCAGCAAGAGGACCTACTCCTGAACAACTTAGAGAATATGAGAGACAACAGGAGGAAAGAAGAAGACAACGAGAAATTGAACTAAAACAAAAACAAGATCAAGATCAAAGAGAGGAGGAAGAGTCAACCTTTAAATTTCCTATTCAAGAACCAGGAGAAAATCATGATGAGGAAATCAAAATGAAAAACATACCCCCATCTGTGTTACCAAATTTTTATGGCATGGCATCGGAAGATCCAGATTCATTCTTGTTTGAATTTGACATAGTATGCCGAACATATGGTTACACAGATGATGCTCATAGGCTTAGACTCTTCCCAGCAACATTAAAGGCATCAGCATTAAGATGGTTCATGGGACTAGGAGAACATGCAATAACTGATTGGGATGGCATGCGAAAAATATTCCTAAAGAAATATCAACCTTATTGTAGATCGAAAAATTCTAAAGATGATATCTTTAGAATGAATCAACAGGAGGATGAAACTTTAGAGGAGTATTTGGAACGATTTGTCTACAATTTACAAAAATCAAAACATAGAACCATGTCACTTGATTTGATTCGAACAATATTTTTGAAGGGCATTCGAGAGGAATACTTAGATGATCTTAACTTGATGGGAAAAGGTGATATTTCCACCTTACCTTTTGATGAAATTGCTGACTTATGTGAAAAGTATTCCAGGAGCAAAGCTAGAAATGGAAAAAGAGCTATATCATCCAAAGCCACAAAATCCGCTTCAGCTAGTGTCACAAGGGCTGAAATAGGAAATCTATTAGAAGAATTCAAAACAGACCTATTGAGCACCTTAGGAAATCAAATTGACACTATGAAAGCAAAGAAAAGACAAGAAGAAGAAGATCAATTAATGGTTGTCTTTTGTCCAAAATGCCGGAAGAAACATGCTTTGAAAGATTGTCCTTTAGAAAATATTCAAGTATGTGCCTTTTGTACTGAAAATCATGATATATTTCATTGTTCTAAAATAAAGATTTTGCAGAATTGTAACTTGGAAGCAAATGCAGATTTGGAAAATATGTATTTCATGGGTGCAAAGAGACCATGGCAGCCAAGACCTCCACCTCCAGGTATATTTCCAAATCAGAATTTTCAATTTCCTGCACAAGATCAAATGTATGTTCAAAATTCTTGGAATGTACCCATGCCATGGCAACACCAAAATTACCCTCAACAACAACAATGGAAACCATTTCAGCAATACCCATCATATCCTCAACCATACTCATCATATCCTCAACCATATCAACAGTATAATCAGCCATATCAACAGTATCCTCAATCATACCAACAATATCCACAGCAGCAAGTTGTTCATCCACCCCAAAACATTCAACAAACATTGTTTGCTCCTCCACCAATAAACCCACCACAATTACAACTTCCATCTAACCAACCTCCTAGACCCACTCAGATTCCTGCTCAACCTATATCAAATCCAAATAATAGAGCAGAAAGACCAGCTTACAGTGTAGATGAGGGACCATCATATCCCACATTACCTTTACAAAATATTGAGTTGAGGTCTGGTAAGGTGCTTCAAAAAGAACTTCCCATAGCTAAGAAACAAGAAGAAAACAAAAACATTGAAAATGAAACACCAAACCAAAAGAAACAAAATGAAGACATCAAAGATAAACAAATCCAACCATTGCAATCACCACCTTTTCCGGAAAGATTGATTCAACCAAGGCTTCCCATATCTTTACCACAATTTGATGCTTTAGATGAGCTGAAGAATGTCTATATAAAAATCCCACTTCTCCAAGCCATAAAAGACATTCCTATATATACTAAAGCAATTAGAGAGTTATGCCTCAAGAAGCCTACAAGAAAAAGACTTGATCCACAAACAATTCACGTTATTGGACACCTAGCTGGCCTTATGTCAAACACTATATCAATGGAAAAGTATGTTGATCCTAGCATTCCCAGAGTCACTACAATCATCAACAACATACCTATTCCAAATACTTTAATTGACTTAGGGGCAGCAATAAATGTGATGACTCTTGACACAATGAAGACACTACAACTGAGAAACTTGCAATACACACCAATTGTTTTAGAACTAGCCGATAGGTCTAAAGTGATTCCTGAAGGAATTTTGGAAGATATAATTGTTTCACTGGACTCTTGGGAGTATCTAGTGGACTTTTTAGTTCTTCAACCAAAATCTAATTTAGGAGGTCACCCTATCATTCTTGGTAGACCATGGTTAGCAACTGCTGATGCATTCATAGGGTGTCGATCAGGTAATATGATTATTTCACGAGGAACTGAAAGGAAGCAACTCACTCTTTACCCATCAGCACAAACACCAACAGTAGCAAACAGCTTATGGCTAGATGATAAATACAATGATAAGGAAGAAGTTCAATCTGTTTTTAGCATCAATCAGATCTATGATTTTCATAAAGATAATAATGATGATTTGATAGAATTGTTCCTTTCTGAACCTGAAATGTCTGAAGAGATAAGAAATGAACAATACCATGCTGCAGATGAATTTTTGGCACAAAATTTTCAAGAAATATGCACACTCCATTCTTTGCAATCATCATTTGAAAACACTTTTCCCATCCAATCTATCACAAACACTCAGAGCAAGACTATAGAGATTAGTCCGGAAAAAACATTGAATATTAGCACTCACCTAGACTTGTCTCAGGAAGAAAAACTGATTCAATTATTGAGAAAGTATCAGCAAGCATTTGCTTGGGACTACACCGATATGCACGGAATCCACCCTGAAACATGCACTCACCATATCTACACAGATAATAACATAAAACCAGTGAGGCAACCACAGAGAAGAATGAATCCCATTCTTCAAGATATTGTTAGAGAGGAATTGCAAAAACTGTTGAAAGTTAATTTTATATATCCTATCTCTGACAGTAAGTGGGTATCACCATTGGTAGTAGTGCCCAAGAAAAATGGCAAGTGGAGGATTTGTGTCGATTATAGGCAATTGAACAAAGCAACCCTCAAAGATTATTTTCCACTACCATTCATCGACCAAGTGCTAGACACTTTAGCTGGGAAATCATCATTCTCATTTCTTTATGGTTTCAGTGCCTATAACCAGATCAGGATAGCTTTAGAGGACCAGGATAAGACCACTTTTACTTGTCCCTGGGGCACTTATGCCTATAATGTTTTACCATTTGGACTTTGCAACGCTCCAACTACATTTCAGAGAGCTGTTTTAGCTATTTTTGCTGATTTAATTCATGAATGTGTTGAAGTTTATATGGATGATTTTTCGGTTTATGGTAATTCATTTGAGCATTCATTAGAAAATCTTGAAAAGGTTTTGAAGAGATGTATTGAAGCTAATCTGTCCTTGAGCAATGAAAAGTGTTTTATGATGCTAGATGAAGGGATAGTATTGGGTCACTATATTTCTTCTCAAGGCATTAAAGTTGATTCAACAAAAATTCAGATCATTGTCAATTTACCAATTCCGAAGACACAAAAAGAGGTAAGAAGTTTTCTTGGGTATGCAAGCTATTATAGACGATTTATTGAACATTTTAGTAAAATGGCTCTACCTTTGTTTAAACTTCTAGCAAAAGATACACCATTCAACTGGAATGAAGATTGTCAGAAAGCTTTTGAAACACTCAAACAAAAACTATCAACCACACCAGTCTTAAAAGGGCCTAACTGGAGTCTACCATTTCACATCTTTTCAGATGCATCTGACACTGCAGTAGGTGCTTCTTTAGGCCAAAAGGAAGATTCTTTCAATTATGCTATCTATTTTATCAGCAAAAATCTAACACCTGCAGAATTAAATTACACAGTCACTGAAAAAGAAATGTTGGCAATCATACATGCTGTAAATAAATTCCAACACTATATCACTGGTTATGAGGTTTTTGTACATACTGACCATTCAACCATTAAATATTTAATGAATAAACCAATCACTAATGGCAGAGTTACCAGATGGCTGTTATTACTACAGGAATTTAATATTACAGTGTTAGATAGGCCAGGTAAGGAGAATCAGGTGGCAGATTTTCTTTCTAGACTACAGAACTCAGGTGAGATTGTTCCGGTTGAAGATTCTTTTCCAGATGAAAATCTGTTTGTAATTTAAATAGTAGATCCATGGTATGCCGACTTGGCCAATTATTTGTCCATAGGAAAGACACCTCCACATTTTACTACAAAGGAGAAGAAGAGGTTGATCAAACAAAGTGCTAGATATTCATGGATCAATGGAGATTTATTTTACACCGGTTATGATATGATTATTAGAAGATGTGTAAGAAATGATGAAATAATTGATATTTTAAAATCTTGTCATGACGAACCGTGTGGTGGGCATTTTGCAGCCAAGAGGACAGCATTCAAGATTCTCAACCTTGGCTACTATTGGCCATCTATTTTTAAAGATTCCAAGAGGTATGTGAAGAATTGTGATAGTTGTCAAAGAATGGGTAGACCCACAGCTTCAGATGAAATGCCACTTCAGCCCCAAGTACATTTAGAGCCATTTGAGAAATGGGCTCTAGATTTTGTAGGCCCCATCAATCCACCATCAAAGGGCAAAAAGTACATCCTAGTATGTACTGATTACGTAACAAAATGGGCTAAAGCAAAAGCATTAGTCCGAGCAACAGAGCAAACAGTGGTAAACTTCCTATTTGAAGAAATTTTTGTAAGGTATGGAGTACCTAGGGAGATAGTCACAGATCAGGGTACTCAGTTCACTTCAAAGTTAGTTCAAGATATCACAGAAAAATATAAGATCAAGCACAGAAAAAGCACACCTTACCATCCACAAGCCAATGGCCAAGTGGAGTCAACAAATAAAACTTTGGAGGGGATTCTTACTAAAACAGTATCAATGAACAGAAAGAATTGGGAAGAAAAACTCAAAGATGCACTGTGGGCTTACAGGATTACGTGGAAAGACACTACTGGATTTACACCATATCAGTTGGTGTACGAAAAAGAGGTACTGCTTCCTATCGAATTTCAAATACATACTTATAAGATGGCTGTAGATTTAGGAATTGATCTCAGTCAAGCACAAAAGGAGAGAATTATGCAATTAAACCAGCTAGATGAGATGAGACAACAAGCAGAACAGAGAACAATTCTAATGCAGAGACAGAGGAAGCAATGGCATGATGCACACATTAAGAAGAAGCAATTTAAAGAGGGAGACTGGGCTTTACTCTTTGACTCTAAATTCAGAGACCATAAAGCCAAATTTACAACACATTGGATGGGCCCATATGAAATAGTTGAAGCATATGACAATGGATCAGTCAAACTTACAACAATTGATGGAGAAGGCAAGACCTTTACTGTCAATGGTCATAGGCTGAAACTCTATCATAAGCCCATAAGCAAGGAAGATTTTATTGAAACAATATCTCAGCAAAAGGAGGTTGAGATATCACAGCCTTCAGCTGTGATATCTCTACCTTAGTCATTTCAATTTCTTTTGTTTAAAAAATAAAAATTAAATAAAAAAAATTAAAAAAATAATGGTTTAAATGTGAAAACCAGACTCTGGCACACTCTAAACCCGAATTCTTACTTGAAAACCAATCATTTGGCTGGTAAGAATTCTTTGTTCTACTTGTTTATTGTTTTTCATCAATTCAATAATGACTTGAGGACAAGTCAAACACTTAGCGGGGGAGAAGAATTAATGGTTTTTCTCTTTGGTAGAAGAATCAGTGATTTTTCATCTCCTCATTTTTAAAGCTTCAAGGAATCTGTGTCAGTTATTCAGTATTTCAATTCAGTTGTTCAGAATTTCAATAAAGAGATATTTTTGTTCTAATTAGAAGGACCTGTTTAAGCAATAAGATTTGCAGTGGGACCTGTTCAGAAGACTATGTCAACATTATCAATATCAGAGGGACCTGTTAAGGACTGCATTAAAGATATATCATCAATAAAGGCTACTTCAGAGGGACCTGTTCTACTTCAACAAAAGATACATCATCAACAAAGGCTACTTCAGAGGGACCTGTTCTACTTCAACAAAATTTTCAAAGGTTGTTTATTAACAGAATTCGAAGGCTACATCAACAATAAGGATAAAAGAAGCTGCATAAAAGATGATTCTTCAGATTTTAAAAGGGACCTGTTACATTCATTTCAAAGGGACCTGTTTTGAAAAATAAAGATGGTTCTTCAGATTTTAAAAAGGGACCTGTTATACTCATTTCAAAGGGACCTGTTTTGAAAGATGAAGATCAGTCATACCTGTACAAACAGATCAGTCACCTGTGCAAGCCAAATCAGCATTCTGTCAGTCAACAAGTGTGAAGTATTTTTGAAATTTTCATTTTTAACATTTAAATTCTTAAATTAGTTTAGTGTTCAAAAATGATAATTATTATTGCTTGATTATCAATTTCAAAAATCCCTATATCCATAATCTTTGCTTCATATACCTTAGTTTATTATTCTATTTCCTATTTCCATTCATACCTTAGCCTATTATTCTATTCCCATTCATACTTTAGTCTATTCCTTATTTCCTATCCCTATTTCGCCCTTCAAAACCGCTCTTCAAAAACTCATCATTTTCAGATACGCCCTCTGTCAATAAAGGTACCAACAAAGAAGTGGTCTGTATGGACACTCAATGAAGAGTCAGCTCAATGGTAAGACATTTGTAAAACGCATGATTACATTTCATTTCAACAGACGGAGTTATAAAAACGATGCTCTGACCCAAATTCGTTTATGGAGTGGAATGTATCCGTTATCATCACACAAATTATATTATGATTATACTTTTATAAATCACTACTCCTTTGTATTCATAATCTGAATGCACTGTCCGTCCCTGCAAACAAACTCATGACCAATTTGAATGCGCTGTCCGACCCAAATTCATAACCTTAAGACTCTGTTCTCTGCGTATTGTATGATACCAAGCAAGTTGAGGTCGGTTGTTGAATTTTTAAGTTCATAGAGTGGTTAAAGAGTTAATTTTTAGACTCTGAGTTCTTAAGAAGGGCCGAGATAGCATGTGTGGTTCCATTGAAGAAAATATAGCAGACACGTTATCCAGGGGTTTTTCTCTACGGCCGCCTAGAATTTGAAGAATAGCACAGTGAAGAAGGCCGCCCAGAATTTGAAGAATAGCACAGTGAAGAAGGCCGCCCAGAATTTGAAAATAGCACAGTGAAGAAAATTTGAGGAATAGCTCAGGAAATTAAAGAAGGCAGCTCAGAGAATTGAGGACGCTAACCAGGTCATTGGAACGCAGAGAAAAGGTAACCACTTGAAAACCTTGATAGAATTTTTTTTGAAGCATAGAAAAGGGGTTAAGAACAGAGAATTTTTTTTAAAAAAAACAGAGGAAACAATGACCAACAGAGTGGAGCCCGAAACATTTGATAGACTGAAGTATCACGAGGACTGTGTCAAAATTCTAGAAGAAAAACATTGGTTGCCTTTCCTACAGAAATTTAATGGGAATAATGAAGAGGTCACGAAGCAATTTGCATTTTCCTTCAATGGAGAGAAAGATCTAGTAGGAAATGTCTCTTTTAGAATTTCAGAAGATATAATAGCACAAACCTTGGAAATCAGTCCTGAAGGAGAGAAGTACTTCAAAACCAAACAGTTCAAGGAAAAATCATGGACCCAGTTCATGTCCAGGTCAAGGGTTTCTTCAGTTAACTAGAAGAAGGGTGTCCCAAGAAGCTGGTTAGTGCATCCATGGGATGAGATGGTGTATATCATTCAAAAATTCATTACATGTGAAGGTCGATATAGTATTGTATATCTCTATCACATAAAACTTCTGTTGCATTTGAAAGGCCAATGCATTATCAATCTACCCTATTTCCTTTTGCAAAGTCTGACTAAGATGTCAAAGACTATTCAGAAGCACAAAGGTAATGAAGACAAGAGTTTATATCATTTTGGCTTGATTAAAATACTAATTGAATCTGAGTTGCAGAGAAGAGGAAAAACATGGAAGGAATTCTTAATTGATAATCAAATCAAAGATAGAGAAGAAGAACAACAGAAGCAAGGAAGCATGGAATTGATGATTGATGTTGATGAAGAAATCCCTGAGCTTAAATCAAGTAATATTCCTCAACCGAGCGGTAGTGTAAGAACAAGAAGGCAAAAGCAAGAAGCTGCTAAGAGAATTGAAAAAGATAAAATCTTCACTACCTATAACAGAAGATCAAGGAGGATGAAAATGAGTCAAACACAAGATGAGCCACCAGAGCAGAATGCAAGCATACCAATGGAAATTGAAAGTAGTGAGTCAGCACATGAAGCAGAGATGGAAACCGGAAGAAATGAGAAAGAAAAGGAAGAACCAATACCTATAAATAAGAAGCAGAAAAGGTTAGAGAAACAGATTGAAAGGCTGAAAGAAGAATTGATGGAAGCAAACATGTTAGAAAAAGTTATCAAGAAGGAAAATGAAATGCTGAGAGCTCAAAGCAAGAAAATACAACAGAAGAATGAGAAACTAAAGAAAAAGATCAAGGAACTGAAGATTGATCAAACTGAAATAGGTAATTGGGCAATAAAATGTTATACTCAGAAAAAGAGTCTCAAGGAAAAATATAAGAAGTTAAAACATCAGTCTCAAGTTCAGAAGAATGCCAGAGTTCAGAGGAATGTGGATATATTGTTACAGGCATCAGAGGTACAGGCAGAAACAGAGTTTAAGGGGAGCACATCAGGATTAGCATGAGGACATGCTAAACCATTGAGTTTGGGGGAGATGTTGGTACTATTTTATTGCTACCCTTTTCTATTAAAATTCACCATTTATCTATCATTTTCTCCATAAACTTCCCATAAGTCCATTGAAATTGATTAAGTGAAGCATTATAGTTGTTATTTTGCATTAAATTTAATTTATGAGTTTTTATGTTAAAATTTGGAATTTTTCAACAAAATTACAAGAAGTCACTACATCCTGTAATCAGTTTATGTTGTGACATGTGGCATAACAGGAAAATCAAAATAGAAGGCATGAACGTGATCTAGGATGTACAAATATGGTAAAAAATCTATTTTCCATCGGATTTGGAGTTCCTGGATATATAGTCAAACTCAGCCTATTCAGCAGAGAAATCAGAAGCTATAATGATTTACTTGATATTTTGCTTAAAGTTAGGAATTTTGAACTAATTCGAACTATGTTGGAATTAGTTAAGATGAAGAAGGAACGAATATAGCCTTCTAGTTGTAAATTTTAATAAATAGGAGGATTTTGATTTGAAAGTTTAGCTAATAAAAACGTTGAAGAGATCAGACTTAAGACTGTAAAAAGCGTATCTCAGCACTCTGTTTTGAATGTAATCATTTCCAAAACTTAATGAAAAGCAAAATTTCACCAATCTCAGTGTTTAAGAGTTAAAGGTTTATCATTTGAAGTTATCAAAGTGTGCCATCAGTGCGTGGAAGGGCCCTACGTAAAGATTGGTACACTTTCTTTTACGTTTTATGTTTTATATAGTTTAGTTTTTCAGATCTGAACAGCGTATTTCATTTCATTGTTTGTGAGTTTATTCATTGCTTGAGAGTTCATTTATTTAATCATAAGTTCTTATTTTTATTGTTAATTTATGGTTCATAGCAATAAGTTGAAGATTCGATTGCAGAATTATTGAAACAGTCCTTGTAAAAGGAGTAATCGAACATTGGATTTCAAAGTATCTCTGTGAACTCTGTTTGTTTTTATGAATTTGATTTCTAGAATGTTCAGTGTGTTATCTTAAAGGAGTTTTTGTGAAACATATCTTCGTAAGAGGATTGAAAAGCTCAGATTAGAAACACTCTGTTTTTAAGATCAGTAGGTTAAAATTTGATAATATAAGTGTTTAAATTGTGAAAAGGAAACATATTTTAACCTCTTGTAAAGGAGTACTGAAGCCTGTCACAATTAGACATTTATTTAAACATATAGAACAAAACCTTTTAGGTCTAAAAATATTAGATGTGCCTCTAAGACTACTGACCCTGGTCGACATTAAATGAGTCTAATCTAGAATCCTAGATTGGTCGTTACAGAGCAGGAGCGGAGAGCGAAATTTTCAAAAGCTCCCGGGTTAAGAGTGAATCGGGAGTGAATTTTTATATAATATATACTTGTATATATTTTGATGCATATATGTCAACAAAAGCATGTAGAATTATGAATTAGATATAAAAAGCATAAAAACATGGACTAAACCATATAGCATCAATCATCTAGAAGTTATAGTCTTCATTAGCGATGTGCACAAGTTACAAGTTCTCATTTATATAGCATGCAAGCGTGCACATAAGCAAAATAGCACCGAGTGCAATCCATCTCTGAACCAAAAATAGATCAACAAATAGGCTCTAGATGGCCTCTAGCATCCAAAAAAATCATGCCACAATAAATAGCTACATATCAACAAAATCATTGTCTATCTTGGGATCTTTGTCATTAATATCACCCTCTAAGCAATTAACATAAGATAGAAAAAATGTAGCATGTCAAGTCAAGATTTTGTTTGAGTGATGGGTACACTTTTAGTAGGGTCATGATAGAGGAGTTTGACAATCAATGTCAGTAACATCAAGGTACATAGAAGGCTTGGTGTTCTTGATTAAATACGAGTCCCATACCCTAATACATGACAAAATCCAATGGAAACATTACAATCCCCCCAATCATGAAATCCTAAAAAATTGATAAGTCCGTTGGATTTTGAGTGAGATAAAAAATTCTACTTTCTCCATATGAAATCCAACAAAGTCGGGACCTCTCAAACATCCTATGTCATTTCATGTTAATGTTAAAAATTTAAGTAGAAGGATGAAAATGAAAGATAAAGGAGAATGCCACTTTTACTTTGAGAATTTAACATTACCATGAATTGCATATCAATACTAGGGGCATAAGCTTGAATATTAGGCTTCCCTACCCAAAAAATCTTGTCTCTTTGAAAAAAATTGCGTTTGGAACGTCTTTGTGACAAAACTAGGGAGCGGATTTTTTTTGGCAAGAGCGTGCTCCCAAAATTTGCTCCCACTCGGAACGCGTTCCAAGAGCGATTCGAAAGGGGGGCAGAGCTACTCCCACACAACCTTGCTTCCAACATCGAAGGCCTCTATCTGTCTTACAAACTTAAGTGGTGATTCACCCAAAATAAACAACTAAGATATGTACTTACGATTGTCATCTGTAAGGGCCTGACAGTGGAAACTGAAATGTGCTTGGTGGTGTTTGGCAACTGCTAACTAGTCCAACTCAATCAACAACACCTCGTAGATAGGAAAGTATCATGTGCATATACAAAACTTTAGACAACAACAAGAAAAAAGTCATTGGAACTTAGACTGTAATTTGGTTGTCTCTCAATAAATGATGTATATGTTCAACAAGCTTTGTAACTAAATGTACTATGAACATCCAATCCTCAAGCAATTATGAAAACCTATTTGTACAAGGATTACAAAATAAATGTTGTATATGTTCAAAAGCTCTATAACAAACAATGTTATGCTTATCTAGTCCTCAACCACTACCAAATCCTATTTGTAAGTCACCTAACAAACATCAAAGATTTTTTAGTCTAACTTCAGACAATGCCAAGATTTTACATTGGTAGTAATTAATGAGGCAATAAAATTTTAATATAAACAAGGATTCAGAAATTTCATTTTACCCACTCTAACAACTCTATCCCAACTTCTTGATGGATAATATGTATTAGATGTCAAGAGCACCTACATTCATTTAGAAATGAAAGTGGCCTGGCTTGGAGTTTGTGTTGAAACTATTGGTATAGTATGTACATGTGACCATGGCCCATTCATATGTATCATTACGTACTTGTAATTATGGCTATAGCCATATTTTATTTCATTTATTGTATTACTGGGTATGGTTAAGGCCAACGCAGTCAAACTTGATATGTAGGCTCAATAACCATCCTGGGATGTCCACCATTGTTTAGTGGGCCCATATCCCCCTCATGAAGGGGCAACTCACTTGATGTATGTATAAATACACATGTAATGTCCTCTTCTAATTATTTTTCCAAGGGAGGACGAAGTAGATTATCCCAAGGCTGCTTGGAAGCGAGAGCGAGAGCGACAATTTTCAGAAGCTTCCGGGTTGGGAGCATTTTTTATATAATATATATTTTTATGCATGTATAACAACAAAAGCATGTAGAATGATGAATTAGTTATAAAAAACATAAAAACATGGACTAAACCATATAACATCAATCACCTAGTAGTTATAATTGTTAAATTCAGCAGCTCAGGGATGAATTTCTCCTAGAAGAAACCATATCTTTTAGTTATGTTTGAACCACCTATAATAAAATTTCATTTATGACAATTCTAATACGAATTTCGAAAAATATTAAGTCACATCTCAATTTGGAAGTGACTCCAAAAATAGAAAGTCATGTCTAAATGATCAAGGATAATCTCGAAATATGGAATCCACTTTAAAATCAAATCAATCATGATTATACAAATCAAGAATTAATATTTTTATCCTTACTAGTATTATTATTATTATGATACTATTATTTATAAAATAGTCTAAAGTCATTCACCTTTAATGGATTAATAAAAAATAATTCTTTCATGGAATACGTAAATTAAATTGAGAATCTCTTACTTGGAAAATCAAACCTCTCTCTTGGAATAAAATAGTAACTCCACACTTAAGAGAATGTAACTCTCTCTCACTAATTCAATGCATGGCAAAAGTGTAACTCCTCTTCATTAAATGCACTTGTAACTCCCTCATTCAATTCGATTTGTAACTCTCACCAAATATTCTCTCATGTCTAATTGTAACTCTTGTTGAGAAATCTATAGGGACGTGATTAGGATGATTTCTCTTTCTATGATAACTTCTTGTGATACTATGAAACTGGATTCATCCTCCACCCTCCACATGTCCCGAATTGGTCGAATCAAACACGATTCATGGGGATTCGAATCCATTTGACTGGATTCAATCGTGTCTGTACAGGACGCGACGAGTCCCGATCGTGTCTTCTACGGACATGATCAAATCCCGATATGCTGGACTCATACAACGCAGATAAGCGTCCGAAGGGTTATAAAATTCCGATTTTCTCATTTGATTTTCACTTTTGTTAGTGTGTGATTTGAGCAAGGAGCAAGAAACAAGGAGGAAGGAGTAGGAAGGAGCAAGGGAGCATTTTCAATGGGATTCAAGCAACTGGTAAGTGCATTGACTCTCTATTTTTTTGCATTTGATTTGCATGTGCATATGTTTTACAAATTTGGTCATTTTTGTTTATTTTTTACAGCATTCATGGCTCAATCAAGGGCAGCAAGGAAGGGGCAAAGAAAGAAGAAGAATGTCCCCATTGGAGATGCCCCTCCTATCCCTATTTCATCAGGGTCTACAAGTATTCCATCTATTGGAAGTGGGGCTGCAACAACAACTTCAAATGTTTAGGGAAAACAAACTCAAGCCCCAAATATCCATTGTGGAAATATGTGACTAGCTAAGTTGTAGGAAACGTTGGGTAGAGGGTCGTTTCCCCCTGAAAACAAAACGGAAACGCGTTTCCGCGTACCGTACGGCCAAGAAACATTTTTTTTTGTTTTCTCGCTCCCTGCCAATTCAAGAGTGATAGAGGGAGCTATTGAAGATTGGAAACAATTTTTTTTGAGTAGGACAGCCTAATGTTCAAGCCTATGGCCTTAGTGTGGATATGCAATTCATGGTAATGTTAAATTCTTAACGTAAAAGTGACATTCTCCTTTTTTCTTTCATTTTCATCCTTTTACTTAAATTTGTAACATTACCATGAAATGACTCAAGATGTTTGAGAGTGGTTTCGCCCTCATTGGATTTCGTATGGAGAAAGTAGAATTTTAGATCTCACTCAAAATCTAGTAGACTTATCATTTTTTCAGGATTTCTGGATTAGGGAGATTGCAATGTTTCCATTGCATTTTGTCATGTACTAGGGTATGGAACTTTTATTTAATCAAGAGAACCAAGCCCTCTATGCAGGGGAGTCTCCCAATAATCAAGAGCACCTAGGGTACTAGGGTATGGAACTTGTATTTAGTCAAGAGCACTAAGGTCATTCGACTATGCAGGAGGAGACTCCCAATCAAGCATGAGACAAGAAATTAGAAATTTCTCGTGGCTGATTTTGGATATTGCTATTTTCATTATGTGATCATTGATGAGTAAATGTCATGTAAATTTAAAGACTTGTAGTTTATGCATTGACATTGGACAATTTAATCATAATGTAATAAACTAAAATGTAGCAAGTATGCTTTATGATTGCACATATTTCTTAAATGTCCTAATATATATATATATATATATATATATATATCGCATTTCCCCGCTTTCAAAATTTGGGGAGGTCGCGTTTCGTACCGGTACCCATTTCGGAACTCGTTTCCCAGTTTCGTGCAACTTAGGTGACAAGAGAGCCAGGGCCAGGCAGCAAGGCGAAGGGAGGAGGAAATGTTGCTTGGAAATGCAGTTTTTGCCACAGCCATTTCATGAGCACATATTACCGTCTGAAAACTCATTTGTTAGCTTTGCCAAGTTGTGGCATTTCAGCTTGTACATAGGTGCCATTAGCAAAGAGGAAGGAAATGGAGAGAGAGGCATTTGTTGGTGCAACAAATGTGGCATCAAAAACAAACCAAAATAAGAATGATGACCCCCTTCCATTCTTGAGGAAAAGCAGCAACAAGTTCCCATTTGAGAGTTCTAGTGAGGGACAAGCAACAAAAAGAAAGGCAATTGCACTTGGTCCAATGGACAAGATATTCCAGAAAGAGAAGCAGGAAGAGCTTGATCTCACCATTGCATTTTTTTTCTATCAGAAATTCATATCCTTCAATGTTGCATGCTCACCTTTATTTATTGAGATGTGTCTAGCTCTAACTCAAACAACGCCATCAGGGTGTGTGCCTCCTGGGTCAGAGAAACTTAGAACCACACTGTTGACGAAGGCAAAGAAAGAGGTGGACAAAATGCTTGAGCCAATTAAATCAACATGGCCAACATCTCGGGTTAGCATTGTTTCTGATGGATGGACAGATCCAGCACGACACCCACTAATCAACTTCATGGTGTCTTCCTTGAATGGTCCAGTTTTATTGAAATCAGTGGATGCACTTGGACAATACAAGGATGCACAATATATGGGTGAGTTATTTATTGAAGTTATTGAAGATGTAGGTGTCGATTCTTGTGTGCAAATCATTACAGATAATGCATCTGTTTGCAAGGCTGCTGACATGATTGTGGAAGCTAAATATCCACAAATATTTTGGACACCTTGCATTGTTCATTCATTGAACTTAGCACTGAAATCTATTGCCTCTGATGTGCTTTGGATTGGAAGCATTATTGAGGATGCACAACATATCCACAACTTTGTACAAAACCATACAAATGCCCTCGCTATCTACAAGGAGTACACCAATCTATCATTGTTGAGGATTGCAGATACACGGTTTGCCTCTTCATTCATCATGTTGAAGAGGTTGAGGGAGGTCAAGACCGCTCTTGGGGCCATGGTTATTTCAGAGTTTTGGTCTTTTTGGAGAAAGACAAATCAAGTAGCCTAAAAAAGAGTGAAGGACACAGTGTTGGATGATGTTTGGTGGGAGAGGGTAGATATACTTATTCAGATCATGGACCCTATCATTTCCTTGCTTCGATTTGCAGTTACAGACCAATCCATCCTAGGAGAGGTTTATGACGGATGGGATTCGATGATTGAGTTTGTGAGGAACATTATTTTATATAGTTAGTGCCCTGAGTATGAGACATCAGCAGAGGCCTTTTTCACCAGCATACAGGATATTCTTGTTAGCAGATGGGACAATAATTGCACACCTTTTCATTGTTTGGCTCACTCCCTGAACCCAAAATACTACAGCCATGAGTGGCTGAATGGTGGACCTTCTCGCAGATTCCCTCCTCACATGGATGGTGAAATCTCACAGGGGAGGAAAGATGCATTCAGGAGGATTTTTTAGGATAGGGCATCCCTTGATGAGGTGGAGGATGCCTTTTCAGAGTTTTCCACTGGCACTGGGCGATTTGCAAGCTATGCTGTGATTAGAGACAGGGGGGCTAAGAAGCCTTATTCTTGGTGGGAAACTCATGGGGCAACAAGCCCTCCTCTGCAAAAGTTAGCCATGAGGCTCCTCTCTTAGGTGACTTCATCCGCTTGTTGCGAGAGGAATTGGAGCACATATGGGAATTTGTATAGTGTGAAGAAGAGCAGGCTTGAGCAGTCCAGGGTAGAGACAATGGTGTATGTGCACACCAACCTTCGTCTTACTTCAGGTAGAGGGAGGATTGGTTGAAAAGATAGACAAAGATGTGGGATGTCTTTCTTGATGATATGGGTCTAGACAATAGTGTTGAGTTGGCATTGGCCAACTTGGATCTTAATGAGACAGTGCTAGAGCCTGTCACATTTGATGACGGTGATACAGTAGAGGGGTCATCCTCCACACCAACAAATGCAGAGATGACATTGGATACAAAGGAGGAGGATGCAGTAGAGGAGAGCAGTGGTGAGCACGATGATCATGATGAGGATAGTGATGTTGATTATGATGCTGATTATGATGATGAGGATTGATGACTCATGAGTCATGAGCTACCTATTGCGACACTACCTTGAGGCTTGTAGTCTTGTAGACTTGTAGTTGTTTTGTATTTGCTAATTCTATTTTCCATTGGCATTGTACTACCTAGTACTTATGTAACACATTTTGATTTTGATGACTTAATGCGAAAACTACAGTATCTTGTCTTTCTCCTATTGGATCATTGATGTATATGTCTATTATTTTGTATGATTGTAAGATGTGTCTTTGTAAAACTTACATCTAGATGAAGATCTATGTTTGAATCAATGAATTTGTATGAATTTGTGTAAGAAATATCTGATTTTTAATATATATATTTATATTTTTTGAATACATATATTTTTTTTAATAAAATAATATATAATGTATCCGGACGTGTCATCTTCCGGGGGGGTCACCGTGTTCGTGTCCGACACTCGAATCCGCGTGTCCATTGTGTCTCGTGTCCCCGTGTTAGGTGACTTAGTTGTGATATCTTTTTACTTTTTCTTACTTATTAGCTTCTTCTATTGTTATTATGTTCGTTTATCATGAAACAACTACCAAAAACAAGAACAATAGTACATAAGTACACGAGATATAGCTTGAAAACTAGGGCCAAAATATCTCCACTTCAAAGGAAAACCCGTAAATCTCCTCTTCTTATAGATTCTTCAATTGACGAATTCCAAGACCTCTAGACCAAGACTAATACCCTTCCAAGACCAAGTCCGACCTCTCCTGATGATGTGCTTCTTTTGTCCAAATTGAACCCAGTCAAATCTCTTCTAGCAGCACAACTTCAACCCCCAACTTCAAAATTTCGGCCTCTATTGCAGGTCTGAAATTTTCGGCCCCCTGCAATTGCTACCGCATCCACATATGTGAGTGAAATTCGCCTTCCAAGGCCTTGTTGAGATTTTGTGTATTTGGGGTAGCATCAGTTGTGCTCTAGCTCCCACATTTTGAGGAAGGACTAGAGTACACTTGATCTAAACGACCTAGAAATGGATTTAGGAAATTTCATTTGGTTTAGGAGTTATTAAATTAATTAATTATTTTCATGTATTTCCTAAGTTTAAACTTAGGGAACTTAATAACTAAAGTGAATTTAATTAAACATGTGATGAAATTGTCTTAAGTCACACGGATCAAGCTTTCTTTTAATCTTAGACGTTGATTAAAGATTTAATCTTGGTCGTTGGTTTCCCAACGAGAAAAGTATAAAGGAAAGGTTTGGGGTCATTTGTAAAGACACAAAGAGGCAAAGCACTGAAGCTAAGCTGAGATTCTAGGGCGGGTTTGCTAAGAATTCTCAGAAAGTGTTTCAGCTGCAAAGAGGGGAATTTAGGCCAAGGGGATGATCTGATCCCAGGGTCTAGAATCAACAAGAGGCAGAGATCAGCTCATAGAGGCAGCGCAGAGAAGCAAGAGAGCAAGAGCAGCAAGGACAACGTGATTTTCAGCAGGAAGCCCTCAAGGGTTACGTAGAGACCCTAAGGGGCAGCGTAAGGCCTGTGTCACCCAGTCTGGGGTAACACAGTCCTTTCCAGAGTAGCGCTGAGGGTCAGAGGGGCTTCAGAGGCTGACGCAGAGGCTTCAGGGGCAGTGCTAGGGTTTCTAGGCCCTAATTTTGGCCGAGTTCTGTAAATCTTGTTTGAGGGTGTGGATCAGTCATTATTTTGGCCCTAGATTAGCTAGTGAGCTGTAGATCTATTATTTCTCTGTCGGGTTTTCCAGATCTGGAACCCAGGCTTGTTGTATTCAAAATATTCTTAATAATGAAACCCTCCAGCAGCCAGAAGACCGGTTTTCCCGCATTGGGTTTTTTCGGGGACTATTTGTCCAGAAATAACTGCGTCACTTTGTCTATGTGTACATGAAATTGTTCTAGATTTGAATTGGTGGAGATCTGTTATGTGTTTTGCTTTGATTTTAACTTGAATTTATTCAGTTAATAACTTATTAAAGTAGGAGGAGCATAACCAGATTAACAGTCAAAATTTCTGCATAAAGTGTAAAGATTCAAAAATTTCCACAGGCCTCCCATCAGCTTTGCTTGCCTTGCTTCCTTGTTTAGAGCTAGTAGGTGACCTATTAGGTCCTTCTTCCAACAACTTTGATCCTCTTCTAGCAGATAGAGAATTTCCACCTTGAAGCAACAAACCCTAGCTTTCCTTCTTTACACGTGTGAGAGAGAATTAGCCCAAAAACAATCTTTCTTCGTCCTCTTTCTTCTTCACTAACCTTCTTGCTCTTCTCCTTCGCTTGAATGAGTGTGTCCAAAGGAGGTCTTGTTCCCTCCTTTATATAGGTTTCCCAAGGTGGACGTGGCTCCTCAAAATAGGCAGATTTCTTAGCTTCCATGCCAACTTCGCCTTGAAGGGTATTATGACACTTTTAAATACAAAAATAAATTTCTTTACAAATTACAATATCCTGATGGGGTCTTCAACTTATGACAATTACTCTTTTGACTTCTTGACTTAGGACAAACCCTAGAAGCACTCAATGGGTGCTTGAACTTTAAAATAAAAGACCTTGAGCATGAAACCCATGCTCCAAAAATAACAATAATACTTTTTTTTCTTTCATTTTACAAAATACAAGAATCAAAAGTACATTTCATATTTATGAAGACCGAACCTAATTACACATTGTTCAACACTCCCTCTTAGCTACGGAGGTATTCATAAGTGATACATGGACATTCTAAATCTGAAGAGATCTCATAAGAAGAGTCGGATTGGTAACCCATCTGTTTAGCATCATAACAACCAACAATGTCACATAGCAAGGCCTTGACTAACAACTTGTTAATTTTGGGTAACTAGGTCCAAACTCCATGTTTTACTACTCAGATGATGATGCCAATATTTTTATTGGATTCCTCTTTTGGAGAGGTGCAAGATTGATCTAAAGATCATCTTGATCGGATGGGCAGAACATTTATTTTGAATTTATTCCACTTATGTGCAAGGTCAACTAGAATTGTAATGTAGGCTTGGAGCGCCAATCGATGTGTCATACACCCTCACAGATGGATATAAATTGGACAGACTTGGAGGTCATTTCATCATCCACTCATCACACACATCTCACTAGTGTTTGATTGGTTCGATCACCTTTTGGAGGCATTTCTTCTAACACATGTGGAACAACAGCTAGGGTTTCTGGTACGGATCTGTCTAGGGTTTCAACGCAGGTTTGACCAATGTTGACTTTGGTCAACACTTGGTCCTTTGACCTCCAACCTTCACCAAACTTCCGATTTCTGAAGGCCGCATTGATTGGCACACATACCGAGGCTAGACATTGACCTTTAACCTATTGCGTTGACTTTTTGCTGCTGTTGTTCTGCGTTGACTACATTGACTAGACAACGTTGACTTTGGGTTGACTTTTGTGGAGCTGTCTTGAGGGTTGTGTGACACTTCTGGTTGGTTGACCGTGAGAAGACTTCGCTGGTTGAAGCATCCTGTTGACCACCGTAACGCACCACATCACATATATTTTGTTGATCAAAAGTTAAGTATAAATTTTGGCTTGTCTTCTGTCGATCTATTGGTATGTTCTATCAACATTTTACTTTCATGTTTATGTGATTGCTATTTGGTATCGAGTTTGAAGTAAATTTGCATCAAGCATAAAACATCTTCAAAAATTTACATGGAATCGAAGCTAAGGTGAAGACAAAGCCCAAGTTTGTGTTGAGAGCAATCACCGAAGAAGTAAGCATTTGTCAAGGACCCATGGGTACCTCAAATTATAATGGCTTCAAAGCTGATGATAAGTTGACTGACAAGTCTGACTATCATGCTTGGAAGATGTCTTTGGACTTGGTCTTGGAAGATCAAGATGTCATGGATTATGTGCTGGAAAAAATCCAAGAGCCTCCATCATCTGCATTCATTGCCACAAAGACGAAGTATAGAAAAGGGGAAATCAAAGCTAAGTTGATTATCCGAGATTCCATCCATAAAAGTCTGATTGCCTACATCTCTGAGCTGGGCACATCTAAGGAGATGTATGATAAGTTGGTCAACATGTTCAGGGCTACCAATGCAAATCAAGTTCTTTTCTTCAAGATCCAATTGAAGAATCTCAAGAAAGGCAAGGATGAATCCGTTCAATCCTAATTTCTGAAGTTGACCGAAATCAGGAATAACCTTCTCGCTATTGGGGAAACAATAGTTGATAGAGAAAAAGTTCTCACTGCGCTTGGAGGTCTCCCCTCTGAATGGCATGTATTCAATACTACCATTCTCAATAATAATGTGATTCCTGATTTTGATGAAGTATTGTTGAGATGCACTCAAGAGGAGACAAGAATGATGGAATATGAAAAAGAAGGTAACGCTGCCTTCACCGCTCATGCTAAGAAGAAGAACAATGGTGGTTCGAGGAGCCATGGAAGAGAAAGGGCCAAAGGAAAGAAAGGAAGATGTTACACATGTAACAAGTTTGGCCACTATGCTAGAGAATGCCCTAATAGAAGGGATTCTCCAGGGGATGATGACAACAACAATAAGGGTAATGGCAATCAAAGGAACAACAAGTTCAAAGGAAAGAGGAAGGCTCCCTCTGGTCGTAATGGAAATGGGCAACTTTCAAAAGGTCAAGAAATTCCAGGTATGATGAATCTAATGTTGTTGACAATAAAAGAAATGAATTCATTCTTGTATCTGCCCTCTCTGTTGCATCTGCACCGGACACCCTAGATGTTTGGTTGATTGATAGTGGTGCTTCAAGGCACCTCACTCGTTTTAAAGAAGCCCTCTTTGATTTGATTGAGAAGGATACTAATCTGCAAATTATCCTTGGAGATAATGCCACCTATCCCGTGAAAGGACAGGGACTGAGACCCTCCGTTTATCTCAAGGTCGATTCCTTCATTTGCAAGATGTATTGTATGTACCTGATTTGAAGAAGAACCTTGTGTCTATTTCGGCCATGGAAGACAAAGGTTTCAAGGTGGCATTCGTTGATGGAAAGGTACGCATATGGCAGAAGAGTTTCAAGGAAACTCTCACTATTGGTTTTAGAGTTGACACACTCTACCAGGTTGGAGGAAGTCCATTGGGGGCTATGTCTTGTGATACAATTCGTCAAACCAAATTATGGCAATGGAGGTTTGGACACCTTCATTACAAAGCCCTTCCCGAAGCAAGGAAGGTGGTGACAGGGATGCCCGAATTCAAAAATGATCATGAAGGTGTATGTCAGGGTTATGCCGAAGGAAAGCATACAAGGGGACCTTTCCCCTCAAGTGTCACAAAGACATATGATGTCTTGCAATTGATACATTCTAATTTATCTGGTATGCTACCCGTGACATCCTTGGGAGGATGTTCTTATGACATGACGTTTATAGATGACTTCTCTAGCAAGACTTGGATATATTTCTTGAAGAAGAAGGACGAAGCATTCAAATGGTTTCGTACCTTCAAGGCCTTGGTGGAAAATCAAACAGGAAAGAAGATCAAGATTTTGAGGACCGATAATGGCACCGAATATGAGTCAAACAAGTTCAATGACTTTTGTAGAGAAGTTGGCACTAAGAGGGAGTCCACAACCGTGTATACTCTGAGCAAAATGGTGTTGCTGAAAGAAAGAATAGGACCATTGTGGAAGTTGTCCGTGCCATGCTATGTGACCAAGGTCTTCCGAAGTTTCTATGGGGAGAAGTTGCGAACACTACTGTGTACGTACAAAAGTGATGCTCGCATTCCACTCTGGACTCCAAAACTCTTGAAGAAGTCTTCTCTGGTAAGAAACCTGATGTTTCTCATTTTAGAGTTTTTGGTTGTCCCGTTTATTTTCATGTGCCGAAAGAGAAGAGAAGCAAGCTGGATGCTTTTGGAAATAAGGGAATGTTTGTGGGCTACCGTGAAACTTCTAAGGCATATAGAATCAATGTGCCTGGTCAAAGAGAAGTGGAGATATGCCACGGTGCCACCTTCAATGAAGATGCTTCCCTGAGGAAAGTGATAAATCTTCCTAGCTCCAAGGAAGACAATGATGAAAGACCAGGGAAGTAGGAAGAGCCGAAGGATGAAATGATGCCCGATGTTGAAGGACCAATGGACCCTATTGATCCACCTCCTTCAATGAAGAGAAGACCCTCATGGCTTAGGGATACTCTCGAGGATGCCGAGAGACATATGGTCCCAAGGGGGACATTCTATGAAAGCAAGAAGTCGAATAGATACCAAGGGTATCTAGTAGCCATGAGTAAAATCATACAATCTGAGCTTGGATCATTTGAAGAAGCCGTAAAGCATCAAGTCTGGAAGGATGCTATGAACAAAGAGTATGAGTCCATTATGAACAATGATGTCTGGGATGTGGTCCCTAGACCGGAGGACAAAGCTGTTGT
The DNA here is from genome assembly GCA_034641835.2 of Pinus albicaulis. Classification (NCBI taxonomy): domain Eukaryota; kingdom Viridiplantae; phylum Streptophyta; class Pinopsida; order Pinales; family Pinaceae; genus Pinus; species Pinus albicaulis. The sequence goes on from CM076578.1 coordinate 1,682,356,882, forward strand.
GTTATGTATATTTTATTAATTATTAGTTAGATATAGTTATCTTAGGTTTTATTAAGTGAAAGGGCATGATCAAAGATCATGCCTCTTCACCAAGGGACACCATGAGGCTATATTTAAAGCCTCGGTGATTCCCCATTGTAATCATCTTTCATCTTTTATCAATAATAATATATACTTATAAAGTTTACCAGATTTTTTCCACTCCATTGGTATCGGAGCCATCGCTCTTCGAGATCTGTGTGATCACCCAAAATTAAGGAATTACAAGAAAATTCCAGAATTGCCGATTTTTTTAAAAATCAAGTGCTTGTGGGCAACAACATTTGTTTTTTAAAAAAGAAGGAAGAAATATCTCTCTCTCTCTCTCTCTCTCTCTCTCTCTCTATATATATATATATATATATATATATTAATAAAATAAAAGAGAGAAGGAAAGTTAACATAAAGGGGGAAATAAATTAAAAGGAAAAAAAAAAATATTTAAAAGAAAATAGTTCCAAAAGAAAAAAAGAAAAAGAAAAAAGAGATATATATATAAAGAAGTACATATACGTACATGTGAAGACAAGCAAAAATTAAAAAGGAAGAGTAATTGCTCGTGGTTTACAAGCTCGTGGTTTTGGAGCCCATGGTATTAAAACCCATTTCCCATTTTCAAAACAACGTGTCTTTTCAAAACAAAGTGACTTTTAAAAACAACGTGACTTTTCAAAGTTAACAAATTTTTTCCCCATAATTATATATATATATATATATATATATAATTAAAATAATAAATTTATTATTATTATTATTATTATTTAAAAATATATATATGTATATAATAATAATAATTATTATTATTATTTTCAAAAAAAAAAAAAAAAAATTAATTAATTTAAAAGAAAAAAAGGGAAAAACTGGCAGAAAAATATTCCCCACCTCATACACGTCAATGTCTTCATCGATGTCGATGGCCGAATTCCAGAAGAAATTGGTGGATCTTGAGAAACAGATCAATAATAATTCCGAAGAATTTGGAAAAAGATTAGTTGATCTTGAAGGTACAGTTGCAAGACACTCCGACGACATCAAAAAGGTTCATGACACGACAAATCGAATAGAAAGACAAATGTGGCTAAATCATCATGAGACCGCAGAAAAGATGACAGAACTCTTCAATAAGCTAAATGATAAGATAGATAAGTTAAGTCAAACACAACCTCCAATATTCCCAAATTTCGAACATAATCAACTGAACAATTCAGCTAATTTAGATCATAATCATGAATATAACATGTTGGAAAAAGAGCAATTAAATGAGGTTGAATTGGAAATCAGCTCACATGAAAACTATAGTGTTGAAATACTTAGAAGCAAAGACTCTGAAATCAACCATGAAAGTTATAGAGCTAAGAAACCAAGAGAAGAAAATGCAACTCAATCCACTTATAAAGCCAGTAATGCAACAACAGAAGTTATTGAGAACTTTTATATAAATGAAAATCCAATGGCAGAAAAAGAAACAATGTTGGTGAAGGAGCCACATAAAGAATTTAATGTGACTGCTATCACAGATGCAACAACAGACATAGTCGTTGAAAATGAAAGAATCCATGAAAATACAATTGCTTATAAACAGCAAAATGTTTCATCCCCAGAATTGAAAGAAAAATGTGAAGAGACAAACACATCCGAAGCCACTGATACAGTGCTAGAAGCTATTGAGGCCTTCGGTGATGAAGCAAATATGGTTGTTAAGAAGGAAGCGTTTGATGATGAGGAGAAGTTGCATCGAACGATAATTGTTGGTAACTTACCTCTAAATCTAAAAAGGAATCACGAAAAATCACCAGAAGAACAAGGAATAGTTAGGAAACACGAAAAAGTCTTCCAAGACTTGCCAATAAAAATACCTCCTAATAAGGAACATGAACATCCAATACAAGTCAAGAAAGGACTTGATCCTGTCAATATCAAATCTTGTCGCTATCCACATCACCAAAAGATTGAACTCGAGAAGATGCTCCACGATCTTTTTAAAATGTGGGAAGCAAGAGCTGTCGCTCAAGAAACCTAGGGGTTCGTCAACATTGTCCATCGTTACGTATGCTTTGAGGACAAAGCATCTTTAAGAGAGGGGCAATGTTATTTATATTTTATTAATTATTAGTTAGATATAGTTATCTTAGGTTTTATTAAGTGAAAGAGCATGATCAAAGATCATGCCTCTTCACCAAGGGACACCATGAGGCTATATTTAAAGCCTCGGTGATTCCCCATTGTAATTATCTTTCATCTTTTATCAATAATAATATATACTTACAAAGTTTACCAAAGTTTTTACACTCCATGTTGTCACCTCAAAATGGCTCTATAAGATCAAGCATGGATCTAATGCTAGTGCTAAAAAGTATAAGGCAAGATTCGTTGCCCGAGGCTTCTCTCAAAAGGAAGGCATAGACTATGATGATATATTTGCACCTGTGGCTTGCTATACCACCATCCGATCTATTATTGCCCTTGCTGCCATGCAAGGATGGAGTTTCCATCAGATGGATGTGAAGACTACTTTTCTGCATGGTTCGATAAAGGAAGAGGTGTATGTGGAGCAACCTCTGGGGTTCGAATTCCAGGATAGAGATTGTCATGTATGCAGGTTGAAGAAAGCCCTCTATGGGTTGAAGCAAGCCCCCAGGGCTTCGTACAAGAGGATAGAAAGCTACTTGATGAAGCTGGGCTTCACTCGAAGTAATGTTGATCCAAACCTTTACTTCAAGGTTGATAGAGAAAAGCCTCTCATTCTGGTTCTCTATGTGGACGATCTCTTCTTGACAGGTGTTGACCCTCTCATTCATCAATGTAAGAGGGAGCTCGCTACCGAGTTCGAGATGAAAGACCTAGGACTGATGCATTACTTCCTAGGCTTGGAAGTCTGGCAGAGACCTGACGAGATTTTCCTCTCTCAAGGAAAATATATTGTGAAGCTACTGGAGAGATTTGGTATGGTGGACTGTAAGTCTGTGTCGACACCGATGGAACCCAGCTTCAAGAAGATGTGTGGAAATGCTGCTGGGCTGCATTGGGAAATCCTGCCGAGTATCGTCAACTCATAGGAGCATTGATGTTCTTAGTGAACTCCCGTCCAGATATATGTTTTGCAGTGAACACTTTGAGTCAACACATGGTTGATCCTTATCACATTCACTGGGTTGGTGCCAAGAATCTCTTGAGATACCTTCGGGGCACAATAAACCATGGGATGAGATACATTGCCGGGAGTTTGAGACTCCATGGATATACTGATGCCGATTGGGCTAGCAATGTGATGGATTGCAAGAGCACATCTGGATGCTACTTCACACTTGGGTCTGCTTCGATATCTTGGATGAGAAGCAGAAGTCGGTGGCCTTGAGCATCGCTGAGGCTGAATACATTGCAGCGAGTATGGCCCGTTGTGAAGCTATTTGGTTGCGAAAGCTCTTCAGGGAGTTGTTCGAGCATGTGCTAGATACCACCGTTATCCTTTGTGATAACCAGAGTGGGATTTGTTTGTCAGAGAATCCCAAGTTCCACGATCAATCCAAGCATATTGATATCAGGTACCATTTTATTTGGGATATGGTACAGCGAGGCATCGTAAGGCTCGACCATATGTGGAACTGATGAGCAGGTCGCTTATATTCTCACTAAGCCTTTGGGGAAGGTCAAGTTCTTAACCTTCCGTGAGAATCTTGGAATCGTGGAATGACCCTATTCTGAGGGTCCTGTTGGACGATGAGCTCTCGGAGCTCTAGGGGGCTTTGTGGATAGCTTCTTGGAGCTATAAGCAACCACAGGGCTAGGCTTGCCAAATCTTGTTGGTGTGCTTTCGCCCCACCATGATGATATTGAGTTGGTTCACCTCTCTTTGATCTGTGCCTCGTGTGCATCCTACCCATGGAGTTCCAGACTCATGGGAAGTACCTCTCATCTTAGCTAATGAGGTGGGAAATGTGGATAGAGACCGATAGCAAGACTGATGGAGGCATCGGAGATTGCCGTACTCTCTATGTCTAGGATGGCATGTGTCCAACCACTTGATCTGGGATCAAGTCTAGTGAGGTTTCAGACCTCCAACTGACTTCGGGTCAATTAAACTAACTTCGGGTTAATATATGACTCTTTTGAGTCCAAGTGAGGTTTTGGACCTCCAACTGACTTCGGTTCAATTAAACTAACTTCGAGTTAGTATGAGACTCCTTTGAGTTTTGTATAGGTTTCGGACCTCTCAGCTGACTTCGGGTTAGCCGGGAGTGATGTCTTTGTGACTCACCGTTTGAAATAAAGAAGCCAGCAAAGAAAGTTACCGCGGGATGACGCACGATGTTTGGATGGCACTGGTGGATGGAGTTCTCCCTAGTTGAGAGGGAGTGTTAATTTTGGGCAACTAGGTCGAAAGTCAATGTTGCACTGCTCAGATGATGATGCCAATATTTTTATTGGATTCCTCTTTCGGAGAGGTGCAAGATTGATCTAAAGATCATCTTGATCGGATGAGCAGAACATTTATTTTGAATTTATTCCACTTATGTGCAAGGTCGGCCAGAATTGTAATGTAGGCTTGGAGCCCCAACAGATGTGTCACACACCCTCACAGATGGATATAAATTGGACAAACTTGGAGGTCATTTCATCATCCACTCATCACACACATCTCTCTAGTGTTTGATTGGTTCGATCACCTTTTGGAGGCATTTCTTCTCACACGTGTGGAACAACAGCTAGGGTTTCTGGTACAGATCTTTCTAGGGTTTCAGCGCAGGTTTGACCAGCGTTGACTTTGGTCAACGCTTGGTCCTTTGACCTCCAACCTTCACCAAACTTCCGATTTCTGAAGGCCGCATTGATTGGCACACATGCCGAGGCTAGACGTTGACCTTTGACCTACTGCGTTGAATTTTTGTTGCTGCTATTCTGCATTGACTATGTTGACTAGACAACGTTGACTTTCGTTGACTTTGGTTTGACATTTGTGGCGCTGTCTTGAGGGTTGTGTGACACTTTTGGTTGGCTGACCGTGAGGAAGCTTTGTTGTTTGAAGCATCCTGTTGACCGCCGTAATGCACCACATCACATATATTTTGCTGATCAAAAGTTAAGTATAAATTTTGGCTTGTCTTTCATCGATCTATTGGTATGTTCTATCAACATTTTACTTTCATGTTTATGTGATTGCTATTTGGTATCGGGTTTGAAGTAAATTTGCATCAAGCATAGAATATCTTCAAACATTTACACAACTCTATCTCTCCACAAGAGCAAAGAACAATGTTGGCGAGACCAATGATTTATAGACACCATCATCATTGTCTCTCAAGGTGTTCACAGAGTATGTCATTCTTGGACTATAATTATCTTGGATAGCTAGTCCTCAAAGAATATCGGTCCGTGACTACTCTTATCTTGGATGCCCTACCTCATCCTCAAAGAGTATCGGATGCTAGATGTTTACACAATCCTCCATTTTGTCTTCCCAAGTGAAGACAAGAATGATGTGCCTATCTCTCCCTCTCAACTAGGGAGGATATATCAACTAGACCAAGTTTGTCTCTCAAATACACAAGCTTCTTATTAGGAAAGATATTTTGTCAATATCTCTGCTACCTACTCATCGATGGAGTTATACTGTAGCTACAACACACCATCTTGTACTAGCTTCTGAATGTAGTGATACTTGTTGTTTATATGCTTTGTGTTTCCATGAAACACTGGGTCTTCAGACAATCTTAGATAACTAGTGTTATCACAATGTATCACTGTAGGGTCCACTGGTCCTTCAAATAAGTCAGACAACAACTTCCTCAACCAGACAAATTCTCTACTCACTTCACAGGCTGCAATATATTAATGCCCAACACTACTCAAAGCAACCGATTCTTGCTTTCTGCTCATCCATGAGACCATGTAGGATCCCAAACTAAAACATCCTCCTGTAGTGCTCCTTCCATCCTGTTCACTACCTTCCCAGTCAGAATTTGTATATCTAATCAAGTGGGCATCATTCCTCCTATCATAATTTAGGCAGTAATGGATTATTCCTTGCAAATATCTCAGAACGTGCTTGGCTACCATCCAATGATCATGCTTTGGCTCCACTTGGAACTGAGTGAGAACATTCATTGCAAAACATATGTTTGGTAGAGTATTCACCAAGTACATCAGTGAGCCAATAAATTGTCTATACCTGGTTGGATCCATTGGGCCAGATTTGGAACTCCTTAGTCTTTTCAAGTTTGTGATCATCGGGGTTGTCATTTGTTTGCAATCCATCATGTCAAACCTCTTCAACATCTCGATCACATACTTCCCTTGACCTAGATAGTTCTCTTCAAGTCCTTGCCAGACTTCTAGTCCCAAATAGTAGTGCATCAACCCAAGATACTTCATATCGAATTCTGCTGCTAGTTGCTTCTTGCATGGATTCAACCTTATACACCTGTCAAGAGAAGATCATCCACATACAGAAGAATAATCACATGCTCACCTTTTACAACTTTGATGTAGAGATTCAGATCAACATAACTCTTTGCGAAGCCCAATATTTGAAGGTATGCATCCATCCTTGCATACCATGCCCTTGGTGCCTGCTTAAGGCCATATAATACCTTATTCAACCTGCTAACATATGCCTCCCTATCTTTGACTTCAAATCCCAATGGTTGCTCTATATAGAATTCCTCATCAATTGTGCCATCCAGGAATGCAGTCTTGACATCCAATTGATGAATATTCCAACCCATCGATATTGCCAAAGAGACCAATGATCGTATATACCTTGTTGTTGGAGCAAATGTCTCTTCATAATCGATGCCTTCTTGTTGAGAGAAGCCCCTAGCCACAAATCTTGTCTTATAATTGTCAATACTTCCATCTGCCACATGTTTAATCTTGTAAAGCCACTTGGAAGTTACCACAGACTTGTCTTCAGGCCTAGGTATGATCTCCCATACCCCATTCTTCATTATCGATTGATATTCTTCATTCATGGCATCTTTCCATTCTTGATGATTGACAACTCCTTCAAAGGTGGATGGATCAGCTTCTATTAGTTTTGTCAAATATGTTGCATACCCAAAATATATTTTGGGCTTCTTGCTTTCCCTAAATGTGCCTTTAACTGCTCCATGTCCCTCTGCATCTAGTAGAGTAGATTTTAACCAATTAGGTATGTTTCTAGTCTCGGGGATTACCACAGGTTGTATACGTTCACTGGGACCTTCATCTTCATGATTTGATTCTTCTTCCTCCATAATAACTTCCTCTTCAAATACCGAAAGTTCTTCATCACTAGAGTCCATAGGGATTGTTGGAAAAACTGAGAGAGGGGGTGAATCAATATTTCTTTTACAATTGTTATTTTATCAATTTTAGATCACTTATAAACTTAGCACAAAATGAACAACACAAAATAAATAATTCTATGAATCAGATATATTGAGGACTCCAATCCTCTTTTTTACAAGAAATCAGGGACAATAATGTTTAGGGATCCAACCCTAAATGAAGACACCAATCTCCAATCCACCAGTGTTCAATCTGTACTTTTCCAAGCACTGACTTGGACTTCACAAGGCTCCAACCCTATCTTCCACAAGGCTCCAACCTTGTCTCTATGAGGCACCAACCTCTAGGGTTCCAACCCTCTCCACTGGCACAAGCTCCAACCTGATCTTCTTGAGTAATCCTATCCTCTAGGGCTCCAACCCTATGCTTCAATAAGTTCAATGGATCTTCAAGGGTTCCTCAATGCCTTCTGCAACAAGTCTTGAACAAAGTCTTCAAAGAATGTCTTCAACCAAGGTGGTCTGCAATGGTTCTCCAAAGAATGTCTCCAATAGGCTTCAACAATGCTCTAGGGACTGCCTCAACAAGGTGTCAACTCTTCAATGTCTGCTGCAAAGGGTCTTCTACAATTCTGCTCCAAAGAACTCCACAAAGCATAGAAGGTATCTCCAACACTCTTCATGTTTACTTCAAATAATATTATATGAGGCTACACATCTAGGCTTCAGCATTGCTGCACAAAGGATTTCAAAGCTGCCTTCAATAGTGCTCAAGGTCTACTACGCAATTCCTTAAGTCAAAACAAGGTTTTTCAATGAGTCTGAGATCTTCCTTAGCAAGCCTTCGATAATGCTGCTTCAATAGGCTTAGTTCTGTTCAAGAGAAAGCCCAAACACTGCTCTCAAATGATGCCAAGAACTGTACAGGATTCACCATCACGAGTCTCCAAGGTCTCTTCAAAGGTGCTGTAAGATATATTCACTCTAAAATAACTCAATATTGTTCCTCTCAAGACTTCTCTGTAATTTTATTCCAAAACTGTGCCTCCAATTAAAGGTCTGCAACAATCCCAACACTGTGCCTTCAGCAAAAGACTTCACTATAAAATGATCCCAATACAATGCCTCCAACAGAGGTCTGCAGGTCTGAATTTGTCTTAAAAAGTGCCACTACAGATCCAAATTACAGGATTGTTGCAAGGTCAGAGATTTCACCACAGGTCCTAATTAGAAGGGTACGAATTGCAGAGAATAGTCTCAGGTCTGAGCTTTTGGAAAGGCCGAAGTTACAGGCCTGTTAGGGCCGAAATTTCAGGCTTTGATAGGGCCGAAATTTCAGGCCTGAATTCAGTGCCACAGATCCAAAAAATAATATCTCTACAGGTGCAAATATGATGGCTACTGTAGCAGCGGAATTCGTAGATTTGAATACTGTAGCAGCAGACTTGTATGCTTGTAGACTTGATAGCAGAAATAGTTTTAATTATAAAAATACACGGGGTATTTATAATAATAATATTTTATTGATAAGATATGACATGGTTTAATGATTACAATGAGGTCCTGCTTTTATACCTACGCAGGTACCTTTTCATGAACAGGCATGTCTTTTAGACATGCCTTTTCAGCTAACTTAATCACTAATTACATAATTACTATTTGATTAACTAGTAATTACATTTATTTCTATTTATTCTATTAATAACTATATTTAATACTTAAGTTATGAATTAGATTCATAACAGCTACCATAGGTGTGAGTAGGTCTGCAAGAGATATATCCAGAAAACCAACCAAATTTGGTCCCTTCTAGCCCTCAACTCCTCGCTCTTTTCCGAAATTCCTTTTTCTGCACCGAATGAATGATAATGAATAGGAGCATAGGTTTCTATTTATACTTGTTTGTGTGTATGAACAGACACGACCATTTAGGAGAGCCGACATAACCTATTTGGAAGCCGACCTGTTCAGTAATAAATTTTAAATTACTTTCACCAATTGATAAGGCTGCGACAGGTTTCGCTGTAGAATCCATGCCGCAATGAAGATGTCTGTTTCTTTGCAGAGGGAAGGCACATGTGAAAGCTTAACAACCTCTTTTATATTGCCATATTTGCACTGTCCATTAATCATAATGCTGTAACTGATTTTTTCTTGAGCTTTTCTGTGACAGCATGATTGAACTGCACCACCACTAAAAGTTTTATGATTTCAGTACAATGATGTGTGGGCTAGGGAAGGATGTAATTTCAGTAAAAAGATCAGATGCATGTTACCGTCCTTGCAATAACCAGCAATACTAGTATAGCTGTACACATTGGGAGTGAGACCTCTATTCTGCATCTCCTCTCACTCAACTCACCAAGATTTCAAAGCCCGTGTATGAATGTTGTGTAAGTGACAACATTTGGAGCAATTCCATTCCCTTGCATTTCTCCCAACAAGCCATTTTCTCTGTCTATTTTACCTTCTTTGCAACAAGCCCTAATCATGATAGTATAAGTATAAACATTAGGAGAGATTCCCATTTCTTTCATTTGGTTGTAAATATTCCATGCCATCCCTAATTCTTCATAATCAACTAAGCACTTGAGAGGGAAGATAAAATGCCTCCGCAACATCCCTCAGCATGCCACACTTTGCATAGAACTTAGTGGTTGATGAGGAATTGGTTGTGCTGTCGAAATCCATCAACGAATTATTTTTTTTACTAGCTTCAACAAGGGCTTAAGGTTTCATATATAAGAGGATTTACTTCAAGAGTATGATTTAGGGCTTTACAATCATGGACATCTTTTAATAGAACATGTGTAAGGGTGGTAGGGTTTGCATATGGGGGTATCATGGTGCTAGGACAAGCTTTAACTAGGGTGAAACAAAAGTACTTAGGGAATCACCTTTTAGGGCTTCTTGTATGCTAGCGTTTCATCATTCAACCAATGCTGAGCAATTAGGGTTTAGCCATCTTCAACAATGTCATATTGACATCAATGAAAACTTTGACCAACAATCTCCCCATTTGTCATTGATGGCAATATTGTCATCCTTTCAGCATTCTCTCCCCCTTAGACATTGTTGACCACTGGAGTGGCACCTAATGATAATGCAAAGACTCCATGCCCAAGGATGAACCAGAAGACACTTGTGCCATCAGATATGATCAGATATCATCAGTTCAATAGAGTTTTTAAACTCTACTTCTTCTCCTTATCATTTTGATTTTTCTCTTCAGTCTTCAGATTCCACAGCCCTTCAGGGATATTGTATAAATGTCACTAGCATGATGAATAAAGCCATGTAACAGGCCTAAGATGTTGGGACTCGATCAACAAGCGAGTACACCTTGGAGTGTTTTTTTTTACTTGGTTAATTATTCCTTCTTTTTAGCGGCGAATAATTTTCTAGGTTTTTTCACTCATTGCATTACCCCAAAGCCAGGGTGACGGCTTGAAGGTTGAGCCCCTAACACATCTTAGTGTCTAGAGTCAATGTATATTACCATGCTAGGTCATCTCTGAAATTTCGCGGAATTTAACTAGGTCTAAGTACGATTTTTTAATAATTAAAAATTTCCCGCAGAACGAGATTTTTTAATTAATTTCTATGTAATGATGTAAATAAGTGGCCTTAGGAAATGTTTGGGGCGTGTGACTACTCGAAAATCATCCTCAAAGACCCAGCGTTATCCTAGAACCCAATTTGTGGGTCAAAAAACGACTTATGGTCCCTCAAAAGCAGACTTTCCTAATGTCAGTGGCAAAAAATGAGAAAAAATTAATAATTGGAAAATTTTAGAAAATTTTCCAAAGTCAAAATAGGTCAACCAAGTGACAAGGAATATTGAGAGGAAGTAAAAGATGAACTTGCAAGCATGTGGGGCCCACCACATAAGGTACAACAAGCTCAAGTCAAAATTTCCAAAAATAAAAAAATCAAATGATCCAACATTGAGTTCATACGTATGGCTAAAAGTTCACATGGGATTTAATTCAAATGTTATGGACTAAGGTATAAAGTAAAGTGAGTGTGGGATAGACCCATCTCACCTCTCCATAGTGTACGTATAGCCAACAAAATTAAAAAACACACATGCCAAAACAATACGCACATGTTGAAAGAAGATTCCACGCAGTCAAAGGGAAATGCACACGTTTCAAATCAACAAGAAAAATCAGCATATTGCATGAAGGATTTGAGGGAAGATTTAATTGAGAAAATCATGGAGTACGGTCTCCACTTATTCCAGCAAATATTACACTTGTACGCTGCCCAAATACTCAGTCATACACAGCAAATTAAGAAACAATGTACACACAGTTAATTGGCAGCTCAATGCATGCTCAATGCATGGTAGTTGTTGGTTCAATTTGGGAAGTGTCACTCTTTATTTCTGTATTGAAGATTCGTTGGGAGTTTGTCTCCCCATCATTTTCATATTTTCATACTTGGCAACAAAAAAAATCAGCGTTGATCTTCAAGGGAGCACACACAGCTAGTCTTCACCACCTACAGCAGTTCATTGGCAATCTACAGAAAGCAAGCAACCACTTGTGCAAATTAATTTTTGCATTGGGATTATCTCCCTTCTCCACTTGTCATTTGATCTTTCATTGGGATTTGCTTCCATAGTTCTATTTAAATGAGCCTTGGGCTTTCATTGTAATCATAGTTTTACTAGCTATTGTGCTTACGGAAGCGCTGTTGCCTTGTACACTTTCAGAAATATCAATAAAGACTTTGGGATTTCATTCATGAGGTGTTCCTCCTTTTGGAATGTGATGAATTGTTGATCATTGATATAATTCCTTTTACTCATGCTTTGATCTAATTTGTTTTCATATGCTCTTGTAGATTTGTTAATGTAGAGCTATCTTACATTGACATTTGATTTAGGAGTATGCTCTAGGTATAGAATGCTCTAATTGGTTTCAAATAAATCTCTAGAGTTTCTTATCATTGTTTATTGCTAAATCTATATGGAACTTGTTGAGATCAAAGTATCAAGTGTTGGGGGAAGTCTTTGGAGAGACCAACCCACTCTTGATACATTCTCAAAGGAGCTCTCATTCGTTCTTTGAACCTTCATAGTCTTACCTTACAGAGTGGTTTTGCAGGGGTTTTAGGACATAACTTGTATACAAGCCTTATACTTCTAAATTTGAATATCTTTTAAAACATTATACTTCATTGCTTTCATTTGCTATCTAAGAGTTTGAAGATGACTAAGCAAAGAGGAGAGTTTACTCGAAATCTTTGGCTTAGCCCTTGGTAAATTATTATGCAATATTTTGTAATTTTATCTGTCTAATATTTGATTGGTTTTTGTAGCCCTCTTTCTGAATTTTTTTTTGTGACATCTTGAGTGGACAACTACAAGAAATTACTAACAACTTGTTGCAGGACCTTTCGGCTCTGAATTTCAAATGAGGAAGATAACTCTCTCTCTTCTTTGGTTGTGGGCATAGAAGAGGCTTAGCTTCTCTTCTCCTATTGTAAAGTCTGAATTCTTTTGAGTTTTTAGAAATTCTCATCGAGGAAAAGTCTATGGTCTCAATTTTTTTTTTGTAAAGACTTTCCTTGGTTTAGAAAAGGCCTCATTGTCATTTCTTTCTTGTAAAATTAATAAAAATTTCTGTTTTGGTTATGGGAGTGTGAATTTTACCCATTGGCATCCCTATCTCTCCATTTCAAAGGAGAGAATTTGTAGATGGATTGACTTAGTGGTTTTGACATTTCCATTTTTCTACACATCACATATGCATGCTCTAATTGGGAAGTAACACAAATCGCATAGTCTTTTAGTTTCCTAATTTGCAATCTCATTTGCCATCACTTACTTATGTTTTATGATCTATTTCTCATTTGGTTAAGTTTCACAATATACTACAAGTAAAGAAGCATAGCACTTTCAATTTATGGCAACTTGAGTTATTGTTCTAACTATGAAGCATATTTAACTGAATCATCTCCATCTTTTACATAGCAGTTGCAAACTCACTTTCATATCATTTAGGCTTTTCACTTTTCATACTAGACTTGCATTTCTAAAAATCAACCTCCAACTTAAGTTGGTTGTATAGACATTAGGGACCCCCCACCTCTATTGACTCCTCACTGTGAGACCCAGATTTCGGGCGAGTGTGAGGTCTGGGGATAGGAGTTAAATTGAAAATTGTTTTAGAATTCTACTAATAAAATAAATCAAGGGCACCTTCACATCACAAATTTACTCGCAATTTTTCTATTTCATGTACTTGTTACTTTGGTGGTTATTTAGCTCATGAATATTTAATGTCATTATCTTTTGTTACTTGAGCAATTTTTCTTACAAGTACTTTTTCATTTATTGCAAGTGATGCTTATATGTTAATCTTGGTCTAACGCTTCCTTTCTGGGATTATTGTCATTGTATCTTGAATTTCATTTTTGAGCAAGCACTTGTCATTTACTTTAAAGCACTGGTCTATATTTGAACACATCATTGAATATTGATCATATACTTATATGCTTGTTTACATCTTGGAATTGAGTCATTTTTTATAAGTAATTCCTTCTAAATAAATTCTCCTAGAAGCCTCACATCTTTGATTTAGTTTTCCTTTAGAGACCACCCCCCTTAGCTAATCTAGGAGATAGCTTAAACGGAAAGAGTCGGGAATAGTTGACAACCCCTTCTCTGATTTCTTTGCCACCAACCACACCTGTGGGGTTGAAGGCTTTTCCCACTAACTATAGGTAGGTGTAGGCGGCAAGCGATAACATTTTTGGCACCGTTGCCGGGGAAAAGTCTTCTTATGCCTGGGAAAACGACTAACTTTTAGTTTTGGCATATTTGAATTTTAGATTTAGATTCTTTCTCAAGTGGTGAATCCACTCAATCCTAATTTTGCAAAAGTCTCTACCAAGAGATATTCAAGTGCTCTAGTTAGCCCCTCTCCTGATCCTGAAAGGGCTTTTAGAGAGAGGTTAAATAGGCTTTCTCATAGTAGAGCTCTTGCTAGTCTTGGGCAAGAGGCTATTTCTGACATTCATTTGTTGTTTCAAGAACAAGTTGAGCCTAACATCATGAATGATCTTTTTTCTCCTTGTAACTTCACCAACATTAATGGCTATCCTCAGAATATCCCTGACAAGGCTATTGAAAGGTTGCCTTCTTTTCAAGGTAACAATGCCATTAGCGCTGCATCACATGTGAAGAACTTTAATGTCTGCATCTTTAAGTGGTGTAACGTTGCTAACTATGAGGATGTAAAGATGAGGCTTTTTGTTCTCTCTTTAAAAGAGGATGCTCTTGATTGGTTCACTGAGCAACCTACAAACTCGTACGATTCTTTACAAGCGATTGTTAATGCTTTAATGGGAAAGTATGGAGAGAGAAGAGAGAATAGTCATTTGATCAGTGCCATTAGCACCATGAAAAAGAATGAGAATGAAACTATGGAGGAGTTTAACAAGAGATTCAATGAATTGGTTAAAAGCATGCCTACTACTGTTAAACCTCCTGATGAATTTCTCTTATGTTCCTATTTGGATTCTTTTAGTGTTGACACTGCTTATGAATTGAGAAGAAAGGAGCCTGCAACTTTGGATGTAGCTCAAATTGAAGCCTTGAAAATGAAGAGGGCCAGAAAGTAATCTGGGAAATCTAAGATTCCTGGTTTCACTAGAGGGCCATCGAAATCAAATGATTCCAAAGGCAAGGTCAAGGAAGACACTACACATGATTCTATTAAGGAATTAACTAAACTCATCAAGAGCATGGAAGCAAACCACACTAAAGAAATGCAAGCCATGCAAAGTAGGTTGGTGGCCATGGAAAGATGGCAAGTGCAAAGATTCCAACTTAGGCCAAATAATGGATGGCAAAAGAATAAAGGCCCTCAACAAGATTATAGGCCCCCAAATCCATTGGAATCCACCAACATGGTCGATCAAATTCCCCCTTTTTGTAGGCCATGTAATGAGTTCCATGAAGAAGCCACATGCCCATATGTAAAGAGGATTATGGAAGGTAG
The DNA here is from genome assembly GCA_034641835.2 of Pinus albicaulis. NCBI lineage: Eukaryota > Viridiplantae > Streptophyta > Pinopsida > Pinales > Pinaceae > Pinus > Pinus albicaulis. The sequence goes on from CM076578.1 coordinate 1,682,372,201, forward strand.
CATGTTGGGAGATGAACATGTAGGAACTAGTGGTCAAATCAATATGTTCTCCATGGAAGATCAAATATACACCATTGAAAGTAATCAAGAGATTGACCAGCCTACAAATCTTGACAAAGTCACTAAGATTTCTCGGGAAAAGCCTACATCTGGACAAATTCTTGCTATGGAAAAACACAAAGGGATGACTTATCAGAGAAGGGATATTCAAGACCAGAATAATCACATAAATTTTTCTTCTCCTACTTCAGAATTAAATTTTGACTTGGGCAATTGGGTGAATAATGCAAAGGTTTCTATCCCAGTAACAGAGATTTTAAAGATACCATCTCAAAGGGCCAAGTTACTAAGTGCAATTGAAGTTACTCAAAGGGAAGAAAAGCCTAATAATGAACTAGAAGATGAGGAAATTGTATTGAAAAGTATGAATTGTTATGTGGGGAACGAAGATCATTTGCCATTTTATGTTTCTTTGATAGTGAATGATCGTCTTTTACACAACTGCATGCTTGATTCAGGGGCTTCATCAAATGTTATAACCAAGAAAGTCATGGAGCAACTGAATTTAAGGGTATCTAGGCCCTATCACAACATATGTTCAATGGATTCTAAAAGAATTGAAGTGTGTGGGATAATTAAAGATTTACAGATTTTCCTAGCTGCATACCTAGACAGAATAATGAATATGGATATTGTTCTGATAGATGTTCCTGATTCATGGGGAATGCTCCTATCAAGAAAATGGGCATCAGATTTAGGTGGTAGCCTTCAAATGGACTTGTCATATGCCACCATCCCCATGCCAAATAATAACTTTGTCAAACTTGATCGGGAGTTAGAGAAAAGATATCATGTTGAGGATCCAAGGAAACCCAACAATGAGATTATCTATAGATCATGCCAGACAGGAAGTGATGTTGTGTTGACAAATTTTCTTTCCCCCTTAACAGAACGGATTCAAAATGAAGAGATTAGGCATAGCTCAAAAGGCTTGGGTACTTCAAATCTTCCATCAAAGCATTTTCAAGACAGAGCAGTAGTATTGATAGTGATTGCATCATCATCGCCATCGCAACTAACCAAGAAGAAAAGAAAACAACAAAAAAATAAAATGGATATAAAAAATAAGCCTCCAGTTTTGAGCAGTAACAAACCTCAATGCATCAAAAGTCGAAAAAGGAAGAGGAAGAGGTTTGGTGTATCTGATGGCTACAAATACGTTAACAGTGGGGCAAGACATAGTCCTAAGATAGTCAAAATTGGACAAAGCACATCAGAGAAAGAGCCTATGGATTTGCCTGTGAGTAGGGAGGTTCTCAAGATGGATTTCACCGAAGACATTTGATGCCATGAGGCATCTTGTGTATCATATTCCTAACCCTATCCCTTGTAAATTTTGTTTAAGTATTTTTATTTCATGAATAAATTGTTATTTATGTTTCCTAGAATAAATTTCCATTTCTGTACTTGATTTTATTTAATGTTATTTTGAATGGATACTGCTAATATATATCTTTGGTCAGTGGATGCAGATTCCAGGTTCTTGCAAACTATCACTTCATATCTTGCATGCATCCCCATATGGAGCCAAATGTTGACCACTGGAGTGGCACCTGATGATAATGTGAAGACTCCATGCCCAAGGTTGAACTAGAAGACACTTGTGCCATCAGATATTATCAGATATCATCAGTTCAACAGAGTTTTTAAACTCTACTTCTTCTTCTTATCATTTTCTTCTTCAGTCTTCAAATTCTGCAGCCCTTTGGGGATATTGTATAAATGTCGCTAGCATGATGAATAAAGCCATGTAACAGGCCTAGGATGTTGGGACTCGATCAGCAAGCAAGTACACCTTGGAGTGTTTTTTTTACTTGGTTAATTATTCCTTCTTTTTAGCGGCAAATAATTTTCTAGGTTTTTTCACTCATTGCATTACCCCAAAGCTGGGGTGATGACTTGAAGGTTGAGCCCCTAACGAATCTTAGTGTCTAGAGTCAATGTATATTACCATGCTAGGTCATCTCTGAAATTTCGCGGAATTTGACTAGGTCTACGTAGGATTTTTTAATAGTTAAAAATTTCCCGCACAACGGGATTTTTTAATTAATTTCTATGTAATGATGTAAATAAGTGGCCTTAGGAAATGTCTGGGGCGTGTGACTACTTGAAAATCATCCTTAGAGACCCAGCATTATCCTAGGACCCACTTTATGGGTCAAAAAACGACTTATGGTTCCTCAAAAGCCGAATTTCCTAATGTCAGTGGCAAAAAATGAGAAAAAATGAGAAAAAATTAATAATTGGAAAAATTTAGAAAATTTTCCAAAGTCAAAATAGGTCAACCAAGTGACAAGGAATATTGAGAGGAAGTCAAAGATGAACTTGCAAGCAAGTGGGGCCCACCACATAAGGTTCAACAAGCTCAAGTCAAAATTTCCAAAAATAAAAAAAATCAAATGATCCAACATTGAGTTCATACATACAGCTAAAAGTTCACTTGGGATTTAATTCAAATGTTATGGACTAAGGTATAAAGTAAAGTGAGTGTGGGATGGACCCACCTCACCTCTCCATAGTGTACGTATAGCCAACAAAATTTAAAAACACACATGCCAAAACAATACGCACATGTTGAAAGAAGATTCCACGCAGCCAAAGGGAAATGCACACGTTTCAAATCAGCAAGCAAAATCAGTGTATTGCATGAAGGATTTGAGGGAAGATTTAATTGAGAAAATCATGGAGTACGGTCTCCACTGATTCCAGCAAATATTACACTTGTACGCTGCCCCAATACTCAGTCATACGCAGCAAATTAAGAAACAACGTACACAGTTAATTGGCAGCTCAATACATGGTAGTTGTTGGTTCAATTTGGGAGGTGTCACTCTTTATTTCTGTATTGAAGATTCGCTGAGAGTTTGTTTCCCCATCATTTTCATATTTTCATACTTGGCAACAAAAAAAATCAGCATTGATCTTCAAGGGAGCACACACAACCAGTCTTAACCACCTACAACAGTTCGTTGGCAATCTACAGAAAGCAAGCAACCACTTGTGCAAATTCGTTTTTGCATTGAGATTATCTCTCTTCTTCACTTGTCATTTGATCTTTCATTGGGATTTGCTCCATAGTTCTATTTAAATGAGCCTTGGGCTCTCATTGTAATCATGGTTTTACTAGCTATTGTGTTTGCGGAAGCGCTGCTGCCTTGTACACTTTCAGAAATATCAATAAAGACTTTGGAGTTTCATTCATGAGGTGTTCCTCCTTTTGGAATGTGATGAATTGTTGATCATTGGTATAATTCCTTTTACTCATGCTTTGATCTAATTTGTTTCTATATGCTTTTGTAGATTTGTTAATGTAGAGCTATCTTACATTGACATTTGATTTAGGATATGCTCTAGGTAAAGAATGCTCTAGTTGGTTTCAAATAAATCTCTAGAGTTTCTTATCATTGTTTATTACTAGCTCTATATGGAACTAATTCTTGATTGAAGTTTTGTAGAGGGAACATCTTGTTGAGATCAAAGAATCAAGTGTTGAGGGGAGTTTTTGGAGAGACCAACCCACTCTTGATACATTCTTAAAGGAGCTCTCATTCGTTCTTTGAACCTTCATAGTCTTACCTTACAGAGTGGTTTTGCAGGGGTTTTGGGACATAGCTTGTATACAAGCCGAATACTTCTAAATTTGAATATCTTTTAAAACATTATACTTCATTGCTTTCATTTGTTATCTAAGAGTTTGGAGATGACTAAGCAAAGAGGAGAGTTTACTCGAAACCTTTGGCTTAGCCCTTTGTAAATTATTGTGCAATATTTTGTAATTTTATCTGTCTAATATTTGATTGGTTTTTGTAGCCCTCTTTCCGAACTTTTTTTTTGTGACAGCTTGAGTGGACAACTGCAAGAAGTTACTAACAAGTTGTTGCAGGACCTTTGGGCTCTGAATTTCAAACGAGGAAGATAACTCTCTCTCTTATTTGGTTGTGAGCATAGAAGAGGCTTAGCTTCTCTTCTCCTATTGTAAAGTCTGAATTCTTTTGAGTTTTTAGAAATTCTCATCGAGGAAAAGTCTATGGTCTCAATTTTTATTTGTAAAGATTTTTCCTTGGTTTAGAAAAGGCCCCATGGTCATTTCTTTCTTGTAAAATTAATAAAAATTTCTGTTTTGGTTGTAGGAGCATGGGTTTTACCCATTGGCATCCCTATCTCTCCATTTGAAAGGAGAGAATTTGTAAATAGATTGACTTAGTGGTTTTGACATTTCCACTTTCTTTCACATCACATATGCATGCTCTAATTGGGAAGTAACACAAATCGCATAGTCCTTTAGTTTCCTAATTTGCAATCTCATTTGCCATCACTTATTTATGTTTTGTGATCTATTTCTCATTTGGTTAAGTTTCACAATATATTACAAATAAAGAAGCATAACACTTTCAATTTATGGCAACTTGAGTTATTGTTCTAACTATGAAGCATATTTAATTGAATCATCTTTATCTTTTACATAGCAGTTGCAAACTCACTTTCATATCATTTAGGCTTTTCACTATTCATACTAGACTTGCATCTCTAAAAATCAACCTCCAACTTAAGTTGGTTGTATAGACATTAGGGACCCTCCACCTCTATTGACTCCTCACTGTGAGACCCGGATTTCGGGCGAGGGTGAGGTCTGGAGACAGGAGTTAAATTGAAAATTGTTTTAGAATTCTACTAATAAAATAAACCAAGGGCACCTTCACATCACAAATTTACTCGCAATTTTTCTATTTCATGTACTTGTTACTTTGGTGGTTATTTAGCTCATGAATATTTAATGTCATTATCCTTTGTTACTTGAGCACTTTCTTACAAGTACTTTTTCATTTATTGCAAGTGATGCTTATATGTTAATCATGGTCTAACGCTTCTTTTGTGGGATTATTGTCATTGTATCTTGAATTTCATTTTTTAGCAAACACTTGTCATTTAATTTAAAGCACTGGTCTATATTTGAACACATCATTGAATATTGCTCATATACTTATATGCTTGTTTACATCTTGGAATTGAGTCATCTTTGATAAGTAATTCCTTCTAAATAAATTCTCCTAGAAACCTCACATCTTTGATTTAGTTTGCCTTTAGGGACCACCCCCCTTAGCTAACCTAGGAGATAGCTTAAACGAAAAGATCGGGAATAGGTGACAACCCCTTCTCTGAGTTCCTTCCCACCAACCACACCTGTGGGGTTGAAGGCTTTTCCCACTAACTGTAGGTAGGTGTAGGCGGCAAGTGATAACAGACATCAATGGAAAATGGGGCGTCCTGACAACACCTTTTTTCCATCAAGTGCTTCCCTTTTCATGTTTCGCCTTGTCATGTTGTTGTCCCTATCATGCTTGCCATGCTGCTCCTTTTTGTCAATTTCATGCAACTCCCCCTGTCTTCATGCTTTCCTTATTTTGATAATGTGGCATAAGAGAGATACCATTATTCTACCTCAAACAACTCCCCCTACCTGCAAAAACTCCTCTTGCTCTCCCTTTTATTTGGCTTATGGAACCCAAGACAAGAAAGACTACTATTTTGAGTGGATGGCATTTTCAACAATGGATGTGTAGTGGAAACAAAATATCATGTTTTTCTTCAATAAACTTGCTCCCCCTAAACTTTGCATGCTTATCTCATCAATATTTTCTGCAAGATTTATGAGAGATGATAGCCATCAAAAGATATATGCCCATCCATATGTGACTTATCAAGGGTTGCATCTTACAAGAATAATCAAATGTCACAAGCTCCCCCTAACAATATGCATGGTATTTGCAGAATCTCATCATAAAAAACTTGAAATATCATTTTTGCCAAAGATGTACTCATCAAATCAACAACATGAGATGATGCCTTGAGTGTTCAAGAGGATTTTTGATCAAATTTGCTTTCTTCTCCATACTTGTGTAACTTTCCTTTCCTTATTGGTAGTCATGGTTTTAGCTTGTTTAGGAACCCAAGTCAAGTTACAATCATGAGCCATATGTCCAGTGTTATGGCATTTGAAGCATTCCATCTTATTCATCAATGAGGAAGCATGAATTCTTCTTGCAAAGTTGCTTCTAGGAGACTGATGGGGACCATTATATTTGTCCTTGTGGTATGCCCTACAATCCTTTGCCATATGCCCAAAATTTGTACAAGAATAACAATAACCAAAAAAATTACTTTGTTACCTAGGAGATTTTGAAGATTGTAACTAGGTTCGGTCTTCATAAATCAATATTTATTGTACTCATGAAAAGAATTAAAGAAAAAAAATTTATATTATTATTATTATTTTTAAATGACTTATTAAAGCATGGGTTTCATGCTTGGGTCATATTATTTTAGGTCTAAGTCTCCATTGTGGACTTATAGGTTTTATTCTAGACATTACATATTTATATTGGCCCATCTTGGGCTTTTGAATCATGTAATTAGGTTTAAATTTGAGTAAAAAATGGTTTAGAGTACCTCCACATCAAGTCGGCCTCAAAGGGACCTATTCGACCTCACCTGGAGCCTATAAAAGGAAGGAGATCGAATTCATTTGGAGCATCACTTCTCAAGCCAGTTCTATATCTACTGCTGCATAGGAAAAAGTGCGGAGTGGAAGAAGGAAGTTGAAAGGAGTGTGAGTTGGGTCAAGAAGATAGAGAAAGGAAAAATCAAAGTTTTGGTCGTGGTCTCTCTCCATTTCGTGCCCTCTCTTGGGAGATCAAAGTCTTTTAGTGTTTGTTGTTGTTGCTGCTGCCTAGTGAAAGTTGTTGGAGGACAAGTTCCTGTTGATGTTGGGTCGAAGATCTGGAAGGCTGACTTGGTGTGGAGGGAGGTTTGGTCTATCTCTAGGGTGAAGAGTCTCAAAGAATACTATTGAAGGAAGAGAATTTTGACTGGGTTTTCCCCTAAGAGAGGGGTTTTGCCCTGACACAGTGCCTACATCTTGTCTCTTGTGTTCTTGTGATCATTGTGCATACATACTTTGGTAATTGTTTGATAAAATATAATCTAATAAAGTAATAAAAGAAGCCAAGATAATTCACAAGTAATTATCAAGAAAGAGAAATCAAACCCAAATCCACTTACTTTGATTTCTCAACATGGTATCAAAACTATGGTCAAAGGTTAAAGGCAGTTTGAAGAACAATCATCCATCTTTGAAGCATTATCGGTAAGAAATTTTTTTTGCATTAAAGATCAAGATCCAAGAAATTTTGAGGTATATTGAAAGCATGGAAAGAAGATTACAGTAAGCTAGTTCATTCACACCTTAAGGAAAAAGAAAAATCAAGTAACAAGGTTTTACTTCAGTGATATCTCAGGAGAAAGAGGCTCGGGTCAATCTTAGAAGTTTTTAGGCTAGTTCGATGCCATTATAGTCTCAAAGAATGTCACAGTTTTTGAGCTATTACAATGAAGACGTTTTTGGTGCTAATGCAGTTCGGTAATGTTACAGTGGGTCCATCTTCGTGCTACCACTACTTCGGTGCAATCTCTGTCCCTATGTATTTACAATAATGAGAGTTAACAACAAACATCACAAGTTTGGATCTCTAGAGAGCAATCACAAAAGTAAACTCACATATACCTTTTTCTGATGAAGTCTCGGTGATCACAGTGAAGTTGTTTTGGTGTATCTACACTCTCGCTGCCATCTTAGTGCTATGATATTTCGGTGTAAAACGCAGAGATGAAGCCTTCCACAATATCACAGTCTTTCAGAATCCTAAGTCTGTCCTATAAATATGAAATTGATAATCCAAGGAGCCAACTTGAAGAAAGGACTCTTTGAGGATCTGAGTATGTAGGAATTTACAGGGTAAGTTCCTTAGATCAAAAACCAAAGGTCACCGCTCACAAATAGATCACAAATCAATACACTAGTATTATCACGTGGTTAAAACCCTCGAAGAGGGAAATAGTCCACGACCTGAGCCAACGCGGCCACTTCAAACAATTTATTAATATAAAAGGAAAGATTACATGTAATTCTCTCATAAACGGTTACCGGACAAATGACCCTCCATGCTCTTTAAATAGAGATCATGGACCAATCGGGTGTTAAGCCACGGATCAAGTGTCTTTAATACCGAGGAGAGAGTGAATTGTTGGATCACTACAAATCGTGACCGTTGGATTATAAGTTACAAATGTACATAGTAAAGAAACACACTTTACCTACTCTACACTAGACTAAGTTATTCTTAACTATTTCTTATGTGTCGGAATATCCTAACAAAGTACAAGGAACCAAGTAAGTATTGTTACTACCACAAGTTATCAAAACTAAGAGGTATGCAATTACAAAGTACGTATGTTCATGAGTTTTAGATTTAACATTAAATGATTCTTTCATATAACCAGACTAGGATAAAGATAGTAATCCCTAGCTGTAATATCCCGGATGGGATATTTTAACTAAAATGCAGAAAAATACTGAATACCACAATTTGCCGTAAAATAATCATTCATTCAACAGAAGATTGCCATGTAAAATTAAAAGACAGGAAACACTGCAATCCAATACCATATAGAACAGAAGAAAAATCTCAGCTTTTATTATAGATAATAAACAGGGGTTTACATATAGATCTGACCCAAGAAGAGCTGAGATAGGAAACTGGCCACCAAGATAAGCTGCTGAACGGCGTTGGCCACAAACTAGACTGCTGCACTCTCCCTCCGGCAACAGTTGACACTGAACCCACTGAAATGATGAAGGCCAAGTTGAAGATCTGAATGATCCTCACACCAAACTCTGAAGCTCTGTGAAACCCCTAAGTGAAGTCTCCTCAAAAGTATTGGGTTTCCGTCCAATACTCACAAATCACCCGAGGGTTTCCGTCCTGGGGCTACTGTATGAAGTAGAGAACCACGTCCTCAAACCTCTCATATACAAGCAAATGATCTACTCCAAAGATGTCTCCCAATGGCCTCCTCCCTTTCTTTTAGAGATCCCTTGGAGCCTTCTAGAGCATTATTTTATTATTATTTTATTCATGGAGCACTTTTCCCTTTTATTAAAATATTATAAAATATTCCTTTTTAATGCAGAAAAGGGTAAATCAGCTACCACGCCTTCTCCAGTCACTGAAATCTGTGTCTAACTGTCCCATCGTGTAGGTCTCCTCGTCCCGGTTCCAATGAGCTATTACACTAAGGTGTTCCATCATGTATTCCTCCCAGAATGCCACCTTGAGCATAATTAGCTGAGTTAGGCCCATAAATAACTCAAAATTCCGAAAGTTATCGGAATGCATCGGAGCAAAAACCAAACTGCTCGGATGATGGAGTATATCAAGCGAATGCCTCCAAACACCATGAAAACTCCTCAAAACTCCTTCGAAAAGCTCCTGAGCCCACTGATAGCACCAATCTGTGCATGTGACCTGTCTGCTCCTAACTCTGGAAGTCCCTCCTAGCCCTGTCATGGGTGATACCAAAAATGGGAATATTACAGACCTCCCGCCCCAAGATTGCTTGCCCTCAAGCAATCGAAATATGTGGGCCACTCTGTTGGCCTGCCGCATCTCAGACCCAATGCCTGGATCCCATACCAACCTCTGGGTGCTACTATGCACCTGTGTCAAACCTCTTGGAACAGATCCCTCAATGTCGGGATCCCACACTGATCTCTCTCTGTCCCAGTCAACAAACAATCCCCCCGGATCCCAATGCCACCATGGCCAATCATCGCCCAAGTCCCACGGCTCAGGGTGTGCACTGTCTCTGGCTATAGCTGATGCTCTCAGAGGTGAAGACCACCAACAAGCATCAATGCTCCCGGGCTCCTGCTGTGCTGTACCTGTAACTGCATATGCTGCCCCACCAACTGCATACCAACTCATCACCTCTCTCCAGTCCAAGTCCTGACTCAATCCCATGCTGATCCTACTCTCCTGAAATCGGGAAGGAGTCCTGAAGTAACGACAACCGGTGCCCTCCTGCCAACTGGAATCTGTAACATCTACCATGTCTAAGGGCCCCTGCTCTGATGTGCTCCCCACGAAAAATACCGTACCATCAAGAGGGTACCAACTCATGATCTCCCGCCAGTCCATCCTGGAAGAAGAATCCAATGTAGCAACAACTACACATGGAACATGCCCAGGGTGTTGTCGCCAGCCCGTAGTCAACTCCCACTGCTCTGCCCTGTCTACCAATGGAAACTACCTATAGAGGGAAGCCCCTCTCTCTATAGTGGGCCAAAGTGGGCAAGACATGCTGCAAGCCCCATCGATGTACTCCTGGAGAGTACTACTCATCGAAGGTACTGCAGCTCGGCCGACTGCATGTACATCTATCTGTACCTCATCAATGTGTTGGCTCAAAGATGGATGCTCCACCATCTCCAACAACTCATCCCTCTCATCGAGAACGTAAAACTCCTGTTGTCCCCTAGCTCCCTGTAGAACTATCCCATCGACCTCCAACGTCTCTAGAGGATATGGATCTGCAACTGGTGTCTGTGCATCTGACTGCTCCTCCTCAAAGGCTGACCCCAATGTTAGTCGCATATCCATCATAGGCTCAATGTGGGCGCCCATCTGGATCTCCCCCAAAGGAATATCATACCTGATGTGAACAATATCCTCCTCTGCTAACTCAGGCTCCATCATATGCTGCTCTGACTGAATCATCACAAGCGACTCATCACCCAGAGTATCTCCTATACAGTCCCCTGACTGTTCACCCTGCACACTGGAATACAGTTCCGGTCTACTGTCATCATCTCTGCATGACCGCTCTCGCTCCACGGAAGCATCCTCAACTGATCCCATGGACTCATCTAAAGAAGAGCCCTCACCCTGGCATACAGATGGAATATCTACCTGCTCTAGCTCTGCCACCTCATCTGCATCTCTCAAACATGAGTGATCAGGCCCCCAAGGTTCTCTGCAAATGAAGCAAAGTCCCTTCCTCCTCAGCTCATTTCTGCTGCATGACCTACCAAACTGGAGCCACTCCTCCCTGGTCAACTGTCTCCTAAGAAACTCAATGTTCTACTCAACTAGCCCTTGGGCTAGCTCATATGCAGCAGGTGAGACCAACTGCTCTCTCCTCCAAATGATCAGCAACCTAGTCTGCAACTCCCGGCAAATGGCCTCACGGATTCCCATACATGACGACAGGATGGACTGCATCTGTGCTATGGTTGTGTCAGAATAATGTCTCCTAATGCTGAAGAAGCATTGGAACATCTGCAGAATCAAGCCATCACACTCAAGGTCAAACATGATCTCATGAGTCCGGGTCATGGCCATGACTTCTAAAACCTTAAGCTTCCTCCTAAATGTAGAGCCTGCACAGTTGTCCAAATCCCGAAAGGTTCCTACTATCAATCTAAAAATTCTTCTCATAATATCATCATTGTAGGGAGGGAAGGGTGCTGTTATCCTCAAAATATCACTGAAACAAGAGGCGACTATAAGTTGGACTCTCTCACTTGGATGTTCCAAGAATCTGGCTTGTACCAATGTAAACATAGATGGCTCCAAAGCCCAATTTAAACTCCAATCAGATTGCTCTACTTTTGAAAGGCATGATTCTAGTTTCTCTAACACGGGAAAGTCATTTTCTAACCTTCCACTCTTTAATTTCATCCCAAGTGCATACAGCCAATCTCCCACTTCTTCCTCCTCTTGTAAATTCCTTGGATGCTCTTGTTGGAGCAATTTATGTACCTTCTTGGAGAAGGGTCTGCTGTTCTGTTTTGTTTTTTGGTTTTCTGATCCATGGTGGTTCAAGGAATCAATTTTTATCCTTCTCAATTTGTTTAGGAGTTCCTCCATCGTTCAGCCAATGGAAAGACCACTGTTTTTCTGAGTTTAATGCATTTTTCTGAGTTTGCCAATTTTAGAGGAATGATGGTACACAATGATGCATTCAGCCCTAACCAACAACTGATATCTATATTTTCAAGCTCAGAATTTATATATTTTGTTTACAGAAATGGACAAAACTTCATAACCAAGACACAGTGACCTTTCTTAATGATATTCAGAAATGTATACTCAGGAAATATAGAATGGAACCTGGTTTATATATCTTCCACAATGTTGCAGTAGTCAAACATTTGAACAGGAGTATTTCTCAAGCTGTTAGGTAGCAAACTTGTTGTAGGTGACTAACCTTATTTATTCCTGGGTTAGTGCACAGTGTTGAGTCTTCAATACGATTCTCAGCCCTCAGACAATCTTCAGCATGCAACACAGAGACTGATATTTTCTTCAACATTATTCCAGACTGGTGTATCTAAAATCACTGTTTCTGCAAACTGTAAATTTACTGTTTAGAGTCCATTCACGAGTCCTAAGCCATAATATCGAAGTGAACGGGAAATAAACGTGCTGTCTGATGCAGTTCTGTAACTAATGTCCGTGTAATCTGAAGCTGACTGGTTGCAAAAAGTTGTTCCTTAACCTTCTAAAGCCTGTAATAACAGTAATAATTTGTTTGTCAATATGATTATGAATCTGCAGCAACCTACCCTCAGATTACTAACTGCTCCCAACAGGAAACATCTTATAACTACCGAATCTGGTTTGTATGGAATACAATTCCCACAGTGATGAAATAATAGGCAATAGCAGCTAATTTATCAATTTCAAGGCATAGGGATTCGAATGAGGAAAACTAGTTTATATATGGCACCGAATCTTTGGCACAAGGCTCAACGATTGTTTGTATGGCCATCATGCTGCCGTCACGACTCTGGAATTAATCCAACTCTAGAATGTGTCTTCGGCATCTCATATCAGTCCCCACAGTCTGTCTGTGACTCCCAACAACGACCATGCATGTTCTCTGGTTGAGGCTCTACATGTTACGTGTGGCAAACAAAAAAATTACTTCTGCGTCGATGCTCGCATGATGACTTGCATCGCTCCGTCCATTTATATGCTGATTTGCGGGGCTTCCGTCGTCGACCACGGCTTTACAGTGCTGCCCTAATCTGCTTGCAATCCACGCACACTGCTCTTGCAATGTTCACTTGGCTTAGTGTCTTGGCTTCGTTCGGTTGGCTCTTTCCATATATATATATATATATATATATATATATATATTAATGCACAGCGATCCGTCTTGGTAAGGCGGCTACCTCCAACGGCATCGGCGTATTCTGATTTCTGACTCCCTCGACGCCACAGTCAAGCACCGACCCATATTCTGTCACCCACAGTAAACTCGGCCCTCTTGGCGGCTCACCCGACCACACAACTTCTCTGCCCGATCTGCAGTGAAACTTCGCCCTAGCTATGGCTCGTGGTCAGAGGATGACCAAATCCCACGGCCTCAGATCATCCCGATTGTATTGCTAACTCGGCCCCGACAGCGTCGTGCTTTGAATCTTCACGCAGTCATGAAGCACGTAATTTGTCCCTTTCAAAGCGATCTCGACCCCCCTTTTCGATGGCTTTGACTTCACGCAGCTTCTCCGGCTCAATTTTCTTGCAGCTCCTTTTAAATTATTTTTTAGCCCCTAAATTTTTTTTTTTTCGAATTCAGAGACGTCCGGCTTCAAAATTATTCAAACCGGCTTCTACAGCTTGGACAATCTCTTATTAAAATTTATTTATTTATTTATTTTTCACAGATTTCTCCTTTTGAAATAATTCGTTTGCCCAAATGATATGCGGCCCCTTGACTTGTCCTGGCACTTCCAGATTTTGATGTGGCATCTCTATACAACTGATATCAAACAAATAATTCAGTCTTTTCGAGATTTTACTGAAACCCAATAGATTTCGACCTTGGAGTCACTGTTGCTACTCAAATTAGTTCGGCCACTGAAAATGATTGCAATTCAGGCCACTTGAAATTGTAAATAAGCTCTCGATCCCTGCAGTTTGACAGACCGTCCTTGATATTTTCGTCTTATGAAAACTTCTTCTCAGAAAATATCTCCAACAATAACAGCCACAACTGCAAACTGGAAAACTCTCAGGCTGAGCCAAGACCAAGGCTCCGATACCACTGTAATATCCCGGATGGGATATTTTAACTAAAATGCAGAAAAATACTGAATACCACAATTTGCCGTAAAATAATCATTCATTCAACAGAAGATTGCCATGTAAAATTAAAAGACAAGAAACACTGCAATCCAATACCATATAGAATAGAAGAAAAATCTCGGCTTTTATTATAGATAATAAACAGGGGTTTACATATAGATCTGACCCAAGAAGAGCTGAGATAGAAAACTGGCCACCAAGATAAGCTGCTGAACGGCGCTAGCCACAAACTGAACTGCTGCACTCTCCCTCCGGCAACAGCTGACACTGAACCCACTGAAATGATGAAGCCCAAGTTGAAGATCTGAATGATCCTCACACCAAACTCTGAAGCTCTGTGAAACTCCTAAGTGAAGTCTCCTCAAAAAGTATTGGGTTTTCGTCCAATACTCACAAATCACCCGAGGGTTTCCGTCCTGGGGCTACTGCATGAAGTAGAGAACCACGTCCTCAAGCCTCTCATATACAAGCAAATGATCTACTCCAAAGATGTCTCCCAATGGCCTCCTCCCTTTCTTTTATAGATCCCTTGGAGCCTTCTAGAGCATTATTTTATTATTATTTTATTTATGGAGCACTTTTCCCTTTTTATTAAAATATTATAAAATATTCCTTTTTAATGCAGAAAAGGGTATATCGGCTACCACGCCTCCTCCGGTCACTGAAATCTCTGTCTAACTGTCCCATCGTGTAGGTCTCCTTGTCCCGGTTCCAATGAGCTATTACACTAAGGTGTTCCATCGTGTATTCCTCTCGGAATGCCACCTTGAGCATAATCAGCTGAGTTAAGCCCATAAATAACTCAAAATTCCGAAAGTTATCGGAATGCATCGGAACGAAAGCCAAACTGCTCGGATGGTGGAGTATATCAAGCGAATGCCTCCGAACACCATGAAAACTCCTCCGAAAAGCTCCTGAGCCCACTGATAGCGCCAATCTGTACATGTGACCTGTCTGCTCCTAACTCTGGAAGTCCCTCCTAGCCCTGTCACGGGTGATACCAAAAATGGGAACATTACAATTAGAACCTTAATACTTGTTTTCTAGAGTTTGCAAATAATCTAGGATGTCAAATAAAAGGTCCTATTGTTGATTGAAAGTATGAACAACTTATCATAGGATTCCATCCTCCATGATTATAGATCTAACTCAAAAAGTCAAATCATGTCCTTGGTATCACATGCTCTACTTGAAAGTATGCATTATAGGTATAGAAGATCACGGCTTACAAGGTTTGTCAAGAAACATCTCCAGGTATGTATTAGACTATAAAATTCCATTTATCTTATGTTGAAAATTTGCATTACATTACTAACATCGTTATGTCTAGTCTTGAATCATAACGATTCTTGTTATGGGTGATCTATCACTTGATAAATCTACCCTCCCTCATATTCTTAATTGACTTTAAAGAACACTGGACTGGTTCTCTGGAAAACCCTAATCTAAAGGGTATGCTAATAATGTGTGAAACCCTAAATCTACTTAGGGTTATTAATGTGGAAATTGCTATACTAGTTGATATATTGATGATGTCATGTTTGAGGTTTTGATATGATCATAGAAGCTTTAACTTATTAGGGTTGAAATGATGTTGTCCGAAATCCCGAACCTTTGAAGTTTTAATATAGTAAGGCTTTGCCTTGATATGAACCAAAACGTTAGGTTTTGGTTAGGTCTACAAGTAAAATCCTTGTTATGTACTTGAAGTCCTAGGAATGAAACCCTAGGTATGTGTTCATTTGGTTGAAACCCTAGCTTAGTCTAGGTTGATATATGTCTAATGTATTAATATTGTTTGACATATGATATGCTTATGCATGATGGTAAACTCCTAGATATGTGTGTTGACCAAATTGTTAATGTTCATAAGTCCTAAGGTTTGGAAACAAGCCCTAGTCAAAGTTTGAATTTCTAGGATGATAATATTTGAGAAATCTAGGGTTTACATCGAACCCTAGTAGAAGTTATTCTTGTTGATCATGATGTGATTGTTTTGTTAAAGCTAGGGTTCACATGAAGCCCTAGTGGAAAGTCCATCATATGACTTCTGAAAGTTATTAGATAACTTTATTTTTATTTTGACTTATTTCTAGGGATCGCTATATGACAGAACTAATCTTCTGTCATCTTGATTGAGTTGCTGATGTGATTTAGGGTTTGTAACAAATCTGGGCTAAAAGGTGAAGTATTGAAATATAGTCTCCTGATGATTATGTTTGATGCTTTCACTAATATTTCTCTGTGACTAACTTCATGCTTCTATAGATCTAGTTGTACTTGTTGTCTAAGCTATGCAGTTACATCACATTCAAGTTGTTAAAGATGTTTGTAAGAGAAGACGATATGTTAAGCATGATGAGAAGGATGGAAGCCATGAGAGATTCTCCAACACCGAAGAAGTTGATCTCCCTAGATTAAGAGGGAGCCTGGATAAAAGAAGAAGTGATGGTTATGGTTTTCTACTTCATGTGTCATGCACTAGACCAGGACTAACAATCGTAAGTCTTAGTGAAGGCTATTAGTAAGAATCATAGTCATGATTGGCGAATGCTTTGTTGAGGTGTTGCTGTAAGAAGGAAAGCAGGATCCAATTGAAGTACTGATGACTGGGAGCTGATATGATTTCTTGGAAGTGTGTGAAGCACAATTATATTGCAATACAGAGAAAGAAGATGTGAAGGTGTGTGCAATCAGTTGTGATGAAGTTTGACTCCATAAGGTGTTTGATGAACTACTTGATGACATGTTGGATTCAAAGTTGCATGAAGATTGTCAAAGAACTAGGAAGGTCGAAGTGCTTAATGATTAGAGAGTATGATAGGATCCAAGAAAGCTACAACAGATCTCCACAGAAGAATCAGTAGTCGATGCATTGATGAAGTTTCTTTTCAAGAATGAGTATTTTTGAGACAAGCTTAGGCTTGTGGTTATTTCCTCCCTGTTTGAGAGGGAGTGAGGATCTCCTCCTTGGTTGAGAGGGAGTGAGGGCGGACATCGTATTCTCCAAGTGTCATGTACTAAGGCCAGGATTAACAGTCGTAACCCTAGTAAAGAACAATAGTAGGGAGAATGGTGGATTGGATAAGCATCTAGGACCGATATTATTTGAGGATTTGTACTTTGGCCAGGACTAACTACCATAAGTCCAAGTACATTAATCCAAGATAAGATTATAGTCCCGAGGGCTGACATTTCCTAGTGTCAAGTATTGTGACAATGGATTAGGAAATGGTTTTGTGAGGACGTACATGGTGAATACCCAGGTGGGGTACGTGCCTAGAGAGGTAGCGGTGTCCAAAATTATGCCTCCCAGCATTATGCTCTGATCTAGTGGAGAGATAGAGCTTGTTAGTCAAGGTCTTGCTATTTTGAAAATGTTGGCCATGATGATGTAAATCATCATTGATGCTTATCAATCTGGATCCTTTCTTATAGAATTTATCAACTTGAGAATATCTTAATAAGTCATTATGAGTACCTCCCTAGTTAAGAGGGAGTGTTGAAATTGTAAATAGGTTCAGTCTTCATAATTATTGTATTTGTATCAATATGTATTTCATGTAAAAAAAAAAAATTATTATTATTTTTTATCAAGCATGTTCTTCATGCTTTATTTTTGGTCAAAAGAAAAAGTCAAGGGCATGTTCTTCATGACCCTAAGAAAAATTGAAATTTTGCAAATGTCATTTTGTTCCTGCAAGTTGCGAAGTCAGCCCTCTAGGATGACACATCAGCTTGCTCAAGAGTCGTGCCTTTTTGCACGTGGAAACAACTATATATTGGCACCTATCCTCCACCATTTGGCAATCAACTCAATGAACATCTATTGAAGGATAATTCGGTTATGAGGCATCTTCTTTGTGACAGTTCAGGCATCTTCTTTGTAACAGGTCGAGCATCTTCTCTGTGTCAGTCCAAGCATTTTCTTTGTAACAAAGGTGAGTATCTTCTCTGTGCCAATCCAAGCATTTTCTTTGTAACAAAGGCGAGTATCTTCTCTGTGAATAGTTCGGGTATTTTGTGAGTGGATCTTTGTGATGGTTCGAGCTTACTTGTGGCACTTCTCTGTGATGATACAAAGTTAAATTAAGAAAACAACATTCTATGATGTGCAAGCTATTTGGGACATGTATCATTTGTGACCTATGGACAAATTTCATGTTGATTTTTTGATGGAGGGCTGATTTGGCACTTCGAACCCTGGTTAGTTTGACTTGGATTTCTCCTGCTGATGAAGGATATATAAGGAAAGGATTGATGGTTTTTCCCCTTGTGGGTTTTTCCATGGTTTGGAGCCTAATTACTTGTGTCTCTTGTCTTTTTGTGCATTGCATTTGTGTAATTGCTTGATGATTAGGTCCTTCGGGGAAGCTCAATTGGTGATCAAAGTAATGTGAAATATGTGTAAACTGAAAGATCCAAGGTTCAAATCCCCCTGTTTGTGACCCAGTTTACGAAGAGGAGGGCAGGTCATAGACCCCCAGAGGTTTACTAGTAGTTATGTGTCAGGTGGGTTGTTGGGTTCCTCTGGGATACAAAAAAAACAAAAAAAATTGCTTGATGAATGAGGTAAAAACTAAATGGAAAATGCATACATAAACAATCTCAAGTAATTAGCATGATAAGAAATTCATCTTGCATTCGAATTTCGACAGTATTAAAGCAATAGGGTTTCATTGATGTGATAGCCCTTGTTGTGTAATTCAATTGCATTTGGAGGACTCTGAATCTAAACTATTTCCTGTGCTGTTGAATTGGTTTCATGGGCATGAATTGTTGACTATGATTATTCAATTTCATTGCATTTCGACACTGTCTCTGATTGTCAAATAGAAGCATATTGTTGGAATACAAAGCTTGCCTAGTGCTCATTCCTAGCCCTAAGGGCCATCTTACCCTAAGGGATATTACACAACATAACCTCTCAATTGGTCTATATCATCTTCTGATCTTCTTGATCTAAAATAAAAAGTGTTATAAGCCTAAGGGAACTTAATTTTGATGCTCTCTCTTATGATTGGCATCTTTCTCTTAGGTGCAATTGTGTATTTCTGTTTTAACTTTTCAGCATTTATGCTTGCTTTTTTCACTCTCTCTCAAGTGCATTAGACCTCTCTCTCTCTCTAGTGGACTTGTGATGAGGCTATTTTAAAATTTGGTTGAGATTTCATTCCATCAATTTTCCTGTTGTCCATTATAAATCTTAATAGTTTGAAGGATGGAACAAGTCTAATGATTGGTATCCTTCTCTTAGGTGCACTTGTGAATTTCTGTTTTAACTTTTCAGCATTTGTGCTTGTATTTTGCACTCTCTCAAGTGCATTCGACCTCTCTTTCTCTAGTGCACTTGGGACGAGGCTATTTCAAAATTTGAGTAAAATATCATTCCATCAATTTTTATGTTGACCATTATAAATCTTAATAGTTTGAAGGACGGAACAAGTCTGGTACTTTACCTTCTTATGCTCAAAATCAACTAAATTTCTCAAGCATTACCTCAGCCATACTGACTTTCCTTCTGAGAAGAAAAACTTTCGACACTGTATATTAGAATTAAATAATTAGTAGATGTCATGTGATACACGAAAGTTATACCTGGCCAAAAACATTTTTTCTTTAGCCTTAGCAATTCGTTGATATCTGATTAACAATACACAGAAATTCAATCTTAACAATGATTCAGTTATTCACCAAAAGACTAAAAGCTAAGTTGCATGAAACGCCGAAACGTTTCAGAGATTCCAGAACGGGTACGTTTAGAAACGTCACCTCCCAAAAATGGAAACGTCATACACTTTTATATAAAAAATATATATAAATAAATAACTGAATTCCACATTATCTTGCAAGAAAAAAAGGAATAAGACCAATGTGGAAAAAGTTGAAGTCGGGATTAAATCTGCAAGGGTCCAAAAGTTGAAAAAATCAATAAAGTCAGGAGTTTTTTGAAAAAGTTGGCAAAACTAAAAAAATACGAAAATATTCATTTTTGGAAAAAATCCCGACTTTTTAGAAAAAATCCCGATTTTTTCAAAAAAAAAAAAAAAATTATTAAAGAAACTACCTCACTCACGATTTGTTGGAAAAACTCAGCAAAAAGTAGGGACTTCGAGGATAAAAGTCGGCAAAAAGTCGGCCGATAAAGTCGGCTCAAGGAAAAATTCAGGATTTTTTCAAAAAGTCGGGACTTTTTGCCGACTTGTTCCACACTGAATAAGACCCATAGATGACAATTTAGGAGGAACAACAAATCTATATTAACTCTCATACATGATGGTTGAGTTTCGGCCAAGTTTCGGAGTTTCCGGTATGGGTACAGCCCGAAACGTCGACTTCCTAGAAGTTTTGTGCAACATAGACTAAAAGAAACTCCATTGATATGCCAATCCCTTCTCTCTATCTAGGCTAGTCACCAAATGACATTATTTGGGAAGCGCTTGGCATTGACATCTAAAATACAGATACAAATGTCAAGCAGCGCTAGCTCCCCTTCCTATTCACCGTGCTGCACCTCATTCTCAAAACTATACCACTTTGTTGAAAGTAATACCCCAGTTTTGACCCTTGGAAGTTATTGGATCAAATTATGTATAATTTGCAAATGTTTGGTTATGATGATGGTGTCAAGCCATTAGAATTTAGATAAATGACCCCTTAGTGTAAATGTTTGTATATAAGTTTCGTATGAATTCCTAGTATGTAATTAAAGGCCAAAGACCAACTAGAAAATGGATAAACATATAGATGATGTAAATATACTTTCTATTGATTGTGTGGTAGACACACCACAATGCCATCTATGATATCCAAAAAAGGAAATGCTGGAATACAATATATCATAGTCCAAGATGGCCCCTAGGAGCACAAAGGGGCTCTGAGTCCACCACTGGGAGATGACAGAAAAGAAAGCCCTTTTCACCAAGTGTCAACACAATAACTCCAATCATTTCCATCGTGTGCCAAAAATTGAAACTCACGGCTACCTTTGATATAGAAATCCAAATATTAATGGATGAAGTGCTTGGTCAAAGAATGTCTAAAGAAACAGCGTAGGAAAGGGTACATGTAAGGATGTTGAAATTTGGTAGCTCAGAAGGTATTTCGGAGTGGAGAAGTCTTGGGGGCTGTGTGGGAAAGGCACCCAAGGTTTGGGGTTTTAGACCCAATGGAGTGGGCTTGAAACCCAAGAAAAAGAATTTAATAAATTTAATTTAATTCTCACCCAAGTAGGCTTAGGTCAGCCAGCAAGGCCAAGGGACATGACCCTTGGGGTTTCACATCCCTTGGATTAGTATAAAATTTAAATAGAAGCCAAAGGATAGGCTAGATGCACAAGAAGAAGGGCATCTGTTGTGTGTAAAAAGAGGAGCCGCAGTTAGCTAGAAGGTCGATCTGATCTGTTGTAATGACCCAGGGTAATTTTTCCCTTAAGGTTCCCCTTTCTTCAGTAAATCATCACATTCATAGACAGTGTGTATGCACTTATAAAAATAATTTCATCAACTAGATAGTGTTTGGCTAGGGTTTGATTTTATTCAATGAATCAGAAAATATTTCAAAACTGTAGTACACTCCCATTAGTCCCTCTAAGAGTAGGTATCACTACATAAAAAAGCAGTAAATATCTCCACAGCAATATAATTTTTAACAACACAGTGAGTTAGAGCCTATGTCACATGGTTCGAGTTCGAATTCGGGTTCGGCAACGATTAAGTTTGATTCGGGTTCGAATTTTCCGATGAGGTTCGTAATGAGGTTCGACTATACATATTTTTCAATAAATATAAAAATATATGGCATAAATTAATTAAAAATCAAAATCAATTAATAAATTATAAAACTATGAATAAAAATTTTGATTAGTAAACACACATGAATAACTTAATCATAGCATGCTCTAATTATATCAATGACATTAGTTAAAACTTAAATGTAAACATACATGATACACCATAGTAGTTTGGAAATACAAAAATGAATCACATAATTTTCATAATCAAAACATAATTAGAATCACATAATCAAAACATAATTAGAATTTAAGCATACGAATTACAATTTACAATAAAGCTATATTTCAAAACCATGGAGAACATCTTCAAATTTCAAAATTTTAAAAAGGAGTTTATAATGTCAAAGTAGCTATAATCCATAAAATTCTTCTACAAAATTCAAAAACATAGATTATCTATCATTTGGCCTACTTGTAAGTTTCAAGTTGCAACATCATAAAGCTCTAAATCTCTAAATCATCATAAGCAAATGGCCTAGTAAAGCCACTAGAAGAGTGATCATCAAAGTCATCATTTGACTCATCTAGTGAGTCATCATCCATGCAAATATCATCTTCTTCTAGTATGGACTCAAACAACGACTGAGAGGAACTAGATGCATCTTTGGCCACGCTGCTCAAGGCCAACTTCAAATTGCTGCGAACATAAACAAGGTCTTCCAACCTTGTAGACAGTAATTTGTTTCTTTTCTTGGATTGAATATGGTTAAAGTTGCTCCAGTTCCTTTCACAAGCAGAAGCACTTGATCCCTGGCTTAAAACACGAATTGCAAAACGTTGCAATTCAGGAGTCTCTAATCCATAAAACTGCCACCATCTCTCTGGCGAAACATTAGGCCTATCCTGTACAGCACTAGTCCTTGCAAACATTCCCTCCTCCAACCTGTATGCCCGAAGCTGCTCTCTAATTCTCCTGGATTCTTCTAAATCTGGGACCAACCGTTCAATTGCTTCATAAAGGCCATTCATGACCTCTGCATCATTTGTTCTTTCTATCCCAAAGAGTCTAGGATCCAAATAATAAGTCGCTGCATGCAAAGGGCTATGCAACATCTTCCATCTTTCATCAATCACCTCCCATATTTCAATGTATTCATTTTCCTCATTATTAAAAGATTTTGCAATGGATTCCTTAGCACGATCCATGCCTTCATAAACAAATCCCATGGAAGGGGTATCGCTATCAACCATTCGGAGCATATCAACAATTGGTTCACATAATTTTAAGACCTTTAGAGCATTGTCCCAAAAAGTATTTCCTAAAATCACTTGTTCCAACTCATTTCCTTTAGCTTCCTTTGAAAGGGCAAAGTTTTCCCAGTCATTGTGGCAAAAAATACCTCTTATACTTGATTTTTCTTCAACTAGTCTTTTGACAGTGATATAATATGTAGCAAATCTGGTTTCACAAGGCCTTAGCAGCTCTCTCTAGATGCTTTACTCCTGTACAAACTCAAAGTGAGTTAATGGTTGAATATGAAGTGCGCAATTTGTTTCCCCTTCCGAATTGTTTCATTAATCCATGGAAACTTGGCCAAGTCATGCAACAATAAGTCAAGGCAATGAGCAGCACAAGGTGTCCAATATATTTTTCTGTATTTTTCCATGATCAACTTTCCAGCTCCAACACAATTTGAAGCACTATCAGTGACAACTTGGACCACGTTTTCTTCTCCAACTTCAAGAATAGCTTCCTCTAAAATCTTGAAAATATATTCAGAGGTCTTTTTATTCCCTGATGCATCAACTACCTTCAAAAAAAGTACTCTTCTAGGGGAATGAACCAACACATTAATTAGAGGTCTATGATTCATATCTAACCAACCATCTGATAAAATTGTGCACCCTGTTTCCCTCCAAGAGTCTTTGATCTTTTGCAATCTACTTGTCACCCTTTCTTTTGACCTCTTCAAAAAAGTGGTCCTTATTGTCTCAGAACTGGGAGGGACATAACCTTTACCAAAATCCGCAATCATCTTACATGCATTGAGGAAATAAGGACTTCTTGCCACATTAAATGGAATGGCAGATTCAAAGAACATATCAGCTACTGCATCATCAACATCTTGCTTCTGCTTGGGCTTCCAAAGAGAATTTAATGTTGTTGTCCCACCAGATTCACTGCTCTTTGGCTGAGATGAACTTCCAATGCCAACCATGCTCGAGGAGAGTGAGGAGAATCAGCCATAATTCATTTCAATTTCTGTTTGAATACGCTGCCTTTTCTTTTCTTTCACTTGCTTGGCATTCTGCAGTTTATCATAATCTCTTTGAAGTATCTCCTTGAGCTCTGCAGACACATTCTTGCAACCATCAACACCACCTCCTTTACCATTACAGATAGACAGCAAATGGTCCATCACTCTAGTTAAAGACCCAACAAACTCATCATTGCATAGTTTGCATTTAAGATGTCTCCCACTAGACCCATCCACTTTCTCCACATATTTCCATGCTTCTGCTATTGATTTTGGAGGTGCCATTGCAAGTATTTCTGCAATTTGTTTGCACACTATAATTAAAATTTAAATAAATGAAAAAAATTATAAAATAAAATACAAATAAGCCACAATTTTAAGCTAACTGAATTTTGAAAGCATTAGTGGAAAACTTAATTAAATAGATGATAAGACTTATAAAATAAAATACAAATAAGCCACATTTTTTAAATTTAAACTAACTAAACTGGTAAAGAGATGGGCAGAAATTCAAAGGGATTGCCATGGATCATCGTATCCGTATGTTATTATTTCAGAGGTAAGCATATCGTCTATTTACATTTATGATTTAAAAAATGTTATTGTTTTTATTATTTATAATTATTTTTTAAAATTAAATTGGAGATTTAAAATGGACTTTAAAATATAATTGTTAAAATAGGAAAAAATAAATTAACACAAACATTAAATACAATTTCTTTTATGTGTTTTATTATTTATAAATAAATCATAAATACATGTTTTCGTATATTTCCAATTTATTTTAAAAAAAAATGTATTAAAATATGTAAAATAAATGATTATTGAATTCACAATTCAATATTACATCCAGAATATATAAATTAAAAATTAAAAATTAAATACATCTATATAAAAATAACTTCAAGATATAAATAAAAAATAAAATTCCCTTATTTTATAAAAATATTTTTCTTCAGTATGCTCATTAAGCGCTTGAAAAGACAATTCACCAGAAGACTCATTGGAACTTAGTTCAAACTAAAATTTTAATTGCAAGTTGGGATATTCCAGTTGGGAACATTACATCCACACTCACAGTGTGACACTACTAAATTCAATACAACTATCTCTAACCTCCATATACCAGTGAATTTCTATTGGTTTAAGAGGTATACCGGTGAATTTTGGGAAAAAACTTTCGAAATTTATTTTTTTCAAAATTTTCCTAATATTTTTTTTCCGACCAACCATTATTTTCCAGGGAAAGACAACAATATCAGAGAATGTTAAAGAGAATATGAAAAATAGTGTTTTATCAGAACTGGATCGCCTGCTTACAAGTTACAAATTGGTCCTTATAATGAACATTTAAATCATCGAAACTGAATTTTTTAAATTTTATGTTTTATACCAACATATCTTGTTTTCTAGTCACAAAAGACTTATCACTGATCAGCTTTCAATCATGCATCTATACCCAATATGCAAGGAATAAAATTAAAAGAAAGTCTTGCTGGTTCTAGGATGTTTAATATATTTTGTCAAACAGTTCATGCACAAACTAGTACTCCAACAATTATATACCATAATACCGGTACCATGTGGCATGAACAATGTATCACAAGGAATAAATTGATGAGTTTCATCATGAAATACACTAGGGATTACCTAAATAGTTATCTGCATTATAAGGAATTGGCATCAATTGGCACCCAGCCTGTATTAATAAAAAGAAATGGGTTGTGATTCATTCGTAAGACGTAGTGAGGGCAGGATCAGCGCACGAATGTGATGAGGCAAGGATGAATTATTGTGTTGGGATTCAACAGTACTTGCACTGGTAGCAGAGATCAGACGAAATCAGATTAGCAGCGTTGGTAGCTACCACAACAACAATGGGTGTCTCAATAATGGAGGCATGTATACATCCAAACCAAAATGGGAAATCCCTTCCTCTGTGGCCTGAAATGCTGGAATTTATAGATTTTATTTTTATGTACATGGGATTTCTCTCTAAATGTAATAACATTAACTTCTATGTACATGGTGGGAGGGGCATGCTAATACGGTACCCACTGAACAGAGGTAAATACTACAGTCAATGCCATGTGAATATCGCTGTGAAGATTTGATAACTAACCTGTAACTTGTAAGGCTATAGCCGCAGGCTGTAGGCTGGCCGTTGTAGCCTGTAGCAACAGTGAACACTTCGCCACACTCCTCGTCGCTCGACCGTCCGGCGTCGATTGCAATTTGCAGCAAACAGTGCTGACTCCTGAGTGAACACCACGGCACTGGGCAGCCTACAGCAACACCACGACACTGGACAGCAAGCTGCAACACTGAGCAGCTCCTCGACGAGTCGACCGCAGGCGTAGGTTGTAGCAACAGGTTGACGGCGGGCCGACGGCAATGACACTCCTCGACCGGCAGGCTGCAACACTCCTCGACTCCACAACCAAACAAACAAACCACAATAGCAGTTGCTAAAACACGATCGGATAAATCATAAAGCACGAATTTGCTTTGCAAGATAAATCACACAGTAACTATTAAATAATGAATCCAACATCATCCCACCATGGCAGGAAGGGAAAATCGTGGCAGGAAGAGAAACTTGCCCACTGTTTTTTTAAAACCACTCAGACCAAATCCGCCGGAACAAAAACCCTAAATTCATTAAAAATCGAACCTAAACGAATTTTTTCCATTAAATTCGCCTTCAGGTTCGGGTTCGGCTTTCATATTCGCCTTCAGGTTCGGCTTTCAGGTTCGTCGAACCTAAACGAATTTGAAATTTTTTTAGAGGTTCGCCGAATTTCGAACCTCAAGGTTCAAATTTGCCGAACCCTGTGACATAGGTTAGAGCTAACTGCCCAAGACGATAATCCACCGATATAATTCAGTGCCACTATTTAGTAAACCAGTACTGTAGTTCACATTAACATCAATCAATTCTACCGTGTTATGTTGAAATTCCTTATACCCCAGGTCTCGTCTATGTCTAGACTAGAACATAAACACATTGAAGATACTAAGCTATGAAGCGTTTTGCACAGCAGAAATATAACAGCACTGAAATCAACAAAAGTACACAAGATATATAGGCCCAAAACTTTTCTTATTAGTCCATCAACCAGAAAATCATAGGGCTCCTGTACCAGGGATCATGGCCCTTCAAAAAACCATGACACAAATGGTATGATACAAAAGTACAAGGAGGGCTTGAGGTCTAATCCTTCAGACCCTCAACTGCCCACAAAACAATGACAAAATAACTTGACTTACTCGCTGATGTAGTCCTTTAACAAGCAGCCCTTTCAGTCCTCTTTGTCCACTGTCCAGGCTGTCCTTTGCCTCCAAATTTACACAGATCAGCTCCTTTTTCTCACTGTCAAATTACTGCTCATAGAAGAACTCCTCCTTTAGACCTTTGTACTTTACCAGCATTAACCTTCTTGTTGTTAGCCCTACTTTGCTTAACAGACTTCACTGTAACCCTTTATCGTCCCTCAAGGCTTGTTGTCCACTACTCCAGACCACATTTTCTCAGCTCTGCCAGCTCTCCCACAGACCTTAGAAACCTCAGTCTGTCTCTAAGTCACTGTGGCCCTGCTCTGTCCTCTTCCTGTGGCCTTTCAGCCTACCCGGGCTGGTCACTAAGGCCTTAGTGCTCTCCTAGGACTGTGGCCAAATCACTACATAGTCCAGCCTACTTCTTGAGGTATCAGACCTCTCCCAGCTGAGTCAAATCACTTCTCGCTTGACAGACAGACCACGAAATAGACTCGGCTCACTTCTAGCATAACAGAACTCTGCCACAGTCTCTAGGAAGGCTACTCGGCCTTAGACATATCCTCTAACAAATCACAAAGCTCAGCCTTCTCAAGGATAGTCAACTTGAGCTCTTACAACAGAAAAACATTTGCTCATCTCCTTCACTTAGGCAACTACTTTCCTTCTCTAAGGCTGCAGCTCTCTTAGGGCTTGTTATCTCCACAAGATGTGTCTTTCCACATGTGATTTGCCTCTCCATAGGTTCTCAATCTAAGTTGCACGAAACGGGGAAACGGAAACGAGTTTCCGAAACGAGCATGGGTACGAAACGGGACCCCCCAAATTTTGGAAACAGGGAAATGTGATATATATTAGAATTTAGGACATTTAAGAAATGTTATGTGCAATCATAAAGCATACATGATAAATTATAATTAATTACATTTAAAGTTTAAACATTATGATTAAATTGTCCAATGTCAATGCATAAACTATATGTCTCTAAATTTACATCACATTTACTCATGAATGGTCATAGAGGAGTTCGACAACCAATGTCACTAACATCAAGGTACATAGAGGGATTGGTGCTCTTGATTAAATACGAGTTCTATACCCTAATACATGACAAAATCCAATGGAAACATTGCAATCCCCCCAATCCTGAAATCCCGAAAAATTGATAAGTTTGTTGGATTTTGAATGAGATCTAAAATTCTACTTTCTCCATATGAAATCCAATGAGGTCGGAACCACTCTCAAACATCCTAACTCTTTTCATGGTAATGTTAAAAATTTAAGTAAAAGTGACAAATAAATGCCACTTTTACTTTAAGAATTTAACATTACCATGAATCACATATAAATACGAGGGCCATAGGCTTGATTAAAAGAATTGTAAACGTTGGAAACGCGCTTGTACGGCCTGGAAACACATTTCCGTCCGTATTGGGCAAGTTTCCCCAATGCGAAATGGCCCAGTATGGACAAAAACACGTTTCTAGGCCGTACGGTACGGTGAAACGCGTTTTTGTTTCGTTTCCAGGGGGAAACGACCCTCTGGGCAACGTTTCTTGCAACTTAGTTCTCAATATATAGCTTTCTAATGATTGCCTTACGAGCACTTTTGATCCATTAAAATTTTCCTCCGCAACGATTAGAATATAAAACCAATTCTTTTAGGTTCTAAGCCCACAACTTTGGGTCCAAATCCCTTAGGCTTGAGTACTTTGCCCAAAAACAAGTCTTTTATGGGTTTTATCCTTATAAGTCAAGCACCCAGGACTTGTGGGAGAACCTCCCAAGCTACACCACTTTCAACATGTTATACGATTATGACTCACTATCTACTTGTTTGCTTATTAAGGGAGGCCTGTGACAGTCCAAACCAATACAACATTCAACAATCCTTTATTATACTGACCAGAGCAACACGTAAAACCCTGGAGGAGTAATCGACAACCTTTTTGACTCCCACAGCTAAGTTTTGTTTACTAGAAGCTCTTCAATCAATTATCCCTAGCTTCGGAGGGTCAAAAATGTTGAAAAATGTAACTAGTTTCAGTCTTTATAATTGTTGTACTCATTTCAATATGTATCATATGTAACAAACAATAAAAGAAAAGAAGAAGTTATTTTATTACAGCATGGAATTCAAAGTCAAATGGCAACAATGGAGCAATAGCCCATTGTCACCTTAGCTAAAGCTCCCTCCTCTTTATGGACTTTCATAGATGGAAGGAATTCGAGTAATAGGGAAATCACTATGAACGGTATATCAATGATCTAAAGGCAATGATTTCAAGGGCATATTCAAAGGAGAGACTCAAATGAAAGAGGTTACTTGCTCAAGAAGCTAGGTGTATGGCTCTCCAAGAACGGCTAAAGGGAAACCTAGACCTAGGGATGAGGTGTGTTTCTTGATATAAAGTGCCCTAGAGGCTAGAACTATGAATTCTAGGAGAATAGGGTTTTCTAAGTAATCCTTGTGAAGTTGGACTGGCAAGGTTGTGTGACCACAAAGAAACGCTAGTGGACCCAAACAAGGTCAAGGGTTTGGGGTGAAACTTCAAACAAAAGGTCTTGACCAAGTAAGGGGAAAGAAAAGGATCAAAGAGATTAGATTTTACATGAATTTTCAATGCAATGACCCTTGATGAAGCCACTAACCAGTGAAACCTAGGATCAAGCACAGAGTTGGATCTAGGGTTTGGGATAATTCTAAATCTAGCCACAAGATTGATCTCAAAATTTGTGGAGGCCTAGAGGACACCCCAGTGCAACTATGGACCAACTCACCCACCAAATGGATGGCTATAATAAATTTCGGGTGATGCCCTAGGAGACACTAGGGTTAGGGCTTAGAAAAGGAAAGAGGGAGGTGAAAAGTATTTTCGTTTAGGTGATTACCAAGGATTAGATCAGTGCCTAGTCTACTGGAAGAATGACGTCAATGATATTTATATGTTTAAAGTTTCTTTTACCCAATCAAGGAGTTCTCCAGCAACTTCGCATAGCCCTAAAGGAAACAATTATGTCATTAGGAAAATTTATACTTCTTGATGCTGCAATTGATGAACTATCAAGGTAATTATGAAGATCATATACCAATAAGAACATTCATTTACTATACCAAGCATGTAACATATGAAAAACCCTCACAAAATCGAGAGTCAACAAATTCACATTTCCATTAGGGCAACAACTCAAACTTTATGAGCGAAAATTTCATACATTATGCATGTGACATAAATAAAGAGATAGATCATGAAAAAGGCACTTACAAGTATAGAAAATATATCCAATCATCAAGAGAGACAAAAATTGAAGCTCCAAGACCAAGAAAAGATTTCCAAACATCAAAATGCATCAAAGATATCCAATTCGTCCTCCAATAGCTATAGCGAAATTCTCAAGAAGAGATAAAGATCCAAATCCAAATGATGATGAGAATCAAATGATCCTCTCATCAATATATATCATCCTCTAGGGGTTCGATATGCCTATTAGGCCTAATGATGCCCCAACTAATTAAATAATGTAAAAAATAACATTACTTGATGACAAGCCCACCAAGATAGCTCCATAACATGAAAATAAGTTTCTTAAGAGGGCCAAAATGATACATACAATAGGTCGAAGGGCCATTGAAAGGCCAAATGAAGTTTAACATGTACCAAAATGAGTGGAAGGGCTCCAACTATAGTGATAAAGGGGGTGCCCCCTTGATCTTCAAGCAAACGATTTGTGGTGCTCCCAAGTGGTTGTGGGGGCACAAAAACATCCTCATGGGTCTCCAAGTGGATCGAACAAGCCTATATCCCATCCGTAAGGGTTGGAACAATAATGTAAGCCCTCCCTTTGTCTCCCATGGTGAGACATAACCTCATTTGGGCCCTAGATCAATTGCCAAGTGTGTGGTGCAAGTGTGTAGCTAGTTGGGAAGGTGGTCCAGGAGCATCATCATCATCAAATAGGTGGAACACGAGTGAGCAATGGAAGATGCTGAAGGATCCCATGTCGTGGCTATCTGCTCTCCACTATAGTGGAGGCCCATGGTTCTCAACGCACACCATAGAAATGCCAATATGACCGTCTGTAGGGTTTGAACCCTGTATAGGGAGACAAATCCCCAAGATGAAGACCCACCTGCAATCCTGTATAAGATCTAATGCGTCTCCTCACCTTCCAGTGCAACAAATCATCAGTGTAATTGAGTAAATGAGCTTACAAACCATGGAACCAAGTGGACACTTCATAGTGGCATGCCCTTTCATAATGGGCTTTAGGGTGTTCCAGTGTCTCCAAGTTCAAGAAGGAGGTTAATAAGGACCCTTTTAGGTGGTCTCAACCTCTAAGGGAGTTACAAGTCGACGGTATATCCCTCAAGTGCCAGGTGTCATGTAATATAATGATGGAATGGAATGGGGGCATCAAGGGAAGGCTCCCAGCCACATGCCACAGTACAAGGGTAGCTATGATAAGTGAAACCCACACTTGGGTATATAGATGTAGGAGGGAGCAATCATGGTACATGAGTTACCCCGACCTTTGTTTTTCCACTCTTCTTCATGTCTTTTGCCCTTTATTGATTTTTCTTTTTATAATTGCTCGGGGCTCTAGGGGATGAGAGCATGATGTGAATGATATAACTGTAAATACCCCTTTAAGCTTGGGCAGTTCATCGCCCACCATCGGTTGGGACAATCATGGGTTCCTTAATGATGTGGGGGCCAATATGAGGGGCCCTACGAACCAAGGTGATGGCCAATGATGATAGGGGTAGAGCTCATGATGGCTTCTGCCCACGCACTAAATTTGTATGTCCCGACCATCTTATACATTTTATGGTACTTTTCCTATTGAGAGTGGCCAAATTATGCTTTTTACTTTCTTTTTAGCTACATCAACCTCTGGGGCATCGTTTCAAGCCCGACCCAAAGCATGGGCCTAGTGGACAAATGTGGACCTGGATGGGAAATGTGTGAAAAGGGGTTATAATGAGCGAAGGGGAGTGTGATGTATGTGGCATCGAAAAGCGAGACCACACAACCAAAATCAAGATTTCCCATGTAGTGGCACTCCTAAGGCTAGTAGCCCATAAAGGAGATCCCACAAGAGTAGGATACAAGGTTAAACACTAAATTAGACAAGGGGACAAGAGCACAAACCAAGCCCATTCTTTTCGTCGAATCCCCCCACTAATCCATGACCAGAAGTGTCCATGATAATTAAGAAAATACCCAACTACATATTGAAAGCCATACCTTCGGGGTTGGAAAGCCCACCTTCAAACATACAACCATAACAGATGGACGAGGAATCATAATGGTTGGCTCAGGTGGCGGAGATGATACCACATCGAACTATCGGGTGGTTGTAAGGGGTTGTTCGCTGCTAATTGAGGACCATCTAGGAGAAAAAAAAATTATCCTATGGGTGTCACCCACAAGCAGTGGGTAACACGCCTCAAGAGATAACAAAACCAGTCATAGTTCCAGAGATCAAGAAGAGACCAACATGGTTTAGATCCACATTAGAAAAGGCGGAAGGACATGCAACCCCCGATGGCACATCTAGAGAAGTGAAGAAACCTAAGAGGTTCCCCAGCTATACAACCCTCATGACAAAACTCATTGATGAAGAACCTTCCACACATGAACAAGCCACTAATCAGTCGGTGTGGAAAGAAGCAATGAATGAGGAGTACCAATCGATCATGAAGAATGACAACTGGGAGATAGTGCCAAGGCTTGAAGGGTAATCAGTGGTGACTTCCAAGTGGATATACAACATAAAACATGTTGCATATGGTAGTATTGAAAAATACAAGGCAAGGTTCATGGCCAGAGGATTCTCCCAGAAAGAGGAAGAAGACTATGACAAGACTTTTGCTCCAGTTGCTAGGTACACCTCCATTAGATCCATCATTTCACTTACTGTGTCTATTGGATGGGAACTACATCAGATGGATGTAAAGACTGCTTTCCTCAATGGAGTAATTCAGGAAGAGATGTACATAGAGCAACCTCAAGGATTTGAGGTATATGGAAAGGAGTCTCATGTTTGCAAATTGAAGAAGGCTTTGTATGGACTCAAGCAAGCTACAAGAGCTTGGTACGCTTGTATTGATAGCTATCTAAAGAGATTGGGATTTACAAAAGCGAAGTCGATCCAAACCTTTACTTTAAGATTGTGAAGAATGCACCTGTGATCCTATTATTATATGTTGATGAATTGTTTTTGACAAGTGCCAAGCCTCTTATCATTCAGTGCAAGAATCAGTTGGCTTTTGAGTTCAACATGAAGGATATTGGATTAATGCACTATTACTTGGGATTAGAAGTATGGCAAAAACCTGGAAAAGTTTTCATTTGTCAAGGAAAGTATGTATTAGAGCTCCTTAAGAGATTCGATATGATGCATTGCAAAACCATGGCGACTCCCATGGTGAGTAACTTGAAGAAGTTAAGAGGCTCTAATTCTAGATTGGTAGATCTGACTATGTACGGACGACTAGTTGGCATGTTAATGTATTTGGTTAACACCAAGCTGAACATTTGTTTTGCTGTGAACACCCTAAGCCAGTTCCAGGTAGAACCGAGACACAAGCATTGGATTGCAGCAAAGCACATATTGAGATATTTGCGTGGTATAGTGAACTATGGCTTTAGGTATGTTGCAAACAAAGATGTACAACTTCAGGGATATATAGACGTTGAATGGGCAGGAAGTGATAAACACAGGAAGAGTACCTCGGGATTATGCTTTAGTTTGGGATCCACTATGATATCGTGGATAAGCAGGAAACAAAGGTCAAACGCACTCAACACTGCTAAAGCAGAGTATATCGCAACCAATGAGGCTTGTACAGAAGCAGTATGACTCTGAAATTGTTTGCAAGATTGTTTGGCCAGGAATTGGAACCGATGGTGATACACTAGATAATCAAAGTTGTGTTCCATGACAGATCGAAGCATATTGAGATCAAGTTCCACTAAATCCACGACTTGGTGCAGAGGAGAGCAATAAGGCTCAAGTACATCTCCACCGATAAGTAGACAGTTGATGTTTTGATGAAATCGTTGCCAAGGGACAAGTCCGTTTACTTCAGAGACAAGTTGGGGCTCATGGAGATCACCCCTCTAGTTGAGAGGGAGTGTTAATTCATCTGTAGCACAAATGAACATTCTCCCGAAAGGGAGAATGGGTCCAAGAGACCCAAAGGGCTCAATAGGTAGTGTTGAGTGAGTGTCACTTGTAGAACCCTGATCACACACCAAAAATGGAGTGAGGTCCTGGACCTAATCGCACACCAAGCATGGTGGAGAGAGGTCCTTCAGCATCTGGACCCTGCTC
This sequence comes from Pinus albicaulis, assembly GCA_034641835.2. NCBI lineage: Eukaryota > Viridiplantae > Streptophyta > Pinopsida > Pinales > Pinaceae > Pinus > Pinus albicaulis. Next base: position 1,682,406,862 of record CM076578.1, read on the forward strand.
ACACACCAAAAATGGTGGAGTGAGGTCTTGGACCTTGATCACACACCAAGCATGGTGGAGTCAAGTCCTTCAACATTTGGATCCTGATCACACACTTTTAAGGGTGGAGTGAGGTCCTAGACCTTGATCACACACTAGATAGGGTGGATCAAGGTCCTGTTCAACATCTAGACCTGATCACTAACCAGGTAGGAGTTGAGTGAGGTCTTGGCCCAGAGTGCTCACCAGGAAGGGTGAGTGAGTGCTTGCTAGTTGAGGGTCTCAACATTTTGGCCTAAGTGGTGGGCCATAGCCATGGGATTTGAAGGGCCAATCACTCTAGAGGAGTGAGTCCTGATATGTTGATGACATTGCCATGAGTTTTGTACTGCCTCAAATATGGCATCTAGCGGATGCTGATAATAGATGATGACGTCGGTAATAATGGATAACCTTTTCTTTAGAGAAATTTATTCAATTTGAGAACATCTACGACAATGATTATGAATACCTCCCTAGTTAAGAGGGAGTGTTGAATTCGTAACTATGGTCAGTCTTCATAACATACTTTTAGGTCACTTGATGTAATTATATTTATCGTTGTAAAGCATATTTGTAAATTCTTGAGTCAAAAGAAAAATATATTTTGAGTCAAAGTCCCAATGCGATTTTTAAAAGATGTAAATCTAAATTTTTGAAATGAAAATTTTGGCTCCAAAAGTGACAAGTCAGTTTCCCTCCAAGTCAAGTCGACCTTGGCCAAGAGAAATGTCCATTCACCCTAGACATATTACTATATAAAGGCAACTCGAATTCCTCGTTTGGGAAATTCACATCTCATCTTATAAGTATCTTCTGGGCAAGAAAGCGCAGGAACAAGAAGTCCACGCGAGGAACAAGAAGTGAGCATGTGTAACAAGAAGTCTGTGTGAGGAACAAGAAGTGTGCATGTGTAACACGAAGTTTACAAGAAGTGCGCATGTGTAGCGGGAAGTCTACATGAGGAACAAGAAGTGTGCATTTGTAATAGGAAGTCTGCATGAAGAACATGAAGTGTGTTGGTGTCACAGGCAGTGCGCATGAGACACAAGAAGTGCGCATAAGGACAAGGAAGTGCGTATGAGTCACAGGAAGTGTGCATGAGGAATAAGAAGTGCACATGAGGAACAAGAAGTATGCAGGTGTTATAGAAAGTGCTCATGAGTCGCGGGAAGTGTGCATGAGGAACAGGAAGTGCGCATGAGTCACAAGAAGTGCGCATGAAGTTTGCATGACTTGCAGGGGCCGAAATTCTGGATCACACTGGGAGGCTTGACTTGGAGGAAAATACCAGGTTTGACCATAGGTCTTGTTATGAATAAAAATATTCATAACCTTCAATTAAAATAAATAAAATAATGAATATTAAAATAAAATATTAAATAACTAAGATAATTAAATTAATTAATGTCTCATTCAGTTATAAAGAGACATGAGGTCAATGGTTGTGACTTTTTATCTTCGTGGCCAATCAATGCCTATAAGGGCTTATAGGCACACCGCCACGAAGAATTGTAAACCACCATTCATATTATAATATCAATACAATTAGTTACTTACCTTACTAATACAAAGTCTACATACAAACATAACAATTGTGTAATGGTTTTACGCTTCAGTGGTATCAGAGCAGGCGACTTTCTGGCAACACCCCCACGCCACCCTATTGGTCGTCAGGCCAGTCGGCCTCCCATCTTCCATTCATCCGCTGCTATCTCTATTTCTCTGCTCGACTATCCAACACATCCCCTTTCTGATGCACGTCCTCATCCACTACACTGGCTACCAACTAAAACAACGAAACATTGGCTACAATCGTCCCTACCATTTTTGTCGTTGTTCCGACTGTCACTGTGACCGTTGCCCACATCGACCCTGTTCGCATTGGTTCCGCCTTTTCCTTATCACAATTGTGCACCGCCGCCTTTCCAACCCCAGCAGCGTCCTCCGGCAGACCAGCCGCCACAGCAGTCGCGGTCTCCACACCACCACTTCCGCCAACCATTCACATTCCATTTTTCCATCCTTGCTGTGCATACGTAACCATCGAATCACCGATGTTGTCCGCATACAGGCAGTCAGGCAACACTATAATACGACTTTTGGTTGACAAAATAAAATTCTATTTATCAGCGGACGTATAACTTGATACGGTACGGTGTGTCTGATTTATATATAGCTGTTGACATTTAGATTTTACGGATTCCCATATGATATTCATATTCTAATATATAAAACTTGTATAACATATATAATTTATAACTATATAATTTACATAATTCATAATTATATAATTTATATTTAAAAGAAAAGAGGAACAAAATGGCAAACAATAACGACGATGTAAAAAAAGCAAGATGAACTCAATAAGATTAATAAGCGCCTTGAGAATGTTGAGAAGACAGTTAGTAAACAAGACAAAATGGCTGATGATATTGCAGCTTTAAAAGACATCATGAGCGAGCATTTTGGGAAGACTAAACCATCCTCAGCCACGCAAAGTCCCTGAACTCCGGAGGATGAAAATCAGTGTTCCACGGGGACGCGTCCCCCAGGGTGGGGGACGCGCCCCGGCACTCCCCCATGTCCCGGGGACGGGGAAACTCCTGGGGAAACGTTTCCCCCACGTCCCCTTTTTGGGGAAACTCGGGGAAACTCCGGGGGGACATTTTTTGGGTAGCGAAACGTAACTCCCTTGAAGAGGGACGGGGGGACGCCTGGGGGATGCTGGGGGGACGCAAGGGGGGACGCATATGAGTCCCCCCATTTTTTTGCCTAATAATTTTTATAAAACATTAAAAATTAAAAAAAAAAAATACAAATTTAAATATATGACAAATTAAAAAACACAAGAAGAATAGAAAAACTTAAACTATATTAAAACATCAAACTTGTTAAAACTTAAAAATTAAGTTAAATTATATTAAAATTTAAAATATGAAATTATATTAAACCTATATAGCATAAGTTTATGTGCATTGCATATTTTGAATTTCAATTGTCAAACGATGAATTTATTAATTTAATTTAGATGTACCTTGCATCATGCCAAATGATGATTCATGAATTTAGATGGAACATTGCATAATGTCAAATGATGGATTCAATTTAGTAATTTACTTCGAGAATCTAGATTTATAAATTATAATTATAATGCAGAAATGTCAAATGATAATTCTTAAATGAATCAATGATAATAGTCTAATATGCAATGATGATCATATTTATTCTTTAGATGTACAATGAATAATTATTTAAATTTTCTATTTAGTTATTTTTAATTAAATTTTTAATAATTTATAATTTTTATGACTTTGACGTCCCCCCATTTCCCTGAAAATTCCCCAAATTTTGGGGTTGCTTATATACGTCCCCCTTGTGGGTATCCCCGCTCCCGCGTTTCCCCGTCCCGGAAACTCGGTGGAACATTGATGAAAATTCTCCAAACCATGAATTTTTGAGGCACGAGCAGCCACAAATACCACAACTACACTTCGAAGGAACCCAGTATTACACCAAGTACCCCAAAAGAAACCATCTTAAAATTAAAAATGAGTTACCTAAGTATGATGGTAAGGACCATAAGGGCGCCATTGTATGGGTAAACAAAATGGATGCCATTTTTCTAGCAAATCCACCTCTCGGTGCGCAGGAACAAGTCGTAATTGCATCCAACTACCCAGAAGAAAAAGCATATGATTGGTTCGTGTGGTGGTCTACTAAGTGCAAAGCTTGCTCACTCAATTGGAAAAGTTTCAAAGATGCCCTGCTGAAGAGGTTTCACGACGAGGAAGAAGATGACGTATACGAGAAGTTCGTCCATCTCAAACAGAAAGGATCGGTGAGTGAATACACTCATGAATGGGAAGTATTAGCGATAAGACAAAGGGGATTTTCAGATGGAGAACTATTAAAAACGTATCGTTGTGGCCTCAAGGATTATATTCGAGAAGAATTAAAATTATATAAACCCCAAACCATTGAGGATGCCAGACACACAACATTAATTATTGAAAGAAAACATTAGCTCAAAATGACCTCGTTCAAAGAAGACGGAGACCAACAACTACATTCAAGAAGAAAAGAAACTAACAAATGTAGGTATTGTGGAGACAATTGGACATCGGGACACAGATGCCTTAACAAGAAACTGTATAATTATGAAGTCGAGAAAGAATCAAATGTTTCAAGTAACAAACCAGAAAAGAAGATTAAAAAGAAAAATAGTTGTCGCAAATGCGGAGAACATTGGACTCCAGGACATAAATGTGAAGACGCATCCCTACGGTACTATAAAATAGGAGGGAAGCAAGTTGAAGTTTAGGCATGTGATGAAGAAATCATTGTCACACACAGTGAAGATTCGGATTTTGAGGGACTGGCATTAGCAGCAATCTCATGTGACTGGAAAATCCATGATGGAAACTCCCCTGAAAATCAAGAACAATAAGCAATTACAAAATATGTTCCACCACATCGTCGAAAGAAGACAAACCAATCTCCAAGAAGGAGCATTAGGCCTACTACTCCGCCAACCAACATGAGGAAGAGGCTATGTCCTAAAACCCTAAAACTCAAAGGACTCATAACAAATGTTGGACACATAATCCGCTAAGGATTAAGGTGTGGGAAATGGATAGCCCAAGGAAGTCCAAGAGACCTTGGAATGTGAAATCCAAGGGTCACGTAATGTACTATAAATGTATATCATTGTGAATAAGAAATTAACTCATGCTTATCTTTCTCATCTTTCCTGTTCTTGTGTGTTTACCATGCGTGTGTTTAACATGGTATCGGAGTTGGTACGCTTTTAACCTGCTCAATCTAATTTGAGCCACTGGTTTATGGCCTCTCTATGCATGTCATCTCTACCATAAGCTCTGCAATGTCGTGTCAGCTATATTCTAGCTGTGATTTCTGACCATTTCTATAGCAGCTTTGAGAAACGTTCCCTTAACATTTGCATAATCTTGCATAAACGCACTCGTCGCTTTTGCACAACTAACTCGTTGCACTCTTCCTCACACCACCGGTCGACTTCTCATACCCACTATATACACCAACCCTCCTACACGCGGTCACGATGCTCCCACGACTCCTCTCGACAGTGCTGCTACGAGTTCGAAACCCATGCTACTCGCTGCCCTGCTTCTAAGTGTCGACTTGGCTTCTTGAATAACGCATACACTACTACCACCATCACTCCCACAGCGCAGCTCCTGGCAGCTCTGCTCACTCGGCACGCAACGCTCCTCCATCAGCTCTGCTCCCTCACCTCCTTGTCGTGGCCTCTCCCTCCTCCCTTCGCGCGCTCCCTCACCCTCACCTCCTTGTTGTGGCCTCTTCGTCGGCTCCACCTCCCACAGTTCCCTCCACACTCCTCGTTTACTCTGCCTCCATCTTCGCCAACCCTCCACACTCCCCGTCCGCTCTACCTCCTCCTTTGCTGACCCCTCCACACTCCCCGTTGGCTTAGCCTCCTCCCTCGCAAGCCTACAGGCTCCCATAGATATCTCTACCCGCTCCCTCCTCCGCTCCCTCCTCCCTCCCGCCTACCCGGCCCTCCCTTCTGCCCACTCCCTCCTCCCTCCACACCACGACCTCCCTCCACTCCGCCCTCCCTCCACACAGCTCCCTCCATGCCTCTCAGCAAACTGGAAAGAAAAGACCCCAACACCATGACCTTCCCTGAGCTCCAACACTTCGTCAAGCTCGATAATTGTCGAAGGATTAAGGAAAACAATGCCTTGAGAGCCAAGCACTGACTGGTAGCATTCCGTTTTTTTCCACTTTCTTACTAAATTTAAATCGTATAATGGATGCATGGGCAGATAATGAAGGGTGTTTATACGCATTCTTTCATTCGAAACTATATATTTTGGCATTATTATACATAACGTTGAATGTTGTTTGGATCTTGCAGTAATTTTCATAAATGTTTATCCAGTTTGCCTAAATGTGTCCTAAAAAAAAAAAAAAAAAAAATTAAGGAAAAATTCTGAAGGGAGCTATGCATTCTCCCACTGGCTGCAAGCAAAAGTGTTTCTCTTTTCTGCTTATGATAGATTGTATGTCCATGCTACTATGCGTTAACCTCCTTTTGACGAACATGCGGTATATGATCGTTCATGTCTTCACATATGCGTTGATAACTTGAAGATTGTCCCAAATCTTGACATCTTAAAGATTGTAAAAAAAAAGAAAAAGAAAGAAAGGTGGAGCTACCAAAATACCAAGAATTTTTTTGAAGTTTTTAAATGGCTCTAATTGATGAAGTATTAGAGTTTCTCAAAACTCTGATACAATCTAATGTCAACGACACAATTAAACTCAGCAAGGACGCCCTTTCCGATATTCATACATGTTTACAAGATGCACATGACAAGATTGATTTTTTGCATCTTGAATCTCAGCTTCAGCAAGAAGAATTACAGCAATGGAGTCATCATTCTGAACCTGTTTTTGTTCAGAACATTGAGACAGACTCCCATCAGGAGCAAGAATATAAAGTTGAGATTTGGTTCACATTCAGTGTCTAGTTCAAGAGCAAATTTGCATGCAAGTGTCGAAATTCAACCTGCACTTCCCAAGCCAATCATCAGACCTTGGGAAGAGATTGTCCATAACAAGCACAAAACTGGTCTTGGATATGACAAGGAGGTGTCTTTTCATATTCCGGACTACTCAAAGCCCATCCAGTTCCATAGTGTTGGATTTATTCACGATAGCACATCTTCAGATGTTCTAGATTCCGCTCCTCTTCCATAGCAGCCACAACAGATTGTGAAATGCCAACACTGTGATCGAGTTGGTCATATGAAAGATCATTGTTTTGATCTTCACCCGTGCAAGCACTATGGTCAGCACACTCATTCTTCACACAGATGCTTCATAAACAAGCCTTCTGCAAGAACAAAGATTCATCTTGGATGGATCACTTCTTGGCAATGGACATCAACAGCCAAGACGATGTTTCAGTCATATGACATAATTTCTTCTAGAATATTAAAAAGTCTTGCAATTGAGTTTTCGCCATCATCTCACCTCGTATCTGACAAGGGAGAAAATGATGGTCATCTACAAGCTTCAAAGCCACATCAAGCGAGCATGAGCCACAACCTGCCATTCCAAATTCAGAGTTGTAGCCAGAGACAGCAATTCAAGCGAGCCTAAGCCACAACCTGTCATTCCAGATTTAGATTTGTAGACAGAGACACAAATTCCCATGAGTATGCGTTTGATTGGTGGTCAGCCTTAAACCATCTATGCAAGGTTGATATTCTTCCTCTTCAAAGAATTTGGGACACTTCCTCTAGCAGAAGACTTCAGCTTCTTGCTAGTTTTGGTAGAGTTCCAGGAAATGCATCAAGCATTCCAGAGTTGGTGGTCATCCTTAAACCATCGCAGGTTGTAGAGCTCCTCTCTTCCAGGTTGAAGATATCCCTCTTAGAAATATGAGGAGCACTTCCTCTAGCAGAAGATCTCAGCTTCTTGCCAGATTTGGAAGAGTTCCAGGAACTGCACTAAGCGTTCCAGTGTTGGTGGTCATCCTTAAACCACCTCCTTATGCCAACATTTCAGAGAGCACATTCAGCCAAGTGCTTCCATTTTGTATTACAGCTCTCTTCTTCGACTCACAAATACTCCTTCGGATTAAGGGGGAGAATGTTGGACACCTAATCCGCTAAGGGTTAAGGTGTGGGAAATGGACAGCCAAAAGAAATCCAAGAGACCTTGGAAAGTGGAATCCAAGGGTCAACTAATGTACTATAAATGTATATCACTGTGAATAAGAAATTAACTCACGCTTATCTTTCTCATCTTTCCTATTCTTGTGTGTTTACCATGCGTGCTTAACAACAAACAAGAATGTCAATATACTCGTAGATTCTGGTAGTACTCACAATAGTATAAACATTGACCTTGATAAACAACTTGGTCTTTGTATAAGCCCAATCAAGGACCTGACCATGTCTGTTGCTACTGGAAGGAAAATCAAGGAAAATCAAGGGAAATGTCAAAAAGTTTCAATCCAAATACAAGAACTGGAGCTACAAACATATATGTTTGCCCTGCCACTTGTTGATTTTTGTAGCATTAGAAAGTGTTCCAAGTCTCAAAATTTGTAAGCAAGCTTGGACATCAGTATTCCAAAGAACCAAAAACTGTTCATGGAAATTCAACTCAGTTTATGTTTTACTAAAATAATTAATTATTTTAATGTAGACCCTAAGTCTAAACTTAGGTTATTTAAATAATTAATGGGTATTAATAAAACAAAGTGTGAATCTTCGAGAGAACGAAGATCAAGTTAAGTTTTAATCTTGGCCATTGATTAGATTTCTAATCTGGGTCATTGATTCGTCAATGAGAAGACTATAAAAGATGGCTTGAGGGTCATTTGGAAAGCAAGTTGGGCATACACTAAGTAACCCGAAGGAAGTCGATTTTGAAGGAATAGAATTCGATTTCAGAGGGAAGTTGCAAGGCAGAGTTGCAGAGGCAGAAGAAGGAGATGGAGTCAGCAGTGACAAAGGTCGAGGAGAGAAGGACGCAGAGGGCCACAGAAGGCAGCGCAGTGAGCCCACACAGAGTGACACAGTCTGACGCAAGGACTAGGTATAGAAGCACGCAGAGTGACACAGAGGGAGGCGGTGGGTCTTCTAGGTGTCATAAAATCTCCAGAAGGAACTAGAGAATTTATCTCAGGTGTTTTCTAAAGAAGTCTACCAGTCTTTTCCTTGTAAAGAATTTAATTGTTGAAGAATAATATATAAACCCTCATATGTTGCACCGGTTTTCCCGCATTGGGTATTTCCGAGGACAATTGTCCAAAAATAAGTGTGTACATGTGACTGATTCTTATGCTTACATTTCTTACTATTCCTTTCTCTGCATATACTTAAGTGAATGTTGCAGTAGTATTTATTTCGAAATTTACTGGAAGAATTATGTAAATAACTTATTGAAATAATAAGTAGGAGAAATAAATCTATCATTGCAGAAAAATTTTCTAGATTGAAATTTTCACATGGTATTAGAGCCAGAGATGAGTAACAGTGGTAGAGAACCAACGATTGAATGGAGATCAGACATTGCTGCAGCAACAACTCGGAAGGGTTCACACAGTTCTCCAAAGAAGAAGGGAGCATGGAAGAACAGATGGATCACGATGTTTTTGTTCTGGCATTCATATTGGAAGAAGCATTTGCTTGTGTGTCAAGCTCTACTTCTCCTGAGATCTGGTATATTGACAGTGGGGCCTATGTTCACATGACGGAAGTGCGAGAATGTTTCTCAAACTACTAAGAAAAGCAGATGAACTTTAAAATCACCATGGGAAATAAGGCAAAATGTACCCCTATTGGAAGAGGTACCATAGTATTTCAAACGGAAGTTGGTAATAAGCTTCGAGCCACTAATGTACTGCATGTGCCTGGTTTGGGGATGAACTTACTCTCGGTGTCGCAATTTCAAAACTAAGGCTATGACGTTTACCTCATTGGCAATAGGATATACGTCAAACACCCAAGTTGGAAGAAGAAAGCACAAATCAGAGTTAGGAGAAATAAACTATACAAGTTACAGCTCGAATCCCCAATCGCACTGATAGGCAGCACTGATGAGAAGGACTTGAATAAGCTATGGCACAGGAGAATGGGGCACTTGCATCATGGGGCGTTAGGAATTCTCAAGAAGACTGTCACGGAAGTTCCACAATTGAGCACCAAACGATACGATGTCTGCAGAGGGTGCATATTGGGAAAGTATGCCAAGGCAACATACCATAGAAGCAACAATAGGGCTAAGAGTGTGTTGAGCTTAATACACTCAGACATCTGCGGGCCAATGTCCACTAGAGCTCTTAGTGGTGCCGAATATTTCGTCACCTTCATTGATGACCATTCCAGGAAGACCTGGATCTACTTTCTGAAGACCAAGGATGAAGTCTTTGGCTAATTCAAGGAGTTTAAAGCTCTGGTAGAGAATCTGACAAGAAATCGGATCAAGACATTGCGATCAGACAATGGTGGAGAGTACACGGATAAAAACTTCACAGAGTTTTGCGCAAGGGAAGGCATCAGAAGAGAGTGGACTGCTCTGTATAATCCAGAGCATAATGGTATTGCAAGCGTAAGAATAGAACTATTGTCGAAGCTGCAAGGGCAATGTTGTACAATCAAGACATGCCCAAATATCTATGGGTTGAAGCTTGTAATACAATTGTCTACGTACAGAACATGATTCCTGATAATGCATTGGGTAAGATCACTCCAAAAAGTGTCTTCACTGGAAGAAAGCCTGAAGTGAGCCACTTTAGGATCTTTGGCAGTGCGACATATTGTCATGTGCCCGAAGAGAAGAGGAAGAAGATGGATAATACTGCGGAAAAGGGATATCTAGTGGGATATAGTGAGAACGCAAAGGCTTACCATATATACATTCCTGAGAGCAGGAAGATTGTGGTACGGCGAGATGTGAAATTCATGGAGGAAAGGGCCTTCAGAAAATCCCGAGAGATGCCTTTTGCTACGCAGTCTGAGGAGGATATGTTGGTCCAGCCACAACGACCTGCGGAGGGTAATACGAGTGCCTCTCCAAGGCATGGGGATCCAAGGGATACATCTCTCGAGGACTTGCAAGAAGGAGAGCAAGAGGACCCACCCACTAACAGTGGTAAGACGAGAAGGTATTGCGACAGATTCTGAGGGATGCAAAAGAGTTTGTCGGAGCCCCCCGAAATGAGAAGAGGCAATACAGACAACCTGAAAGGTACCAAGCTTTGGTAGCACAAGTTGGGGAACCATCTAATTTTCGGGAGGCATCTCAACACCAAGTATGGGTCAATGCGATGGTGGAGGAGTACAACTCCATCATGACGAATGATGTCTGGGAAGTGGTTCCCGGGCCTCGAGAAAAATCAGTTGTAGGTTCGAGATGGATCTACAAGATCGAATATGTTGTAGATGGCAGCATCGAGAAATTTAAAGCTAGGTTTGTGGCTAAGGGGTACGCTCAAAAGGAAGGGATAGATTGTAAGGAAACCTTTGCCCCGGTAGCCCGATATACTTCTATTAGATCTGTGATATCCCTTGCTGTGCAGATGGCATGGGAGATTCACCAGATGGACGTCAAGACTGCGTTCCTGAATGGGGTGATAGAAGAAGAAGTATATATCGAACACCCAGAGGGCTTTGAGATGCATGATTAGAAAACTCATGTATGCAGGCTCAAGAGGGCCTTGTATGGACTAAAGCAAGCCCCTAGAGCTTGGTATGGTCGAATTGACAACAACTTGCAGAAAATGGGATTTGTCAAGAGTGATGCAGATCCCAATCTCTATTATCTAAGAGTAGGGGATGAGCCTCTTATACTAGTGTTGTATGTAGATGATCTATTCCTAATGGGATCGTCTAGGCTCATCAAGGACTGCAAGGATAATTTAGCTGCGGAATTTGACATGAAGGATCTAGAGCTGATGCATTATTTTCTGGGGTTGGAAGTTTGGTAGCAGAAGGGTGAGATCTTCCTTGGTCAAGGAGGATATACTATAGAAGTTTTGAAAATATTTCAGATGGAAGATTGTAGACCCATGGCTACTCCAATGATTACCAACTAGAAGAAAATTGAAACGTCCAGAGATGATGAGGCTGATCCTACATTGTATAGGCAACTCATAGGATCTCTGATGTATCTGGTAAACACGAGACCAGACATCTATTATGCTGTCAATACTCTCAGTCAGTTCATGGTGGAACCTAAGAGGGCTCATTGGGCAGCAGCGAAATATGTTCTCAGATATTTATAAGGAACAGTTGACCTTGGACAGAAATACACCAAAGGCAAGGACATCAGGTTTAGTGGGTTCACTGATGCAGATTGCGTTGGGAGCCCAGTAGATCGGAAAAGTACCAGTGGGTATTGTTTCAGTGTTGAATCGGGGATGACCTCTTGGTACAGTAGAAAACAAAAATTCGTGGCCCTGAGCACCACAGAAGCTGAATATGTGGCAGCAAGCACGGCTTTGTGTGAGGCCATATGGCTACGGAAATTGCTTGTGAACTTACTCAAGGAGAATATGGAGACAACTAGCATTCTATGTGATAATCAAAGTTGCATCAAGCTCTCTGAGAATCCTGTGTTTCATGATTGGTCGAAGCACATTGACATCAGATGTCATTTCATCAAAGACTGTGTCCAAAGGGGAGTTGTACAATTGGAGTACATTCCTAAATGAGAACAAGTGGCAGTTATCCTCACGAAAGCTTTGGGAAAGACTAAGTTTGTCTATTTCAAAGAAAAGATGGGGATAATCAAGAATCCATTTCAGTGGCAAGAATGGATAGATTCAGGATTCAGAGGGAGCTGCAGTACAAATGAGACAGTGACAATGATAGTGTCATGGGCAGCAGGTGAGGGGCAGCAACCAAGCATCAACAACGCAGAGGATGCTTCAAGACAAAGCAGCATGCAACAGGTATTTTGCTAGAACACTTTCCTTGCAAAGAGGGAGTGTTGATTTTTGTAGCATCAGAAAGTGTTTCAAGTCTCAAAATTTGTAAGGAAGCTTGGACATCAGTATTCCAAAGAACCCAGAAATCATTTGTGGAAATTCCACTAGGTTTATGTTTTATTAAAATAATTAATTATTTTAATGTAGACCCTGAGTCTAAACTTAGGGAAATTAAATAATTAATGGGTATTAATAAAACAAAGTGTGAATCTTCTAGAGAAAGAAGATCAAGTCAAGTTTTAATGTTGGCCATTGATTAGATTTCTAATCTGGGTCGTTGATTCGTCAATGAGAAGATTATAAAAGGCTTGAGGGTTATTTGGAAAGCAAATCGGGCATACACTCAGTAACCCGAAGGAAGTCGATTATGAAGGAATAGAATTCGATTTCAGAGACAGAGTTGCAGGGCAGAGGTGCAAAGACAAAAGAAGGAGAGGGAATCAGCAATGACAAAGGTCGACGAGAGGACACAGAGGGCCGCGAAAGGCAGCGCAGAGCAGCAGCGCAGTGAGCCCACGCAGAGTGACGGAGAGGGAGGCAGTCGGTCTTCTGGGTGTCATTAAATCTCCAGAAGGAATTAGAGAATTTATCTCAGGTGTTTTCTAAAGAAGTTTGCAAGCCTTTTCCTTGTAAAGAATTTCATTGCTGAAGAATAATATATAAACCCTCATCTGTTGCACCGGTTTTCCCGCATTGGGTTTTTCCGGGGACAATTGTCCAAAAATAAGTGTGTACATGTGATTGATTCTTATGCTTACATTTCTTACTATTCCTTTCTCTGCATATACTTAAGTGAATGTTGCAGTAGTATTTCTTTCAAAATTTACTAGAAGAATTATGTAAATAACTTACTGAAATAATAAGTAGGAGAAACAAATCTATCACTACAAAAATATTTTCTGGATTGAAATTTTCACACCACTCAAAAGAATGGATGTAGTTCTAGGTGCAGAATGGTTAATACAACTAGGGAGCTACACTACAAATCTTGAAGAACAATTCATGGGGTTTAATTGGCAAGGACGACATTATAAATTAAAAGGGGTTAACACTTCCAGTTCCAAGGAAGGTACAAGTACTCGTGATAAAAGCACCAGTCAATGAAAGGATGCCACTCCATCGCAATAATGTTCGACTAGAGAAGACCTTTCTGGTTGTGCTTTGAGGACAAAGTATCTCTAGAGGGGGTGGCAATGTTATGAATAAAAATATTCATAACCTTCAATTAAAATAAATAAAATAATGAATACTAAAATAAAATATTAAATAATTAAGATAATTAAATTAATTAATGTCTCATTCAATTATGAAGAGACATGAGGTCAACAGTTGTGACTGTTTATCTTTGTGGGCAGTCAATGCCTATAAGGGCACACCGCCACAAAAAATTGTAAACCACCATTCATATTATAATATCAATACAATTACTTACTTACCTTACAAATACAAAGTCTATGTGAAATTTTCAATCTGAAAATACTACTGCAGTGATTGATTTATTTCGCCTACTTATTTATGATAAGTTATTCACAGATGCTTCAGTAAATATTGAAATAAATACAACTGCAGTATTCACTTTAATCAAAAGCAGAAGAACAAATAGAACACATATAACACAATAGAAACAACCACATGAACACAATTATTTTTGGACAATTTTCCTCAGAAAAACCCAATGTGGGAAAACCGGTGCAACAAATGACGGTTTATATTATTCTTCAACAGTGAAAGTTCTTTTACAGATAATCTGATGAGCATAATATTTAGCATACACCTGAGATGAATTTCCCGAGCACTCAAGAAAATTCCCGACACACGGTAGGCAATCCTCCTCCCTCTGCATCACTCTGCAAAACCCCCATGCGCAGTCACTGTGCTGGACTGCATCACTCTGCGTGGAGGGTCAGTGTTGTTGCTCAGCGCTGCCTCCTCTTCATCTTCCTTCTGCCTTCTTCTGTCACTACTGACTTCTCCCTCCTTCCGTCTCTGACTCTCTGCAACCCAGCCTCTACAACCTCACCCTCTGAAATTGAATTCTCTTACTCCAGAATCAATTTCCTTTGGGTATTGAGAGTGTGTCCGGCTTGCTTTCCAAATGACCCTCAAGCCTTCTCTTATAGTCTTCTCGTTGATGAATCAATGACCCAGATTATATCCATAATCAATGGCTCAGATTAAAAGATGACTTGATCTTCATTTTCTAGAAGATTCACACTCTATTTTATTAATACCCTTTAATTATTTAATTTCCCTAAGTTTAGACTTAGGGATCACTTTAAAATAATTAATTATTTAATAAAGCATGATCCGAGTGGAATTTCCACAAACAATTTCTGGGTTCTCTGGAATACTGATGTCCAAGCCTCTTCCCAAAATATGAGACTTGGAACACTTTCCAATGCTACAAAATCAACACTCCCTCTTAGCGAGGAAAGTGTTTCAGCAAGGTACCAACTGTATCTGCTCTGACCTGAAGCATTTGTTGCGTTGTTGATGTCTTGGCTACAGCCCCTCCTCTCTACGTCGGTGCCCTCTGTACTGCTGCCTATGACACCACCTCTGCCACTGACTCATCCATACCGCAGTTCCCTCTAAATCTAAAGACCACCCATTCCTCTACTGGAAAGGGTTCTTGACCATCCCCATCTTTTCCCTGAAGTAAGTAAACTTAATCTTAACCAGAGCCTTTGTGAGGATATTTTCCACCTGTTCTCATGTAGTAATGTACTTCAACTGTACAACTCCTCGTTGGACATAGTCTTTGATGAAGTGGCACCTAATGTCAGTGTGCTTCGACCAGTCATGAAACACAGGATTCTCAGAGAGCTTGATGCAACTCTGATTATCACACAAAATTTTGATCGGTTTCATCCTCTTCTTGAGAAAGTTCAAGAGCAGTTTACGAAGCCATATGGCCTCGCACGAAGCTATGCTTGTTGCCATATATTCAGCCTCGGCTGAGCTCAGTGCCATGGATTTCTGTTTCCTACTACACCAGGAAGTCATTCCTGATCCGAGACTGAAACACTACCCACTGGTACTTTTCCGATCCACTGGGCTTCCAGCCTAATCTGCGTCAGTGAACCCACTCAACTGGATTTCATTGCCTTTGGTGTACTTCAACCCATACTCAACAGTCCCCTTCAAATATCTAAGAACATGTTTGGCTGCTGCCCAATGAGCCCTTCTGGGTACAACCATGAACTGGCTGAGGGTATGCAATGCATAATAGATGTCTGGTCTAGTGTTGACCAGGTACATCAATGGTCCTATGAGCTGCCTGTACAAGGTAGGGTCAACCTCATCATCCTCGGACGTGTCTATCTTCTTCCAGTTTGTAATCATTGGCGTAGCCATGGGTCTACAGTCGTCCATCTGAAACCTCTTCAAGATCTCTGTAGTATATCTTCCTTGCCCAAGGAAGATTTCTCCCTTCTGCTGCCAAACCTCCAAACCAAGAAAATAGTGCATCTACCCTAGATCCTTCATGTCGAATTTGGTAACCAGATTCTCCTTGCAGTCTTTGATGAGCTTAGATGATCCAGTCAAGAACAGATCATCTACATATAATACCAAAATTAGCGGTTCATCCCCTACTCTCAGATAGTAGAGGTTGGGATCTATGTCACTCTTGACAAATCCCATCTTCTGCAGGTAGCTTTCAATTCACCCATATTTTTCTCTGGGGACTTGCTTCAGTGCGTACAAGGCTTTCTTAAGCCTGCATAAATGAGTCTTTTGCTCATGTGTCTCAAAGCCCTCTGGTTGTTCTATGTACACTTCCTCTTCTATCAACCCATTCAAGAACGTCGCCTTGACAACCATCTGGTGAATCTCCCTTCCCATCTACACTGCAAGAGAGATGACGGATCTGATTGAAGTGTACCGACTACAGGGGCAAAGGTTTCTTCATAATCAATCCCTTCCTTTTGTGCATACCCCTTAGCCACGAATCTGGCCTTGAACTTCTCTATGCTGCCATCTGCAGCATACTTGATCTTGTAGATCCACCTTGATCCTACAACCGATCTGTTCTACAGTTTGGGGACTACTTCCCACACATCGTTTGTCATGATGGAGTTGTACTTCACCATGGCATCTACCCACACCTGTTGTTGAGCTGCCTCCCGAAAACTAGAGGGTTGTCCAACCTATGCTACCAGTGCATGGTACTTGTCAGGTTGCCTGCATTCCCTCTTATCATATCTAGGAGCTCCAACAAATTCCTCTACATCCCTCAGAGTCTGTTGGAGCTCTCTGCTCGTTCTTCCACTGGTGGTGGGTGGATTTACCTGCTCTCCTACTTACTCTTCTTCGGAAGAACTTTCCTCAGAATCCTTGTGTCGTGGAGAGGCACTCGAGCCATCTTCTGTAGGTTGTTGTGGTTGTACTAGCGGATCCTCCTCAATCTGCATATTTGTAGCCATTTCCCGGGATCTCTTGAAGGCTCTCTCCTCCATGAATTTCACGTCCCGCCTTACTACGATCTTCCTATTGTCTGGAATATAGATGCGATATGCCTTCAAGGCTAGGATATGGTTGTTGCTCCCTTCAGTACTAGTCCTGTTACCAACATTCAAACCATTAGACATATTATTACCAAGGTTGTTTAAGGCTTGTAGGATTTGTGTCGTTTGTTGTTGTCCATGTTGTTGCCCTTATATTGACAACTAGCATAGATCCATCTTAAGTTTTAACTTCAAATCTATCAAGCATCGAGAGGGATCAAATCTCTTGAGGTGCAAACCTTTTATCAAGTTTTGCACTTAAAAAAGATGTTTAAAGTTGAACTTGAGGAAAGGTTTGCACCTCAAGAGTGAAGCAACAAAATTGTAGCTTGTTGACTTTAAATGTAAAATACACAAAGGTATTTGTAAATAATATTTATTAATAATATGAATTGTACAAAGATGCTTGAATGTTACAATGAGGGCCTACTTATATACTTAAGCAGGTGCCCTTCATGAATGGTCATATCCATTAAGACATGCCTCTTCACTTAACTAATCATTAATTAACTATAATTATAATTATTATTTTTTCACTCATATTTTTATTTTTATATAAATTGTATTCGTAACATTGCCTCTCTCTATAAGAAGCTTTGTCCTAAAAGCTTAATCGCTAATAATTTCTTCCTTGCCCACGTCTTTCCCAACATGTGTAAGTCATTGGTACTATTGTCTTGGAATTAGATTTTAAACATTTCCCTCAGAGATATATATATATATATATTATTTTTAATTTGATTATATTTATTATATAAATTAATTAATTAATATTTAACAAAGCAACTTCATAAAATTATTATAAGTTACTTTATAATTGATATTTATGTTATTTTCCTAATTTATAATTATGTTTATTTTATTTCCTAAATTACTACCCACCAGACGTGTACGAAACGGCTTGTACATTTCAATGGTTACATCGCAAATCTCCATCACAGATAACTCATGCGGCATCTGTGTCTTGTATGGCCTCTCTTTGATACTTCAAAGCACAAGTTAGATGAAAATGGAAATCGAAGTGACACCCTTTGAAAGGACCGTTATAGCACCATGCAAATCCACAATCGTAGCAATGCTCAAAGCTAAATGTAGGAATCTGTGTCAATACAAGGGGACCCTCCTCGTTATACATGTGGGAATATATCTCCTTGGGTGATGTCTAAGCCAACTCCTCCACCACCCTTTCAAGGTGAGCATTAGTGAATGGATAAATATTGAACTTAGTCACCATGGAGAGGAAAGGTTGGACAGTAGATCGCAGAACATGTTCCTGATTGTAACTATCTCTATGCTTCTTAACGATGATCCATATCCATTCCGCAATCTTGTTCTTCGCATGCAATATCTCCAACACCATCTTGCGAAGGGTTAAAACATTTCTTATGCAAGAATAGATTATGACTCTCTCTTACACTCTCATTAAAGACTTGGCATATTCTTCTTACACACTCATTGAAGACATATCATAAAAGACTCCTCTTCCGCACTCTTTAAAGCATATGTTACACTCTCTCTTAAATGCATAAGTTACAAAGGCATGCGTATCTCTCCTTAAATGGCATTCATTACCCTCTCTCTTTAATGGCATGAGTTACACTTCCTAAAATTGCATGAGTTACACTCCTCAAGGCATGCGAGATTCCTCCATTGAAGGCATGTGTTGTCTCTCTCCATGATGGCTTAAGTTACTCTTCCCTATTTGGCATACAAGTTACTCTAAGGCATGCTCCTCCTTTATGGCATGAATTCATTGCTCCTCCTATATATATGTGCCTCATATCTTCTCCCCTCATTACTTGTGCATTGTGAAAGAAGGATTCGATATTGAGAGAAAGAGTTGGACAGACTTGAAGAAGATTGTGAGGAAGAGAGACTTGGAGAGTAAGAGCAGAACTTGAAGGTTGATTTAGTGTTTGCATCAGGTGTTGTCATCAGTGATTTTCATGCTACAGCTTGTTCAAATTTGGGTGAACTTACTCATTCTCCTCATCTCTCATTGTACTTTATATCTCTGTTGAACAATTGATATCTAATAGAAGAAGAATTTGGTTGGGTTTTTCCCTAGTCATTGAACCTAAATTCTTTGTCTCATTTTGTTCTTGGTAGTCTTCCATTGTGCATTTTGTTTATGTTCTATCTACAATTGCTTAACTAAGATTGCAAAATAAAGAAGTTTTGTAATAAGTGAATTTCCAGCATAGACCATCAGATTTTAACAAAATAAAAATAAAGAGAAAATAACTCTTGTTTTTATTTTTATTTTTTAAATTAAGAAATCAAAACACAAAAAAGTTATCAAAATTTTCCCTAGGTTTTTTTTTTAACTTTGCCTATAAGACAGTCTGATGCAAAAATAAAGCCTAATTTGGTGTTTTGCAAGGGAAGGCTTACCTTTACCAATAATAGCGACTTGTGAGATTAACAATTCAAGGTCCTAATTCTTGAATCACTTCGTGAATCTTTTGTGTCTATATATAGCACTCACACGAAAGGATTCAAATCTCAAATTTGGCACAACAAATTGACGTTTGGTTGCCTTATAAAACACTCTCATTTTGGAGGACAACAATAATTATACAAAAGTAAAGCCTAAATTTTTAGACATAAGAACTATAGATACATAAATCAAAATCATTGAAATGAGATTACCTAAAAAAATTTAAAAATTTTGCCTATAATACACTCCAATACAAAAATAAAGCCTAATTTTTCAAAGATAAAGACAATAGATACATGAATCAAAATCATTGAAACAAGATAAATAGAAAATAACTTTTCCTTTTATTTTATTTTTAAATTAAGAAATTATAATGAAAAATATTTTATTAAAATTTTCCCTAATTTTTAAAAAAAAATTGCCTATAAGACACTCATGCTGGACAACAATAATAATTATAGAAAAGTAAAGCCTAATTATTGAGACATAAAGTCTATAGATAAACAAAATCATTGAAATGGGATTCCCTTTTTTTTTTGAAAACTTCCATTCACAAAAGATTTAAAATATACTTAAAAAAAATAAAAACAAAGGAAAGATAACTCTTCTTTTTTATTTTTATTTTTAAATTAATAAATTATAATGAAAAAGTTTTATCAAAATTTTCCCTAATTTTTTTTAAACTTTGTATGTTGTTCTACAAGGGAAGGCTTACATTTACCAATAATAGCCACCTATGAGATTGACAACTCAAGGTCCTAATCCCTTAATTGCTCCATGAATTTTTTGCATCTATATATAGCTCTCACACAAAAAGATTCAGATTTGGCACAACGAATTGACAATTGGTTATTTTTATGTTCCGAAAATTCATTAGAATTTTATGCCTTTAAATAGGCTACATTACAAAAGAATAACATGGAAAAAACCACAGGTTGTGAAAACTGTGAGTCAAAATGTTTACATAACGACAAATTGACTATTTTATTTTAATTAATTAGTTTTATTTGTTTATTTTATGGGCTAAATTAGAGAAGAATACTATTGGATTTTCCCTGGTTGACCGAGCCAGACCCCTGCTCGGGTCGGCTAGGTAGAAAAACTGGTTCGATGACCGGTCCGTTACCGAACTAGCCGAGCCGAACACCGATTTGGCCGTTTCGGCCGAGCCCGTCTTAAACCAGCCGAGCTAGTCCGCGGGGAAAAAAGATGACAACTCCGACTTCAAATTGAATTTTTTTTTTGTTTTTTTTTTCTTAATGCCTCTAACCCACTCCCAAGCCTATATAACTGACCCAACCCCATAAAAGTGACCTAACTCCCTCAGATTTACTCACAGCTATCTCATTGCATTTGTGTGAGCATTTGTGAGGAGTTTGTGAAGAGTTGGAGTTGGTTTTTGGAGCAGTAGTGAGGAGGAGCAATAGGTTTCCCCGTCTGACTCTAATTCAGAGTCTAAGCCAGATGATCTTCCCTTGTTTCATAGTAGTGATTAGTGATGTTTTGTTGTACAGGCCATTTAGAGCCTCCTTGGTTATGTGTTTTTGTTCTAATCTCTATATATTACATGTATTGGATAGTGCACTCGGTGCCATTTTGATATAATAGACATATTCATGAGCACACTTTGACCATATGTTGTCTTCTCTCTATATTCTAATGCTTTGAGTTTGGAAACATGAATGAAAATCTTTAAAAATATGTTTTTTATAAAAATAAAAATAAAATATTTAGGGTCTTTTTTATAATGACCGAGTCATTGAAGTCAACTAATTCGAGTCGATACCGAGTCAGAGTCAGAGTCGACCCTCGGTCAATTCCGAATACGAGTCGAAGTTTTAAAACTACGGAAAAAACCATGGGTTGTGAAAACTGTGACTCAAAATGTTTCATAAGGATAAATTGGTTATTTTATTTTAATTAAATAATATTATTCTTTTATTCTATTTTATTTTTATATTATTATTTCTTGTTTTATTATTTTATTTTTACGTAATTATACAAAGTAAAAATGTTTTATTAATAATTTAATCATTTTTTTTAATTTTATTTAATTTTATTTTGTTTATTAAATTTTAATTTATTTATTTTTTATGTAATTTGATCAAGACAATGTTAAAAATTACAACCTCTCTCATACTAGGCTAGAGAGTTTTAAAATTTTATTTTATTTTTATTTTTATGTAATTTGACCAAGTCAAAATGTTTAACATGATAGGACAGGATATTACAACATCTCTTGCATATTGGTGGAGAAAGTGCCTCTCGGCGCAAAAAAATTAGTTATTTTTGCCTACCCATGAATTAACACATGTAAGAGATCATTGAGATTTGGTCCTCATCATTCTTCCCTATCCCCCATGGTTGTACTGCAGTTAATTCTTTTCTTTCAGACAATAGCGTTACTTGTATCCCCTGGAAGCATACAACACTCATACACACACAAGCTGGCACAATTCCAGCTCTGATGCCACTATAATGGCCTAGGGTAATTTGGCCCTTAAGGTTCCCCTTTCTTCAATAAATCATCACATTAATAAACAATGTGTATGCACATATATAAAGAATTTCATCAACCAGATAATGTTTGCATAGTGTTTGGTTTTCTTCAATAAATCATAAATGATTTCACAACAGTAGTACACTCTCATTAATTCCTCTAACAGTAGGTATCACTGAAAAAAATAGAAATAAATATCTCCACAATAATATGATCTTTGACAACAAGGTGAGTTAAAGGGATAATTGTCCAAGACGATAATCCACTAGTATAATTCGGTGCCAATATCTAGTAAACCAGTATTGTAGTTCACATTAACATCATTAAATTCTATTATGTTATACGATTATGTGTAATATTCCAAATTAGCATTGCTAATTGGAATATTTCATTTTTGTTTAATTTTGCCGCTTTAGCTAGAAATAATAAATAAAGTGAGAAATAAGAGGGGTCACCTCACTTTATAAAATAAAGTGTTTTCCTAGTAGATTGACGTTATAACTTAAAGAGGGGGCCTTGGGGGTCCACATGAGTATGAGGGGAGGCCTCACGCTGACCCAAGGTTAACTGCGCAGGCCAAGGAGAGTGAAGGACGCAGTCAAGGTTTTGGAGGGAGTTTAGCACTATAAAAGGTGGGGTTCTCACCTCATTTGGCATTGTTGATTTGATATTGATATTGAGAGCTAGACTTCTGTCTACTTCAGCACGTCGGTTGTTTAGTCGGTCTGCAGCACTGTTTAGTGCAAACTGAGTGTCTCCAGTCGGAGATCTCACCCTTGGCTCCGGGGGACTTCGAGTGCCTGCTCGAGCAAGGTTTCTTTCCTTCAGTTTCAGTGGTGATTTGCAGTAGTTTTCTGGTGGACATTTGGTAGAGGAGTTACCCCTTTCTTGAGACTGCGCAGGCTAGGGCAGAGGACGCAGATCCAGATAGAGAGGACGCAGATCTGGATAGGGAGGACGCAGATCCAGCTAGGGAGGACGCAGATCCAGGTAGAGAGGACGCATATCTGGATAGGGAGGACGCAGATCCAGCTAGGGAGGACGCAGATCCAGATAGAGAGGACGCAGATCTGGATAGGGAGGACGCAGATCCAGCTAGGGAGGACGCAGATCTGATGAGCAGGGTTGTTGTGTGGGATTTTGGCAGCGTTTTTCAGTGTTTCCAGCCCTGAGGAGTTTGGTTATCTCATCTGGAGGATTTGTGGTTAGATTCACCCCTTTTGCCAGCGTTTTCTTTGGCTTCTGCGCTGTCACTGGCAGAGACAGCGTTTTCACTGGTGAGGGTTTATTTGGTGTATCTTCGGAGGTGGAGCATCTGCTTCACGATTTCTGGGGTTTGTCTGGAGGATTGAGATCAACTACCTTTCCATTTCTCAGCTCATTCCATTGAGGGGATCAGCCCCTAGTTCCAGTGCATTGCAGCAACAGTTTTCCATAGCAGTTTCTTCAGCCAGCTAGGACGCTGTCCCTATTGCAGCCATTCTTTATTCTGAGAGGGTCTCCACTTGCCTAGGGCAAGGATAGGTGCACTCATTCTGATTATCTTGTACCCCTATATATGTATTCTCATATTAATAAAATGGCTTAGTGTTCTGGCATTTTATGTGTACTTGTTCCATGTTCTGGTTCCGGCATTTTGTTTTATATATCTGTCTGGCATATTTCTGTGTATTACTGGTTATTTCCCGTTGGGGATATTACATTATGACTCACTGTCTACTTGTTTACGTATCAAGGGAGGCTTGCGACAGTCCAGACCAATGCGACATTCAACAATCCTTTATTATATTGACCAGAGCAACACGTTAATGTTAGTTTATGTAGCTCAGACCACTGTTCTAGTCTCAGAAGGTGTCCATGAGGCTAAGGAACACAATGGATTAATTTTCTCCAATACCCAGAAAAAAGTTTCTAAGGAAAGGTACCTTAATTAGAATTAATTAGCCAGTTTATTAATTTTCTTAAGTATGACTTAGGTAAATGGCTTAATTAATTAGGATTAAATGAGGTAAATCTATTTTCCTCTAATGACTTCTAGCAAAAGTCATGTGATGGGGTCAAGATGATCTTAGCCATTGATTGAGATTACATTGTGGTCGTTTGTTATCAATAAGAGATTATAAGAAGAAATTGGTGGGCATTTGGAGAACACAACAGAGGCACAAATTTGCAATGATAGGAAGGAGGCAGTGATAGCAAGGAGGACACCAAGCCGCGAGGAATCAAAGGTGATTGTGTAGAAAATTTCCGGAGAGAATTTCTTCATCAATTTCTTCTAGTCTCTGAGATCCAAAGGGAGAGAAATTTCCAATTCGATTTGTCTGCAGGAGGCTGAGATTATTTTGGTGCGCAAGAGTTTCTCCAGGCTAAGTTTGCATTCACACATGTGGGAGAAAGAGGCAGTTTCTAAGCACGATTTCTTCCTGGGGAGGCCGAAATTTTACGCTGAGTTAGTTGTTGAAGGAAGCCAAGTTTGCCAAAGGTCGTGAGGCCGAATTTCCTTCGGCCAGGGCCGCACGTGTGAGGTCGTATGCACTTGTAGAGGGAGGTTGAATTATATCAAGAGGGCTGAGTTTTCTTGTAGAGGGAGGTCGAGTTCCTTCGAGGTATTTTTATGTGCTTGTAGATGAAGAAAATCCAGAGCTTTTTCAGTTTACGACAAAC
The DNA here is from genome assembly GCA_034641835.2 of Pinus albicaulis. NCBI lineage: Eukaryota > Viridiplantae > Streptophyta > Pinopsida > Pinales > Pinaceae > Pinus > Pinus albicaulis. The sequence goes on from CM076578.1 coordinate 1,682,431,506, forward strand.
AGTTGTAAAATTCCAATCACATATTTTGCTGAAGAAAAATAATAAACATCTTCATCTGTTGCACTGGTTTTCCCTTCAAGGTTTTTCCACACTTGTCCAAAAATTTCAGTGATCATTATTTTGTGTGTGTGTGTCATATTTTCTCAATTCATGTGCTTAAGTTTTCGTGAAGTTGCAGGGATGTTTTATTTAGTATTTTCCACAAATAAAATTCAGAAGACAAATAATCAAATTTGATATATAATAACCAAAAACTGCAACAGTATTAAAATTTCACGTGGTATCAGAGTAGAAGAAGGGTCGGCGCATACACAGGAAGATAAAAGCCTAGGGTTTAAAGACTGGTTCGTATTTTTCAGTTTATTTGGGTTTTGCTATATTTCTAAGGGTTTATAAAATGGCCTCAACAAGTTTGAGAGGTTAGGACAAGTTGGATAGAGCCTCAAATTTTGGTGTCTGGAAAGCCAAAAATTTGTTATTGTTGAAAGAAAATGGTCTCAAGGAGTATTCGACCAGTGTGATTATCGTATCATCAAATCCTACACAACTTGCAACATATAAGACAGAAGATTCCAAATCCAGGAGGATAATCCTTGATGGAGTCAAGGACCATATAGTTCTGCATATTGTTGAGATGGATATAACAAAGAAAGTATGGGACGCTATTTTGAAAATGTTCCAAGATGCGACCACTAATAGGAAGCTACATCTTAGAGATTAGTTGAGGAATACCAAGATGAACAAGGGTGAAGATGTTACAAGTCGCCTCATTAAGCTTAGATTGGTAAAGGACGAGTTAGATGCAGTGGGAGATAAATCAGATGATGACGAGCTAGTTGTTGAATTTTGTAGCATCGGAAAGTGATCTAAGTCTCAAATTTGGCATAGAGGCTTAGACACTTGTATTCCAAAGAACCCGAAAATCATTTGAGGAAATTCCACTCAGTTCATGTTTTATTAAAATAATTAATTATTTTAATGAAGATCCTAAGTCTAAACTTAGGGAAATTAAATAATTAATCTGTATTAATAAAACATAGTGTGAATCTTCTAGAGAACGAAGATCAAGTCAAGATCTAATCTTAGCCGTTGATTAGACTTCTAATCTGGGTCGTTGATTTGTCGACGAGAAGATTAGAAAGGAAGGCTTGAGGGCCATTTGGAAAGCAAGCCAGGCAAATACTCAGTAACCCGAGGGAAGTCGATTCTTCATAATTTAGAATTCAATTTCAAAGGGAGAGTTGCAAGGCGAAGGAAGAGGAAGGTTTCAGCATCATTCAAAGACCGAGGAAGAGGGATGCAGAGGGGCAGCGCAGAGGGACAACGCAAAGAGGCAGTGCAACTGAGGATGCAGTCCTCATGAAGTCCCTGTGCAAAAGATCACGAAGAGGTGACGCAGTGGAGGTCAGAGTGTCTCTTGGGTGTCAGAATTTCTCCAAAGGCTGGAAGAAAATTATCTCAAGTGTTTTCAGGAAAGTTTCTCCATAATTCTACAAGTCATTCCTTGTAAAGAAATTGTTGCTGAAGAATAATAAATAAACCCTCATCTGTTGCACAGGTTTTCCCACATTGGGTTTTTTCGGGGACAATTGTCCAAAAACAACTGTGTTGATGTGATTGATTCTTGTCCTTGTATTTCACTGTTATTTTCTCTATGAAATTATGTGATAACTGCAGTAGAATTTATTTTGATATTTACTGAAGGGTTTTCGTAAATAACTTATTGTGGAAAATAAGTAAGAGAAATAGATCAGTTGTTGAAGTAGAATTTCAGTTTAGAAATTTTCACATGGTATCAGAGCTGAGATTGGGCAACATAGTTGGAGATTCTGCAATGGAACTTGGTCTTGATGCTGTTGGAGCAGCAACTAGAAAGGGTTCGCGCAGTTCTCTTGAGAAAGAGAAAGCACGAAAGATACGATGGATCACGACATCATGTTGGCTTCCAGATTGGAAGAAGAAGTTTCTTGCTTGGAAAGCTCTGCTTCCTTAGAGGTTTGGTATATTGATAGTGGGGCTTCTGCACATATGACGAGAATACAAGAATGTTTCTCAAGCTACCAAGAAGAATAGATGAACTTCAAAATCACCATGGGAAATAAGACAAAATGTACCCCTGTTGGAAGAGGTACTATAATTTTTAAAACTGAAGCCGGAAATCGGCTTCGGGCCACCAATATGTTGCATGTGTCTGGTTTGGGGATGAACTTGCCCCCTGTATCTCAGTTACAAAACAAGGGCTATGATATATACTTCATTGGAAAGAAAGTATATGTCAAGCACCCGAGTTGGAAGAAGATGGCCCAAATTTGAGTCAAGAGCAACAAACTGTATAAGTTACAGTTAGAATCTCCAATGGCACTTATAGGCAGCAGTGGTGAAAAATATTTGAATGAACTATGGCACAGAAGGATGGGGCACTTACACCATGGGGCTCTAAGAATTCTCAGAAGAACCATCACAGGGGTTCCAGAGTTAAGCACCAAACGAGACGATGTTTGCAGAGGGTGCATACTGGGTAAGTACGCCAAAGCAACTTACTCCCGAAGTAACAGTAGGGCAAAGAGTGTTTTAGGATTAATACACTCAGATATTTGCGAACCAATGTCCACAAGAGCTCTTAGTGGTGCCAAATACTTCATCACCTTCATTGATGACAATTCCAGGAAAACTTGGATCTACTTTCTAAAGACCAAGGATGAGGTATTCGATCGATTCAAAGAGTTTAAGGCACTAGTTGAGAATTTGACAAGGAAAAGGATAAAAGTATTGCGTTTAGACAATGGTGGAGAGTATATCGATAAAAACTTCACTGAGTTTTGCGCAAGGGAAGGCATCAAAAGAGAATGGACCGTCCCATATAATCCAGACCAAAATGGGGTTACAAAGAGGAAGAACAAAACTATCGTTGACGTAGCGAGGGCAATATTGCATAATCAGGATATGCCCAAATTTCTATGGGCAGAAGCATGCAACACAATTGTGTATGTTCAGAACAGGATTCCTCACAGGGCACTAGGTAAGATTACACGAGAGAGTGTCTTCACTGGCAGGAAGCCAGAAGTGAGTCATTTTAGGATCTTTGGAAGTTTGGCATACTGCCATATACCTGAAGAAAGGAGGAAGAAGTTGGATCAGACTGTAGAAAAAGGATATATGGTGGCATATAGCGAGAATGCTAAGGCATATAGAATCTACATTCCTGGCAGTAGGAAGATCGTAGTACGACAAGATGTAAAGTTTATGGAGGACAGGGCTTTTAGGAAATCTCGAGAGATGCCTTCCGAAACGCAATCAGAGGATGATCCATTGATCCAACCACTTCGACCAACCGAAACAAGCACCAGTGCTTCTCCAAGGCATAAGAATCCAGAAGTATTACCTTAGGAAGATTTGCAGGAGGAGGAGCAGGAAGATCCACCCACTACCAGCGGAAGAACAAGTCAGGAATTACGACAGATTCTGAGGGACGCAGAAGAGTTTGTTGGAGCTCCTAGAAACGAGAAGAGGCAGCGTAGACAACTTGACAGGTACCAAGCCATGGTGGCTCAGGTTGGTGAACCTTCTAGTTTCCAGGAGGTAGCTCAGCATCAGGTATGGGTCGATGCAATGGTGGAAGAATATAATTCAATCATGACCAATGATGTCTGGGAAGTGGTACCTAGGCCTCAGGACAGATCAGTTATAGGTTCGAGATGGATCTACAAGGTCAAATATGCTACAGATGGCAGCGTGGAAAAATACAAAGCCAAGTTTATGGCTAAGGGGTATGCTCAAAAGGAAGGGATAGACTACGAAGAAACCTTCGCCCCAGTAGCCAGGTATACTCCTATAAAATCCGTGATATCCCTTGCAGCACAGATGGGATGGGAGATTCACCAGATGGACGTCAAGACTGCTTTCTTGAATGGGGTGACAGAAGAAGTATACATTGAACAACCAAAGGGCTTTGAGACACATGAGTAAAAGACTCATGTATGCAGGCTTAAGAAAGCCTTGTATGGACTTAAGCAAGCACCTAGAGCTTGGTACGATCAAATTGATGGTTACCTGCAGAAGATGGGATTCATCAAGAGTGACACAAATCCTAATCTCTTCTATCTGACAGTAGGGAATGAGCCTCTAATTCTGGTATTGCAAGGAGAACCTAGCTACAAAATTCGACATGAAGGATTTGGGACAGATGCATTATTTTCTGGGGTTGGATGTTATGAATATAATTCATAACAAATAGAATAAATACAAATAAATGTAAATAATAAATAATCAAAATGATGATTATTTAAATAGTCATTAGTTAACTGAAAAGACATGCCTAAAAGACATGCCCAGTCATGAAAGGCCACCTGCCTAGGTATATAAGCAAGGTCTCATTGTAACATTCATCGCATATACATTTTTATATTGATAAATTATTATTACAAATACCTCTTGTGTATTTTTACAATTAAATTCAACAAGCTATCAGTTTTGTTGCTTCAGTGGTATCAGAGCCATGTCACACAAAATAATCTTACGAGCCTTTGAACGTAGTTTACCGCACAATATGCCATTACATGTAGATCCTGAAGGAATTGAGCAGATTGGAAAAATTCAAGAAAAGCTTCAGCAATTAGAAAAATCATGTGCAGAAGCTACAACATGTTTTAAGAAGAGTTATGCAGAAATCCATAATAAGGAAGATGATAGTGATGGTGAAACGGAACAAGGTGAAACAATAGACGATTATAATGTTGAAGATGAAGGTGTTGCAGAAAATGATCAAGATGATGATTCCAATGAATTTGATATAGATCAAGATGAGGATCTAGATGAAGTTGGTCTTGATGTGGATGAGGACTATCTTGAAAAACAAGAAGATGAACAATATCATAACAATGAGGAAGAATACATTAAGATGAAAAGGACTAAAAAAGAAGAATGTTCTAACATGGAAAAAGATTTTGAACATGTTAGGTTAGGAACGCCTCAAGGGAATATAGAAAAGACTGTTGAAGAAGATGACAAAATTAATGTTGCAAGCCAGAAAATCGTAGGTTCTGATCTAGTTAAGTCAAATTCCAATGCAGTTGATTTGCAGCAGACAAGGGAGAATGAAGAACAAAATTACAAGGATCTTAATGAACCTGGGATTGATCAAGAGACTCTTGAAACTAACAGCAATGCAAATACTAAATGTTGTGAACTTGTTGATGGCCCTAAGGAAGTTCGAGCATGTGAAACTAATTCTATTGAAGATGGGCACATTGCAATCTTATTGAATTTTCTTCATCTAGCAGCAGATAGGACTAACAGTGTTGTTGGCAAACTAGAACAAGGACATATTAGTGTTGATTTGTCTAGAATTACCGTCTCAATTGACAGTAACATTACAAATTCGGGTTTTAAATCAGAGTCAGCTAGTATGGAATTGGGCGTGTATGATACTTCAGAGAAATTAGTCATAGAAAAAGATAATAGCCATAATCAGTTGGGTGTCGGTGCAGTAGGCTTATCGCATATGGGCAATTCATTCCCTCCTCCCCCTCCACTTCCTCCATTAAAAACCATGACCAGTTCAACTTCAAGAAGAGTGGGGTCATATGTGTCAAGCACACAACGAAGTCGGTCAATGGGTGAAGCACAAAACAGGCCACCAACTAGTATGTTTGTTCGCATGCTTTCAAGAGCTAGTGCAAAAGCGGGTTCATCAAGGCAGTGTATTCAAGCAACACTGCCATATATCCGTTTTGACATTCCTATTATTATTATATTTCGAGCATTGGGTTTTGTTGCTGACAAAGATATTTTAGAACATATATGCTATGAATTTAGTGATGCTGCAATGATGGAGTTGTTGAGACCGTCACTAGAGGAAGCATTAGTCATTCAGAATCAACAGATTTCTTTGGATTACATTGGCGAACATGGCGCCACTGTTGGTGTAACTAAAGAAACGCATATAAAGTATGCAAAAGGCATTTTGCAGAAAGAAATGTTACCTCATGTTGATGTTGGAGAGCTTTATGAGACTAAGAAAGCTTAGTTTTTATGGTACATCATCCATAAACTTCTATTATGTACTCTTGGTCGACGGCCAGAGGATGATAGGGATCACTATGGGAACAAAAGATTAGATCTGGTTGGTCCTCTTCTTGGAGGACTGTTCAGAATTCTTTTCTGGAAGTTGACCAGGGACGTGAGATTTCACTTCCAAAAGTGTGTTGATTCTGGAAAAGATGTAAATATACAATTTACAATCAAAGCAAAAGCAATTTTTAGTGGCTTGAAATACTCCTTGGCTACTGGAAATTGGGGGCAAGCAAATGTAGCTGGCACAAGGGCTGGAGTATCACAGGTTTTAAATCGTCTGACAGTTGCATCAACTTTATCACATTTAAGAAGGTTAAACTCTCCAACTAATCGTGAAGGAAAGTTGGCAAAATCCAGACAGTTGCAAAATTCACACGGGGGTATGATGTGTCCTGCAGAAACCCCAGAAGGATAGGCTTGTGGGCTTGAAAACAAAAATTTCCTTATGGTTTACATTACTGTTGGTTCTTCTCCTAATCCAATTTTGGAATTCTTGGAAGATTGGAGCACAAAAAATTTTGAGGAAATATATCCAACAGTCGTTCCGACAGCAACAAAAGTTTTTGTAAATGGTTGTTGGGTTGGTCTTCACTGTGCTTTGTTCCTGCATGTTCACCATGCTGCAACACCACAGCCTACGTGTTCACCATGCTCTGTTCCTGCATGCTCACCGTGCTACAGCCTACAACACCACAACCTACATCTACCCCTACCATTCACTGACGCTGCCACTCATGCCTGCCATCGATTATGTGACCTGGTCTGGTCGTAACTCGTGGCTTCGTGCCTCTCTGCTTTCTGTTGTCACCTTTCCGAGTCCGGACAAGCCGCATAACCCGACTTATATCCGTTGTCAGCATGAGTCAACATTCGTCGTCAAAAGGTGCGACGTTCGGTCAACGGCATGGATCAGTTTAACGTTCCGACATACTATATAATTAAACATTATAGAGCTACAAATAAATCAATTAGATGAATTAATGTAATTTAATTGATTAAAATTATTTAATTTAAAATATATATATATATATATATATATATATATATATATAATACTATTATTATTATTTAAATTATAAATTAAAAAATCCAATGGAATGTTATTGGCGAGCTGCATTTCGAGACAAGTGACGAATTATATATAAATGAATGAATGAATGATGCCGAGATGACAAACATGAAGAAAATTGTGACCCGTCACACTTATCAAAATGACGAGAGCAAAATGAAGAAAATTGTTCGCGATTAAGCTGAAGGAAATTGTCAACGATAAGCTTTTAGGACAAAGCTTTTGAAGGAAATGGCAATGTTATGAATATAATTCATAGTAAATAGAATAATACAAATAAATGTAAATAATAAATAATCAAAATGATGATTATTTAAATAGTCATTATTTAGCTGAAAAGGCACGTCTAAAAGACATGCCAAGTCATGAAAGGCCGCCTACCTAGGTATATAAGCAGGGTCTCATTGTAACATCCATTCATCACGTATACATTTTTATATTGATAAATTATTATTACAAGTACCTCTTGTGTATTTTTACAATTAAAGTCAACAAGCTATCAGTTTTGTTGCTTCATTGGAAGTTTGGCAGCAGAAAGGTAAAATCTTCCTTGGACAAGGGAGGTATGCTACAGAAATTCTGAAGAGGTTCAGGATGCAGGACTGTAAACCCATGGCTACTCCAATGATCACCAACTGGAAGAAAATCGATTCGTCTGAGAATAACGAAGTTGATCCCACCTTGTACAGACAGCTCATAGGGCACCTGATGTATCTGGTTAACACTAGGCCAGACATTTGTTATGCAGTCAACAACCTTAGTCAATTCATGGTGGAACCAAAGAGGGCGCAATGGGCAGCAGCCAAGCATGTTCTTAGATATATACGAGGAACGGTCGAGCATGGATTAAAGTACACGAGGCAATGACATTAGATTAAGTAGGTTCACTAACGCAGATTGGGCTGGAAGTTCAGTAGATCTGGAAAGTACCACTAGGTATTGTTTCAACATTTGATCAAGAATGACTTCCTGGTGCAGTAGGAAACAGAAGTCCGTAGCTTTGAGCTCAGCTGAGGCGGAATATATGGCAGCCAGCACAGCTTCGTGTGAAGCCATTTCGTTTAGGAGGTTGCTTGTGAATCTATTCAGGAGAAGGATGGAAGCGGCCAACATTTTATGTGATAATCAGAGTTGCATCAAGCTGTCTGAGAATTCGGTGTTTCATGATCGATCGAAGCACATTGACATTAGGTGCCATTTTATCATAGACTGTGTCCAACGGGGAGCAGTACAGTTAAGGTACACTTCGACAGGAGATCAGGTGGCAAAGATCCTCACTAAGGCTTTGGGAAGAACAAAATTTGTTTATTTCAATGAGAAGTTGGGGATGATCAAGAATCTGTTTCAGTAGCAGAAACAGATGAGTGCAAGACTAAGAGGGAGCTACAGTATAGATGAGGCAATGATAGTGGCAGTATCATGGGCAACAGTACAGTAGCAGCAGCAGTGCTATGGTTGATGGACTTCAACAACGCATAGGATGCCTCAAGTTTAGAGCAATATGCAGTAGGCAAATTGCTAGAGCACTTTCCTCGCTAAGAGGGAGTGTTGATTATTGTAGCATAGGAAAGTGATCTAAGTCTCAAATTTGGCATAGAGGCATAGACACTTGTATTCCAAAGAACCAAGAAACCATTTGTGGAAATTCCACCCGGTTAATGTTTTATTAAAATAATTAATTATTTTAATGAAGACCCTAAGTCTAAACTTAGGGAAATTAAATAATTAATGGGTATTAATAAAACAGAGTGTGAATCTTCTAGAGAACAAAGATCAAGTCATTCAAGTCAAATTTAATCTTAGTTGTTGATTAGACTTCTAATCTGGGTCGTTGAATTGTCAACGAAAAGATTATAAAGGAAGCTTGAGGGCTATTTGGAAAGCAAGTCGGGCAAATACTCAGTAACTCGAGAGAAGTCTATTATTCAGAATTTAGAATTCGATTTCAGAGGGAGAGTTGCAGGGCGAAGGAAGAGGAGGGTTTCAACACCAGTCAGAGACCGAGGAAGAGGGACGCAGAGCAGCAAAGGGACAGCGCAGAGAGGCATCACACAAGATCACGCAGAGGTGACACAGTGGAGGCTAGAGGGTCTCTTGGGTGTCAGAATTTTTCCAGAGGCTGGAAGAAAATTATCTCAGGTGTTTCAGGAAAGTTTCTTCATAATTCTGCAAGTCATTCCTTGTAAAGAAATTGTTGTTGAAGAATAATAAATAAACCCTCATCTGCTACACCGGTTTTCCCGCATTGGGTTTTTCCAGGGACAATTGTCCAAAAACAACTGTTGATGTGATTGATTCTTGTGCTTGTATTTCACTATTATTTTCTCTATGAAATTATGTGATAACTACAATAGAATTTATTTTGATATTTACCAAAGGGTTTTCGTAAATAACTTATTGTGGAAAATAAGAAGGAGAAATAGATCAGTTGCTACAGTAGAATTTCAGTTTAGAAATTTTCACACTAGTGTGAGTAGCCCAAAATGGGTTTACAAGGTAGTGGGATGTATTCGTCCAAGTGATCAACGAACGAGATACATTATTGAATTGGGATCAATTATGGAGCGATTTCACTCGGGAGGAGCAGAGAGTTAGTCTTGTCAGTGGCAGTAGCAGTAGCATTCAAAAGAGTGAGGAGCAATAGGAGAATGTGGCCCTAGTCGAAAAAGGAAAATCTAAGAAGGGGTCCAGCAAGGGACCGAATCCAAAAGGTGAGAAGAAGAAGGACCTTTTCAAGGTCAAATGCTATGGCTGTCACGAGAAATTGTCCACAGAGGAAGAAATCTAAGAAAAATGGCAAGAAGCAGACAACAGCTTCAACAAGCGCAAATGAGCTCTCTAGCAAAATGGATTAGGAATTCGCATTGTTTGCTTGCCTATCTAGCTCGACCGCATAGGGTGGCTAGTATATAGACAATGGGGCGTCATTCCATATGACAAGAGTTAGAGAGTACTTCTCTAGCTATAAGGAGGAGGACATTAGATTTCAAATCCAAATGGGGAACAAGTCCAAGTGCAATCCAGTTGCAAAAGGGACTGTTATGTTTGAGAGGGAGAATGGAAAGTCGATTCTGATTCATGACATGTTGCATGTGCCCGGCTTGGGTATGAACTTGATTTCTGTATCCATTCTTCAGAATAAAGGGTATGATGTAGTCTTTAGAGGGGCACAGGTGCTAATCAAAAACAAGGATTGGAGATCACCTATAGCGATTAGAGTTAGGAGTGGTCGGTTGTACAGGTTGTAGATGGGTACTCCTAAGGCACTAGTTAGCAGCAGTAATCCTATCGATCAGGGGGAGCTATGGCATAGGAGGATGGGCCATATACATCATGGAGCACTTAGATTGCTTCGTGATACAGTGACAGTTGTTCCGGAGGTGAGCACAGAGCATGACAATGTTTGTAGAGGATGTGTGTTGGGGAAGTTTGCAAAAGCAGTTTTGCCAAGGAGTGACACAAGATCACAGGGTATACTTGACTTAGTGCATTCAGATATATGTGGGCCGATGTTGACGAAGTCTCTCAGGGGATACGAGTACTTTGCTACTTTTATCGATGATTTCTCCAGGAAGATCTATATTTACTTCTTGAAGACCAAGGATGAGGCCTTCGGTCGCTTTCAGGAGTTCAAAGCTCTAATTGAGAATGAAATAGGTAGGAAGATCAAGGTTCTTCAGTCAGACAATGGAGGTGAGTACACAAGTAAGGAGTTTCAAAAGTTTTGTACCAGGGCAAGAATCAAGAGAGAGCGGACGATTCCTTACAACCGGTAGTAGAATGGGGTTGCTGACAGAAAGAATCGTTCCATTTCAGAGGCAGCAAGAGCTAAGTTGTATGATCAAGATTTGCCACACTACTTATGGGCGAAGGCATGTAGTACGACAATTTACATTCCGAACAGGGTTCCACATAGAGCATTGGGAAAGATGACACCTGAGGAGGCATTCACAGGGAAGAAGCCAAACGTCATGCATTTCAAGATATTTTGTAGCCTAGTGTATTGTCACATTCCAGGAAATACATGTTTGAAACTAGATCAAACTGCAGAGAAGGGGTACTTTTTGGGTACAACGAAACCTATGAGGCATATCATATTTTCATTCCTGGGGCCAGGAGGATTATAGTCAGGTGAGATATCAAGTTCCTAGAGGACAAGGCATATCGGATATCCAGATAATTGCCAGCAATTGATGATTAGAGTGAACAACCAATAGAAGCTCCTAGAGTTGAGCAGCAAGATCAAGGACAACAGAGCACGAGTACAGTTACTAGTACAAACGTAGGCTCAAGTGCAAGAGTTCTTGAGAGTTTGCAAAGTATGGAGCAACAAATGCAGTAGATCAAGGAGATGCATCATGAGGATATAGAGGTGGATATTCCATCATCTACAGTTGGCAAGAGGAACCATGAGGTTTGGAAGACACTCAGGGATGCTCAAGAGTTTATGGGAGCGCCTAGGACAGGCAGTAGGCAACAGAGACAACTAGAGAGGTGTTGAAAATGTAACTAGTGTTAGACTTCATAATGTAATGTAATTTCATCATTAAATATATTTAATATATTCATTATTATTATTTTATTTTTGGTCAAAGCATGTTCTTCATGCTTATAGAGTCAAAAAAGAAAAATAATTTATTCAGAATTATGTGATTAATCCAAAAGGTATCTATCTAAATTTATGGATCACAAAAGTCTTAGATCTAACAAATTATTATGAGTCAAAATGAAAAATGTATTTGAGCCAAGCCTCATCTAGACTTATGTAAAGAAAAGAAAAAGAATTTTTTTTAGTCAAAGTCCATCAAAATTGTCAAGTCGGCCCTCCTTCGTAACAAGTCGGCATGGGCCTCGAAAAGCCACCCATTTGACCTCCTAAACAGATATATATAGAGGACAGATTGAAGGACATTTAAGTATTATCATCATACATATCTTCTGCACCTAACTAATGAAGAAAAGGACAAATAAGAAGGGAAGGAAGAGCTCGCACATGTGGAATAATTTATGTGAGGAAAGGGCTGAATTTCAGAGCTTATTACAAGCCCAAAATTTCAAGAGCAAGATTTCAAGAAGTCCCGAAATTTTAGGAGCAATATTTCAGGAGGATGACTAGTTTGACCTATGTTGACTTTGACTTTGGAGGTGACTTGGAGAAGGGTTGGGCTTGGAGTTTTGTGGTAGTTTTAGTCTTGGTTTTGGTCTTGGATATCTCATTTTGATCTAATTCTATAAGAGAAGGATTGTTGTTGGGTTTTCCCCCTTGTGGAGTTTTGCCTTGGCTTGGAGCCTAATTTTTGGTGTCTCTTCTCTCTTGTGCATTATGTTCTTTATGTTTTGTTAATGTGTAATTGCTTGATGACATAACTAAACAAGTAAAAACCAAGAAAATAATACATATCAGTCACAAGTAATTACCATGATAAGAAATTCTATCATCTTTCTGAATTTGAACAAGAGGTACACTAGCTACATGGCATTAGTCGGTCAGTTAGTAGATAGAGAGCCTTCCAACTATTGGGAGGTCACACAAAAGTAGGTACGACGAGATGGAATGGTTGGGGTATACACCTCAATCATGCAGAACGATGTATGGGAGATTGTGTCGAGACCAAAAGATAGGGTGGCGGTTGGATCATGTTGGGTCTTCAAGATCAAGCACGATGTAGATGGCAGCATCGAAAAATACAAGGCAAGGTTTGTGGCTAAGGGGTTCTCTCGGAAGGAGGGAATAGACTATGCGGAGACATTTGCTCCTCTGGATAGGTATACTTGTATATGAGCCATGATCTCATTAGCAACACAGATGAGATGCCAGAGCCATCAGATCGATGTCAAGACAGTGTTCCTAAATGGTGAGGTGGAAGGGGAGGTATACACAGAACAACCAAAGGGATTTGTGGCACAAAGTAGTGAGACCCACGTGTGCAAGTTGGGGAGAGCTTTGTATGAGCTCAAGTAGGCTCCTAGGGCATGGTATGAGTACATAGATAGATACTTGTAGGGCATGGGCTTCGTGAATTGTGAGGCAGACGCAAACCTCTACTACTTGGTGGCTGGGGATGAAGTTTTCATTCTTGTTTCATATGTGGATAACTTGTTCTTGACAAGTTCACCGGGGCTCATAGAGTAGTGCAAGGCAGATCTTGCAGTTGACTTCAAGAAGAAGGATTTGGGGCTTATGCACTACTTTCTAGGCATGGAGGTGTGGCAGACAGATGGGGATATTTTCCTTGGGTAAGGAAGATACTACATCAAGATCCTAAGGAGGTTTGGGATGGAGGGTTGTAGAGCCATGTCTACGCCCATGATCACGAATTGGAGGAAGGTAGATGCATCCAGGAAGAAGGATGTAGACCCCACCTTATACAGGAAGTTGATTGGCTCTCTCATGTATTTGGTCAACACCGTGCTAGATATTTACTACGCAATAAACTCTCTTAGTTAGTTCATGGTGCAACGAAAGAGAGTGCATTGGACAACAGCAAAACATGTGCTGAGGTATTTGCATGGTACAATCAAGTATGGCATCAGATATGCTTCAGGTGAGGGTATCAAATTGGTGGGTTATACTAATGCAATCTGGGCAGATAATACAGTGGATCAGAAAAGAACTTCAGCGTGCTACTTCGGCATGGGATCAGGAGTTGTTTCTTGGTATAGTTGAAGACAAAAGTCTGTGGCACTGAGTTCTGCAGAGGAAGAATACATAGTATTGAGCATGGCTACATGAGAGGCCTTTTGGCTTCGGAAGTTGCTAGTAACCTTGTTTGGTCAGAAAGTTGAGACAACAATGATACACTGCGACAATCAAAGTTACATCAGTTTGCCTGAAATCTGGTGTTTCACAACAAGTTCAAGCATATAGACTTTAGGTATCACTTCATCAAGGATTGTATACAACACAAGATTGTTCAGCTACAATATATACCCACAAATGAGCAGGTAGCACATATTCTAACAAAGGCTCTGGGGAAAGCAAGATTCATCCTCTTCAGAGACAAGATGGGTGTTATGAAGAACACCTTCCTCACTAAGAGGGAGTGTTAGTTTATGTAGCTCGAGCCTCGGACAAGTGTTCTAGTCTCAGAAGGTGTCCATGCGGCTAAGGAACACAATGGATTAATTTTCTCCAATACCCTGAAAAAGCTTCTAAGGAAAAGTACCTTCATTAGAATTAATTAGCAAGTTTATTAATTTTCCTAAGTCTAACTTAGGGAAATGGCTTAATTAATCAGGATTAATTGAGGTAAATCGATTTTCCTCTAGTGACTTCTAGAAAATTCATGTGATGGGGTCAAGATGATCTTAGCCATCGATTGAGATTAGATCGTGGTTGTTGGTTACTCAACGACATATTATAATAGGAAATTGATGGGCATTCAGAGAACACAACAGAGACAGATTTGCAGTGATAGCAAGGGTGTAATGATACTGTGGAGGACACCAAGCAACAAGGAATCAACAGTGATTGTGTAGAGGATTTCCAGAGAGAATTTCTTCATAAGTTTCTTCTAGTTTCTAAGATCCAAAGGGAGAGAAATTGCCAGTTCGATTTGTTTGCAGGAAGTCAAGATTAGTCTAGTGCGCAAGGATTTCTAGAGGTCGAGTTTGCATTTGCACGTGTGGGAGAGAAAGGTAGTTTCTAAACACAATTTCTTCAAAGGGAGGTCGAAAGGTCAAGCCGAGTTAGTTGTCAGAGGAGGTTGAGTTTTCCGGAGGCCATGAAGCCAAATTTCCTTTAGCCATGGTCGCACGTGTGAGGTCATATGCACTTGCAGAGGGAGGTTGAATCATCTCAGGAGGGTCAAGTTGTCTTGCAGAGGGAGGTCGAGTTCCTTCCAAGTATTTTTATGTGTTGGTAGCTGGAGAAAATTAATTACTGAACTTTGGTAGTTTATAGCAAGCAGTTGTAAAATTCCAATCACAGATTTTGTTGAAGAAGAATAATAAAAATCCTCATATGATGCATTGGATTTCCCTTTGGGGTTTTTCTAGGGACATTTGTCTAAACATTTTGGTGTTCATTACTTTGTGTGTGTAAGCTACATTTTCTCAATTCCTATAATTAATTTTTAGTAAAGTTGCAGTAGTGTTTTATTCAATATTTTCTACAAATAATCAAATTTGATAGTTGAATAATAACCAGTAACTGCAACGGTATTAAAATTTCATAGTTAATCCCTATAGAAGTAATCTACAACCTCTTAGACTCTCACAACTAGGTTTTGTTTACTAGAAGCTCTTCAATCAATTATGCTTGGCTTCAAAGGGTCATAAATGGATGTTCATTGCCCAGATCCACACGTCAATTTTTGGAAACGAAATCCCCAGCCTCTCAGATGGTAGCAAATAGAAAAGTCGGCCCTACGGCTTGCAACCCTCATCGCAACCCTAATTTTGATAACCTGAAACGTAGTTGAGCTTACAGGAAACCATAAAGAGATGTCTCATTGCCCAAGAGAATTTGTGGAGATACTATTTGAACCAACTAGGGCTTCAGTGCCCTAACTTAGCTTCATCCGAAGTGCTAGTGCCCAAAATAGACCCTTTTGTTGTGAAAATTGCCCACCGAAATTCCCAGAGAGATTTGCTACGTATGGTTCTTGATATTCAGATAGTCCACCACACCAAATCAAATATACCCCACTTCTATTATTGCGCTAGCACAAGAAAAAAGAGTGTCTAGGTAGGGTGGTATCAGCGCCACCAAAACTAGACAAAAGATTAGAGAGGGTGGGATCACCTCCACTGAAGTTAATCAAAGAAAAGGGATCTTAAACCCTTAGATCCTCAACTCAAGAAAACAGAGATATCCAATCCAAACTGATGATGAAAAATGCTCCATCTCTCCTTTATTTATATATTTCCCAATGGGGTTCCTCTAATGTGAGGTGTTGTAAGTGCAACCCCCAAGTTGAGATTTTTTGCCCCAGCAGACCCAAAATTTACCCAATGTTGCCCCAAACATCGGATAATTGGATTTTCCCCCTTTATCAAGACTATAGCCTATGGGGTTGGAATCAGATGGATAGGCTACTTCGTCCTCTTGTGGGAAACTAATGCATAGGGGACATACATTTGTTGAAAAGCGTCAAGGGAAGGACTAGCCGCAGCTGATAGGAGAGGTCGCAGGATGGCCACAAGGACGCAAGAAGACCACAGGACTAAGGAACAAGGTCAAGGAGGTTGGAGACCTAGCCGAGGTTTGTTAGGTTTGGATCAGGAGGGTCGAGACTGAGTTTAGTGTTGGCTACAACTAACAAGGAGAGGTCGAGGTTGGTTGAGTGTTGTTGTAGAAGCTCACAAGGTTAAAGGGAGGTTTGAAGGACTAGACCACAGCAGAAAACAAGGTCGAAATCTAATCAAGGTTGACTGAGAGCTACAGTATGGGGCCAGAGGGCTAAAGGATCAACCCAAGTCAAGCAGCTGCTGGTGGAGATTAAACAACAAGGCTACCAAGTGGGCAAAGGACTTGCGAGGGGCCTAAAGGAATAGGCCAGTGATGATAGAAGACTTCAAGAGGTTGACTAAAAAGGACAACAGGCTGGCCAGGTAAGCTAATTTGTTATCTAAATGTTTCATGGGAGGTTGTGTGAAAGCAGACATTGGTGCTAAAAAAAAAAATTGTCACCTACTTGTTTCTCCTGCCTTTTGACTCCTTTGGAACAAAGTATTCAACACCCCTGTATTTCCCAAAAGGGGAATCAGTGATTGGGCTCTTCCTGCATGTACTAAAGAAAACGTTTGTGCTTAATTCATGAGGTATTGTATAGCGGAGAAGGAAAAAAGCAGAGTTGTATCATGTGTAGAAATTTTTGAATCTTACACTTTATGCAGAAATTATTACTGTTAATCTGGTTATGCTCCTCCTACTTAGACAAGTTATTAACTGAATAAATTCAAGTTAAAATCGAAGCAAAACACATAACAGATCTCTACCAATCCAGATCTAGAACAAGTTCATGCACACATTGACAAAGTGACACAGTTATTTCTGGACAAATAGTCCCCGGAAAAACCCAATGCGGGAAAACCGATCTCTGGCTGCTGGAGGGTTTTTATTATTAAGAATATTTCTAAATACACAAATCTAGGTTCCAGATCTGGAAATCCCAACAGAGAATATACTAGATCTACAGCTCACTGGCTCATCTAGGGCCAAAATAATGACTGATCCACATCCTCAAACGAGATTTACAAAACTCAGCCAAGATTAGGGCCTAGAAACCCCAACGTTGGCCCTGAAAGCCTCTGCGTCAGCCTCTGAAGCCCCTCAAACTCTCAGCGCTGCTCCGGAAGAGACTGTGTTACCCTAGACTGGGTGACGCAGTCACTACGCTACCCCTGAAGTGTAGAAATTTATGAATCTTATATCTTATGCAAAAATTATTACTGTTAATCTAGTTAAGCTCCTCCTACTTAGATAAGTTGTTCACTGAATAAATTCAAGCTAAAATCAAAGCAAAACACATAACAGATCTCTACCAATCCAGATCTAGAACAAGTTCATGCACACATTGACAAAGTGATACAACTATTTCTGGACAAATAGTCTCCAGAAAAACCCAAAGTGGAAAAACTGGTCTCTGGCTGCTGGAGGGTTCTATTATTAAGAATATTTCGAAATACACAAATCTGGGTTCCAAATATGGAAAACTCGATAGAGATAATGCTAGATCTACAGCTCAATGGCTGATCTAGGGCCAAAATAATGACTGATCCACACCCTCAAACGAGATTTACAGAACTCAGCCAAGATTAGGGCCTAGAGACCCCAGCGTTGTCCCTGAAAGGCTCTGCGTCAGCCTCTGAAGCCCCTGAAAGCCTCTGCGTCAGCCTTGGAAATCCTCCAAACCCTCAGCGCTGCTCCGAAAGGGACTGCGTTACCCCAGACTGGGTGACGTAGTCACTACGCTACCCCTGAAGGGTCTCTGCGTAACCCCTGAGGGTTTCCTACTGAAAATCACGTTGTCCTTGCTGCTGCTGCCTTGCTCTGCGATGTCCTTGAGTTGATCTTTGCCTCTTGTGTATTCCAGACCCCGGGATTAGATCATCCCTTTGGTCTAAATTCCCCTCTCTGCAACTGAAACACTTCTGAGTATTCTTAGCAAACCCTACCCTACAATCTCAGCTTAGCTTCAGTGCTCTGCCTTTGTGTCCCTTTACAAATGACCCCAAGCCTTTCCTTTATACTTTTCTCGTTGACAAATCAACGCCCATGATCAAAACTTGAATCAATGGCTTAGATTAAAAGAAAGTTTGATCTATGTGACTTAATACAATTTCATCACATGTTTAATTAAATTCACTTTAATTATTTAAGTTGCCTAAGTTTTAACTTAGGAAATATACTTAAAATAATTAATTAATTTAATATCTCCTAAACCAGAAGAAATTTCCCAAATCCATTTATGGGTCTTGTACATTAGGTGAACTCTAGTCCCTCCACAAAATTTGGGAGCTAGAGCACAACTGATGCTACCCCAAATACACAAAATCTCAACATGAAGGGTCTCTGCGTAACCCCTGAGGGTTTCCTGCTAAAAATCATGTTGTCCTTGGAGGGACTGCGTTGTCCTTGCTGCTGCTACTGCTCTCTCCTTTTGTGTTGTCCTTGAGCTGATCTCTGCCTCTTGTGTATTCTAGACCCCGGGATCAGATCATCCCCTTGGCCTAAACTCCCCTCTCTGTCGTTGAAACACTTCCGAGTATTCTTAGCAAACCCTGCCCTAGAATCTCAACTTAGCTTTAGTGCTCTGCCTCCATGTATCTATACAAATGACCCCAAGCCTTTCCTTTATACTTTTCTCGTTGACAAATCAACGACCATGATCAGATCTTGAATCAATGGCTAAGATTAAAAGAAAGTTTGATCCGTGTGACTTAAGAAAATTTCATCACATGTTTAATTAAATTCACTTTAACTATTTAAGTTCCCTAAGTTTTAACTTAGGAAATACATTAAAATAATTAATTAATTTAATATCTCCTAAACCAGATGAAATTTCCCAAATCAATTTTTGGGTCTTGTAGATCAAGCGTACTCTAGTCCTTCTTCAAAATTTGGGACCTAGAGCACAACTGATGCTACCCCAAATACACAAAATCTCAACACTCCCTCTTAGCATCAAGGGCGTGCTCTAGCAATACATCACACTATGCATTACATGACTTTGAGTACTGGTTCTGTGCTGCTGAAGCTTGGCCTGCAGCCACTCAACTCTGCACTACTGCTGTCATTCTGTACTGCTGCCCATGACTCTGCCACCGCCACTGCAACGACTGTACTGCAACTCCCTTTCAATATGCTGCATCTGTGCTGCTCATAACACTGCCACTGCTGATCTACTGCACTGCAACTTCAGTTGTTGAGAGAAACAACTGAATCTCCTGCCCAATCTTTGACAAACAAGTCTGATGGGTTGCAGCCTTTTCAGTGAAGCTCCATAAGCTACAGATTTGTGCTGGCATCTAAAGAACGATGCACAGCTACAGCTCTACCTGCGTAATCAGACTCCCTCTACACTACTGAATTCACATCGGCCCCTTGTGCTTAAATCTATCACGCTGCTATTGCACTGCGTTGTTCTTTTGAAGCTTTTCGCATTGTTGTTGCTCTGCACTACGTAAGCAGCTCTGCTCTGCGCTGCTAAAGTCACATCAGCCTCTGCGCTGCTACTGCTTCTACACTGTTGCTGCCTTGCTCTGCATTGCTCCTTCCAGTCTTCAGATCTTCCTCTACCTTATCTGTGATCTATGCACCCACTGCTCCACTTGTCACGCTACTGTCTTAAGGCTGTCGTAGCTCGCATGTGATCCAAGAGATGAGTTGCTCAAGGATCCCGCCTCTTTTTATGTAAATCCTCTACATATCCATGTCACCCCACCTTCGTGGTTCATGAGCACTCATGGTTGCATCATCTCCTAACCAATCATCTACCACAGCTGCCTTGGAAGAAGATGCTTCCTTATCCCTTTTCTTCTCCGGACAATCGCTGGCAAAATGTCCCATTTCACCACACTGGAAGCACTTGATCTTTGAAAGATCCTTCTTCTTCTTTGGCTGCTTCTTTGATGCCAAGGCTGCATCTTCCTCATCTTCCTTCTTCACTTTGCTCAATCCTGGGTTGTGCTACCTCTTGGTGAACCTGCAGAGTTCTCCTTAACGCAGAATTGACCACAAGTTGTCCCAATCTGGGAGGTCCGCTCTACCCAAGATACTTTGGACAAAGGTTTCCCACTCATCCGTGACTGCATTGAGGGCAGTCCTGACTATCACAGCATCATCCACCGTTGCACCCGTTGCAGTCAGTTGATCTTTGATTGACTGCAATCTGAAGAGAAAATGCTCCATGTCTTCTCCCTTGGTCATCATGAATGACCTCATCTGAGTCTCCAACAACATCTTTCTTTTGACAGACTTTCCCTCATATAGGGAAGTCAAGGCCTTCCACATCTCGTTAGTTGTCTTCTTCTCAACTACGTGTGGTACAATATGGTCCTTGATACCATCCATAATCAGTCGCTTGGCATGCCCAACAGCTTCCTTATGCTTTCGAAGGAGATCCGGATCTATCGGTGTGGCCAGAGTTTGCTCTGCATGGTCTCTAAGATTGTATGCCTCAAGGACTATTAGGATCCTTGCCTTCCAAACTGAAAAGTTTGAGAGGCCATCTAGCCTATCTTGATCACGCAATCCATGAGGAGCCATCTGCTCAGAATTTATCGGAACTTCCTTTTCTCTTTGCTAGAGAAATGGATCTAAGGCCCTTGCTGAAACAGGTACCTTCTACTCCCTCTGACAACTAATTTCCCTCCTTGGAAATCTACCAAATAAACTATGATTCATCTTCTTCTTTGATCCTCTGATCAAACTGCAAGTTTCCTTTGGTTAGAAACTCTCTGAGAAGTTGATCTCCTCCCGCTCTTTGTCACTTGTGCTAAGGCTAAAAATCTAAAAACTTCAAAAATTTAACCCCACCAGCACCTTCTGAATTTCTGCAGCTTTTCTGCAGTCATTTCTGGATCTGACAGATTCAGATCTGAATCACGCTAGCTGGCTTCAGACCAAAACCAACGTTGTTTCTAAGCTGCCTCTGCACAGTAATTGCATGTGCTTGCTAGAACACAGCGCTAGATAACGTCACCCTTCCCTCTGCGTTAATCTGCCTCTGAAAACTGTGCTTTCCCTTCAGATCTGCATTTCCGCTGCTTTTCCAGCTGCTTTCTGCAGCTAGAACCTTCAGTCTCTTCTGCCGGTGACCCTCTTAGATCTGCAATTGCTCTGATACCATGTAGAAATTTCCGAATCTTACACTTTATGCAGAAATTATTATTGTTAATCTGGTTATGCTCCTCCTACTTAGACAAGTATTAATTGAATAAATTCAAGTTAAAATCGAAGCAAAACACATAACAGATCTCTACCAATCCAGATCTAGAACAAGTTCATGCACACATTGACAAAGTGACACAGTTATTTCTGGAAAAATAGTCCCGGGAAAAACCCAATTCGGGAAAACTGGTCTTTGGCTGCTGGAGGGTTTTTATTATTAAGAATATTTCTAAATACACAAATCTGGTGCCAGATCTCAAAATCCCAACAAAGAATATACTAAATCTATAGCTCACTGGCTGATCTAGGGCCAAAATAATGACTAATCCACACCCTCAAACGGGATTTATAGAACTCAGCCAAGATTAGGGCCTAGAAACCCCAGCGCTGCCCCTGAGAGCCTCTGTGTCAGCCTCTGAAGCCCCTCAATCCATCAACGCTGCGCCGGAAGAGACTGCGTTACCCCAAACTGGGTGACGCAGTCACTACGCTGCCCCTGAAGGGTCTCTGCGTAACCCCTGAGGGTTTCCTGCTGAAAATCACGCTGTCCTTAGAGGGACTGCGTTGTCCTTGCTGCTGCTATTGCTCTCTCTCCTTTTGTGTTGTCCTTGAGCTAATCTTTGCCTCTTGTGTATTCTAGACCCCGGGATCAAATCATCCCCTTGGCCTAAATTCCCCTCTCTGACGCTGAAACACTTCTAAGTATTCTTAGCAAACCCTGCCCTAGAATCTCAGCTTAGCTTCAGTGCTCTGCCTCTGTGTATCTTTACAAATGACCCCAAGCCTTTCCTTTATACTTTTCTCGTTGACAAATCAATGGCCATGATCAGATCTTGAATTAATGGCTAAGATTAAAAGAAAGCTTGATTCGTGTGACTTAAGACAATTTCATCACATGTTTAATTAAATTCACTTTAATTATTTAAGTTCCCTAAGTTTTAACTTAGGAAATACATTAAAATAATTAATTAATTTAATATCTCCTAAACCAGATGAAATTTCACAAATCAATTTCTGGGTCTTGTAGATCAAGTGTACTCTAGTCCTTCCTCAAAATTTGGGACCTAGAGCACAACTAATGCTACCCCAAATACACAAAATCTCAACATCATGTATGATAGTGTGAAGAGTTTTGTGGTCAATTGGCAGTTATATGAGAACCCTAAAATGTTATGTGGTGTAGTGTCCTCTTCAAATTGATTGTCCAAGGAAGGACACAGTAGCCTATTTAATCTCGTAGGCTATAGGCATTTCAAAAGGGAGGAATTATTATTTAATTTTACTTAGGTAACATTAGATAATAAAAATTAAATAGGGGCAAATGGAGGGAAACTTGCAACTCACTCAAATTTGAATTTAGGAGGGAAAGCCCCAAAGAGAATCTATAAAAGGGAGGGAGGAGAGTCATTGTAATCATTATGGATTGTTATTCTTCTTCATTTTGGGCTAAGGCTCTTGGAGGATTTTAAGACCGCTTTTTTATTATTGGTTTAAGTGGTGAAAGATTCCATCCTAGCCAACCCTTTTATCTTTCTTGCTACACGACTGAATTTTGGCTAGAGGATTATCTTTCTAAGGTAACAAACCATCTTTTCTTAGTTTTTGAGGCGACAAGGTCGAAATTAATCCTTTTGAGGTAGCAAGGCTGGAATTAATCATTCTAAGGAAACAAACCACCTTTGTAAGGCAAGCGAGGGCTAAAATCTTGGTCTTTGTGGCAGTGAGAGCTATAATTACACCTTCTAAGGCAACAAAATAACTTCTTGTGGTAGTCGTATTATCCTAAGGGTATTTTTCCCCTTAGGGATTCTAATGGGACTAGGGTTTTTCCACAAACTAAATTATGCAACAGCAATGGACATTCATCTTATAACAGTAGGTGTGCATGGATAATACAAGATTGTCAACAACAATTTCATTCAATAGTATGTATATGATTTTCAAAAACAATAAAGATTATCCCGCAACAATATAATTCAATGAATACTATAAGTTAGGGATGGTTGCCCACAAAAAAACATTGGATCGATTCCACTCAAAACCACCAATATACTACAGAGTTCAATATCAAACCCAAGAGTACTGAAACCAATTCCGAAATGTTGTTTCACAACGATCTTCCATTAACTACAAATTAATTAAATAACCACTAAGACTCAGCCTTACTACGAATTTGTTGGTTGAGTATCTGATAAATCACTTCCACTAGAACCTTGAGCCCCTGCTGCCTCAATAATTCCTAATGATCATCTATAATGAATTCGTTGTCCACAGGCGTGAATAGGGTTGACAGTACCAACTGAAAATTCGGCCCTCCTGCCGCTGGAGTCTGCAATTTGACCAAATCTTCGTTGTCTGCTCCAGGATCCACAAAAACAACCTTGAGGTCTAGGAAAGGACTTTCTGCTTGGCTCTGGTGCCTTGAAGGGTCTACTGCAACTCAGACTCTTTCTAGAACAAAGAAACCTTTGTTGTTCTGAACTGAATTTGTTGACCAATACGAAATCACAGAGGCTAGCTTCCCTGCGTTAGTCAAACAAAAAACCGAACTACTCTAAGAGAATATGTTGTGCCAGAACAAGAAAGTTTTCAGACAGTTATAGAGGAAAGATGTCTAACTAGGGTGGAATCTTTCTCCACTAAAACTAGAGAAGGAAAAGGGCTCTTAAAACCTTCAATGCCTCATACTCAAGAAAATCAGAGATATTCCCATCCAAATTGATTCCAACTCTCCTCTATTTATAGATTCCTTCATGGCCTCCCAAATGTAAGCGGTTGTGAATGCAACCCCCAATTTGGGTTTTTTTGCCTCAACCAGTCTAGCATTTACATAATGTTGCCCCAACATTGGAAAATTTGGGTTTTCCCCCTTTAAAGAGACTACATCCTACGGGTTTGGATAGGTTATTTCATCCTCCTATGGGCAATTAATAAATTAGGGACATTACAGTCCCCCCTTCCCGACATTGCTTGCTTGTCCTCAAGTAATTGTATGTCTGGGTGTTGCAAAAGTTGTCCCCTTGCCTTCAAGGGTGAAGACCGCTCACTTTCCTTACATCCTTCTTTCTAGTCATTTTCAATTTCTACACCAGGATAGCTCCTTCTCCGCCCTAACTTGGGAGATCTTGGGTTGGAAAGAGGTATCTTCTTCAGCTTAGCCTTTGGTGGAGCTACATCATGATAGAATGAGGGCATGGCAGATGCTTTGAATGCCAAACATTTCCTAAGAATTTTTATCTCAACTTCTTGCAACTCCCTTGTTTGGACTTGCAACTAGTTTTTCTCTGCTTCCTTTGCATTTTATTTTTCTTTTAATTTTGAAAAAAAAATCCTTATGCTTCTCAGCTCTCTCATTCCATCTAAAGCTTAAAACAATCTTATAAGGAGCACTGTTAGACTTGCCCTTAGAACCTCTAATTGATTCTGCACTTACAGTTGAGGAAAATGTGGAATGGGTATCTTCCCCTAGTTTTGTATTCTTGGGTGGATCCAATTTGTCGTCATCAAGATGTAGATTCTCATAAAGCAAAAGATTGAAAACAATGTGTATTCATTTTCACTAACATCTTGTCCCCTTTAGGAGCTGAAGAGGGTGTGGTACCTCTTGCCCCAATACATTGGTTCATGACACTGGCTACTACCTTGACAGGCCACACACTTGTAGAATCCCTTTTGTCAGTGGCGAGAGTAAATGGTTGTGGAACCGTATATTTCAACCTTGCAGTTCCACTAATTGTTGGCTAATGGACTGAACGTCCTATAGCTACCACTGTAACTTCCATATGTTCCTATGGAGACCTTTCTCCCCTATTTCCATGTGGACTCAAGTCAATGCTACCTCTTGGTGCAACACTTTTAATCCCTTTGAACAAAATACATGGGTGAAGTGGCCTCAACTTCTGTATTTGAAAGCATTCATTTTTACCAAGCACACTTGAACCGAGCCTATGTGATTTCAACTCAGTCATAATTCCACTACTCCTAGAGTCTCTATTCTTTTCCTTGCATGCATATTAGACTAGCCTGCAGTTGGATCATGTAATTCACGTTGACATTTATGGTCATCAATGTTGGAGGTTGGCTCAACAGATGCATTAGCAAAGATCTTTAGACATTGATTTCTTGACTGATGTATTCTGAAAATCTTGATGTCTAGATGACCAACTCCTGCATTCAATGAAAACTGACGAGGAACTTGTGTAAAACATAGGTGTTGTCAATGCAAATGCGAGAGTTAGCCACTCAATATCACATGTCAAATTAACAAATGATGCATGTGTTAATTATGGATCTAATGGAGGTGTACCTGGCAACTAGAGCAAAAGTCTCATCATAGTCTTCTCCCTCTTTCTAGGAGAACCCTCTAGCCACAAACCGCGCCTTGTATTTGTCAATGCTCCCATCTGTAGCATGCTTAATCTTATATATACACTTGGAAGTCACTACTGAATTCCCTTCGGGCCTTGGCACAATTTCCCAAACATCATTCTTCATGATTGATTGGTACTCCTCATTCATTGCTTCCTTCCATATTTGCTGACTAGTTGTTTCTTCATAAGTGGAAAGTTCTTCATCAATGAGTTTTGTCATAAGATTTGCATAGTTGGAGAACCGTTTAGGTTTCTTTACTTCTCTAGATTTACCATCAAGAGTTGCATGTCCTTCTGCCTCTTACAAAGTGGATCTAAACCATGTTGGTTTCTTCTTGATCTTAGGAACTATAACTGGTTTTGCTGGATCTTGAGGCCCTTTTGGCCTTTCGATAGAACTCGATTGTTCCTTCCTTGAGGCCTCGTGCTTTACTTCATCCAAGGAATCTATGGAGACTTCCTTAAACCTCCAACATGCCACTTCCTCATTGAAAGTGACATCTCGGCTTACCTCAATTTTTCGCTACTCTAGAATGTAAATTTTGGAGGCCTTTGAAGATTCATTGTATCCAACAAATATGCCTTTCTTTCCTGAAGGTTCCAACTTGTTTCTCTTATCCTTAGGAATATGAACATACATAGGATAGCCAAAGATTCTCATGTGCCAAACCTCTAGCTTCTTTTTCGAAAAGGATTCTTCAAGAGTCATACCTTCTAGAACTCTATGAGGACTTCGATTTTGAATGTACACAGATGTCTATGATGCTTCGCCCAATAAGAACAATGACAAATCTAAATCGCGCATCATGGCCTTGACAGATTCTTCAATGGATCTATTATTTCATTCTGCTACACCATTTTGTTGTGGATTATAGGGAGCAATTAGGTCCCTCTTAATCCCATCTTGCTTGCAGAAAGCAACAAGCTCCTTTGAGGTGTATTCACCTCCATTGCCAGATCTCAATATCTCGATCTTTTGACCTGTCAAGTTTTCCACTTCAGATTTGACTTCCTGGAACTTGTCGAATACTTCATCTTTTGTCTTCAAGAGATATATCCACGTCTTACAGGAGAAGTCATCAATAAATGTCACATAGTACAACGAAACACCGAGCGATTTTACAGGCATTGAACCACATACATCAGAATGAACCAAGTCCAAAATTTCCTTAGATCAATTGTCACTGTTTGGAAATGGTTTCTTGATGTTCTTTCCAAGAGCACAACCTTTACATACACCATCATTTATACCTGTAGTTCAAGAAATCCTAACACTATTTCACTTAATTCAGGTAATGCTATGAAATGAAGATGTCTATACCTTCGATGCCATAGCTCACTTGGATCTATTTCGTCATGTACTAATGCTTGATCTGGTTGAATCATAAGTCTATATGGTCTACCATCACAAATCCCAATAACCCTAGCATCATCTATACTACAGCCCTTTGACCAAACAAATACTATGTCATCCACAAAAGAAACCCTATCTCTTTTATCTTCTAAACAAGAAACAAAGACAAGATTCTTTTTCAAACCTGGTACATAAAGTACATTGTTGGGATGAACATTGTTACCAAATTCCAGCTTTATGGATGCCTTCCCAATTCCTTTGATTGCATTGTTGTTGTTGTCTCACAATTCAACCCTTTGAGACAACTTTTTTGTCATGCTTGAAAGACTCCTACGCTCTCTAGTCATGTGTCTTCATGCACCAATATCTACCAGCCACATGTCATCATAATCTGCAAAGGAACCTGTCAAAGCATAAAATTAGAAAAATCTTTGTCACCTATGGATCTCTTTGTTGATTTATGGTAGCATCGGATGTGTTCTAGCCTTGTAATTTTGTATATAGGCTAAGACACATGTATTCCATAAAACCCAGAAATGGTTTTGGAAAATTCCACTTAGAGACTCTGTTTTAAAAAACGGCCTAGCCGAAACCGACCAGGCCTGGTCGACCGAGCCGGTAGGGCAGTCGGTCCGACCAGTCACATAACCAGCCAGGCTGGCCGGTTTTTGTAATGACTCGGCCGGCTCGGTAATAAACCGGCCGACAAGGCCGAGCCCGATTCAACCAGGCCTGGTCATAACAGCCGGCCGGTGGGCCCATTTTTTGCGATTTTGTGGACTTGAAAATGGAATTTAATTCGCTGTTAGGGTTTTTTTAGCTTGTCTAAGCCCTCCCAATGCTATATAACTAACCCAACCCCTCTATTGAGCTCACATCTTTCTCATGCAATTTATTTGAGCATTTGTGAGTGTTTTCTGAAGATTGTGGAGTTGGTTTTGGAGCAGCAGTGAGGAGCTTCTTGGGCAAGTTTTGGAGCAGCAGTGAGGAGCAAATTGGCAAGCTTTGGAGCAGCATTGAGCTAGAGGAAGCTAGAGGCTAGAGGTATTTATTTTTTCTCTACTAAATCTGCCTTTGTTTGTTTTATTTATTTAGCAAATCTAGCATTTGCCATTTGCATTTGCAGAGTTTTTGGCATTTGCCATTTGGTGAAAGAAATGAACATAGAATGAATAGTTTTTTTTTGTTTTCATGTTCAGATGTAAACATTTTATTTCCAAGTCAAAAACTCGGTCCAAAATGGCCCCTAGAGCAAAAGACTCTGCTTGGGCATATGCTGAAATGGTTGGGGATCAAATGTTTTGCAAATTTTGCAAGAAAAAAATTGAGGGTGGAGGGGGCATTCATAGACTGAAACTACATTTGGCTGGTGTTAAAGGCCAAATCACTGCATGTGAAGCAGAAAACATTGGGGAAATTAGGAAGCAGTTGAAAGAACAGTTTGACAAGTTTGAGCAAGACAAAAATAGGCAAAAAGAAATACAGGCTGAAATTGGGAGGAAGAGGAATATACAACATATGATGGCTAGCAACTCAAGTTTTGAATCTTTTAATTATCAGGATTCCTCATCTATCCCTTCCACTGATGCATCAAAAAACCCCTTTCGCTATGTTCCTCCCTCTAGGGAGTCTATTTTTGACAAGGGTAAGGGTGCAATGAGAAATAAGGGTACTATTAAAAGTTTTTTTGTGCCCTCATCTCCTTCTGATAGTGCAACTGCATATGGTCCTAGTCCTCACACTGTGCAGCCCACTTTAGATGCTCATTGGAAAAAAGAATTGAGAGATGATGCTTGTGAGTACATTGCTAGATGGTGGTATGATGCTGATATTCCCTTCAATGCTACTCGTTCACCATATTATGAACCTATTTTTGATGCCATATATGCTGTTGGAAAGGGCTTCAAACCTCCTACTCTGCATGAGTTAAGAGGATCTTTTTTGCAAAGAGAGATTTCAAACATTAATGATTATTTGAAAGATTTCAAAAACTCATGGGCACGTACAGGATGTACCATCATGTCAGATGGATGGACTGATCAGAGGAACCGTACCATCATAAACTTTCTTGTCTTTTGCCCACGGGGAACCATGTTTCTAAGATCAGTTGATGCATCTGATAGGGTGAAAGATGCACAGTTGTTGTTACAGATTTTGGATGAGGTTGTTGAAGAGGTGGGGGTGGAAAATGTTGTTCAAATCATCACAGACAATGCCTCTAACTATGTTCTTGCTGGTAAATTGTTAAAGGAAAAACACCCAACCATTTTTTGGACCCCATGTGCTGCACATTGCATAGACCTCATGCTTGAGGATATTGGCAAAATAGACTGGATCAAGAACACTGTAGAGCATGCCAAATGCATCACAAAATATATTTACAATCACTCATGGATTCTGAGTCTGATGAGGAAATACACAGGGGCAAGGAACTTATTAGGCCTGCCATCACTAGATTTGCAACACATTTTTTGACATTGCAATCTATGGGTGCCCAACAAAGAAACTTGCAAAAGATGTTTTCTAGTGATGAATGGAATGAAAGTCAGTTCTCTCGCAAACAGGATGGCAAAGACATGAAAAGGAAAGTTGTTGAAGAAATATTTTGGAAAAAGGCAGCAAACATTGTGAAACTTGCTAAGCCATTGGTTAAGGTGTTGCGCTTGGTGGATGGGGAAAGATTGGCTATGGGCTTCATTTATGAGGCTATGGATCAAGCAAAGGAGCAAATAAGGGCAACATACAAGGACAGAGTGGCTAAGTATGGGCCCATTTGGAAAATCATTGATCAGAGATGGAACAATCAACTCCATCGCCCGATACATGCAGCTGGGTATTTTCTGAACCCAAGGTATCATTATAAAGCTCAAGAAACAGGAGCTTTGACTGGAGAGGTTAGAGATGGATTGATTGACTACATTGATCGCATGATCCCCACAGAGAGTGAGCAGTTGACGATACACAGGCAGATCACTATGTTCAGCCATGCCACTGGTACCTTTGGCAAGAACCTTGCAAGGATTGCAAGGGAATCAGATGAGCCAGGTAAACAAAAAATTTCAATTTTCAAATTTATATTTTATAATTTATTATTTTGTATAATTGTTTATAAAATTATAATTTCAATTTCAAAGTTGGATATAAATTGTTGAGCCAACTGAAACTCATTTTTTGCAGCACAATGGTGGGAGGCATTTGGTGCCCACTGTCCTGAATTGCAGAGGTTTGCAATCCGCATTTTGAGTCAAACTTGCAGTGCTTCTGGGTGTGAGCGCAATTGGTCTGTCTTTGAGAGGATTCACACACACAAGAGAAACCATTTGGAGCAAAAACGGTTAAATGATCTAGTGTTTGTCCAGTACAACCTTCGACTAAGACGGAACCAATTGCTGAACAAAAGACCTGATTCAGATCCCATTGTGTTGGAGGATATTGATCCAACATCAGATTGGGTAGTGGAGTCTTGTCCACCAGAGTTTGACAGGGAGAGTTCACTTGACTTCGATTTAGATATGGAGGCGACTATGCTCAATGTAGATTCATTAGTAGCAGACCCAGTCCCAGGCCATCCAGTTGCAGCTGCTGCAGGTACAGGCACTTCCTCTAGTCAGCCACGACGGAGACGCATATCTCGTCTATCTGATTCTCAAGGTGGTAAGGGCAAGGGTATAGTTCCAGTCGAGGATGTTGATTCAGAGGAGGAGGCGGAGCAAGCGTCTTCCCCCCATGGTTCAGAGTTTGAGGAAGAGGACATTGGCTTGTCAGATTCAGATGACTAGCAGTAGTTACTAGTTACTAGTGACTATTCATGTTTTGTTGTAGAGGCCATTTCGAGCCTCCTTAGTTATGTTTTTTGTTTTGATCATGTATTGGTCCTTGGACAGTGCACTGGGTGCAATTTTGATATAATGGATATATTCATGAGCCTACTTTTATCATATGTTGTCTTTTGTCTATATTGTAATGCTTTGTGTTTGGAAACATGAATAAAAATCTTTAAATTTATGTTTTTGTACAAAAAAATTAATATTTAATGTATTTTTTACAAAAACCGCGTCATGACCGAGTCATTGAAACCTGGTCGACCGAGTCATTACTGAGTCATTACCTCGACCTGGTAGCTGACCGATTCCATTTTTTAAAACATTGCTTAGAGATGGTTTAATTAAAATAATTAATCGTTTTTTAATGTTTTCCTAAGTCTAAACTTAGGGAAACCAATTAATTAAAGTGTATTAATTAAAACAAGTGTGAATCTTCTAGATAAAGTCATGGATCACCTCCAAGTTAATCTTAGCCCTTGATTATGTTTTAATTGTGGGCGATGAAGAGTCAACGAAAGATTGTAAGGAGGGTGAGGGACCTATGGAAAATACATTGAGACACTTGAGCCATTGAGCATTTTCAAATTTGTGTGAGGAGACACAGCTTTTGATCAAGGATCAAATCAATAGGGCAGGGTTTGCTAAGTGATGTTGATTCAGTGATCAGATTCAGAGAGGGTTAGAAGCAGAGACTGGTTAGGAGGACCATGAGTGCATTTCAGAGAGAGGCAGAATTCACGCAGAGAGAGACAATGCACTATTTTGAAGTTAGTCTGGAGATCACTGGGAGTTGGGGTTTCTGAGCCAGGAGGGCCAAAATCTAGTTCCAAAAAAGACTAGATCAGTTATTAAGCAAGGGTGACGCAGTTCCAGAGCTTGCCCACACAGGCTTACGCAGTTCCAGCGTAGGCACTCACGCAGAGGCAGAGAGGGGCTTCACCAGCGTTGTTCAGATCAGCTAGGGATTTGGAGTGTGAGGTATATCTCACAATTACATTTGTTGTCTAGATTTCTCTAAAAGGTTTGTCGAATGTTGGCACCCTAGTTGTACTTAAGATTTTGCTGCTTAATAATACAAACCCTCAGATCTGCTGCATCGGTTTTCCCAAGTTGGGTTTTTCCGGGGACTTAGTCCAAAAATAATTGTGTCACATGTGGATGTTTTTCAGTGTATTTTGTTCAGATTGTTTTAGCACTTAGATTTATTCCGCAACATTAGATGTGTAGACTAATTCAAAAATTACTTTGATATTTCACAATAATGAAATAATTATGTAACATAATAGAAGAAGTAATTCAGATTTGTTGCAGTAGGAATCCGGATGTAGGATTTTTCACATGGTATCAGAGCTTATTCAAGCTGAAGTGCAGGTGAAACACAAGTGAACCAGCAGATCAGCGCTGAAGAGTATGGGATCTGCGTAAGCAGCAACAAACCCTCCCAGAAATTACGCTGTCTAGGCCAGGAGGGCATTACAGCGCTGTTGACGAGAAAATTTGTCCAGCCAATAGGGGATCTCCGCGGTAAAAAGTCCCAATTAGACCTTAAACCGTTTGGAGTAGGGATCCCATCCGGGGTGTGGGTCCGGCTACCGCTTAAGACGCCTTCCCTTCTGGTCTCAAAAGAACCTGATCAAACCTACGGACACACACTTATTCATAGGATACGAAATACATGATTGATGCATGGAACATGTCTACAACACTATGCGTAGCAAGAGAATGAATAAAACACATACGCCCAAAGAGATGCAGTTAACGGCACATCTTTGGGGTCATGCTTGCAAAGGTATCTTACCACGGAAGAAATAGTTCTTAATGGCAAGATCCCCCCTTACTTCTGAAAGATAAAACGAAATGTTAATAGACAAAGGTATTAACATTCATTTAGAAAGCGATAAAACTGAACATCATTAACACAAGCATAGATAAACATGATGCATAAATGATATTATTAGAAATGCAGTTTCATTAATCATAGGATGTTCTGAAACTGTTCAAGAAATACACATAGTGCTGTCACAGCAAAATACATCATCCGACAAAGGGGTTTTAGCAAGTATTCGTATTCATATGCCTAAGAATATGGTCTTTCAATACAATACAATGTAGCTCTTGAGTCTTCCAAAAAGAAAAGCTTTTACAAGTTCCCGAAGGAAGTATTTATAGGGCAAAGCTTGCCCTCTAGGGTCCCTGACTTTTCAGCTTCCCGACGGTTGGGCTTCCTTGCGACCCAGTATTTTTTGCGACCTGCGACCTTGGGCAGTTGTGCGACCTCGCGAACTTGGAGATGTGAGACCTTGCGACCTCCTTGAATTTGCGACCTGCGACCTTGGGCAGTTGTGCGACCTCGCGACCTTGGAGATGTGCGACCTTGCGACCTCCTTGGATTTGCGACCTCGCGACCTAGGCAGATGTGCGAACTTGAGACCTCATTGGATTTGCGACCTGCGACCTCATTGGATTTGCGACCTGCGACCTCGGCAGATGTTGCGACCTGCGACCTTGG
Source organism: Pinus albicaulis (assembly GCA_034641835.2). Lineage (NCBI taxonomy): Eukaryota > Viridiplantae > Streptophyta > Pinopsida > Pinales > Pinaceae > Pinus > Pinus albicaulis. The sequence goes on from CM076578.1 coordinate 1,682,465,042, forward strand.
GCAGTTGTGCGACCTCGCGACCTGCGACCTTGCGACCTCCTTGGATTTGCGACCTCGCGACCTTGGGCAGTTGTGCGACCTCGCGACCTGCGACCTTGCGACCTCCTTGGATTTGCGACCTCGCGACCTAGGCAGATTTGCGACCTGTGACCTTATTGGATTTGCGACCTACGACCTCGGCAGATGTTGCGACCTGCGACCTTGGGCAGTTGTGCGACCTTGCGACCTCCTTGGATTTGCGACCTCGCGACCTAGGCAGATTTGCGACCTGCGACCTCATTGGATTTGCGACCTGCGACCTCAGCAGATGTTGCGACCTGCGACCTTGGGCAGTTGTGCGACCTCGCGACCTTGGATATGTGCGACCTTGTGACCTCCTTGTATTTGCAACCTCGCGACCTCGTTGAATTTGCGACCTGCAACTTTCGTAAACTTGCGACCTGCGACTTAGGAAAATTTGCGACCTGCGACCTTGACGGATGTGCGACCTTGCGACCTCCTTGTGTTCGGCCTCGACCTCGTTGAACTTGCGACCTGCGACTGCGACCTGCGACCTTGGGCAGATCAGTGAGTTCCTTGGAGTTTCGCCAGCATCTACTTGTTTTGAAAATGGTCTCCTTGTTTGCTGGGGAAAACCTTGGCTCTTATGTGCAAACAGAGAGGTTCTTCCTGGAATAAAATAACCCAGGTTACATGTCTTCATGATTTGAATAATAATAATAATGGGGCAACATTAATTAATTGCACAAACAAAAACGATGACTTTAGACCCCTGTGTGGAATATTACAACATCATAATTACTCTTCAATAACGATGACCACAGATGAAACACATGAAATTAACAAGCTTAAGAGAAGTGTTCAAGCAACATGCTTAATGACCTACAGTAGGAGGGCTTTTACTCGTCAGTACACAAAAGGTTTCCATTTAAACGTATGCATGGCAGCCTCGCTACACTTGGCGCGACTGCGACAAGAGTGTTCGGGCGCACGCTGGATGATCCTTCCCACATATGGTGTGATTGCAACGATGACATCGGATCATGATGGCGAGGCAACTCATGAGGGGTTGGAGATAGGTCGGCAGGATGCAGATGATTGCAGGTCGGGTGGAAGACTTTAACGCCTAAGCGAGCAGAGGGGGAACCCGAAATTTTAAATATACCCAAAATTTTGGGTGGTGTTGTAGTGGCTACAACAAGCGCAAAAAAGGCTCCCTCTAAGAGAGTTGATAAAGGGGTAAGCTTTTTCAGTTGCAGAAGCAGCAGCGTAGCTGAAGGACGCAGTTACTGCACAGCAGTAAGAGCTGGTGCATAAAGCATCAAAAATTTTCTGAAAAACACAGATTGGGGATTTCTTGATCTCAGAGAGTTTCTTACTCAAAGAAACTCAGTTTTTCTCGTGCAGCAGCAGAAGAAGTGACTTACTCCACAAGGAGTGCATAAGTCTAGCTGAAAAGAGGGTTAGAGCAAGATATTGACAGTTGAGGAGATGGCCAGCAATGGACTGCGTGACCAAGACAGATTGGAGGGTGCCTCCAACTATGTTATCTGGAAATCAACGACAGAATTTCTCCTTGATGAGCATGATCTGAAAGCCCTCATAGACAACGCAGTTGTAGAACCTCTTGATGCAGCACACCTGAGGCAATTCAAGAAGAACATGGCTAGAGCCAAGCAATTGATCCTAGATGGAGTGAAGGATCATATCGTACCTCATATAGCAGCTAAAGCCAGTGCTAGAGAAATGTGGGTAGGGCTAGAAAAGTTGTACCAAGGATCTTCCGAGCTGCGGAAGATGTACCTTGAAGAGAAGATGTGTAATACCAGGATGAAGAAGGGAGAGCGTTTTGACTCCTTCTTGTCTCGTATTCAGGATACCTGAGATCAACTATCAGCAGTAGGAGCTGCTCCTCGATACTCAGAGCTGGTAAGGCTCACTCTGAACTCAGTTTCAGAGGAATATCAGGTCTTTGTCCAAAGTATTTTGGGCAGAGAAAGACTTCCAGGATGGGAAGCGATCCGAGCAGCATTACAGCAAGAAGAGTTGAGGAGAGACCTCCTCAAAATCCATTTGGAGGATGGCAGTAGTGGGTCGAAAGTCAAGAAGGAGGAAGAAGATAACACTTCCCTTGCATCAAAGGGGCAACAGAAGCAAAAGAAGAAAGATTTGTCCAAGATCAAGTGCTTCCGGTGTGGGGAAATGGGACATTATCCCATACATTGTCCTCTTAAGAAGAAGGATAAAGAGGAGAAGGAAGATCCACAAGTAGGAGCTGCCAAGATTGAGGCAGAAAGAGATTGTGCTATGTTAGCTCATATTCCGAAAGGAGAGAAATGAGCTGACTTGGAGTTGTAGATCCAGAATCTACAAGAAGGCGGGATCCTTGAGTATTTTCAAACTCTTGGATCACATGTGAGCGACGACAGCCTAAAGACAGTAGCAGGATGGACAGTTGCAGCAGAAGATGAGAAGACAGTGCAGTGGCTAGCATTACTAGAGCCTGATCAGTGCAGAGAGGGTGTAGCAGCAGCAGCAGCAGCACAGTGAACACTGGTGCATGTGAAAAATCCTAGATCTGGATTCCTACTGCAACAAATCTGAATTACTTCTCCTATTATTTGATAATTATTTCATTATATTGAAATACCGAAGTAATTACTGAAGCAGTCTACACAAATAATGTTGCGGAATAAATCTAAATGCTGAAACAATCTGAACAAAATACAATGAAAAACAACCACATTGACACAGTTATTTTTGGACTGAGTCCCCGGAAAACCCCAATTTGGGAAAACCGATGTAGCAGATCTGAGGGTTTGTATTATTAAGTAGTAGAATCTTGAATACAACTAGGGTGCCAACATCCGGCAAACCCCTTAGAGAAATCTAAACAGCAAAAATAACTGTGAGATATACCTCACTCAGCAAGTCTCCGGCTGATCAAAAATAGTGTTGATGAAGCCCTCACTGCCTCTGCGTGATTACTTACGCTAGATCTGCGTAAGCCTGCGTAGGCAAGCTAGAGGAACTGCATCACCCTTTCCTGCAGCTGATCTGGCTGATCTGAAGCTGGATCTTGGCCCTCCTGGTTCAAAACCCCAACCTCTATCTTTCTCCTGACTGACTCCAAGAGACACTGCGCTGGCTCTGCGTGATTATCTGCAATAACTGCGTCACCCCTACTAGAAACTGCGTTGTCTCTCTCCTGGGTTGATGATGCCTCTCTCTGAAATGTATTTTTGGCCCTCCTGAACAATCTCTGCTTTTGCCCCTCTCTGGATCTATTCACTGAATCAAATCACTTAGCAAACCTAGCCCTAGTGATTTGTTCTTGATCAAAAGTTATGTCTCCTTACACAAATTCGAAAATGCTCAATGGCTCAAGTGTCAAGTGTGTTTGCCATAGGCCCCTCACCCTCCTCCTTATAATCTTTCATTGACTCTCAACGGCCAAGATTAAAACATAATCAAGGGCTAAGATTAATTTGGAAGTGATCCATGACTTTATCTAGAAGATTCACACTTGATTTAATTAATACCCTTTAATTAATCAGTTTCCCTAAGTTTAGACTTAGGGAAACATTAAAAAAAGATTAATTAATTTAATTAAATCATCTCTAAGTGGAATTTTTCAAAACCATTTATGGGTTTTATGGAATACATGTGTCTTAGCCTATATACAAAATTACAAGGTTAGAGCACATCCGATGTTACCATAAATCAACAGTGCAGAGCAGTGCTCACGCAGTGCAGAGAAACAACAGCACAGTATTTTTCAGAGAGCTAGTGCAGTAACTAGCAGCAGTTAGTCTTATTTTCTAATTGCAGATTTACTTGTCCAATTTCGGATGTTTTTCTGTTGCAATTAGCAACAGTGCAGCAGCAGCAATAGTTGAGCAGCAGTAGCAGCGCAGTGCATAGGTGGTGCAGCGCAGTGCAGAGTAGTGCTCACGCAGTGCAAAGCAGAGCTCACGCAGTGCAGCAGCATGGTTGCAGAATTCAGAGGGAGTAGCAGTAAGTCGCAGTTGGCAGCAGTATGCAGAGTCAACAACAGTACAGATGTAGCATTTTCTTGTGCAGTGTTGGTGAGCAGCATCAACAGCACAATAGCAGATGTTCCAGAAGTCCGAGCAGCACATTGAGTTATCTTGCTAGAACACTTTCCTCGCTAAGAAAGAGTGTTGATTTATGGTAGCATCAGATGTGTTCTAGCCTTCTAATTTTGTATATAGGCTAAGGCACATGTATTCCATAAAACCCAGAAATGGTTTTGGAAAATTCCACTTAGAGATGGTTTAATTAAAATAATTAATCGTTTTTTAATGTTTTCCTAAGTCTAAACTTAGGGAAACTTATTAATTAAAGTTTATTAATTAAATCAAGTGTGAATCTTCTAGATAAAGTCATGGATCACCTCCAAGTTAATCTTAGCCCTTGATTATGTTTTAATCTTGGTCGTTGAAGGGTCAACGAAAGATTATAAGAAGGAGGGTGAGGGGCCTATGGAAAATACATTGAGACACTTGAGCCATTGAGCATTTTCGAATTTGTGTGAGGAGACACAGCTTTTGATCAAGGATCAAATCACTAGGGAAGGGTTTGCTAAGTGATGTTGATTCAGTGATCAGATTCAGAGAGGGGCAGAAGCAGAGACTGGTCAGGAGGATCTCAATATACCTTCCTTTCGTCACCAAGCCTCTCATACCATGTTGATTTTCTAATGCAATTAGGGTTAGCACAATATTTCTGAAATTTTGGTAATTACTTTTGATATAGATCTTATTTTATCTTATTTCAATATATCATTCAACAATTATACTTCAGAAATTCAACAGTAGAACAGTAGAGATCACAATGCACAAAAGAGAGACAAGATTTACCTTGGGAAAACCCACTAAGGGGAAAACCCAACAACCTTTTCAATAGAGAAATTCTTCGTGTTCAATAAGAGACACACCTAGACCTATGGTCAAACCTGGTCTTCTCCTCCAAGTCAAGCCACCCAAACTAATCCTGCACTTCGCTCTGCCTGCCTCATCCAAAATTTTCGGCCTCCTAGCAAATCTCTAGTAGCCCAGAATTCTGCCCCCCCTGAAGCTGCCCAATAACCCAAAAAAAAATTGGTTGTCCTGAAGTTGTTTCTCTAGAAAGATATGAATCACAGAGAGAGACTTATATCGAAACGTGCGAGTTGATGAGATGAGAGAGAGAAACTCAACCTTCTTTCTTTGTCCTTCTTCATCCTTTTTGACCTCCTTCGCTTGCCCAGAAGTTGTCTCGACAGAGGAATGTGAATCTTCCAAATGAGGAGCTAGAGCTGCCTTTATATAGAAGTCTCTCTAGGGTGAATAGACGTGTCTCTTGGCCAAGGGCGACTTGACTTGGAGGGAAGCCGACTTGTCACTTTTTGGAGTCAAAAATTAAATTTCAAAAATTCAAATTTACATCTTTTAAAAGTCGCAATGGAACTTTAACTCAAGATAATTTTTTCTTTGACTCAAGCATTTGTAAATATGCTTTACAATGATAAATACAATTACATCAAGTGACCAAAAGTACATTATGAAGACCGACAATAGTTAAAAATTCAACAACATGAGTATAATAGGTAGAATGAAAAGACTGGATCCCACTTAATGCACTGGAGTTATGAACATGGGATGTCATTGAGTTGTATCATGAGACTTCTCAAACTCTTCAAACCAGGAAGAGAACTGAGGGTCTCAACCATTGAATAAGGAATAAATGTCAATGTTATCATCCACAACCAGCGAGCTCAAACTCTTTTCAAGGACTCTAGATTCTCCACCTTCCTGATCTTCATTCTCATAATTTTGTTGGTGGCCATCTCCCTTTATTTGAGGGCCATTCAACTCGTCAAGATCAAAACACTTTTTGCTATTATCTGAAAATTTAAACTTGACCTCATGACCTTCACCCGTCATAGCCTCTTGAGTTTGGTCATTCTTGTTCTCAAAGGACAATTCCTAGAGCATCTTGCATTGCATTTTTGGAAAATTGTTTACTTTGTTCTTCCCTTTTAACTACGGAGTCCTGGTACCCTTTAGTGGTTTTTGAATCATGCAATTTATGACTCTCATTATTAAGTAATATGGGATCTTTCTCAACAATGTGTGAAACCAAGGTATACTTTTTATTGCATTCTTCATTAGCTTGAATTTTACTGTTTGATGTTTGTTGTACTGTAACTTCCAGAACTGGATCATCAGGGATAAATTCCTCATCCCAATTTCCAATGACTGAAACCACACTATGTTCTTCATTGGTGGTTGCTTCAGCAATATTTGAATCATGTGATTTGTCTCCAACTTTGTCATAATGGAGTTTGTTGTCATCTTCTTGTTGTCCATCAAGACATACCATGTCGAATTTTTCTCTATTCTGTCCAAAAAACACATTCATATTGCAATGTATGTTGTGGTTTTTGCTTTCCTCATCATGATTTTTTTGTACCTCAGTTATATGAGATGGGGATCTCTCGAGTTCTATTCCTGAGTACAAAATTTGTGTTAGAGATTTCGTAAAAATGCCATCACATTACCCTCCTTCCAGATCTTGATAAAACTTGTCCATTTCCATTTATGTGTTGCTTTCTTTACGGACATCAGTTGCTATATTATCACATCTCGTGGGGCTAGACATGGAACCAGACTTATTGTTAATGATTTTCTCATTCATCTGCTTAAGTGGTTTTGCCTTTAGCTCTTTTGTTCTCTCTTCTCCTTTTTGTAGTTTCTCTATTTGATGTGTTGCAATCACACATTGGGTCTCATAGACATGTAAGCCATGAAATTGCGTGTGAGATTCCCATGTTGATTTATTATCCCTTACTTTAAGAGTTTTATATGGGACATTAATTGACCCTACTAGTGATGATGTCCAAGTGTCTATGCCCTTAGAGGCGTTGTCCTTTCTTGAATAGGTTTTTTGTGAATAGCCAAACTAGACACTCCATATTGAACAAAAGGAGAAAACTCCCTTCTTTGACCAATAGGAATTTTAGGCATTGCCTGAAGAGTGCCAAATGGCTTTGTTATAGGTTGTGGTGTAGTGACCATTGCATTATGTTGTGTGCCCTTACCACAATTTACGGGCCTACCTTTGTAGTTAATGTCACAGAACTCCTGAAAGGTTAAGGCTGCCCGAGTAACCTCTTCTAGCACTTGGTAGTCCCTCGAATAATCTAAACTATCTTTCTTATGTTCTGGTGGTCCACATTTCACTGTTTTCAGCCCTGTTATCGCTTGCCACCTACACCTACCTACAAGTTAATGGGAAAAGCCTTCAACCCCACTAGGTGTGTTTGGTGGCAAAGAACTCAGAAAAAGGGTTGTCACACTAATCCCAACTCTCTCCGTTTAAGCTATCTCCTAGGTTAGCTATGGGGGGTGGTCCCTAAAGAAAAACTATGTTAAAGATGTGAGGTTTCTAGGAGAATTGATTAGAAAGAATTACTTATCAAAGATGACTCAATTCCAAGATGTAAATAAGCATATAAGTATATGAGCAATATTTAATGATGTGTTCAAAATATAGACCAGTGCTTTAAAGTAAATGACAAGTGCTTGCTCGAAAATGAAATTCAAGATACAATGACAATAATCCCGCAAAGCAAGTGTTAGACCAAGATAGACATATAGGCATCACTTGCAATAAATGAAAAAGTATTTGTAAGAGAGTGCTCAAGTAACAAAGGATAATGACATTAAATATTCATGAGCTAAATAACCACCAAAGTAACAAGTACATGAGATAGAAAAATTGTGAGTAAATTTGTCATGTGAAGGTGCTCTTGATTTATTTTATTAGTAGAATTCTAAAACAATTTTCAATTTAACTCCAGTCCCCAGACCTCACCCTCGCCCGAAATCTGGGTCTCACAGTGAGGAGTCAATAGGGGTGGAGGGTCCCTAATGTCTATACAACCAACTTAAGTTGGAAGTTGATTTTTAAAGATGCAAGTCTAGTATGCAAAGTGAAATGCCTAAATGATATGATATGAAAGTGAGTTTGCTAGTGACATGTAAAAGATGGAGATGATTCAATTAAATATGCTTCATAGTTAGAACAATAACTCAAGTTGCCATAAATTGGAAGTGCTATGCTTCTTTACTTGTAGTATATTGTGAAACTTATCCAAATGAGAAATAGATCACAAAACATAAGTAAGTGATGGAAAATGAGATTGCAAATTAGGAAATTAAAGGACTATGCGATTTGTGTTACTTTCCAATTAGAGCATGCATATGTGATGTGAAAGAAAATGGAAATGTCAAGACCACGAGGTCAATCCATCTACAAATTCTCTCCTTCGAAATGGAGAGATAGGGATGCCAATGGGTAAAACCCAAGCTCCCACAACAAAAACAAATATTTTATTAATTTTACAAGATGGAAATGACCATGAGGCCTTTTCTAAACCAAGAAAGTCTTTACAAATAAAAATTGAAAACGTAGACTTTTCCTCGATGAGAATTTCTAAAAAAAAACTCAAAAAAATTCAGACTATACAAAAGGAGAACAGAAACTAAACCTCTTCTATGCCCACAAACAAAGAAGAGAGAGAATTATCTTCCTCATTTGAAATTCAGAGCCCAAAGGTCCTGCAACAACTTGTTAGTAATTTCTTGTAGTTGTCCACTCAAGTTGTCACAAGAAAAAGTTCGGAAAGAAGGCTACAAAACCAATCAAATATTAGACAGATAAAATTACAAAATATTGCACAACAATTTACAAAGGGCTAAGCCAAAGAGTTCGAGTAAACTCTCCTCTTTGATTAGTCATCTTCAAACTCTTAGATAACAAATGAAAGCAATGAAGTATAATGTTTTAAAAGATATTCAAATTTAGAAGTATTCAGCTTGTATACAAGCTATGTCCCAAAACCCCTACAAAACCACTCTGTAAAATAAGACTATGAAGGCTCAAAGAACAAATGAGAGCTCCTTTGAGAATGTATCAAGAGTGGGTTGGTCTCTCCAAAGACTTCCCCCAACACTTGATCCTTTGATCCCAACAAGATGTTCCCTCTACAAAACTTCAATCAAGAATTAGTTCCATATAGATCTAACAATAAACAATGATAAGAAACTCTAGAGATTTATTTAAAACCAACTAGAGCATTCTATACCTAGAACATACTCTTAAATCAAATGTCAATGTAAGATAGCTCTATCGACCTCGGATGTTAGGAGAAGGAGTATCCCCCCATTCAGGAGACTCATCCTCCTCCTCCAGAACTGCTTCATCACAACTCATTGTCAAGGTGTTTCAACCATTCAGTTATCCAGAATTTACTTTTACATTCCTTGTAGCTTTGCATTTCCTGGTTTTTATGAAGGAAAGGGGACCGTTTGGTCCACCATCTAGTATGTTGTAATCATTGTAACCAGCAGTCCCATTGACCTTTTTGTGGTCATTCGTTGGACATTAATAAAATTATCTTATCTTATCTACATTAACAAATCTGCAAAAGCATATGGAAAGAAATTAGATCAAAGTGTGAGTAAAAGGAATTATACCAACGACCAACAATTCATCACACTCCAAAAGGAGGAACACCTCATGAATGAAACCCAAAGTCTTTATTGATATTTCTAAAAGTGTACAAGGTAGCAGCGCTTCCGCAAGCACAATAGCTAGTAAAATCGTGATTATAATGAAAGCCCAAGGCTCGTTTAAATAGAACTATGGGAGCAAATCCCAATGAAAGATCAAATGAAAAGTGTAGCAATGGTGAAGATTTCAATGCTTAAAAAAAGTTTCAAGTTGTTGCTTGATTGCTGTAGGCGGCTTCCAAAATGGGCAGCGTACACTTCTAACTGTTGGTTGTTGTTGTGTGAGTTTCCTTTAACTAGCAGCGTACTTCCTTGTTGACTGATGTGTATTGAATTGTTGATGCCATGTGTGTATTCAACTGCAGTAAGTGGGAGACGAACTCCCTTTGGATTTCCCATAAAAAACCATGTTGTGACACCTCTCAAAAATGAATCCAAACTACTATGTACACTCTTGTAGACTGCTAGTTGATTGGTTGTGAGTGTTGTAGTTTAGTTGTAGTGTGTGCCAGAAGTGGGAGACAAGAGCGAGCAAGTGGGGGACAAGAACTGTCCCATGTGGCAGTTTTGTCCCCACTCAAAGTTTTCCAAATCCGTGAGCCTAAAACATGCCCAAACTGCTACGTATGAACTTAACTGCTACTTAGAGTTTTTAGTGGGGGAAAAGTGGGAGGCACGGTCTGTCCTATGTGGCAGCTTTGTCCCCTTCAACTTTCTCAATTTTTATTTTATTTTTCAACCTTCACGAATTGTCTTTAAACAAATTTTTACAATTGCTGAGTGGATAATTCGAGACTCTTTTGACTGCTTGTTGACTTGGTATTTATGATTTTCCAATGTGGCTACCATGTCATTGTTTGTCCCCCACTACCTTTAATGTGCACCCACATGTTGAAATAAATCGAATTATTTGATCTTTAGCCATACGTAATATTTCAACGTTGCCTCTTTAACTCAACGTGGGCCCTCTTTGACTTGATTGACTCTTAATAGAGTTGTGCTTCATGTGGTGGGCCCCACATGGCTACCACATCATCTTTGAACTTCCCTGGAATTGCCATGTCACTTGGTTGACTTATTTTGACTTTGGAAAAATTTATGAATTTTTCCAATTATTCAATTTTTTTGAATTTTTCCTCATTTTTTCCACTGACATTAAGAAAATCGGTTTTTGAGGGACTATAAGTCGATTTTTGACTGTCAAAGTGGGCCCTATGATAATGTTGGGCCTCTGAGCATGATTTTCTAGTAGTCACACACCCCAGACATTTCCGAAGGCCACTTATTTACATCATTACATAGAATTTAATTAAAAATCCCATTTTGTGGGAAATTTTTAATTATTAAAAATCCTACTTAGACCTAATCAAATTTCGCAAAATTTCAAAGATGACCTAGCATGGTAATATACATTGACTCTAGACACTAAGATGTGTTAGGGGCTCAACCTTCAAGACGTCACCCCGGCTTTGGGGTAATGCAATGAGTGAAAAAACCTAGAAAATTATTCGCCACTAAAAAGAAGGAATAATTAGCCAAGTAAAAAAAACACTCTAAGGTGTACTCGCTTGCTGATCGAGTCCCAACATCCCAGGCATGTTACATGGCTTTATTCATCATGCTAATGACATTTATACAATATCCCCGTAGGGCGGCGAAATCTTAGGACTGAAGAAGAAAATGATAAGTAGAAAAAGTAGAGTTTAAAAACTCTGTTGAACTGATGATATCTGATGATATATGATGGTACAAGTGTCCTCTAGTTCATCCTTGGGCATGGAGTCTTCACATAATCATCAGGTGCCACTCGAGTGGTCAACATTTGGCTCCATCTGGGGATGCATGCTAGATATGAAGTGATAGTGTGCAAGAACCTAGAATCTGCATCCACCAACCAAAGATATATATTAGCAGTATCCATTCAAAATATCATCGAATAAAATCAAGTACAGAAATAGAAATTTTATTAAGAGCACAACTTATTCATGAAATAAATCTACTTAACCAAAAATGACAAGGGATCAAGTTAGAAATATGATACAAAAAGATACCCCATGGCATCAGATGTCCTCACTGAAGTTCATGCTGAGAACCTGCCTACTTTCCAGCAGATCCATGGGCTGCTTTTCTGATGTGCCCTGTCCAATTCTGAATATTTTAGGACTTTGATCCGTCCCAACACTGTGTTGTACATGTTCATCAGATTTACCATATCCTTTCCACTTTTTTCTTTTCTTCTTAATAGATTGTGATGTTGATGTTGATGCGATCAAAGTAGACATGTTTGCTCGATCTTGAAGATGCTCAGATGGAAAATTTGAGACCTGCCTTTCTCCATTCTGCATCTTCTTTGACATGGGTGATGGATCAATCTCATAAGTATAAACCTGATTTCGCTCAGTTTCCTTGCTAATCAAGTCACCTTCAATCAACCATTTTTCAATGGAATAAATGCCCTCCTCATAATGAGATGAAGCTTGCTCTAGAGGATGGGGAGGCTTATGATTTGTTTCTTTGTTCCTTTCTGATTCATCATTTGCGCTAAGCTGGAATTTCTGTATTTGTAATATTTCCATTTCCTCCAACCTATTCTGAAAAGTGATCTGATTAGCCTTCATAACATTTATTTCCTTAACATGATTTGTTTCCATGGTGTTGATTAATTGCACCTGTTTTTCTTCCATGGCGAGCAACCTATTTTGAATAGAGGTCATATGATTAGAATGATTGACCTCCATGGCCTTTATTTCGTGTGCATGATTTACTATTAATCTTGTTTGATTGAGTTCCATGTTTTTAATGAGTTGAGCTTGGTTGAGTTGCATATCCTTAATCATTTGACTCAACTCCCTGATGAGATCCCTATCATTCTCATTTGCTTGATTTTTCGCTTTGATCTTTCTTTCATCTCCATATTTTTCATCAAAGGCATCAATGATTGATTCTAGAGAGTCAAAACTTTTAGCAGGAAAGTCTATGAACCAATCCATAGCATCGCCATCTAATGAAAAGATGAAAAGTTTAATTTTAACGTCCTCATGGTTAATATCATGGCACCCTTTGCTCACACAAAGGTGGAAATTCCTAAGGTGAGTTTCGGTGGTAATGGCATTGTTACCTAGAAAACTAGGGAACTCATCAATAGCCTCAATAGCTTCATCCGGAATAAAATTCGGAAAGCCTAGAATGTTAGTAAAATCACAAGGGGCGAACAGATCATTCATGATGTCATGCTCACTTGACCCTGAAAGAGAAAATGGATATCAGAGAGAGGTTCCTGTCCAAGATAAGCAAGAATTCTACAAGAAGAATGCTTCAAGCAGAAATCCTTGCAGAAAATGAAATAAGTGGAGTCACCACTTGAATAGGAATCTAACTCTAAAATCCAACATGCAAAATCCAAAAGTAAGTCGATTTCCCAAGTACAAGAAAGCTTGTCCCCAGCAACAACAGCAAAAATGTTATCGCTTGCTGCCTACACCTACCTACAAGTTAATGGGAAAAGCCTTCAACCCCACTAGGTGTGTTTGGTGGCAAGGAACTCAGAGAAGGAGTGTCACACTAATCCCAACTCTCTCCCTTTAAGCTATCTCCTAGGTTAGCTATGGGGGGTGGTCCTTAAAGAAAAACTATGTTAAAAATGTGAAGTTTCTAGGAGAATTGATTAGAAGGAATTATTTATCAAAGATGACTCAATTCCAAAATGTAAACAAGCATATAAGTATATGAGCAATATTTAATGATGTGTTCAAAATATAGACCATTGCTTTAAAGTAAATGACGAATGCTTGCTCGAAAATGAAATTCAAGATACAATGACAATAATCCCACAAAGCAAGTGTTAAACCAAGATAGACATATAGGCATCACTTGCAATAAATGAAAAAGTACTTGTAAGAGAGTGCTCAAGTAACAAAGGATAATGACATTAAATATTCATGAGCTAAATAACCACCAAAGTAACAAGTACATGAGATAGAAAAATTGCGAGTAAATTTGTCATGTGAAGGTGCTCTTGGTTTATTTTATTAATAGAATTCTAAAACAATTTTCAATTTTAACTCCTGTCCCCATATCTCACCCTTGCCCGAAATCCGGGTCTCACAGTGAGGAGTCAATAGGGGTGAAGGGTCCCTAATGTCTATACAACCAACTTAAATTGGAGGTTAATTTTTAGAGATGCAAATCTAGTATACAAAGTGAAATGCCTAAATGATATGAAAGTGAGTTTGCAAGTGCTATGTAAAAGATGGAGATGATTCAATTAAATATGTTTCATCGTTAGAACACTAACTCAAGTTGCCATAAATTGAAAGTGCTATGTTTCTTTACTTGTAGTATATTGTGAAACTTATCCAAATGAGAAATAGATCACAAAACATAAGTAAGTGATTGCAAATTAGGAAATTAAAGGACTATGTGATTTGTGTTACTTCCCAATTAGAGCATGCATATGTGATGTGAAAGAAAATGGAAATGTCAAGACCTCTAAGTCAATCCATCTACAAATTCTCTCCTTTGAAATGGAGAGATAAGGATGCCAATGGGTAAAACCCACGCTCCCACAACAAAAACATAAAATTTATTAATTTTACAAGATGGAAATGACCATGAGGCCTTTTCTAAACCAAAGAAAGTCTTTACAAATAAAAATTGAGACCATAGACTTTTCCTCGATGAGAATTACTAAAAAAAAAACTCAAAAGAATTCAAACTTTACAATAGGAGAAGAGAAGCTAAACCTCTTCTATGCCCACAACCAAAGAAGAGAGATAGTTATCTTCCTCATTTGAAATTCAGAGCCCAAAGGTCCTGCAACAACTTGTTAGTAATTTCTTGTAGTTGTCCATTCAAGCTGTCAAAAGAAAAAGTTCGGAAAGAGAGCTACAAAACCAATCAAATATTAGATAGATAAAATTACAAAATATTGCACAACAATTTACAAAGGGCTAAGCCAAAGAGTTCGAGTAAACTCTCCTATTTGCTTAGTCATCTTCAAACTCTTAGATAGCAAATGAAAACAATGAAGTATAATGTTTTAAAAGATATTCAAATTTAGAAGTATTCGGCTTGTATACAAGCTTTGTCCCAAAACCCCTACAAAACCACTCTTTAAAATAAGACTATGAAGGCTCAAAGAACAAATGAGAGCTCCTTTGAGAATGTATCAAGAGTGGGTTGGTCTCTCCAAAGACTTCCCCCAACACTTTATTCTTTGATCCCAACAAGATGTTTCCTCTACAAAACTTCAATCAAGAATTAGTTCCATATAGATCTAACAATAAACAATGATAAAAAACTCTAGAGATTAATTTGAAACCAACTAGAGCATTCTATATCTAGAACATACTCTTAAATCAAATGTCAATGTAAGATAGCTCTACATTAACAAATCTACAAGAGCATATGGAAATAAATTAGATCAAAGCATGAGTAAAAGGAATTATACCAGTGATCAACAATTCATCACACTCCAAAAGGAGGAACACCTCATGAATGACACCCCAAAGTCTTTATTGATATTTCTGAAAGTGTACAAGGCAACAGCGCTTCCCCAAGCACAATAGGTAGTAAAACCGTGATTATAATGAGAGCCCAAGGCTCATTTAGATAGAGCTATGGGAGCAAATCCAAATGAAAGATCAAATGACAAGTGTAGCAATAGTGAAGATCTCAATGCTTACAAATTTTCAAGTGGTTGCTTGATTGTTGTAGGTGGCTTCCAAAATGGGCAGTGTACACGTCTAACTGTTGGTTGTTGTTGTGTGAGTTCCCTTTAACTAGCAGCGTACTTCCTTGTTGACTGATGTGTATTGAATTGTTGATGTCGTGTGTGTATTCAACTGCAGTAAGTGGGAGACAAACTCCCTTTGGATTTCCCATAAAAAACCATGTTGTTACACCTCTCAAAAATGAATCCAAACTGCTGCGTACACTCCTATAGACTGCTAGTTGATTGGCTGTGAGTGTTGTAGTTTAGTTGTAGTGTGTGCCACAAGTGGGAGACAAGTAAGAGCAAGTGGGGGGCAAGAACTGTCCCATGTGGCAGTTTTGTCCCCACTCAAACTTTTCCAAATCCATGAGCCTAAAACATGCCCAAACTGCTACGTATGAACTTAATTGCTCCTTAGAGTTTTTTAGTGGGGGACAAGTGGGAGGCACGGTCTATCCTATGTGGCAGCCTTGTCCCCCTTCAACTTTCTCAATTTTTATTTTATTTTTCAACCTTCACGAATTGTCTTTAAACTGTTTTTTACAATTGCTGAGTGGATAATTCGGGACTCTTTTGACTGCTTGTTGACTTGGTATTTATGATTTTCCAATGTGGCTGCCATGTCATTGTTTATCCCCCACTACCTTTAATGTGCACCCACATGTTGAGATAAATCGAATTATTTGAACTTTAGCCATACGTAATATTTCAACTCTGCCTCTTTAACTCAACGTGGGCCCTCTTTGACTTGATTGACTTTGAATAGAGTTGTGCTTCATGTGGTGGGCCCCACATGGCTACCACATCATCTTTGACCTTCCCTGGATTTTTTTTGAATTTTTCCTCATTTTTTCCACTGACATTAGGAAAATCGGTTTTTTAGGGAATATAAGTTGGTTTTTGACCCTCAAAGTGGGTCCTAAGATAATGTTGGGCCTCTGAGCATGATTTTCGAGTAGTCACACACCCCAGAAATTTCCAAAGGCCACTTATTTACATCATTACATAGAATTTAATTAAAAAACCCCGTTTTGCGGGGAATTTTTAATTATTCAAAATCCTACTTAGACCTAGTCAAATTTAGCAAAATTTCAGAGATGACCTAGCATGGTAATATACATTGACTCTAGACACTAAGATGTGTTAGGGCTCAACCTTCAAGCCGTCATCCCAGCTTTGGGGTAATGCAATGAATGAAAAAACCTAGAAAATTATTCGCCACCAAAAAGAAGGAATAATTAGCCAAGTAAAAAAAACACTCCAAGGTGTACTCGCTTGTTGATCGAGTCCCAACACCCCAGGCCTGTTACATGGATTTATTCATCATGCTAGTGACATTTATACAATATCCCCGTAGGGCGGCGAAATCTAAGGACTGAAGAAGAAAATGATAAGAAGAAGAAGTAGAGTTTAAAAACTCTGTTGAACTGATGATATCTGATGGTACAAGTGTCCTCTGGTTCATCCTTGGGCATGGAGTCTTCACATAATCATCAGGTGCCACTCGAGTGGTCAACAAGCCCATCTAAGAATTGGGAAAGCCAAGGTCTCTGACTGTTTGTCCTAGTTGTTGAGAATTTAGAGGGCTGGTGTTTAATACAAATTCTCTTCTTGATAATTACTTGTGAGCTTGCTTGAGTTACTTATGTCTTTCTTTCTTCAGCTTAGTTAGTCTTTCATCAAGTCAATTATCAAAATGCACGAGACACAAAATTAGGCTCCTAGAGCTAGGGCAAAACCTCTCCCCCTTGGAGAGGAAAACCCACAAAGAATTCTTCTTATAGATCTTCAAATGACAAGTACCATGACCCAGACTCAAACCCTAGACTTAGGAATGTCTCCAAGATCTTGTCACTGCCCTTTCAAACTTGATTCTTCTCTTCTTCAACGATCTGCACTGTTCTGCGCTAGAGAAACCCAGTCTCCAAGATTCACTTACTGTATCGTAGTTAGGAAGGTAAATCACAGAGTTACCTTCCTCACTCTTATTCACTTTTAAGAATGCTTTCTCCTTATAGTCACCTTCTTGTACTGAACCGTAGCCTTCAATCAAACTGTCCTTAAACTTTATATATGTCAAGATCTTTTCTTGACTTAGGAAACATGAAAACGGCAATATTATATTTGCACCTTCTTCTTGCTCTAGTATCCGAAATATAGGTTGTGACACATCCGCAAACGACACCTTGTAACTGCTTCCTGAAATCAGCAATTATACTTGGAGAAACCCACACTTATTATACTTCAGGTATCCGCACTTGTTGCTCAAATTGATCTGCACAGCATCAATGTTATATATCAAGTAATCAACACTGAAGTTCTTCAACCTTCGCACTGAAAAACCTTCCCAGAAATCCGCACTGAAACACCTTTTAAGAATCCGCAAAACTGTCTCTTGGATGACTGAAAAACTTGTCTTCAAATGGACCGCAGAACAAGTATTTATATGAACTATTATTATGTCTTTAGGCCAACATGTTAGTAGGCTTGAAAGCCGACTTATCAACTGTAGGATAGCCAACTTTAACATATTATCATAGCTTCTTTTCTAGCATTTGAGAGAGGTCTGATTGTAGACATTCTTCCATAGATTCTTGGACGTGTGACAGGGTTCATGACAAGATCTGGAGCATACATTGATGACTAGATCCTTCATATATATATATGACACTTAATTACATTTATACTTAGAAGACAAAACCCTAGATAGACATCATGAAGAAGTCTATTATCCTACAATAAAATCTTGCTCATGAAACCCATGAAGCAAGTACAAAATACATTTTATCATCTTTGTCTTCTTCTATAAATACATAATTACATAGTCAACATGAAGACTGACCTAGTTACACTTTTCAACACTAGTGCTAGTCTATGAGGGGATATTAGGCTGAATAGAAACATGGTAATTGTTGTGTGTATTAGCTGAGACATCACCAGTTGGTGTTTCTGCCACAACTTTTCCCAAAGTTGTTTGTTCTCCATTGAGCCTTACCTGAAGAGCCTAGGTCTATGACATCAACTCAATTGCTCACAGGTGTTGAAAAATGTAACTAGGTTCCGTTTTCATAAGGACATGTGTAATTGTGATTTTATGTAATTGATGCAAAGAAGAAAAATAAAATTATTATTGTAATACTTGTCTCATGGGTTTCATGAGCAAAGAATTTTATTTTTAGTGATGGCTCCCATTGTGAGCCTTTAGGATTTGTCATCTAGTCATAAAAGTCAAATTGAATCTATGACATGTATGAAGGACCCTTCTTGGGAATGTTACATTTTGTATGAGTATTAAATAAGTATGAAATCCCTCCAAAGACGAGCACAAGACCTCTCCTTCAAGTCAGCTTCAAAAGAATAATGAAATATTTCAAATGGGCACGTAGGTTCACTCACATTTCATGTCGGCTTATTATGGAGCCTCCAACCACTATAAACAGGGCAACTTAGCAAAATTTCTGGCAGAGAATTTCGGTCAAGCAGCTATGAAATCTAGCAGTGCGAGGATCACCCAGAAGGAAGCCTAATCATCAATGAAGGGAGAAGGAAGTAGAGCGAAGTTCTTAGTTCCATTTTTTGGTATGTTTTAGGGTGGTTTTGTTATCACACGTGCGAAGAAGAAGGAGATCATCTGCTGCAGTAACGCCAAGAAGGTTACAGTCATCCAAAGGTAACCGAACTGTAATAAGTACAAGTCAAAAGGGAGGTCGAGACAAGCTAGAAGGAGAGCCTATCCAAAGCGAAGGAAACCAAGGCATAAAAAAAGGTCTTATGCATAAGTTAGGGTTTCTGAATTAGGGTCAAGGATTGCAGGCCTAATTCAAGGAGGCCGAAAGTTTGAAGCAAAAGGAAGCTGAAGTTGAAGAGTAGTCGAGAAGGAGGAAGGAGTAGCAGGATCGTTGACTAAGAATCTCATTAAGGAAGCCTTCTGTCTCGGTCTTGGAGTGGCAAGTAGGCCAAAGCTCTTGGTCTTGGTATTCGTCAATTGAAGTCTCTATAAGAAGAAGAATTTGCTCGGGTTTTCCTCACAAGTGGAAGATGTTTTGGAACTGGTTGATCGCCTATATTCTGTGTCTCTTGTCTCATTATGGTTTATGCATTGGTAGTTGTTTGATGAAGAAGAATACTAATAATCTAATAAAGAGAAGATCTTAATCTAAGAAAGTAAAAAAGCATTCACAAGCAGTTATCATAAGAAGAGAAATCACACAGTACTTAATGCCCTAGATTTCTCAACAACAAGTTAGAACTTGGCAGGGTGAGCCAACTCTAATACCAATGTATTATCCTAAGGGTATTTTTGCACTTAGTGATGATTTTCAAAGGATCCTCTCAACAGACAATTACTTCTTATGATCTTATCTTAGGTTAATATTTTCTTGCATTTATTATTCATCATAAAGTAATTGTATAGAGAATCTCAACAGTAAAAATAGAAATGCCAGTTGGATCATATAGAAACAACCACAAAAGAACACAAGAGTTTACTCTAGGAATGTTGAAAAGTGTAACTAGGTTTGGTCTTCAGAATGACTTGAAATTATGAATTTATGTAATGAAGAAGACAAAGATAATAAAATGTATTTTGTAATGCTTGCATCATGTGTTTCATAAATATATAATTTAGAGTCATGTATATGAAGTGTTGTTACACTTGTAAAGGACAATTATTGATGTAAAATATGCTCCAAGACCTTGTCTAAATGCTCCAAGAAAGTCGACTCAAATATGATGATAAGATCTCCTTGAAGCAGTCGACCTACACCCTTGAAGAAGTCGGCTCATCCTCAACAAGTCATGTCAGCTTAATAGATGGGAGACAGTTCCTATATATAACCTAGACTGCGGCCTCATATCTAACCAAGTAACTTGGATATCTCTGAAATATAGATGTGGATCATAGCAAGGAAACTCAAGGGTTACACAACGAAGAGTCAAGGGCTAAACAATGAAGAAGAAGACTATATAATAGTGCGTAAGGGTCTCTCATATTCAGACTAGGCTTGAACTACTACCTCTGCAATTATAGTGAAGACCAAAGATTGTTTTTGGGTTATCACAATTCGGGTTAGGGCAATCATTAAGGACATAAGTGAGCTGAAGGAAGACCGAAGGGAACTAAAGGAAGGCCGAAGGGTGAAGACTCTTGGACAGAAGAAAAGGGGACTATTGAAGAGCAAGATACTTTAGGAAGTGGCCGAAGATATACACTGTAAGAAGAAAGGTTTATACAGCAAGAAAGAAACCTTGACATTGGATATCTAGTGTGTATGAAGAAGGGTCTAGAAGAAAACTCTATGAGGCCAAGGACAATTCAAGAAAGTGCAGAAAGGAAGATCACTAGGAACCGAGCTTTCCTAGTCCTAGTGCAAAGTAGTGCAGAACAATGCAGAAAAGAGAAGATCATCATAAGGAGCCTAGAAGAGCAGTGACAAGGTCTTGGAGGCATACTGGTGTCAAGGGTTTGTGTCATGGTCATGGTACTTGTCAATGGAAGATCTATAAGAAGAATTGTTTTGGGTTTTCCTCTCCAAGAGGGAGAGGTTTTGGCCCTGGCTTGAAAAGCCTAAATTATGTGTCTCTTGTGTTTTGAATCTTGATAATTGACTTGATAAGTTAACTCAAATAAGAGCTAAAGTAAAGAAGCATAACAAGTATACCAAAAGTAGTTATCAAGTAAGAGAATTGAATTAAACTCTGCCCTACCAAATTCTCAACATGGTATCAGAGCGAAGATGCTAGAAAGGGCTATTTGACAAGAAAACACTCAAGTACCAAGAGATCAAGGATCAGTTTTCTAGGAGACATCAAAGCAAAAGTCAGAGATCTACATTCAGTTCTAAAGAGGCAGTTTGCAAAAATTGTAGAGCCATCAAGATCAAGGACCTATACATCAAGAAGGACACCGTGTAGAAGCCATCAACAACTATTTGGTGTAGAAATCAAATCAACATTGTTTAAGTCATCATCAGGCCATCCTTGATCATCATCATCATCAAGGATTCAAGGTGATCTAGCTCTCATTCATCACTATTGAAAAAGCTAATCTAAGAGGGAGCTCCTATTGCTATCAACAAGGAAGCTGGTTGTAGATGAAAAGCACCTATTCAAGTAAGTATATTTATTACATCATCTAAATCTGTCAAAATGTCTTTTTGCTAAGAAAGCAACAAACTGGTTGGGGTTTCAAACTTTCTTGCATGGAAAAAAAGGACAGATCTAAATCTTATTGAGAATGAAGTCGTGAACTATACCAAAAGGTCATCAACTAAACCTTCAAAAGAAGAGACTCAAGCTCATGACAAATACATGAAGGGAGACATAAGAACCCAGAGGATTCTTATAGAATCCATAAAAGACTCTCTCATCCCCTATGTATCCTAGAATCTTCAAAGGAAATATATGGCAAATAGGTGGAGTTGTTCTCGGTGGGTAGTGCAAGGGAAGTAATATCTTTGAGATAAGAACTATACAAGTTGAAGATGTCAAGAGAAAGAATAACTTCATATTTTATGTGTGGAAATTTCTGAATCTTTACACTTTATTCAGAAATTTTTCTGTTAATCTGGTTATGCTCTTCCTACTTTAATAAGTTATTAATTTAATAAATTAAAGTTAAAATCAAAGCAAAACACATAACAGATCTCCACCAATTCAGATCTAGAACAAGTTCATGCACACATAGACAAAGTGACAGTTATTTCTAGAAAAATAGTCCCCGGAAAAACCCAATGCGGGAAAACCGGTCTCTGGTTGCTGGAGGGTTTTATTATTAAGAATTTTCTGAATACAACAAATTTGGGTTCCAAATCTAGAAAACCCAACAGAGAAATAATAGATCTATAGCTCACTGGTTGATCTAGGGCCAAAATAATGACTGATCCACACCCTCAAACGGGATTTACAGAACTCAGCCAAAATTAGGGCCTGGAAACCCCAGCGCTGCCCCTAAAGCCTTTGCGTCAGCCTCTAAAGCCCCTCTGACCCTCAGCGCTGCTCCGGAAAGGCCTGCGTTACCCCAGACTGGGTGACGCAGGCCTTACGCTGCCCCTTAGGGTCTCTGCGTAACCCTTGAGGGTTTCCAGCTGAAAAATCACGCTGTCCTTGGAGGGACTGCATTGTCCTTGCTGCTGCAGCTTCCCTGCTTCTCTGCGTTGTCCTCTGAGCTGATCTTTGCCTCTTGTGAATTCTAGACCCCGGGATCAGATCATCCCCTTGGCCTAAATTCCCCTCTCTGCAGCTGAAACACTTCTGAGAACTCTTAGCAAACCCACCCTAGAATCTCAGCTTAGCTTCAATGCTTTGCCTCTGTGTGTCTTTACAAATGACCCCAAGCCTTTCCTTTATACTTTTCTCGTTGGGAAACCAACGGCCAAGATTAAATCTTTAATCAATGGTTAATATTAAAAGAAAGCTTGATCCGTGTGACTTAAGACAATTTCATCACATGTTTAATTAAATTCACTTTAATTATTTAAGTTCCCTAAGTTTTAACTTAGGAAATACATTAAAATAATTAATTAATTTAATATCTACTAAACCAGATGAAATTTCCCAAATCAATTTCTGGGTCTTGTAGATCAAGCGTACTCTAGTCCTTTCTCAAAATTTGGGACCTAGAGCACAACTGATGCTACCCCAAATAACAAAATCTCAACACTCCCTCTTAGCATCAAGTGTGTGCTCTAGCAATACATCACAATATGCATTACATGACTTTGAGTATTGGTTCTGTGCTGCTGAAGCTTGGCCTGCAGCCACTCAACTCTACATTGCTGCTGTCATTTTGAACTATTGCCCATGACTCTGCCACTACCACTACAACCACTCTAATGCAACTCCCTCTCAATATGCTGCAACTGTGCTGCTCATAGCACTGCCACTGTTGATTTACTGCACTGCAACTTCAGTTGTTGAGAGAAACAACTGAATCTCCCGCCCAATCTTTGACAAACAAGTCATATGGGCTGCATCCTCATCACTGAAGCTCCATAGGCTACAGATTTGTGCTGGCATCTGAAGGATGATGCGCGGCAACAAATTTGCACTGCGTAAGCAGACTCCCTCTGCACTACTGACGTCACATCAGCCCCTTGTGCTAAAATCTCTCACACTGTTGCTGCACTGCGCTGTCCCTCTGAAGCCTTATGCGTTGCTGCAACTCTGCTCTGCGTTGTTGAAGTCACATCAGCCTCTGCGTTGTTGTTGCTGCTTCTACGTTGTTGCTGCTCTGCTCTGCGCTGCTCCTTCCTGCCTCTACTTCAACCGTGATCTATGCACCCACTGCTCCACTTGTCCCGCTACTGTCTTAAGGCTCCCGTAGCTCGTATGTGATCCAAGAGATGAGCTGCTCAAGGATCCCGCCCTACTTCTATGTAGCTTCTCTACATATCCATGTCACCCCACCTCTGTGGTTCATGAGCACTCATGGTTGTCCCATCTTCTGACCCATCATCTGCCACAGCAGCTTTGGACGAAAATGCTTCCATGTCCTTTTTCTTCTGAGGACAATTGCTGGCAAAATGTCCCATTTCACCACACTGGAAGCACTTGATCTTAGAGAGATCCTTCTTCTTCTTTCGCTGCCACTTTGATGCCAAGGCTACATCTTCCTCATCTTCCTTCTTCTCTTTGCTCAATCCAAAGCTATACTACTTCTTGGTGAATCTGCGGAATTCTTCTTGACGCAAAACTGACCACAAGCTATCCCAATCTAGAAGGTCCACTCTACCCAAGATACTTTGGACAAAGGTTTCCCGCTCATCTGTGACTGCATTGAGGGCAGTCCTAACCATCACATCGTCTTCCACCTTAGCACCAGTTGCAGTCAACTGATCTCTGATCGACTGCAGTCTGAAGAGGAAATGCTCCATGTCTTCTCCCTTGGCCATCATGAATGACCTCATCTGTGTCTCCAACAACATCTTCCTTTGGACAGATTTTCCCTCATATAGGGATATCAAGGCCTTCCACATCTCATTAGTTGTCTTCTTCTTAGCTATGTGTGGTACAATATCGTCCTTGATTCCATCCATAATCAGTCGTTTGGCATGCCCAACAGCCTCCTTATGCTTCCGAAGGAGATCCGGATCTATCGGTGTTGCCAGAGTTTGCTCTGCATGGTCTCTAAGATTGTATGCCTCAAGGACTATCAGGATCCTTGCCTTCCAAACTGAAAAGTTTGAGAGGCCATCCAGCCTATCCTGATCACGCAGTCCATGAGGATCCATCTACTCAGAATGTGTCAGAACTTCCTTTTCTCTTTGCTAGAGAAATGGATCTAAGGCCCTTGGTGAAACAAGTACCTTCTGCTCCCTCTGACAACTGATTTCCCTCCTTGGAAATCTGCCAAATCAACTATGATTCAGCTCTCTTTGATCCTCTGATCAAACTGTAAGTTTCTTTGGCTAGAAACTCTCTGAGAAGTTGATCTCCTCCTGCTCTCAATCACTAGTGCTTAGGCTAAAAATCTGAAAACTTCATAAATTTAACCCCACCAACACCTTCTGAATTTTTACATCTTTTCTTCAGTCTTTCCTGCATCTGACAGATTCAGATCTGCATCACCCTACAAGCTTCAGACTAATCCAGCGTTGTTTCTGAGCTGCCTCTACGCAATAATTGTGTGGGCTTGCTAGGAGACAGCGTTAGACTGCGTCACCCTTCCCTCTGCGTGAATATGCCTCTGAAAATTGCGTTGTCCCTTCAGATTTGCATTTGTGCTACTTTTCCTACATCCGCAATTGCTCTGATACCATGTGGAAATTTCTGAATCTTTACACTTTATTCAGAAATTTTTCTGTTAATCTGGCTATGCTCCTCCTACTTTAAAAAGTTATTAACTGAATAAATTCAAGTTAAAATCAAAGCAAAACACATAACAAATCTCCACCAATTCAAATCTAGAACAAGTTCATGCACACACATAGACAAAGTGACACAGTTATTTCTGGACAAATAGTCCCTAGAAAAACCCAATGTGGGAAAACCGATCTCTGGCTGCTGGAGGGTTTTATTATTAAGAAATTTTTGAATACAACAAATCTAGGTTCCCGATGTGGAAAACCCAACAGAGAAATAATAGATCTACAACTCACTAGCTGATCTAGGGCCAAAATAATGACTGATCCACACCCTCAAACGGGATTTACAGAACTCAGCCAAAATTAGGGCCTAGAAACCCCAGCGCTGCCCCTAAAGCCTCTGCGTCAGCCTCTGAAGCCGCTCTGACCCTCAGCGCTACTCCAAAAAGGACTACATTACCCCAGACTGGGTGACGCAGACCTTACACTGCCCCTTAGGGTCTCTGCGTAACCCTTGAGGGTTTCCAGCTGAAAAATCACGTTGTCCTTGGAGGGGTTGCGCTGTCCTTGCTGCTGCAGCTTCCCTGCTTCTCTTCGCTGTCCTCTGAGCTGATCTTTGTCTCTTGTGTATTCTAGAATCTAGACCCCGGGATCAGATCATCCCCTTGGCCTAAATTCTCCTCTCTGCAGCTGAAACACTTCTGAGAATTCTTAGCAAACCCACCCTAGAATCTCAGCTTTAGCTTCATTGCTCTGCCTTTGTGTGTCTTTACAAATGACCCCAAGCCTTTCCTTTATACTTTTCTCGTTGGGAAACCAACGGCCAAGATTAAATCTTTAATCAATGG
The DNA here is from genome assembly GCA_034641835.2 of Pinus albicaulis. Taxonomy (NCBI): domain Eukaryota; kingdom Viridiplantae; phylum Streptophyta; class Pinopsida; order Pinales; family Pinaceae; genus Pinus; species Pinus albicaulis. Next base: position 1,682,490,987 of record CM076578.1, read on the forward strand.
CTAAGATTAAAAGAAAGCTTGATCTGTGTGACTTAAGACAATTTCATCACATGTTTAATTAAATTCACTTTAATTATTTAAGTTTCCTAAGTTTTAACTTAGGAAATACATTAAAATAATTAAAATAATTAATTAATTTAATATCTCCTAAACCAACTGAAATTTCCCAAATCATTTTTTGGGTCTTGTAGATCAAGTGTACTCTAATCCCTCCACAAAATTTGGGAGCTAGAGCACAACTGATGCTACCTCAAATACACAAAATGTCAACATTATGAAGTACGAGATCAACTGCAGGTATTGGGAGATGTAATGTCTGATAGAGAAATGACTACAGTGGTGTTGAATGCTCTACCGAAGGAATGGGGAAACTTCACTTCAAGTATCTACGAGAAGAATAAAGCAACACCATTGCAAGATCTATGGTCTCTATGTAAGATAGGAGAGAAGAGGTTAAAAGCTAAAGTTGATATAGGATCAAATGAAGAGACTCAAGCCTATGTTGCCATATCAAGGAGAAAGGGAAGATTCGGTAAGTTTGGTCCTCAAGAAGAAACATGAAGAACATGCCTTCTAATCTTCTTTGACAAATACAAATAATAAAATTTATTTTTGAGCATGAAGAACATGATTTGATAAATACATAGATGATGGAAATATACATTATGAAGACTGGCCATAGTTAAAAAATTCAACACTTAGGGATTCCACTATGGCAAGGGATTTTCCACAAACTAAATTATGCAACAGCAATGAACACTCATCTTATAACAGTAGGTGTTGGAGTTCCCATGTTTTGGCAAGGTTGGCAATACCAAAAGATGAGACAACATAGAACCACTTTCAGACCTTAGGATCTAGCCCTCCTAGGTCCAGAGAGGGATCTCTCTATGATTATCAAAGGATATATGGCTTTGAGGTTCTCAATTGTGATTTTAGGCTAGTTATAGGCTCAAGGTTGTTTGTTTAATTGTTTGAGTTTGGTTGTTGAGAATCAGGAAGGAAGGTTTCACCATAAGACAAGGATGGGTAAAGAAGGAAGCCAGGCAAGGATAGATAACTCAGAGAACATCAAGGCCATTGGGCAATGGAGTCAAGAAAGGATTTACTTATGTTCAATGTGTAAGCTTCAGTTGGGCTAGTCATCTAGAGCATTTGGATCTCAAAGACTGATTGGTGGGATGGAACATTAAGGAATGAGAATGAAGGATGGAGAACCATTTGATTCCGTCTATAGATCAGGCCAGAGGTCATTTAACTCCAGGCCTGCTTGGACAAAACCATAGGCAACACAAGGGATCTTGAAAAGGTTTATATGGAAGGGATAGGTTATGAAGAGGCAGAGACAGGCTTCTAAACCTCCCAATGTTCCTAACCTCTTTCAATTAAATCTTAACAAAAACATCTGAACATTGATTCTATTAACTTACACATCAGAGAGCAGGCACTGATCATCCACTACACTGGTTTAGTCAATTAAAAACAATATTCAGATACACATATGAGCAGAAAACATTAAACACTAAGAGAGCTGGGACATAAGGTACCTAACAAGGGTAAATCTTATGTCATGCGTTCAGATGCCAGTCAGAAGAACATGAAATGAAATGGAAATAAACACAGAGATAAGAAAAACATCACCAACTGCTGTAGATCAGGATCCAATGAAAATTGTTTATCATGTTAAACACAACACCAATCAGGTACATCACTGCCCAAAGCTTTACATTCAGCCTGAATACATCACATTTCTCAGCCTATCATACAACTATTACACAGGGACCTTGGCTTAGGACAAAAATGCTTGCAATTCACCGATAATACATCAACAACCATTACAATGATATCCTTCTGTGCTTTATAGCAGAAGAGACACAGAGGACCGACTGAGGAGGTAGGTGAATTTTAAATGTTACATTTAAACACAACAATGAATGCAGGGCCGAGGCCCATTTCGCTTGATATGCTGTATATTTAATCTTTGTCGTCTTCCCGGTGCAATAGAGATCTGCTTCGAATATGATTTGACCTTTTGGCTGCAATTCTCCAGGTGATTTGAACAAAATGAAAGAAACTGCTGAGAGATCTGCCTCATAGATGTTAGATTGTTTTGAACTATAGCTGGGGCGAAAAACTCCTTCAGGGACACGGCGCATAATAAACACTGTATGGGAGACCTGTCCTTTATGGAAAAACATTTTGCTGATAAGAAAACCTTGATATTACCTTTTATTGATGTTCAGGATCTTCAGATCGATCCTCGGGGTCTTCAAAATGATGCTTTGCCTCTTTAAACCCCTAGTTCAGAGCTCAAGATCTTCGTTGATGTGCACTAATCCCTCTGTTCTGTACTGAAACTCCTTGCTGCTTCATTACTGCCTCCGTTGAGTTAGCTCGATCTTTAAATGGCGCCGACAGGACTTTCGGCATTTGAACTCTGCTCTCCATTAATGTGAGTCCTGACAGCCCCATTCCTTGGCTTTCCTGATGGTACTGGCTCATTAGATTTGATCCTGATTGCACCGCTCGCCATTGAGGTAGTACATTGAACAGCGGCGGTCCTCCTCCTCTAGAAACTCTGCAACATAGCAAACTCGTGAAGAAAACAGTGGACGGAGCAATGGATGCAGGGTGAACGGAATGGTAGAGCGACGGTGGCGGAAACAATGCTGTTATGTAAAAGAACGATGAAAATGCAGTGGAGTGGTGAAACGCAGACAATAGGGTTTGGTGTAATTATGCAGCGCAAACCGTTGGATTCAGGCCTGGAGATGAAGATCGACGATGGAGATTAACCTGCGAGCTGACCTATCAGACATATTGAAACCTTAGACTTTGGCGAAAATGTGTGGAAATGCAAACAAATGCAACGAAATGCATGTAAGAAGTGGGACCCAGCGGAGGCGGAGGGCGATTAAACCGGAGCCGTCAGATCCGGGAGGAAACGGACAGCGGAGATGTAATCGGATCAATCGCAATTGGGGGGAACACAGGGTGACACACATAAAAACTTCCGATTGCGATTGAGGAGGACGAGCGATAGCCGTTGGATCATGCATCAAACGGACGGACGGGATTAAATCGGGTGGAAGACAGAAAGACTTGCGATCGGAGGAAATGGGAAGTGCGATAGCCGTCGGATCAGCAGGGGAATGGACGGCCCCGATTGAATCGGGAGATCGCAATCAGGAGTCAGACGAAGCGGTTTGCAATTGCGATTGGAGAGGGGCTTGCGATTGAGCGCTGACCGTTAGATCCAAGGGCCAGATCAACGGCTCACGTTAAATCGGAGGGAGGGCGCGATCGGGAGCTGCGGTGACCGTCGGATCTGCGGGAGGACGGGCGGCCAGGATTAAATCGGAGCATCGCAATCAGAGTTCGGGAGACAAGCCATGCGATTGAGTTTTTGCGATTGCGATGGAGCGATTAGCGCAGGGCCGTTGGATCGGCAGGACAGATCAACGGTCAGGATGTAATCGGGGAGGCAGTGCGATCAGGGGATCGGGAGTGGACTTGCGATTGGACGCTGGCCATTCGATCGGCTGGGAGATGGACGGCTGCGATTAAATCAGGAGGAGTGGATTGGAGGACTGTAATCGGGGCGGCACTGCTGCGACTTGCGATTGCGATCGAACAGGGGTAGTGCGATTGAGCGTTGGCCGTCCGATCTTGTGACAGATCGACAGTTCACAACACATCGCGGGCCTTAAAGTGTTAAAACGATCGCATCGGGACTTTTGTTGTTACAAAGGGTTGTGCACCCGCCCGACCTCCGATTGCAATTAGTGTCTGGGACTTACGCGCTTGGTCCCAGCGCACGGGCATGTGTGGGAAGTGGTTAAGGGGCCAGCGGAAAAAAGGGGCTAGGCCTATAATAAGGTCGGAAATGGGTTTTTTGCCCACTTAAATGAAATTTGAGGGTTCAAAAGGGAGACGATGGAGAAACAGAGGGGGAAAAAGGCCAACAAAGGGTGAGGGTAATGATTTTAAGGGGATTTTTGGGGGATTTAGGCATAGGGAAGGGGAATCTTGGGGGTAGAAGAAAGGGAATTCAGACAAAGGGAAAGAAGGGGAATCGATGTATGTTGCAGGGGTAAAGGGGGGAATAATAGGCCCTTTTTAGCAATTTACTAGCAGAGGGGAAACTGTATTAGGCACAGCAATTGAGAGACTTCAAGGAGGATGGGTTTTCAGGGGAAAGGCATTCCTTGGAGGCTCAAAACAATCTGGCCCCCAGCTGACTTGTCAAGAATTTCATAGGGGGGCTAACAGTAGGTATGCATGGATAATACAAGATTGTCAACAACAATTTCATTCAACAGTATGTATAATCTTTTCAATAGCAATAAAGATCATCCCACAACAATATAATTAAATGAATACTATAAGTTAGGACCCGTTTCCCACAAAAAAACAGTGGATCGATTCCACTGAAAACCACCAATATACTACATAGTGCAATACCAAATCCAAGAGTACTATAAACAATTCAAAAATGTTGTGTCTTACCATGAATTTGTTGGCTGAGTATCTAATAAATCACTTCCACCGGAACCTCGAGCCCCTATTGCCTCAACATTCCGTAATCAGACTCTATGGTGAATTCACTGTCCACGGGCTTGAAATAGGGTTGACTGTACTGTTGATTTCTATAGCATTGGGAAGTGTTCCAAGTCTCATTTTTGATATAGAGGCTTGGACAACAGTTATCCAGAGAACCCATAAATTGTTTGTGGAAATTCCACTTGGATATGACTTTATTAAAATAATTAATTATTTTAATGCAGACCCTAAGTTTAAAGTTAGGGAAATTAAATAATTAAAGGGTATTAATAGAGCAAAGTGTGAATCTTCTAGAAAACGAAGATCAAGTCATCTTTTAATCTGAGCCATTGATTAATGATATAATCTTGGTCGTTGATTCATCAGCGAGAAGACTTTAAGAAGAGACTTGAAGGCAATTTGGAAATCAAGCCAGGGACACTCTCAGTACCCGAAGGAAATCGATTCTGAAGCAAGAGAATCCGATTTCAGTGGGTGAGATTGTAGAGGCAGGGTTGCAAAAGCAGGAGGAGGGAGGAGTCAATTATCGAGAAGCAGAAGTCAGGAGGATGAAGGGGAGGGTGCGCTAATCAGCAGCAAGACCCCCTCCACGCAGAATCACGTAGTCCATGGAGAGACTGTGCAGAGCTCTCATGTTGGATAATGCAGAGGTTGAAGTAGGTCACCCCGAGGGTCTGAAATTTGTCTGGAGGTTCCAGAAAATTCGGCACGTGTTCACTAATTTTCTCTGCTCATCAGACTCTTGTAAATGTACTTTCCATTTTTGAAGATAAATACAAAACCCTCATCTGTTGCACCGGTTTTCCCACATTGGGTTTTTCCAGGGACAATTGTCCAAAAATAACTATGTTCATATGATTGTTTCTATTGTGCTACTTGTGTAATTTATCTTTTTGTTCTTATGCTCTTGATGATAGTGAAGATTTGCAAATGTGTTTATTTCAGAATTCACTAAAGCATCTATAAATAGCTTATCTCATAAGTAGGAGAAATAAACCAAGTATTGCAGAAATATTTTCCTTCTTGAAAATTCACATGTACCAACTGAAAATCTGGCCCTCCTGTGGCTCCAGCCTGCAATTTGACTAGATCTTCGTTGTCTGCTCCAAGATCCACAAAAACAACCTCATTGTCTGGGAAAGGCCGTTCTGGTTGTCTTCGGTGCCTCAGAGGGTCTACTGCAACTCAAACTCTTTCTTGACCAAAGAAACCCCTGTTGTTCTGAACGGGATGTGTTGACCAATACGAAATCACAGAGGCTAGCTTCCCTGCTTTAGTCAGACAAAAAACCGAACTACTCTAAGAGAATATGTTGTGCCAGAACAAGAATGTTTTCAGACAGTTATTGTGTCTGACTAGGGTGGAATCTTTCACCACCAAAATCAGAAAAGACTAGCTAGGGTGGAATCTTTCACAACCAGAACTAGACAAGGAAAAGGGGTCTTAAAACCCTCAGAGCCTTAGGCTCAAGAAAATCAGAGATATTCCAATCCAAATTGATGATCCACATTGATTCCAACTCTCCTCTATTTATAGAATCCTTCATGAGTTACCAAATGTGAGGGGTTGTGAATACAACCCCCAATTTTGGGTTTTTTTCCCCAGCTGACCCAACATTTACACAATATTGCCCCAACATTGGAAAAACTGGGTTTTTCCCCTTTATCAAAACTAAAGCCTATGGGGTTGGATAGGCTATTTCGTCCTCCTGTGGGCAATTAATCAATTGGAGACATTACAGCTGCGAGGCAATTTTCCTGAGGCAGCGAGTGACCTGAAGACTGGTAAATGTCCTCTTGTGGTAGCGGACGGCTGAGGCCAAACTTTCTAAGACAGCGGAGGACCAAGAGGCCATTTTCCTGAGGCAGCAAGTGAACTAAAGGCTGGAAAATATCTTCCTGTGGCAGCAGAAGGCTGAGGCCTAATTATCTGAGCCAACAGAGGGCCAAGAAGCCATTTTTCTGAGGCAGCGAATGGCCTAAAGAGCCATGATCAGGAGGCAACAAGGGTTGGTAAGGGTGCAAGGTAGCAGTGAAGTCAGTTACTGTGATTTTGTGGCTGCAAGGACAATGCTACAGTTTGTAACCCCAGAAACCATGTTTGATTTGATATTTATGTTGTGAGACTGTTGACCATTGTAAGTCTGTTATGTAACTGTTGAATCAGCCCTACTTCATAATGGGCACTTGTGGAATCAACTGTTCATTGAGTTCTTTACTATACTACTTGTGTATTCATTATAGAGCATCACTGTTTCATAATTGATGAATACTGCAATACTGACATGAAATACAATTCTTTCATGAGTTTTTGAAAACCCTAACCCATCATTGCATTCCAAGAGGGGTATTACTGTTACATGTGGCAAGATATTTGGCCGAGTGCAGTTGGGCTCTTCCTGCATGCACTGGAGCATAAGCTTGTGGTGTATTCCTGGCAGACTGTATAGCAGAGAATGGAAAAATCAAAGCTGTATTGTGTATGACAATGAGAAGAGTTTTGGGGCCCATTAAGGCTGTATGACGACTCTAGAGTGCCATATGGAGAGAGGATTGGCCACGCCAAGAGTGTTGCAGGTTGCATTGAGTGTGTATAATGTCACAGTTGGTTTCTTTACCCTGATGAACTCATAGCATGGCTTGGGGGTGGCATATACAGTGGCTTCCTAGGGTTGGGCAGTGAATCACTCCTTGCCCAGCTTCTTAGATCACTCTTCATTAAAAAAATGACTAATTAATTCCTGTTTTGCTACTCCGTAATTTAATTCTTTGGAAGTCTGATATGATAAAAATTTGTGCATGCATTGTAGTACGAACCTGCTTAAGGAATATAGGCATGTACTGCCATGTTCCTTGCAGTTATATGTTTTAATTCTACTGCATCTTTAATTCTGAACACATCCCGCATTAGTGGTCGGTTGACTTGGGTCCCTTTCAGAAGTCAAATCTGTATATAACTGATGAACTCCACTGGATGGTGGTTAAAAATTTGAAATTCAATCAAGTGGGTTCCTAGGTGTTGATTCAGAATGCATGCTTGGCTACATCACACAATTTTCTTCACCTCCAAGAGTTTACTTTCTCAGTTTAACCATTTTGATGTTGTCTTGTACCCATCTTTGTCTACTTTTAGGAGCACTTCATGCAAGCACTGTTTTCTTTTCTTTTTAGCTATAGATGCTGTAAATACTTGCTGTATTCTCTAGTTCCTTTGACCTATTATGCTCTTTCGGGCATGCAAAAAATATTCAGTTCAGTTCAGTTCTATCCAGCATCCCATTTAATCAATTCAAATTGTACTCCGTTCTCTGTTGCTACAGGAAATAAGATCATTATAATCAACCAAAATACTACCTATAATATGTTAAACTATTCATATCCACTCAACTATTAGTATCAATAGCTCAGCATGATAGGACCATGCATAACAAAAGCAAATGACATTCTTTTGACAACTAAATCAAATAAGCATTGTTCTACAGACTATAGATTAAAAATATCAAGATTTCAACCCAATGAACTTTCAACTTAATTTCTGTGAATCAGGGCATGGATCTAGTTTTTGAAGAGTCAAGCCGGTAAAATTTATACCCAAAATTTGAGTATAACTTAATGAGAAAATTGCCAAACGACGTACAGTCTCTCACTAGATCCAAGAGACGTCAATTTGATCCATATTAGAGACGGCCAGGATAGAATCTAGATACATATCCCAACTGTATGCTGAAATGAAGACATCTGTCTAGTACAAATGCATTTGTTATAGGGTACATCTTCAGTGTGTCCTCACAGAAATCATAGAATTGACTTGCAGACATGATCTGAATAGTTAGTGTGGCTTCCAGATTAGGGTGTACATTTACTGACAGAAGTATCTTGATTCTAGCTATGCATATCTATTTCTTCAGTCCCTAATCTGGAGTTGGTTTCCCTCCATACTAAAAAGGACTTAACATGTGCCCAACAAGCCAAATTGATTAAGTGGGCATTAACAAGATATTTGATACTTTCGATACATTATCATATACTCTAATCATAAAATTCCAAAAAGAGATTTCCATCTACTCTGCTACATAGGATTCAAAAAATTACAATACATATTTTTGAGGACAAAATCTATCAGTATTTTGAATATGAAATATACATGTTATGAAATAAAGCTTTGAAGCACAATCATTATACCTCTGAAGAAGGCGTAATGCATTGCAAAGAGCCTTCAAAACAGAAACCCCACCTTCGCCATTTCTGCTCTCTTCTTCATTTTGAAAATACTTTAGGCTTGGAACATTGGTAGCAAGATACTCGCTGAGGCTTATGTGATTTAAAACTTGACCTGCCATATTGAAGAAGCCAAAATATGTACAGAGATTAGAATTTAATGCTTAATCTAACAAGGTCATTTTACTATGTTACATATTAGAAGTGTAATCTTCCAACACATATTCCTTGTATTATGGGCAACTGCAATAACAACCTTAAAAAGATAATTACTTACATCCAAATAATTTTTCGGTGGACCGAGTGACTACATTCACTGTTTGATCATTAGGAATATTTGTAACCTGAAAGCAATCGTCTGCAATTATAATACACCCTGGTTGCCTGTACTCCACGAATGGCAGCTGTAGTAGTATATGACCAACATGACGCAAAATATTTGGATCCCTTGTAAACAAACCTGCATAAGATGACAAATATGATTGGTATAATTATGGGGGTGGCTCAATTTTTTATTCATACTTTGAAAATAATTGATCAATGACAATACACAAGACATTAACAATTGGCCAACATTGACACACATGTGACCTATGTGTCAGACATGCACAAGACATGCCCTAATCAAGAAATATCCACTCATTTCTAAGTGTCTAGATATCCAACACAAAGACAGGATATTGTTGCATTCCTTTGCATAGTTTCTATACCTTGATCACAAGATAAATAGCAATTTATATATCACATGGCTAACTGTTATAGAAAACAACGCATAGGTTTGAGATTCCAATAAATGAAAACTTTTGTTAGTATATGTAGGTGTATATTAAATTTTTAGTTTTTCACGAGGGCAAGCCCCTCACCCACGTTTCCCACACTCCAGGGATAGGGGGACACCTGCGGAAACAATTCTCCATGTCCTCCTTTGGACACAACCTGGAGTAATGTATGGGAAAACATTTCCCAAGTGTGGGGGGGCACATTTCCCCAAAAGGGTATCTGATCACCCTCCACCCTTAGGAGGGGGACGTCTAGGCCAAGGTTACTTGGGAGCAGGCGCAGGGAGCAACATTTTCAAAAGCTCCCGGTTCGGGAATGAATTTTTATATAATATATATTTTTATATATATTGATGCATATATGTCAACAAAAGCATGTAGAATGATGAATTAGATATAAAACCATATAACATCAATCATCTAGAAGTTATAATCTTCATCAACCACGTCCACAAGTTAGTAACATACAACATATCGAGTCTCATGATTCATCAATTTTAAAGTTTCAAGCTTTGAAAAATCAATACATAACATTTATCATCATTGATCACCAAAAGTATATAAAAGTTCTAACATGAAATGAAATGTTATTAAATGAAATGAAATGAAACAACATTCAACTTTCACGAAGCATCATATTCATAATTCATTACCAATGAGTTATAATTGCCAACTTCAAACTTAAATTGTCATATATTGTTTACAAAACTATCATAATAAATATGAAAGAGTCCATAGTTATAAAAACTACTAGAAACTAGAAAAGACAAGTAAATCTATTATCTATTGCTAATGCTTGGGCCTCTTGCCACCACAAGAAATGCCTAATTTTTTAGTCTTGTTGGAAAATCAGGATCTTGTCATTAATATCACCCTCTAACCATTAATATTCAGAGGTATCTTTGTCATTACCTCTAGATCTGTATAGAGATCTTTGTCATTAATATCACCCTCTAAGCATTAACATAAGATAGAAAAAGCATAGCATGTCAACTCAAGATTTTGTTTGAGTGATGGGTACATTTTTAGTACAGTCATGATAGATGAGTTCGACAACCAATGTCACTAACATCAAGGTACATAGAGGGATAGGTGCTCTTGATTAAATACGAGTTCCATACCCTAATACATGACAAAATCCAATGGAAACATTGCAATCCCCTCAATCCTAAAAAACTAATAAGTTTGTTGGATTTTGAATAAGATCTAAAATTCTACTTTCTCCATATGAAATCCAATGAGGTCAGAACTACTCTCAAACATTTCATGGTAATGTTAAAATTTTAAATAAAAGGATGAAAATGAAGATTAAGGAGAATGTCACTTTCATTTTACTTTAAAAATTTAACATTACCATGAATCACATATCAATACTCGGGCCATAGGCTTGGTCATTAGGCTTCCCCACTCAAAAATTATTGTTTCTTTGAAAAAAAATTGCATTTGGAATGTTTTTGCAAAAAAGAAATTGCAAAAAAAGATAGGGACAAGAGCGGGTTCGAGGGCGGGGAGGTGGGAGTCGCTCCCCTACAACCCTGGTCTAGGCACTCCCCCCACCCCCTAAATTTCTTGTCTAAAAATCCATGAAAATAGAAATAAAAATAAGGGATAGAGCTCTCACGAATCTAGGACCTTGGTAATTATGGTAATATTAAATTCTTAAAGTAAACGAATAGAAAAAGTAAGATAAAGGAGAATGTCACTTTAGGTAAGATAAAGGAGAATGCCATTAATTGTTTCAGGATGTTTGAGAGTGGATCCAACCTCATTAGACTTCATGTGGAGAACATAATTCAAAATTCAACAAACTTAACAGTTTTTAGGATTTCAAGACTGGCATATTTGTAGCATTTCCACTAGATTACACAATAATGAATTTGGATGGGATGAGTTGTTACTGTTGCAATTTTATCATTATTATTTTTATATTTTATAATTTTATAGATTGGGTCTCCTATTCTAGGGACCCAATCTATAAAATAATAATGATAAAATTTCCTGAATTTTCCTAAAATTTGGCAGGTGTTCCCACACATCCCCTTTCTGTGTCTCCCTACTGCCCTATCCCAAAAACTTGGTGGAACATAGTAAATTTTTAATGGGTTGGTTGCAATTGTAAGCCTATATAAAAAAAAAAAACTCGATAGCAAAATACAATTGTTCTCAAAAATTGCACTCAAATTTCATATGGGTTGGTCATATTTAGTTTGGTTAGGTAAGTTGAGGGTATGAATGTACTATTAAGCTATATATAAATTAGTTCAAAACTTCAAAGTTCAAACTGACTTTATTTACACGAACTTAACCAAACATGAAATTACCATTACATGGCATTATCCTATCACAAAATCTAGTAGGCCTACTGCAAAAGCTCACTAAGCGACCTAGTTCTTATGACAAGAAGAGAAACCACCATTGTCACCTTAGTGACTTCTTTCCAACCATTTAGTGATGGATATTATCCCAAGGAAGGACTCCCTCCAAAATATCACCAGCAAGATATTCAACTAAGGAGAGTTCAATGGTGATGCAAGGTCCAATTATTGAAGAAAAAAGTATCAGCCAAGCCTTGAAAGGTTGAGATGAGAGTTGCCTAGAGCTGAAGTACACTTTTCTAAAACCTTCGTAATGAAGAAGAAGTTTGTTAAAAGATAGGGTCTGTATGATATGCAGTTTTAGGGTACATAATGGCATATAGTATCTTTAGGAAATAACTTATAAGTGATAACATCAACAAAGAAACAAGGGATATAAAGCAGGCAAGCTAGGGTAAAGGTTGTAAAGGCATATGACAGCAATTAAAATCAAGACATCAGCCCTAATGCTGGGGTCAAAACATGCCATTAATGCTAGATGTTTCCTTTTTATATATATTAAACGCAATCCCTTTCAATAGGGCAATAACAAATGAACAATAAATTGCTATTAAATGCAGATTTAAACACCCTGACCCTAGTTACCATATTTTTAAGAGAAAAATGACCACCATAAGCTAGTCTAGTGCCTTTTCTCAATTGGGCAATGGAGTTCAATGATGGTGAGGTCAAACATAGAGGAATTTGGATGAGGTGAGTGGAGGACTAAGAAGCCTCTATTAGAAACCCAAACTACTTTCACTAAATGGAGATGTGAGATCAAAGGAGGAGTACACAAAGTTCCTTTGATGGATCCCTAAAAGATTAACTTTGCAAAGCATAAAGAAACAATAGTTCATATAAGATGTCACACCTTTTTATATGGCAAAATGAAACACTCATTTCAGAAATTTGAATGCAAAATGGAAGAAAATCAGAAATAAACTTACACCATTCAATCAAGAATCACTTCATTAATCCAAGACAAGTCTCCTCATGCAAAAATATCCCTCCCAAGACAATTCGCTCCACCAAGATCACATTGCATCCAAGAGAAAGAACAATAGAGCTAGTGTGCAATTCTTACGAGAGAGAGAGATAAGTAATGTAAAGTGTGATGATTCAAAATGAAAGTGTGTTTCGGGGAATATCACCCTAGAGGTTCGTTGGGTCACAACCTCCACAGAGCAGGGGCATGCTACTTAAGAAGGACTCACACAACCATGCACGTTCAGAAAAACCAAATAGAGTAGAATGAGAAAGTTACCCGTAGGTCCTACGGTTGAAGAAGATCCCGCAGGGTCCAAACCCCCAGCAACCGTCCTTCCTTCTTAACCTGAATCCTCCCACGGCCTTCGAGCAGACCATCGTCCAGATCCGTCCAGCCCTTGCCTCGCTAAGACTCCTTCCAAACTGGTGCATACGAGATGACATATAGGGAGATGAGCATCTCAAGGAAACAAGGGTTTCCTATAATGAACTAGGAAAGTGCAAGAGGCACGGGGAATCAGACTTGGATAGGGAATACCAACAGAGTATAATATCAATAATTCTCTCTCTCCCTTAGGCCATACACATGAGGGGTTTTTATACTCCCTCCAAGTAGTTTCAACAGTTGGAAACAGTTGGCCACGTGCTGGGGTGGTTGAACTACCTGAGTAACCATCAACCCAGCCCGAAAATAGGGAATGATTATATATTTTTTAATCATTTTTAATGGCATACGCGGAAAAGTGCAGCTGGACTCGCGTATACACGCGGAAAAGTACGGGCATAGTCGCGTATGGGGATTTTTACACTGTTTTTTAGTGAATTTGTCCAAGTCTGTAGGAATGGGTGCCCAGAACCATCAAAGCAATCATGAATCATGTGAAGGTGAGAAATGATGCTATAACAGATGCCCCCTAATATATGAGGTCAAAAGGGGTACATGATGGCCGAAATGTATTATGCACATAGAAAGAACTTCGCAAGGACAAGAGAGGACTTCACCAGATTTCAGCCTACCAAAAACCAATGAAAGAAAACAGAGAGTCAACTCATGCTGAGGTGGGCATACCCATGCTCAGTCAAAAATACATCATATAGAAAGTAGTGAATAGATCCAACATGTATACAAGTATAGCTGAACTGAAAGTACACAATGAATCATTTGAGCATGGCCCGAAAGTGTAAGTCTGAATCAATGTCCAAGTATCACATATAGAAAGCTGATCAAAGATGGTGCAACTGGATGTCTGATCAAATAAGTAACTGAATCTCCAAGTACCGGATCATAAGAGGTGGATCAAATGGTACAATCACGCAACTCGGGGACCAACATATAAGATGCTGCTGTGATGAATTGCAACATATAAGGGTGGACGGCATCACTGGCAGATACTGAAAGGACTGTAAAAAGTGAACCGAAACATGCTGATGCAACCCGAGGTCTTCACCGATCACTATGGCACAATTCTACACAATGGGAATAAATGAGCTGAAGTCGACCATGTGAGAAATCGTTGGATTACGGGTCAATGATGTATACCGTTAACCAACGCGAGACAACCCACCAATAATGAAAATGAGCGTCAAGGTGCCCCAGTACAATCTAACAAGTGCGAATGAATGAGTTGAAGTCGAACACTTGAGAGAATCTACCAATCAGGAGGCAATTATGAATCCCCACTGTCGATAGCGAAGAGTCTGCCACTGATGACTGCAAACCCTAAGGTACTGACAAAAAGACTCTAGACCTTATTCCCAGAGCAATGAGTCGGAGTCGATGAGAAAAGATCTGCTGGAAGGAAGGCATTAAGGCATCCCACATCAGTCCAGCGCGAGTGTAACCCGCAGGCCAAGATTTGGAAGGAATCGGACGAAGGAGAGTGATGGAACCAAAACCGAAGTACGTTTCCGACGTGCACAAGATGAAGCTGGCGCACGGAAGAAACCCTCTGAACCAACCAATAATGAAAGCTGACACAGAGGCGAGAAATCCACCGATAGGGTCAAATGGAAATCAAGGTACTGCACGAATCCCAAGTGTGATAATGTGTGCTGACGTCGAACACAGGGGAAACCACTCAGTCAAAGACACATGATGATGATCAAATGCTGAGCACAAGGTCACCTATCAATGATGGAAATAGGCCCAGGGTGCGGCTCTAGGTTTGCTCTCAGAGCAATGTGTCGTAGTCGATAAGAGACAAACCCGCCAGCAAGAAGTCAATGAGGACCTTCTCAAACCAGCACGAGCAGAAGACCAAAACATCTGATGTGATAGAACATAATACTGACAAGACCGGGAAGGCCGACTGAATATTGAGTCAAGAGACACCGCAGAATGGCCGACTCAGGTTAGACTTCCCTTGAACAATAGCACGACTCGTGATGACCATGGCAGTAAAAAGTGACACTGTATAAGTCTGTTATGCAGGAGGCAGAACAAAATCTCCATATGATTGGAAGAGATAACCAACCGGGGGAGAACTGACAAGTGAAACATGGTAAAGGCTGAACCTAGGTCAAAACTAAAACCATCCCAAATGTAGGAGATATATATAAGTAAATGTGCTTTGTTCAAGGGTGACAAACTGACTCTGTACTGCCATCAAAACAATGAAGATACATCCCGTTCCCGCTCTTTTTGTTATATTTGATTTTTTTGTCTTTTTCATATAATAAGCCTGAAAAAGAATAAAAGAATGCTATGGTACAATGGATAGAACGAGTATCAGGAAATCGGATGCACTAGTTCCTGGGATTGGAACAATCCTATGCTCAATGCAAGGTGGCGAAAACTGGTAAGTGATACTCAGAGGAACGTTCCATCCATGGGTAAAAGGTGTCAAGTCGTGATAGCTAAGTGCATGCAATGGTTAACTTGTACAGAAAGTCAAGGTCAAAAGTTGGCTTAAACATCGAGTCCAAATGAAGCCGGCTAAAGGCCGGGATAAACAAGTAGCCAATATGCAATGCAGTAATACAACTTAACGACACCAGGGAGCCTCTAGGGTAATAGCCAGAAAAAATGATAGTGAAGAAGAAGAAGAATGAAGCTTCAACACATAAGACATGGCGGGACTAAAGAGGACTCCCGAGCCTACATAAAACGCAGCATGGGCAACAAGTGATAGCGAGGAACTAACTAGGAAGCCCATGTAAAGGAAGGCTCTACCATCAAGTCATGATTAAATAATCGGAGAGTGAAATGGGTGTAATACTCATGACCTGATGGGATCGACCCTAAGGCAAGTGATCAATATGGAGGCTAGAATGCAAGATGCAACGGAAAGTGATTTCCCTAACCTATATGCCAGTGAAGATCATATACCTGCCGTGACGAGTCGGTAATCATGGATCAAAAACCGAGAAAAATCTCAAAATCGTCAAAATGTACCTGAAAACATACCAAATTGGGCACTTCCAAGCAACCGGGTTATGCAGCTTAAGATAGATCGAAAAAATAAGCATAAGGAATTTTTGCGAAAATTTCCAACTTTTTAGCCATAAATAAACAAATTACCTCATATTTGGTTCATTATTGCATCGCTGATTTGGAAAAAGTGCACTGGAGCAAAAAACTTCTTTCATCAAATCAAGAACAACCGACCGTCAAAACGCACCGAAACTTCAGGTAGGCTCCTTAATCATCCTGTTTATTCATTTTGTCCATTTGGAAATTAAAATTAAGTGATTTTTAGCTTTAAAACCCTTGCTAAAAAATGCGGACTTGCGCATACGCGGGTTCGTTAAAAGAAACTCGCGTATACACGCGACTGTGCAAAGGAAAAACCGCGTATGTGCAGGTCCGAATCCAAAAAAGCGTGGCTAATGCATAATTTGATGAAATTTGACAGGATGACAATCTCATGGAGGGAACGTGAGCATAGCGCAATTGACCAAGAGGTCATGCAAGATCGCGCAGCGCAAAATATCCTTCGGAATTGCGGATTGTTCAAATTCTTCAAGATGCCAAATATGAAAAGCAATGTGCGGTTGCTAGAACTGCTCGTAAATTACTGGGAACCAGATCAGGATTGCTTCATTATTGATCAGATGCCAGTACGCATTGAAGTGGAAGACATATATTTCATTACTGGACTCTCCCGGAGGGGAGAATCAGTAGAATTGCACGGGAAGCCCCTGGGAGGGTTAACCGTGGAAGACTATGTCCACGTGTATTGCATACCGGGTTCCAAAAAGGTTGGAACTCAAATTGCAATTAAAGATGTGAGGGATTTTCACATGAAAATCCTCCTTTTCACCATCAGCAGAGTGGCAGGATCTGCCTCCCTACATCAGGCGTCCAGGACGCAAATGAGCATAGCAGTAGAATGTTTGACTCATGTGTATGATTGGTGCACAGCCCTTTTACTGAACATGAAACAACAGTTGACCTCAATCCGCCAAGCAAAGACCAAACACTTTGGCTACGGTACAATTTTGACAACATTCTTCTTTGAGAAGATACTAGCATTGAGACCCAGAGTTATCTCTACCATCAGTAGCCCGCGGGAACCAAGAATTGCCCATTGGGCAGACATGATGAAGAGATTGGGGGGTACTGAAGTACCCCGGACCACATGGGACGATGAGTTCTTCCGTTGGTGGGGAGAACAAATCATCGCGGTGGACGACTATCCCTATGCCGGGATGGACTTCCGTGGAGATCCAGATCTAGTTCTTCCACCAGGCACAGCATGGGGCACAGTCGGTGAGTTTGCAAAAAATTTTGACTTATATAATTTTTTTGGATTTTTTCAAATATGTATGAAAAAAATGAAAATAAACATGTTTTTGATTGGATTCATAATGACTAATAATGTAAACATGATCATGATATAGATATTGGACCAGTGCGTCCTGAGGGTTTCTCGCACCACAAGCGCCGCAGGGGCGAAGCAGATACAGTGGATTCAGATAGGACCCTCCAGGCTGTGCAGAGGAATTTCGAGGGGTTAACTCGCCAAATACCTATGGCTGCCGTGGAAGACCTGCCGGAAGCCATCCAGAGACAGGTGGTAGGAGTGCCCCGAGACTGGGTACGATTATTCCGCTGAGTTGCCACCGTGGTCACGTTCTATAGGAACACGACTTTTGGGCAAGGACCTCAGGAGTAGACATATATTATGTATTAGATGACTGTATATTCTTTTTTGAGACTGAACATGATCGGGCATAAGCCCAAGTTTTGTATGACCTTATGGATCCAAATTTTGTAAAGTTTTTGAACACTCTGATGATATATATACAACGATATTTGATGTGATGTGATAAATGTATCAAAATGTATGATGTTTTTTATGATTAAAAATTTATTGTATGGAATGATTAATATGCCAATCTAATGCTTGATTAGCTAATGAGTCAGCAAACCAATTGTCAGCTCGAGGAATATGAACGAAAGTTAAAAATTGAAATGACCTTTGTAACAAACGTACCCTCAAGAACAATCGTAATAAAAATGGATCTCGTACCCGATAAGTGTTGTTCAACTGCGATACCACCAGCTGGGAGTCCAAGAAAACTACCAACGAATCAACACTCAAAGATATTGCCTTCGAGAGTAGATGAATGACTGCAGTGTATTCTGCTACATTATTGGAAGCAGGACCAATGTAGACCCCTCTTGATACCAACAGCTGACCGGAAGGATAATGAAGCACCCAAGCCGCGGAAGCTAAGTTCCAGGTGTGTCTACTAGCACCATCGGCGAAACCAAAATGACTCATGACATCCAACACAACCTGCCAAAGCAGATCAAAAACATCACCAACTCATCAAAGATCGAAAATCAATCAGATATGTACAGAGTAAAAACTACTATATACAAAAGCAAGATGCCAGGCCGAAGCCTAGGCATAATACTTCTTCAAATAGAGCCCATTTCGGGGCTCCGGCAACTCGTTCCCTTCGAAATCAACCAATGTATACGCTCCTTTTTTAAGGACTTTTTTAACGATATAGGGGCCATACCACATAGACTTAAACTTTCCTGCCCCCGGGGCATCCTTTTCTTGGGCATAGACCAAAACCAGGTCACCTTCCGAAAAGACCCTAGGCTTGACCGCCTTATCGTACTGAACCTTTACTCGGTTTTTATGCGCTTCATTCATCGTGGCGGCATCTCGACGCTGCTCATCGAGATGTTCCAGATGAAGAAGTCGTTCTGCCAGACTAGAAGTGTTAGGAAGAAGTTCAACAGCTAATTTAAGAGAAGGAATCTCGCATTCAATAGGAAATACGGATTCCACCCCGTGCACTAACTGAAACGGAGTAAAGCCAGTTGCAGTTTTCACTGACGTCCTGTATGCCCAAAGTGCGGGATATAGCATAATATGCCAGTTGGATCTAGCTTTATCAATTGTCCTTTGAAGAATTGTCTTCAAGGATTTATTCACGGCTTCCACTTGCCCATTGGCTTGAGGATAATATGGAGATGAATGCTCCTGCCGGAAACCCAATTTGAGAGCCAACTCAGCCATCATACTATTATGAAAATGACTGCCATGGTCAGTGACAATCTCTCTAGGAATACCAAAACGAGCGATAACTTGATTGAAAAGGAACAAAGCTGCAGTCTCACCATCATTCCCAAAAGTAGGCATAGCCTCGACCCACTTCGTAAAGTAGTCTACTGCTACAATAATGTACTTGTGACCTTTTCCCGAAGGCGGGTTACAAGTAGTATAATCAATACCCCACTTTGTAAAGGGTCTGACAGTAACAACTGGAAAAAGCGGAGCTGGATGAGCACGCATTTTTCGAGTATAAACCTGACACGGATGACACTTCTTGACCGATTCAATACAATCTTTGAAAATCGAGGGCCAAAAGTATCCAGCACGCAAAATCTTTTGGGCTGTAGCAAGCCCAGATAAATGACCCCCACAAGCTCCACCGTGAGAATCATTGAGCACAGCCTCAGCTTCTTCGAAAGTTAAGCAGCGTCTTAGGATTGAATCAACCCCTCGACGGTACAAAGCATCACCAATAATCAGATAATTCTTGGCCAAGTGACGCAGTTTACGACGCTCATCTTTCGAAAAAGTAGAGGGAAACTTCGCAGTCTGGAGATACACAATGATATCCCCGTACCAAGGATCCTGTGGAGAGATCAGAAACAAGTGTTCGTCCGGAAAGGACTCATCATAGATCATCTCCTCTCCATAGGGCAACTCGGAGATCAATTCCACAAAAACTAATGACTTCTTGGATTTGGCAAACATGAACTCAAGATCAAATTCCTGTAAAATCACAATCCATCTATTATATTTGCCCCCAGTCACTCGCCTGCTGAGGACAAACTGAAATGGATTGGCAGCTGCCAAGACATAAGTTTTGCGAAGAATAATGTAATGTCGGAGTCGTTGTAGAGCATGAACTGCTGCTAAGGCTAATTTTTCTATCGGAGTGTATCGAAGTTCAGGTCCTACCAGTCCTCGACTAAGGTAGTAAATGACATGCTCTGCAAGAGCATCATCTTCCTGAACCAGAACCATACCGATGGTAGATTCTGCTGTAGCCAGATACAAAAGAAAATCTCTGCTATAATCAGGTGGACTCAGTAAAGAAGCAAAGGTCAATGCCTTTTTCAAAGCATCGAATGAGCATTGAGCGTAGTCATCCCAAAGAAAAGGAACTCCTTTCTTCAACAGTCTCATATATCCCTTTGTAATTTCGGCATGATTGACGATAAACCTCCGAAGAAAATTAGACTTCCCTTGGAGACTTTGAAGCTGACGAATTGAAGACGGGGGAGGCAACCGAAGTATTGCCTCAACCTTGAAGGGATCTACCCTTATCCCTTCCCTAGACACAATGAATCCCAATAGCCGACCGGATGTAACCGCGAAAACGCACTTGTTCGGATTCAATCGAGTTTTATAAAAACGACATCTTTCAAATATTTGCCGGAGGTGACCGGGATGATCCATCCTCTTTCGAGAATGAGCAGCTAGATCATCTAAGTATGCCTCGATAATCTTCTTGATGTCGTGGAAGGCGTAAGACATGGCCCGCTGAAAGGTAGCCCCAGCATTTTTAAGACCAAAAGGCATCTTCTTGTATGCAAACGTACCCCAGGGACAAATAAATGCAGTCTTATGTTGATCTTCGGGACGGATAGTAATTTGATTATATCCGGAGAAACCGTCCATGAAGGAGAAAATCTCGTTACTGGCACACTCGTCAATGATCTGATCGATGAATGGTGTGGGGTAATTGTCTTTAGGACATGCTTTATTTAGGTCTCTGAAATCTATGCACACTTGAATCGTTCCTTGCTTTTTATCTATGGGAACGGGGTTTGAAACCCATTCAGTCAGAGGAACTGGGAAAATGAATCCCGCCTTAAGCAGCTTTTCAACTTCAGCTTTGATAGCTGCTGCCTTCCTAGGATTAACCGGACGAAGTTTTTGCCTGACCGGCTTAGCGTTTTCATACGTCTTGATCTCATGTTGGATGATAGATGGGTCTATGCCAGGCATTTCCTCATAAGACCAAGCAAATACATCCCTATACTCTTTGAAGAGCTCGGTATAAATTTGAACCTCTTCACGGGAACATTCAGCTCCAATGAAGACATTCTTGATAATATTGGGATCCCTGGAAATGTTCACCGGGATAGTAGGAGAGATCACAGCCATGTTCCCTTCAGCATAAACCTGTGTTGGTGCCAAAGGGTTCAAGACTGGGTGAACAGGACCAGGAGACTGAGGACTCGGAAAACTTGTTTCAACTTCGTTCAAATCAGGTAGGAAGTAGGACCGATGATGCAAAACATCCCACGGTCTATCTATACCTGTCATGGCTTCCAGGATGGCCTCTTCAGATGGAAGAGTGGTATCAAGGCAATCCTGGGCTGAAGAAGAACTAAGCGTCCAAGCTGGAGCCACATCACCATCCAACTCTTCCGGTGAAAGAGGAGCTGGGATAGATTCTGCAGTGTCAACAATAGACTGATATGCAATCTCAGCTGCAGAAATCGGAAATGCCATTCCACCCACTTGACCTTCCGCTAATGTGGCAGTAGGGGAAGGTAAGGTCCAAGGGTCCGAAAAATAATGAGTTCGAAAGAACTCTCTTCGAAGGGGAGCCTTGGAGGATGAAATAGCATTAATATGCATCTTAGGAGGAGGAAGATCGAAAGTACCCATCAATGAAGAATACATTCCAACTCCTAAATTCTCAACAGGCACCTTAGTATTATCCAACTTTGGAACAGATGAGTCAGAAGACGCATGCAGGTCTACAGGAGGACAGTCCAGTTGATCCACTGTAACGATCCTCCCTTCGTGGGGGAAACATACAATTCGAAATAATGAGGATGCAATAGCATCCATCTCATAAATCCAGTTCCTCCCCAACAGAAGGTTGTAGTCCAAGGCTGCATCTACTACCTCAACCTCTATATTAACGGTTTTGCCCCCAACACAGATGGGCAAAGCCGGGACAATACCATGGGGTCTGTGAGAATGACCATCGAACGCAGTAAGAATAGTGCTAGATGGAACAGCTTTGGGAGATCCAAGTGTCTTCCAGCATGCGAGAGACATCACGCATGTGGAAGCACCCTCATCCACGACCGTTCGAAATATATTGCACTTCCGATACGACGATTTAATATGAAAAGCCATGTGATAAGGAAGTCTCTTCTTAAAATTAGTCATATCAAAAGTAATCAGAAGAGAATTTTTTGGATCAATAGCCCCAATGGCAGTGAGCAAAGCACTGCGCTGAGCCGGACAAGACTGGAGTACCTCTAAAGCCGACATAGCACAAGGACTCTGCGCCAGATCTTCCACAATCGAGTAGTTCTGGGCAGCCCTAGCATTTGGATTAATCGTTGATCGCTTAGAAGATGCTTTGGGCATCCGAGGCATAGACTCAACAGTAGGCTTCATAATGTGAAGCGGCTCAGTAGCATCAGGAACTTCCTTAGCTTTCGAAGACTCTTCTTCGCCATAATCACGGGATCTCGTAGCGATATCCGCGTGAGCACTCATCATAAAAATGTTCGATGGAATTTCCCCTTCCTGGGTGCCCCCAGAGGAAGCCCCAGGATTTTGGTTCGCGCCAGCAACTAATTGCTGCCCTTGGGGAAAAGGGTTTGTTAACACAACCTGGGAACTAGAAGAACCCTGCTGAGCTAACAAGCGCTGAGCATCCTGAATTTTAGGGCAAAGGTGTGTGAGATGGTCTCCAACACAGAGCTTGCATGGAAACTTCACTTTCTTTTTCTCCTTTTGACCCTCACCAACACGCTCGTTGGTTTTATTTGCATTACCCTTCCCGTTCTTGCCCTTCTTCTTATTATTTCGTCCCTTCTTCTTCCCATCGGATTGTTGATTTCCTTTGGGATCAGAAGCTTGGACAGCATTTATGGACAAAGACTGGGAAGGTGATGAATCAGCAGGCACAGCCTGACTGGAAGGAGCAGATTGTAAAGACAACTGCTGCAGTTGAGAAAGCAGGCTGGCTGCACCACTATTGACCGATCCGACAAGCCCGTCACCATGCGGACCAAGTTTAGTTTTCGACAAATCTAATTTGGAGCGAGGAGCATTGGGCAAATACTTATAAAGTACCCCAGACTGAGAATAGATCAATTCTAGCTGCTGGGCCCTAAAAATGGCCTGCTCCTCAGAAAATACCCCAGATAGGGATACATTTTTTGTAATATCCCCAAAGGGAAATAACCAGTAATACACAGAAATATGCCAGACAGATATATAAAACAAAATGCTGGAACCAGATAATGGAACAAGTACACATAGAATGCCAGAACACTAAGCCATTTTATTAATCTCAGAACACATAGATAGGAGTACAAGATAATCATAATGAATGCACCTATCCTTGCCCTAGGCAAGTGGAGACCCTCTCAGAACAAATAATGGCTGCAAATAAGGACAGCGTCCTAGCTGGCTGAAGAACTGCTATGAAGAACTGCTGCTGGAATGCACTGGAACTAAGAGCTGGAAACTAGGAAGATGGCTGATCTCAATCCTCCAGACAAACCCCAGAAAATGTGAAACTGATGCTCCACCACCAGCCAAGCCCTCACAAGTTAAAACGCTGTCTCGGCTAGTGACAACGCAGAAGACAGATGAAACGCTGGCCACAAGTCCTCCAGATGAGATGACCAACTCCTCAGGGCTGGAAACACTGAAAACGCTGCCAAACCCTAAGCATAAGACTCTCGTTTACCGATCACTTCAGGGGATCGGGATCTCTGGCTCCCAGCCGCCCAGACCGCGGATTCGAATCCTCCCTTTCTCCAGACCGCATTTATCTCTCCAGTCCGCGTCCTCCAAGGCTAGATCCGCCGGATCCGAGTCTCCTGATCTGGGATTCATTGCTATCTCTCCAGACCGCGCCTCCAAGGCCGGATCCGTCGCTATCTCTCCGTATCCGCGGCCTCCAGGTCGGATCTCAGCCATCTCTCCGTGATCGTGGCCTCCAAGGCGCAGACCGTCGTTATCTCTCCGCATCTCGTTGGCCCTCCAAGGCTAGATCTGCTACTATCCCTCCAGATCTGCGTCCTCTCTGCCTTGGTCAGCTGGATCTGCGTCCTCACTATTCAGATCTGAGTTCCTCCTGCTGGATCTGCGTCCTACCTCTCTGGATCAGCGTCCTATCTCCTGGATCTGCGCAGTCTCAAGAAGCGGGTACCTCCTCTCCAAATCTCCACCAGAAAACTGCTGCTAATTACCACTGAAACTGAAGGATGATGCTCAGAAAATAACCTTACCAGGGCAGGCACTCGAAGTCCCCCGAGGCTAAGGGTGATACCAAGAAAATAACCTTACCAGGGCAGGCACTCGAAGTCCCCCGAGGCTATGGGTGAGATCTCCGAACGGAGACACTCGGTTGCACTAAACAGTGCTGCAGACCGACTAAACAACCGGCGTGCTGAAGCAGACAGAAGTCTAGCTCTCAATATCAATATCAAATCATGCATACCAAATGAAGTGGAAACCCCTCCTTTTATAGTGCTAAACTCCCTTCAAAACCTTAACTGCGTCCTTCACCCTCCTTGGCCTGCGCAGTTACCCTTGGGTCAGCGTGAGGCCTCCCCTCATACACGTGTGGACCCCCAAGGCCACCCCTTTAAGTTACAACGTCAATCAACTAGGAAAGCACTTTATTTTATAAAGTGAGATGACCCCTCTTATTTCTCACTTTATTTATTATTTTTAGCTGAAGCGGTAAAATTAAACAAAAATGAAATATTCCAATTAGCAATGCTAATTAGGAATATTACATCTTTTGAAATATCTGACTGCAGAGATTTCAGAAACCATTCGAGAAGGAATTCTCCTGGAATATGAGCTTTGATAAGCCTCTTCCTTCTCCTCCATTCCTGAATGTGATCGGGGAATACACAATCTCACAGAAAATTAGCTGTGAGTTCGGTCCTTGCCTCAGCATTCTAGTGTAATCGAAATGGTTTAGAAATGTGACAACCAGTTCTCCAAATGTGGCAAAACTGCCCCCAGTTAACTCGATATACCATTTGGCAGCATTTCCAGTTAGGGTGTGTTGAAATAATCTCAACCTAATCGAATCATCGATCAGGGAGTTCGAAGAACACCATAAGTGGAAAGTGGTAAAGTGGTGATGTGGTCAGCCGGATCCTCTCCATTCTTACCTTCAAACTTTGGAATGTCTGAAGGAAGTTTGGTCGGGACCGGAGGCCAGCCCGGACTATAACGAATCGGGTCATTAGTCAACTTCGACAAATCTGGCAAGTTTAACGTTGCCAGAAAAGGTAAGCGAGGCGGAGCCTGAGGATTCCATTCTTGATGGGATGGATTCCCAACATTCTGAAAAGAATAGCCTGGATTTGATGAGGCACCAAGTTGCCAGAAAGGACTCGTAGAAAACGGAGAAGAACCTCCTCCCCACGCCGAGTTACCAAAGCCCAGACCAGTTCCCCCCGCTGAAGTATTGAATGAAGAGGAAAGCCCCTGATAGGGGTTCCAAGCATTAGACAGAGGAGAAAATGACTGATAAGCACTCGATGAAGGGAAAGAAGCATTCCCTTGATGACCTACGTAAAATTGATTCCCTGCCCCCGCTGTAGTGAATACAGGGTTCCATCCTGTAAAAGTAGTCGAACTTTGCCCCCCAGACCAAGGGTTGAAACTCTGGGTCTAGGACGTAAACGGAAACGACCCTAAAGAAGGATTGGAACTGGGAATGTGTCCAGTCCCAAAGGGGAAACCCTGAAACGAAGCTGATCCACTAGCCATGTTAGACATGGGTGTAGATCCAGCTGCACCGGCGGAAAAGGAAAAAGAGGGATTTCCACTAATGGACATCCCTGAACAGAAGGGACCAGAATGAGAAGCATGTGCTTGGGTGAACCCAGAGCCAAACACAGCAGCACTAGAAGCAATCGAAGATAAAGCAATAGTGCCCCCTCCTTCAACAGAAGCAGGGGTCTGAATGCCTGCAGCACTCACGGCAGAAGCCGCGTTCCCAGTCGTGGCCATCGAAAGGTATGAATGATACGGAAGATCTTCCGGTCTCTCAGACTCAGGTCCGATGTACTAAACAACGAACGGATAATCGGGAGGAAGAGGAGATGGACCTGACGCAGGAGGTTCAGGTACTTCTTCGATTTGAAAATCTTCTTCCTGAGGAAATAAAACTCACGAGGTGAGCGGAACGCTCCTCTCAGAACCTACACCAGAATCAGCTATGAAACCTTCAGACCTTTGTGGAGGATCTCTCTCCACTGCGTCAGACATCACAAGGTGGTAACCACCTGCTAAATCACTCCTACGCCTTCTCGAAGAAGGCTTTGGACTCTCGGGAGATAACCCCCGGATTCTCCTCGATCGTCGAGGCGCTTGATCAGCCACTTTTATAGATTTTAATTAGACTCAAAAAAGTGAAAAGCTAGGCAAGCTAGGAGCAAAGAGCACTCACTATAAGAAAAATCCCTGAGATACAATCAAGCAAACAGCCTTCAAGTATTTCTGCTCCGGGTGATGAGGACCGAACACCAAAATACAGGAAAGCGAAATATAGGACCTCCCGAAAGCAGTCTGGGATAATTATGGCCCAGGCCTACTAGCGAAGGTATCAGAAATAGTTACACCGACCTCCAAATGACAGCCTTTGCTGGCTCAAGCACCCAAGCTTCGCAAGGGCACCCCCCAGAAGTACTGCTGAAAGTGATGCGACGTCTGCCTCAGGTACCACGGGTATTCCCCCCCGCAGTCACCTGTGTGGAACCTAGGAGTGGCAACTATGGGCACCAATCCGTATCAGAAGCCGGGCGGAACGGTCTTGAGGTCAGATTAAGCCAATCGGAGAGGGGGTATCCCTCTTCTCAGCCTTCACTTCCCCTCACGCTTGACTCTCGGATGAGAGCTTTCCCGGTCCACCTATCGGAGTTGGATTTCGCTCAATTAATCAACTTCTATGTTTGTTTGAGCGGCCTTGGAGAGTTAACTCTCCACTCACCTATTCCAAGGCCCTACAACCTATCTAGTTGGTGATTGACACTTAGAAAACTTTCTAGTTGATTTTAGATTAAATCGCTTATTTTAATGGCTTTTATGTTAAGTCACAAGGATATGGAGATGAAACTTATGGTGTTTTGATGCAAAAGAAATTAATAAAAACTTAACTACATGCAAATGCAGTTCTTTGTCTTTTGATGAAGAGCAATCTCTATACAGGTTCTACGAGACTAAAAATTGTATTTTTCTTTTCGAATAGCAAACTCACACTCACAAAAACTATGAAATTGACTAAATGATTAAATGCACCTAATGCAAATCACTACAAGCATGCAAATCCTAAGATGCAAATCTCCTAAAGTAGAGTGAAATTTCCCAAAAAGTCCTTCAGTTTTAACTCTTCTTTGGTTGCCCAAAAAGCTAGTTCTCGAAATCAAGAACTCTTAAAATGAAGACACCAAGAACACTTAAAAACAAGAAGAAGAAATCAATGACAACTCCTCCTCAAAATCAAGCTGAAAACCAAAAGCAAGAAACCTCACAAAAGCTTCAAAAGATATAGCAAACGAAAATGAAAATGAAACAACAAAAGCAAATAACCAGTAAAAATGTTTTTTAAAGCCTTTGAAATGCAAAAACAAAAAGCAAAGCAAATGTTTTTTGAGCTTTTTAGTTTTATAAAGAAAGAGCTCGAAAAGACCAAGAAAAACTATCAAAATCCAAACCAAACAAAACTGAATTTCAAGCACAAACTTCAACAATGCTCCCAAACCTTATAAGGCTAACTCGTAGCAAGATCAATAAGAGCAAAAGAAGACCAGAAAACTCAGCCACTCAGCCTAGACAAATAGTGCAAACTCGTTGCAAACAAAAACTCCAAAGAAGCTAGAAAAGCTCTTCAAAAGTTGTAACAAAACCTAGCCCATGGAACTCAAGAAAACCAATCAAAAACGAAGCAAAAATCGCAATGCGAAGCACAACACAAAGATAGGAGCGAGTAAGTGAGCAGAAGCTCCCTGTTCTGATAAAGCAGAACAGCCAAGAATGCTCAGAAAGCGATCTTGGAACTCAATCCAGAAGTGCCAGCACTAGAAACAACAGTTTGCCAAAAAGACTAGTTTTCAATCAAACGAAAGAGAGAAAAGACAAGAAACCACTTCCTTTACAATCCAGAGAGTACAGAGACACTGTAGGAACAGGTCTCCACAGACAGAAAGGACCAAAAAGTCAAGAAACCCAAAAATTCAAAATCTGCCTAGGTATACGCTACTTCACAGTTATGCAACCAGCGTGCATACGCGTCTGTGCTAAGGGAAACTCGCGTATACGCGGGTCCCTTTAGACAAACTCGCGTGTATACGCGACTGTGTGCAGAAAAAAGCGCGTATGCAGAGGTAAATAATGAAAAAAACAAAAAGGACAAGCCTGGAAAAGAAACCAGGACTTCAGACTGACTGAGAAATAATAAACTGGACTGCAAACGAAAGATAAAACTGTCGGAATCCTATCAAACAGCTGAAACACCCAACAGGAGAATCACAAGAATGTGATCCCCAGTGGAGTCGCCAGTTCTGTTTCGGGGAATATCACCCTAGAGGTTCGTTGGGTCACAACCTCCACAGAGCAGGGGCATGCTACTTAAGAAGGACTCACACAACCATGC
This sequence comes from Pinus albicaulis, assembly GCA_034641835.2. Lineage (NCBI taxonomy): Eukaryota > Viridiplantae > Streptophyta > Pinopsida > Pinales > Pinaceae > Pinus > Pinus albicaulis. The sequence continues at coordinate 1,682,520,030 of CM076578.1, forward strand.
ACGTTCAGAAAAACCAAATAGAGTAGAATGAGAAAGTTACCCGTAGGTCCTACGGTTGAAGAAGATCCCGCAGGGTCCAAACCCCCAGCAACCGTCCTTCCTTCTTAACCTGAATCCTCCCACGGCCTTCGAGCAGACCGTCATCCGGATCCGTCCAGCCCTTGCCTCGCTAAGACTCCTTCCAAACTAGTGCATACGAGATGACATATAGGGAGATGAGCATCTCAAGGAAACAAGGGTTTCCTATAATGAACTGGGAAAGTGCAGGAGGCACGAGGAATCAGACTTGGATAGGGAATACCAACAAAGTATAATATCAATAATTCTCTCTCTCCCTTAGGCCATACACATGAGGGGTTTTTATACTCCCTCCAAGTAGTTTCAACAGTTGGAAACAGTTGGCCACGTGCTAGGGTGGTTGAACTACCTGAGTAACCATCAACCTAGCCCGAAAATAGGGAATAATTATATATTTTTTAATCATTTTTAATGGCATACGCAGAAAAGTGCAGCTAGACTCGCGTATACACGCGGAAAAGTACTGGCATAGTCGCGTATGGGGATTTTTACACTGTTTTTTAGTGAATTTGTCCAAGTCTGTAGGAATGGGTGCCCAGAACCATCAAAGCAATCATGAATCATGTGAAGGTGAGAAATGATGCTATAACAAAGTGACTCTCCTCTATTTATATGAGGATAACCAAGTTATTTTCTATTAATTTATAAGTAAAAGCCCCAAAAGTATACTTGAGCATCCAACTAGACCTAAAGATCACAAGCTGACCTTAAGATAGCTTCAAAACATGATGAATACATCAAAAAAGCCCACATATGTGGGAATAAAAGCTCTCTGTGATGACATCATCCTCTCAAAATGGTCAATGTACATCAAGAAAGTGATAAAGCGGCTCACAACTCACTCCAAAAAATTATCAAAGTTCATGGGTATATCTCCAAACAATTCCTCCTTCACCATGACATCATCTCCAAAAAGGCTCATGTCACCCTCTTAGGGCACACAAGGTGAATGTGGCAAGCTCTAAGACAAGCGTTGGAACATGGGCATGATGTACTAGCCCCCCCCCCCCCAAGTCATCTCAGTGATAACAATCCTCCTATGGGCTCTGGAATAAAGCAATGTCCATTAAACAAGGTAAAGGCCAACATGGGGACATCCTAGGTCAATCTAGGATTCTGGGCACATCATCAAACACGCTAATGCTTGGCTTCCTCGTATAGCACTTTAGCATCTGGAGGTATAAAAAGAGGCATACAACCATGTGGAGCCTCATCAAAGTTGAACGTTCATGTCATAAGAGCAACGCTAGCGCTACAAGGTCAAGTCTACTCTCAACAATAGGAAAAACATCCTATGAAAGGTGTTGGATAAGTGTCAAGCCTTTCTTCAAAGGATCTTTGTTGCATGAGTAATTAACCACCTGAAATATACCCTTAATATCAAGTGAGATCAACATGATCAGGGGCAAAATCTATTAAAGTATCATTATGAATCATATTTAATGTTAGGTGCACAAAAATAGTTCACACAAAACTTTCCTTCCAATGTCCTTCTACCTCAATATTTGTAGGCAAGTAACCACACTTGTGTTAGGGATGATTATGCCTTCATCCCTATTACGTATTTCCAATCCCCAAGGGGATGGACATGTTACAAGTAGACCCATCAATTCATCTATGCATGTGATAATGATGGTAATGGAATGGGCAAGACTTCAAAGATGACCATGGCCATGGTACCAACAAGAGGGGGTCCAACATCTCTAAGTACTATAATGAGAAGAGGAAGCAATCGTAGAGGCATGAGTTACCCCTTTCCTTAGCCTACTTTTTCTAGCCCTTTGGTGCATCATTTACTTTAATGATTTATATTTTTTGTGCATAGTTTAGGAGACCATGCTTGCTTTGAGTTTTTCCAATACCCCATAAAGATGTAATAGTTTTCCACTCATCGAGGTTAAGATATTCAAGAGTTCCTTTGTGATGTAGCTTGAAATGCTAAGGACGTAGGTGATAGCTAATGAGGGGGGTAGAGCTCATGCTAGACTTTTTCCCACGTGCTTACTAAGTCCCAACCATCTTTTATATTTTTATTTTCTTTAGTTGTGGCTTTATATGTTTTTATCATTCTTTCAACTGCATCAACCTCTTAGGCCAACTTTTCGGGCCCTGACTCAAAACTCAGGATATAAGGTTCCAATCACAATGACAAATGACGATCAACCCAACGAATGGATGTCAATAATATGGGAAACATGGAATGTGGCAAGTATGGAATACTTTGGGAACACACTACTTCAACCAATGCCTCCTATTACTGCCCCTCCTAAAGGAAGGACCTCAGAGATGTCACATTGGGAACAAAGGTACAAACAAGAGAAATCAATCTTCCAACTTGGCATGTGATCCATATTAGTATGACCAAAACATTAAAAGAAAGCACATGATTACAAGAATGGTTATTGTACCTTCCGACAAATGACCCACCTTCCTTCAAGGAGCATGTTAGATGAGAAAGAGCATTGATTGAAGCATAAGTGGAGAGCTTTTATGTAAAGCTATATGTGGGCCATCATAGAGATGTTGGTTGGCTCACTCTCAAATGAGAAGAAAATTACTCTTATGGTTACCCACTTTTGGTGGGTATCACGACCCACATGGTTAAAGAGATCAACGAAGTAAGGAATCAGAGGACAAAGACCGTGTTTAAAGAAATCTGCTTGGAAGCAATCCTCATTTGTTGCTTTGCTGCTATTCATCACCCACACGGCCTATCTAATGCCCTTTCCTATGAACAAGAAGCATCAAGAAGGTGGTGATGTAACTTGAATTTGGGGTTGCTCTCTCCCTCGTTTGCAAGGCTATATTTGGGGATTTTTTTCCTTGAGATTTGTCGAAGATCTCAAAAGGCAATGCAAGCTACAGGTTTCTACTATTGTAGCATATTTTCGCTTGGATTTAAGTCCTAAAGACCATGGCTAGAAATACCTGCATCAAATGTGTGTAGGTAACTTTCTTCCTCATTAAGAAGACTATGCTTTGTCAAAAAGATATAAATGTTGGTATAACCCTTTTTGGATGTCTTTGTATTTAATACTGGAGATGCTTTTGTATTTTTCATTTTAATCAAGAGATTGATGCCATTCACATTCTCCTTTAGTAAATGCACCTTCATAGATACTTTGGCAACTCCTTAATAAGGGTTTTTCACAAATACTTCCCTATAGTCATTCCTAATCTCATAGTTGTTGCCATCATTAGTTGGTCCTTGATTCCACTTTCCCAATGGATTTCACACAAGTGTTAATCCTTCCATCGCTCCATTTATAACATCACCTTACTATTTTTTTCTTGCCAAAGTTGTTTCTCCATAATCACCTTCAACCTTCCTGTAACCACCCTTAGTTAGCTTACCTTAGAGAAGCCCCCCACAACCCCCCGTCCCCCCTTAACCTTGAGGCAGAGGAGAGCCAACCTCAAGTGTGAAGAGGATTGGTGAGGCAACAACCGACTCCCCCTTAGTTTCCTAGACTAGTACCAATATTTTGGACTTTAATCTAAAGGTGCTAGTTTGTGAGGTAACAACCAACACGAAACCAAAGATGTCGAGTGAGACCCTTCTGTTCTAAAATTCTACAAAAAATCATACAAAATCATTCCATGTAAAACCACACCAACATGTAAATCTAGGGTCATATTTTTATAAATTTGCTTTCAACTAAAAAGCCCCTTTCCAAAAGTCTAAAAACTTCTTAATTTTAAATATTTTAATGTATATTTAGAAATGAAAATATTATTTGTAAAAACAAAAAAAGAGCAAAAGATAAAACAAATCTGTAAGATGAAGAGTGTGGCTTTTCTCATGTCACTATGGACACTTGACCAAATCACAATCTTCCAAATACATTGAAATGCCAAGATCCACACATGACCATATACATATTTGAAAAATCATAAATAATTCTTTGCATCACTTTTCCTTTCAAGGTGAAAGGGAAGAATATGGTTTTATAAACAAAAAACATGAAAATTCAAAATGTCCCATGATATCTCTTGGGCTCGTGCTCTTTTGGTTACATCGCTGACAAATTCTAACCTATAATGTACATCATGTTTATAATGATATAATATTCTAACATAATGTCAACCCATATTCACATAATTGTGAATATTATGGCAAACGTAAACTCCCACTTAGGTATTTGAAGTTGGAAATGAAGTTAGAGACTTAAATTTTCAAACCACTCAAAACATGTAATATAGACTTTCAAGTGTGTCGAAGCCATCCAAAACATACCAAGGCTCAAATGCATCCTTTGTACCCAAAATAATCTCATGGTGTACATGAAGGTATAAAAAATTAGGCTTCTAATACTACATGATAGTGTTATTTTGGGATCTAGTTGTTGAAATTCCAAAGCATGTGTAGTAGAATACAATTTTTTGATCTAATAATTACTTCCCAATTATTTTCAAACGGTATTTCTCATGCCATTGATATCATTGAATAATTACACACATAAAATCTCAATTGTAAATGTAGAGGAAACAAAAAAAATCATAGAAAGACAACCATGCATAGCAGACACAATATTGTTTACCTTGGGAAACCCAACCATGGGAGAAAACCCAGCAATCTTTTGTTGAGGAGAAACTGTCTTTTCAGCAAGGTTTACAAATCAGAATTTGTCTAGAAATCTGAGTCAACATTACAAGTCAAATCACAAGTCAAACCTGGTCAAACTGTTGCAAGTCAACATTGGTCAAACCAGTCAAAAAAGTCGACTTTGGTCAAACTTTGGCATGCAGTAAAACTCAACTCTGCAGTCAAACCCTGCAGTCAATACTAATCAAATAGTCCGTAGTCAAACTGGTCAAATTTGATCAAACAATCCATGGTCAAACTTAGTCACCTAGGATCAATTGTTTACATGTGTGGTTGCAGTCAAAGTGCTAGTCAAACTTGTCCTTCTCACATGTGTGACCTCCAAGAGAGAGATAGTGATGATGATAAGAAATGAAAGATTATCCTTAGCAAACAGATTTCTCCTTATTTGAACTTCTTCTACACTACAAACGATTGAATAAGCTTGCTATGTTAATGATTTGTCTCCTCTTATTGCTTGTCTATCTATATAGAACTCTAATGTTGAGTGGAGACACATAAAGTGGCACCTCATCACAAGAAACCCCTTCACTCATTACAACTCAATATTAGACTAAAATTGTTTACTCCACTAATGGGTAAAAACCCTATTAGATAAACAAATCAAACCTGCTCTATAAAAAATAGATCATTCCATCCCAGTGCAAGAAATGTGAGCACTGTGGGCCATTCACCCCTAGCCAAATCAACATGGCCAGTAAGGGAGAAAGACTGCCCCAAGCCATTCACCCCTAGCCAAATCGGCATGGCCACATGGTTGAGTGTATCACTCTCCCCTAATCAAATTAGCATGAACTCATGGGAGAATGTTTTCCCAATGCTGCAAAAACATCAACACTCCCTCTCAGTGAGGGAGACATTTTGCATCATGCCAAGCTTGTCTTTGAAGTATACAAACTTCCCCCTAGAAAGACGATTCGTGACAATGTTTGCAATCTGCTCCTCTGTGGATATGTACTAGAGCTTCACTGCTCCCTTCAGCAGCATGTCTCGGATGAAGTGATATTTGATCTCAATGTGCTTCAACCTGTAATGAAACACTGGATTTTCCAAAAGCTTGACATAGCTTTGATTATCACAATATATCAAGGTTGTCTCTAGCGCATGATCGAATAGTCTTGTGAGAAGCTTCTGAAGCCGCATTGCTTCTTGACTTGAGACACTGCATGTGATATACTCTACTTTTGTTGTACTGAGTCTGCTTCTTGCTAATCTAGGATATCATAGTTCATCCTAAGCTGAAGCAACACCCCGAGGTGCTCTTTCTATCCATTGCACTCTCAGCCCAATCAAAATCAGCATATCCCTGCAGCCTCACTTCACCACTTGAGATATATCTCAGATCATATCCAACTGTACCATGCAGGTTCCTCAACACATGCTTCGCTACAACCCAACGTACATGCCTTGGCTCAACCATAATCAAGCTCAAGTTGTTCACTACAAAGAAAATATTTGACCTGTTGTTAACCAGGTACATCAAGGATCCAATCAAGTACATGTAACCAAATCTGATTTTGAAGCGGAATCACATAGCTTCTTTAGATTTGTCACCATAGGTGTAGCCATGGACTTGCAGTCCATCATACCAAATCTCCTCAAGATCTAAACTGTGTACTTCCCTTGTCCAAGGAAGATCTCACCAGGCCTCTGCCACACCTCCAATCCGAAGAAATAATGCATCAAGCCAAGATCCTTCATCTTGAACTTCAAAGCCAACTCCCTCTTGCACCTTACAATGAGCCTCTCTGCCCCAGTAAGGATCAAATCATCAGCATACAACACCAAGATCAAAGGATCACCATCAACAACCTTGTAGTAATGGTTAGGATCTGCATCATTCTTGGTGAAGCCCAAACTCATCAAGTATCCATCAATCCTGGAATAACATGGCCTGGGTGCCTGCTTGAGTCCGTACAAATCCTTCTTCAATCTGCAAACATGGGACTCCATCCCACGTATCACAAATCCCTAAGGTTGCTCTATGTACACTTCCTCCACAATCACACCCTTGAGGAAAGTGGTCTTTACATCCATCTAAAATAACCTCCAACCTATAACTGAAGCATATGAAATAATAGTCTTGATGGAAGTGTACCTAGCAACTGGAGTTAAAGTCTCCTCATAGTCCTCTCCCTCGTTCTAGGAGAACCCTCTCGACACAAACCTTGCTTTGTACTTCTCGATGCTGCCATCTGCTACATGCTTGACCTTATAGATCCACTTGAAAGTCACTACTGACTTCCACTCGTCTCGGAACTATCTCCCACACGTCATTCTTCATGATGGACTGATATTCCTCCATCATGGCATCCTTCCAAACCTTTGTACTACTCGATGTTGTCATATGTTACATGCTTGATCTTATAGATCCACTTGGAAGTCACTATTGAGTTCCCCTCTAGTTTCAAAACCATCTCCCACACATCATTCTTCATGATGAACTGATACTCCTCCATCATGGCATCCTTCCAAACTTCTTGATGTTGACATCTGATGCATGCTTGATCTTATAGATCCACTTGGCAGTCGCTACCGACCTCCCCTCTGGTCTCGGAACTATCTCCCACACACCATTCTTCATGATGGACCGATACTCCTCCATCATGGTATCCTTCCAAACCTGTTGGCCTGCTGCCTCCTCATAAATAGAAGGTTTGGACTCAATGATATGGCTCATCAATGCCATATAACTCAAGAATATATGTGGTCATCTACTCTCCCTAAAAGTGCCATTGGGAGTTGTATGCCTCTCTGCATCCTACGAAGTGTCACAAAGCCATACTGGCCTCTTTCTGGTTCCTGCAACATCTCTAGGCGAGTCCATTGGCTCTGATGGCTCCTCCTGATAGTCTAAAGGATGAACAATAGGACTAGAGGTATTTGTACCCACATCATTCGAAACCTCCTGCTCCTCACTATCAATCTCCATATGAGACTCTCTAGACCTCTTGAAGGCTACCTCATCAAAAGTAGCATCCCGACTAACTCAATCTCACATTGTCCTAGAATGTAGATCATGTAGGCCTTCGAAGTCTCGTTGTATCCCACAAAAGTACCCTTCTTCCCAGAAGGTTCTAACTTCTTCCTCTTCTCCTTGGGCATGTGGATGTATACCGGACAACCAAAGATCCTCAAATGACTGACCTTGGGCTTCACTCCTGTGAATGCTTCCTCAAGAGTCTTGTCTGTTGATTTATGGTAGCATCGGATGTGCTCTAGCCTTGTAATTTTGTATATAGGCTAAGACACATGTATTCCATAAAACCCACAAATGGTTTTGGAAAATTCCACTTAGAGATGGTTTAATTAAAATAATTAATCGTTTTTTAATGTTTTCCTAAGTCTAACCTTAGGGAAACTGATTAATTAAAGTGTATTAATTAAATCAAGTGTGAATCTTCTAGATAAAGTCGTGGATCATCTCCAAGTTAATATTAGCCCTTGATTATGTTTTAATCTTAGCCGTTGAAGGTTCGACGAAAGATTATAAGAAGGAGGGTGAGGGGCCTATCGAAAATACATTGAGACACTTGAGCCATTTGGCATTTTCGAGTTTGTGTGAGGAGACACAGCTTTTGATCAAGGATCAAATCACTAGGGTAGGGTTTGCTAAGTTATTTTGATTCAGTGATCAGATTCAGAGAGGGGCAGAAGCAGAGACTGGTTAGAAGGACCAGAAGTACATTTCAGAGAGACGCAGCATTTACACAGAGAGAGAAAGCACAGTTTTCTGAAGGGGTGACACAGTCCCTGCAGGAAATCACGCAGAAGCAGCACAGTGTCTCTTGGAGTCAATATGGAGATAGCTAGAGGCTGGGGTTTCTGAGCCAGGAGGGCCAAAACCCAGTCTCAGATCAGCTTGATCAGTTGCAGTGAGAGGTGACGCAATTTATCAGACTTACCCACGCTGGCTTATGCAGTTCCAGCGTAAGCACTTGCGCAGAGGCAGAGAAGGGCTTCACCAACATTGTTTAGATGAGTCGGAGACTTGTAGAGTGAGGTAGATCTCACAATTACATTTGTTGTCTAGATTTATCTGAAGGGTGAGCCGGATATTGGCACTCTAGTTGTACTTAAGATTCTGCTACTTAATAATACAAAACCCTCAGATCTGCTGCATCGGTTTTCCCAAGTTGGGTTTTTCCGGGGACTTAGTCAAAAAATAACTGGTCAAATGTGGATGTTTTTCGTTATATTTTGTTCAGATTGTTTCAACACTTAGATTTATTCTGCAGTATTATTTGTGTATACTGCTTCAGAAATTACTTCAATATTTCACTGTAATGAAATAATTATGAAAAATAATAGAAGAAGTAATTCAGATTTGTTGCAGTAGGAATCCAGATCTAGGATTTTTCACATGGTATCTGAGCTTATTTACGCTGAAGTGCAGGAGAAACGAAGAGAACCAACAGATCAGCGTTGTAGAGTCTGGGATCTACGTAAGCAGCAGCAGACCCTCCCAGAAATTACGTTGTCCAGGCCAGGAGGGCATTCCAGCGCAAAAAAGGCTCCCTCTGAGAGAGTTGACAGAGGGATAAGCTTTTTCAGTTGCAGAAGAGGCAGTGTAGCTGACCAGCGTAGCTGAAGGACGTTGTTATTGCACATCAGTAAGAGCTGGTGCATAAAGCGTCAAAAAATTCTGAAAAACACAGTTGGGGATTCCTTGACCTCGGAGGGTCTCTTACTCAAAGAAACTCAGCTTTTCCCGTGCAGCAGCAGAAGCAGTGACTTACTCCACAAGGAGTGTGTAAGTCTAGTTGAGTAGAGGGTTAGAGGAGGGAATCAACAGTTGAAGAGATGGCCAGCAATGGACTGTGTGACCAAGACAGGTTGGAGGGTGCCTCCAACTATGTTATCTGGAAATCAAGGATAGAATTTCTCCTTGATGAGCATGATCTGAAAGCCCTCATAGACAGCGCAATTGCAGAACCTCTTGATGCAGCACACCTGAGGCAGTTCAAGAAGAATATGGCTAGAGCCAAGCGATTGATCCTAGATGGAGTGAAGGATCATATCTTGCCTCATATAGCAGCTAAAGCCACTGCTAGAGAAACGTGGGTAGGGCTGGAAAAGCTATACCAAGGATCTTCCGAGCAGTGGAAGATGTACCTTGAAGAGAAGATGTGTAATACCAAGATGAAGAAGGGAGAGCATTTTGACTCCTCCTTGTCTCGTATTCCGGATACCCGAGAACAGCTATCAGCAATAGGAGCTGCTCTTAGAGACTCAGAGCTGGTAAGGCACACTCTGAATTCAGTTTCAAAGGAATATCAGGTCTTTGTCCAAAGTATTTTGGGCAAGGAAAGACTTCCAGGATGGGAAGCTATGTAGGCAGCATTACAACAAGAAGAGTTGAGGAGAGACCTCCTCAAAATCCATTTGGAGGATGGCAGTAGTGGGTCGAAAGTCAAGAAGGAGGAAGAAGATAACACTGCCCTTGCATAAAAGGGGCAACAGAAGCAGAAAAAGATAGATTTGTCAAGATCAAGTGCTTCCGGTGTGGTGAAATGGGACATTATGCCACACAGCGTCCTCTTAAGAAAAAGGATAAAGAGGAGAAGGAAGATCCACAAGTAGGAGCTGCCAAGATTGAGGCAGAAAGAGAATGTGCTATGTTAGCTCATATTACGAAAGGAGAGAAATGGGTTGACTTGCAGTTGTAGATCCAGAATCTACAAGTAGGCGGGATCCTTGAGTATTTTCGGACTCTTGGATCACATGTGAGCTACGACAGCCTAAAGACAGTAGCAGGATGGACAGTTGCATCGGATGATGAGAAGGCAGTGTAGTGGCTAGCAGTACTAGAGCCTGATCAACGCAGAAAAGGAGCAGCAGCATCAGTAGTTGAGCAGCAGCAGCGCAATGCAGTGCAGTGCTCACTGTGCAGAGCAGCAACAGCGCAGTGTTTTCAAAGAGCTAGTGCATAAACTAGCAGGAGTCAGTCATATTTTCAGTTGCAGATTTACTTGTCCAATTTCGGATGTTTCTTTGTTGCAATTAGCAACAGTGCAACAGTGCAGCAGCAGTAGTAGTTGAGCAGCAGCAACAGAGGAGCAATAGCAGTGCAGTGAACAAGTGGTGCAGCGCAATGCTCACGCAGTGCATAGCAATGCTCACGTAGTGCAGCAACCTGGTTGCAGAATTCAGAATGAGTTGCAGTACAGTGGCAGTTGGCAGTAGTATGCAGAGTCAGCAGCATTACAGATGCAGCATTTTTCTTGTGCAATGTTGGTGAGCAACATCAACAGCACAGCAGCAGATGTTCCAAAAATCAGAGCAGCACATAGAGTGGTATTGCTAGAGCACTTTCCTTGCTAAGAGGGAGTGTTGATTTATGGTAGCATCGGATGTGCTCTAGCCTTGTAATTTTGTATATAGGCTAAGACACATGTATTCCATAAAACCCAGAAATGGTTTTGGAAAATTCCACTTAGAGATGGTTTAATTAAAATAATTAATCGTTTTTTAATGTTTTTCTAAGTCTAAACATAGGGAAACTAATTAATTAAAGTGTGTTAATTAAATCAAGTGCGAATCTTCTAGATAAAGTCGTGGATCATCTCCAAGTTAATCTTAGCCCTTGATTACGTTTTAATCTTGGTCATTGAAGGTTCAACGAAAGATTATAAAAAGGAGGATGAGGGGCCTATGGAAAATACATTTAGACACTTGAGCCATTTGGCATTTTCGAGTTTGTGTGAGGAGACACAGCTTTTGATCAAGGATCAAATCACTAGGGCAGGGTTTGCCAAGTGACTTTGATTCAGCCATCAGATTCAGAGAGGGGCAGAAGCAGAGACTGGTCAAAAGGACCAGAAGTGCATTTCAGAGAGAGGCAGCATTTATGCAGAGAGAGAGCGTAATTTTCTGAAGGGGTGACGCAGTCCCTGCAGGAAATCACGCAGAAGCAGCGCAATGTCTCTTGGAGTCAATCCGGAGATAACTAGAGGCTGGGGTTTTTGAGCCAAGAGGGCCAAAACCCAGTCTCAGATCATCTTGATCAGTTGCAGTGAGAGGTGACACAGTTTCTCAGACTTTCCCACGCAGGCTTACGCAGTTCCAGCGTAAGCACTCACGCAGAGGCAGAGAAGGGCTTCACCAACACTTCTTAGATTAGCCGGAGACTTGCAGAGTGAGGCAGATCTCACAATTACATTTGTTGTCTAGATTTATCTAAAGGGTGAGCCGGATATTGGTACCCTAGTTGTACTTAAGATTCTGCTTCTTAATAATACAAAACCCTCAGATCTGCTGCATTGGTTTTCCCAAGTTGGGTTTTTCCGGGGACTTAGTCCAAAAATAATTGTGTCAAATGTGGATGTTTTTCGTTATATTTTGTTTAGATTGTTTTAGTTATTAGATTTATTCCGCAATATTTTTTGTGTAGACTGCTTCAGAAATTACTTCAATATTTCACTGTAATGAAATAATTATGAAAAATAATAGGAGAAGTAATTCAGATTTCTTGCAGTAGGAATCCAGATCTAGGATTTTTCACATTGTCCTCCAAAATTCTGTGAGGAATCTTGTTCTGAACATAAATTATTGTGTTGGATGCCTCTGCCCATAAGAACATGGGTAAATCTTGATCCCGAATCATCACCTTAACCACCTCCACAATGGGCCTATTCTTCCTTTCTGCAAACTCATTCTGTCGCGGGTTGTAAGGAACTATCAACTACCTCTTAATCCCTACATCCTTGCAGAAATCACTAAATACCTTGGAAGTATACTCTCCTCCATTATATAACATCAAAATCTTGATCTTCTTCCCTGTCAAGTTTTCTCCCTGAACCTTGAACTCCTGGAACCAGTTGAAGACTTCATCCTTGGTCTTTATGAAGTAGATCCATGTCTTCAGGGAGAAATCATCAATGAATGTCACATAGTACAAGAAGCCACCCAAAGATGATACTATCATTGGTCCACATACATCTGAATGCACTAGATCCAAGATCCCCTTGGACCTACTATCACTGCTCGAAAAAGATCCCTTGGCATTCTTGCCAAGTTCCCAACCCCTGCAAACACCCTCATGCTCTGCATGGAGCTCTGGAAGACCTGTAACCTACTTCCTTGTTGATTTATGGTAGCATCGGATGTGCTCTAGCCTTGTAACTTTGTATATAGGCTAGGACACATGTATTCCATAAAACCCAGAAATGGTTTTGGAAAATTCCACTTAGAGATGGTTTAATTAAAATAATTAATCGTTTTTTAATGTTTTCCTGAGTCTAAACTTAGGGAAACTGATTAATTAAAGGGTATTAATTAAACTAAGTGTGAATCTTCTAGATAAAGTCACGGATCACCTCCAAGTTAATCTTAGCCCTTGATTATGTTTTAATCTTGGCCGTTGAAGGTTCAACAGAAGAATATAAGGAGGGTGAGGGACCTATGGAAAACACATTGAGATACTTGAGCCATTGAGCATTTTCGAATTTGTGTGAGGAGACACAGCTTTTGATTATAATCGAATCACTAGGGCAAGGTTTGCTAAGTGATTTTGATTCAATGATTAGATCCAAAGAGGGGCAAAAGCAGAGACTGGTCAGGAGGACCAGGTGTGCATTTCAGAGAGAAGCGGCAGTGACGCAGATAGAGACAGCGCAGTTTTCTAAAGAGGTGACGCAGTCCCTGTAGGAAATCACGCAAAAGCAGCGCAATGTCTCTTGGAGTCAGTCCAGAGATAGCTAGAGGTTGGGGTTTCTGAGCCAGGAGGGCCAAAATCCAGTGTTAGATCAACTAGATCAGTGGCAGAGGAAGGTGACGCAGTTCCTCAAGCTTGCCCACGCAAGCTTACACAGTTCCAGCGTAAGCAATCACGCAGAGGCAATGAGGACTTCACTAATGCTGTTAGATCAGCCGGAGACTTGCTGAGTGAGGTATATCTCACATTCTTCACCAAATTTTCTAGATTTCTCTGAAGGGTTTGATGGATGTTGGCACCCTAGTTGTACTCAAGATTCTGTTGCTTAATAATACAAACCCTCAGATCTGCTGCACCGGTTTTCCCAAGTTGGGTTTTTCCGGGGACTTAGTCCAAAAATAACTGTGTCAAATGTGGATGTTTTTCATTGTATTTTGTTCAGATTGTTTCAGCACTTAGATTTATTCCGCAGCATTATTTGTGTAGACTGCTTCAGAAATTACTTTGATATTTCACTGTAATGAAATAATTATGAAACATAATAGAAAAAGTAATTCAGATTTGTTGCAGTACGAATCCAGATCTAGGATTTTTCACATTTCTCAATGCTGGCAAAGCCCTGTAATGCAAGTGAGCAAATCTTCGATGCCATAACTCACAAAACATGATACTATCGTGTACCAATGCCTAGGTTGGGTGTCCTACAATCTGTACATTCCTCCCTCTTGAGCACCAATCACTCCTGCTGAGTCTATGCTCAAGCACTTAGGCCATACAAGAACCTAACCATCTACAAATGCAACTTTGTAACCTCTACCCTCCAACGCTAAAATAGAGAGTTGGTTCCTCATCAATCCTAGTACAAATAATACATCTCTCATGTGTAGAGAATCTCCACACTCCAGCTAAAACGATGTTGTCCCAACTCCTTTCACTATATACTTGGCATTGTCTCCAAGTTCCACCTGCAATGTTGAATCCTTCTCGGTCAAATTTGTGAGAGAATCTCTGGAACCTGTCTTGTGAATAGAAGCACCACAGTCCACCAACCAAATATCATTATTGTCTGTAATATTGCCTATAAGAGTGGAGACAAAGAAATATTCTTTCTGAAGTCCATCTACAATATCATCAAGTTTAGATTCCATTGTCTTCTTCTGTGGTAGATGTTCATCATCATCATCAACATCAGTTATTGATGCATGCTGCTTTCCATTCCTTTTCCTCTGAGGACACTAGGAAGCATAATGACCAAATGTATGACCACTGAACCACCTGATTTTTGAAAGATCCTTCTTCTTTTGATCTTGAACTATAGTTGATCTTCCACCTGTATGTTTCTTATCAACATTTCTTCTTCGTTTCCTTTCCTTGCATGAGCTACAAGGGCTTGGGTTTCGTCATCCTGAGGTCTCTGCATGATGTTCTTGGACAAAAATTTGGCTTCCTCTTGCACACAATCAGTCCAAAGCTAATCAAACTTGGGAAACTCAACTCATGCACAAATACCCTGTACAACTGGATCTCATGAAGAAGGAAATCCATTGTAACAAGCTCTAGATCATCAACGACATCTCCAATGGCTTTAAGTTGATCTCTCAACTTGAAGACTCTCATGAGATAAGTGGCAACTAAATCTAATCTGGACATAATTATACTATGGAGCTGATGCCTCAAGGCTAATTTCCTGCTAGTGTTCTTACTCTCAAACAATTCCACCAAGGCACGATACATTTCTTTGGCAACCTTCAATTGAGAAATATGTGGAATCAAGTGGTCCTTTATGGAATCTATCAAGATTATCTTAGCCTTTTCTACATTCTTCATATACTTGGCTTTATCCTCAACACTCTCTAGTTTTGAGACAATTTCCATCATGTGATTTTGAATCTCATTTTCATCCATGACAACGAGTATCATGGTCTTCCAAGATCTGAAACTTGTTGCACCATCCAACCTGTCTTCTGCTCTGAGACTAGGCACCATCTTGACAAGAGATCTGAAATTTGTACAAGCTGCTAAATACTGAAATTTTGGGGCTGAAATCAATGGTTGACCTTCAACAAATCTTTGATACCATGTTGAAATTCTAAATCATGTGCAGTAGAATACAATTTTTTGATTTGATAATTACTTCCTAGCGATTTTCAAATAGTATTTCTCACGCCATTGATATCATTGAATAATTATACACAGAAAATATCAACTATAAATGCAGCGGAAACAATAAAGATCATAGAAAGACAACCATGCACAGTAGACACAATATTTTTTACACTGGGAAACCCAACCTTGGGAGAAAATCCAACAATCTTTTTTTGAGGAGAAATTGTCTTTTCAATAAGGTTTACAAATCAGTCAAGTCCCACTAGCACAACCGGTTTAGGATAGGCCTCGTCAACAAGGCGACCCAGGATCAAACCTCACGATGGGTGGGTTCCCTGTGCTAGGGGGAGGAGACATGCTAAAAAATCCAATCAGCTAAGGATTGTTATGGCCCAGGCCAGGTGCGATCCCCGAGTGACTTTGACGGCTTAGATGCCCCTTGGTTGCAGCTCCTCAAGCCACAGGTCAAGCCTGGAGGATCAGAGACAACTTGACAAACAAACAAACAAAATAAGATTTACAAATTAGAAATTGTCTAGAAATATGAGCCAACAATACAAGTATAATCATCAGTCAAACATGGTCAAATTGTTGCAGGTCAATGTTGGTCAAACCAATCAAAAAAAGTCAACTTTGGTCAAACCTCATGATGGGTGGTTGTGCCCTGTGCTAGGGGGAGGAGACATGCTAAAAAATCCAATCAGCTAAGGATTGTTGTGGCCCAGGCCAGGTGCGATCCCCAAGTGACTTTGACGGCTTAGATGCCCCTTGGTTGCAGCTCCTCAAGCCACAGGTCAAGCCTGGAGGATCGGAGACAACTTGACAAACAAACAAACAAAATAAGGTTTACAAATTAGAAATTGTCTAGAAATATGAGCCAACAATACAAGTATAATCATCAGTCAAACATGGTCAAATTGTTGCAGGTCAATGTTGGTCAAACCAATCAAAAAAAGTCAACTTTGGTCAAACTTTGACCTACGGTCAACACAGTTCAAATAATGTGGTCAACTTGGTCAAATTTGGTCAAACAATCTGCGGTCAAACTCAGTCAAATGCAATCAACTGTTCATGCATGCGGTTGTGGTCAAAGTGCTAGTCAAACTCGTCTTTCTCACACATGCAACCTCCAAGAGAGAGATAGTAATGATGATGTGAGATGAAAAATTATCCTTAGCAAACAGATTTCCCCTTAGCTGAACTTCTCCACTAGAAAAGATTGAATGAGCTTGCTATGTTAATGGTTTGTCTCCTCACATGCTTGTCTATTTATATAGAGCTCTTACGTTGAGTGGAGAGTCGAGACCCATAAAGAGGCACCTCATCACAACAAACCCTTTCACTTATGGAGCCTACAATACAACTCAACATCAGACTAGAATTGTTTATTCCACCAATGGGTAAAAACCCCATTAGATAAACAAATCAACCCCGCTCTATAAAAAATAGATCACGCCATCCCGAAGGAAGCAATGTGAGTACCATGGGCCATTCATCCTTAGCCAAATCAGCATGGCGCCATAGGAAAAAGATTGCACTGGGCCATTCACCCCTAACCAAATCAACATCACCCCATGGGTGATGTATCATTCTCCTCTAGTCAAATCACCATGACCCTGTTGTCACACAGAATGTCTAGGCACCGCGACAACGGCTCAGATCGGGGGTTGTCACCTTGATTCTCAATCTCTCTATTTAAGTTGTCTCCTTATAGCAGACTAAGAGGGTTAGACCCTATGGAAATGGAATGAAGGAGAACTCGTTGGGAACCAACCAGTTCGGGAGACACAGTTAAACGACTAAATACTTGTAAAAGATCTAGCAAGATTAAATGATTCGATTGAATTGAAAAGATTGATACCAATGCCTTATGGAGTCAACTATCCTGCTAAGGAAATTACAACCAAGTACTTGATAAGAAACTGTTGCTATGCAATGTTAATTTAGAATGCAGAATGCAAGGAAAATGATTTGAAGGAGCGAGATGAAGCAAGCTTCGAAGATGAGAGTTAATGTTAAAAAGCCTAAAGCACTTAGATTATAAATAGTCTGATCTAATCACTAAGTACTTAAGCGAGAGTGTCAATTATGAAGATACCAAAATTACTCGATTAAAAGATATATAGATCCACAATAGAGCTCTCAAAATCAGATATCAATCACACTTACTTGAAAAGATTTCCCAAACATTAGTATTCAATAAACATCCAATAATTCAAGTAAATAAAACAAAAGCTAATTAAACATTAGGCAATTTTAATTGATAGAACACGTTCCAAAACTCAGATGCCAGTGATCATCAAACCCAACTGAAACATATGAAATTTACTAGCACTTAAATCTCAGTAATTATTCATCCAGATATACCATGAAAATTAGATGTTAAATAAACATTTCATCAAATAATTTATAGATTGAACGATATTCTTAAAAATGCAAATCCAAAAATTAAATTTTCTCCTATAGTCTAACTTAGGATATATTTTTTAGCAAGATTTTAGATCTGAAATATAAATTACAGCAGTAATTTAAACCATAGATCAACAAACAAACGATACCCGAACCAATGCCCAAAATGACTAAAAATAGTAAAAATTGTTGAACTTGAAGAAAAATCAATTTTTAGGGCTTGATTAAGAGAAATTTCAGATCTGATATTTTTATTTCAGCAGTGAAACAGTGACAGATCAGCAAGATAAAACTGCCCAAAATAGCTGTCAAATACTTCTAGAAATAACAAAAATATATTAAAACTTGAAAATTTCAATTTTAAGGCTTTAAGAGAGTTTGATTCAGTAATTTTTAAAACTCATAAGTTTGTAACAGCAATAAATTGATAACAGATCAGCAAACTGAAAATACTGAAAATGATCCCCATTATGTCTAAAAATAGTAAGTTTTGCCGAAAAACTGAAAATTCAAATTTTTTGGACCTTATTTAAGATATGCATCAGAAATGTTTAGATCTGATTTTTCACAGTTCTGCAGTAATTTCCAGTAAACTTTAAAGTCAGATCTAGACAAAATTAAAGATGCCCAAATGGCCAAAAATTCTGAAAATGAAGATTTTGCAATTCTAAACAATTTTGACTATATAAAATGTGTTTTTAAGGCCTAATTATTTGTGATTTGCTTTCTGTAATAAAATTTGCAGAAAATAAGGGTTTAGAGATCAAACCCTTAACCCAAGGCTTTGAAGATCCCACTGTTGAAAATTCTTGAAATTTTGGGATAATGTTGCCGCTTGAAAATTAGAATTTTGAAGACCAAAATCCTGTAAAAATAGCCTCAAAAGCCTATATGTCCTCAAGGGTCTAAATCTGGCTCAGATCTGAAGATTTCCTTGGTTGATTTTTCAGATCTATTCCTGCAAACAAATATTGAGCCCAGATCTTGCCCTCTAGGGTCTAGATCTAGCTCAGATCTAAAGATTTCCTTGGCTGATTTTTCAGATCTGAAGATTCTCTTAGCTGATTTTTTAGATCTAATCCTGCACAAGTGAAAAAAGAAACCCAATACCCAATATGTACAAAAATAGCGAAAATCCTAAAAACCCAAATGTTAGAATTCAAAATTATGTTACAAAACTTCAAATCTACACATGTAAATTATAGATCTAAACAACATATTTACAGATCTATGCACAAGAGTTGCAGATCTATCAGATCTGAGGAGTATAAGTCTGACTTCACTCCCAAATCTGAAGATCTAAGGCTCTTACTAGCCAAATCTAACTTTAAATTCAAAAAAATTAAAATAAATTTTTTTATTTAGGCACAAGCTCTAAAAAGACCCTGCAAAAAAATATTCCGTAAGATAACCTTAGAAATTAGGAAACAATGGGCTTTTTCAAATTTTCTGAAATCTGAGAGTCGGCTGATATAACTGAAGATTTCCCCAAACGCTCAAATCTTGAATAATAATTTCTGCACACTTATATCTGAATTTTAGATTGATAGAGATTTTAAAAATAGCCATGAGACCTTTTAGAAATATAGATAACTGATATTTCTGTCAAATCAAAATGCAAATTAAGAAAACCCAAAAAAACTGCACAAGATACCTGTATGCAGATCAATCCATAAAGGCCATCAACCATCAAATGCCAATAAAAGTAGCAGAGTTAAAAGACAATATCACCACATAGATCTGGAAAATGAACACCAAAGTTTGTAACCCCAAAGTCTTTATGCTTTATTGATCAAAAAATTTCAAGAGCTTCTGAGAACAAGTGCACGATCCAAAGATCGGATAACTGAAAGAATGATAAAGACCTCTAATGTATAAGATAAAATCTCCAACGGCTAGTTCAGTTGATCCATGTCAAAATAATCTCGACCGTCGAAAAAGATTAATTATCTTTTAATCTAGACCGTCGAAATTATAATTTTGAGGAAATTCGAATTTATCATTTAATTCCATTTTAATTATTTTTGAGTTAATTACCTCAAAATTTTGACTTTGACTTAACCACCAAGGCCCAAGGGTCCAAAATTTCTTGAAATTCTCAATATTCCCTTAGCCTGGGACCTTTAAAAATTTACTTTTTAAGGACCCACGAATTTTGTCTTTGAAGAATTTTAACTCACCTAGGACTTAGAAATAATTAAATTTTTTGCTTAGAATTTTTTAATTAATTTGGCCAGAATTAATTAATTGACTGAGAGGGGATTTAATTATTTTTCCAACCCTCTTTACATAAGATAAATATATTTAGACACATAAAGGGGGAATACCCATTCGTATAGACCCTCAAAAAACTACCCAATTCTGTGACTCAAAACATGATCTAGTAGACCCAGCAGCTTGTAATAAAATAATCTAGCCAATTAGCTAGGATTATTCCCAAACTATTTTTACAAAGACTCAATAAAAAACACTAGGACTCACTTAGCATCTTGATGACAAAATCCACCCTAGCTTTGGGGTGAGGCTGGAGGGGAAAACTCTGTCGATCACTTGTGTCAAGAAACACAAATGAATCAATGAGACAAAAAACCTTCTAGGATAGAAATCGTCACCAACATACTAGGCTTACCTAGGTTTTTACATACATGGTGGTCTTACTTAGATCATTTATATCATAAACATGCAGAATGGATTTACATCGTTTAAAAACTGCTGACCGATGATGAAATCTGAATGGCGTGAACACATCGAACATGATGAATCCCATTTGAAAAAATGGGGTGTACTGCTATGGGGTCGTTGACAAAGTGTGGTCAACAGACCCCATTGGAGAATCTCTGCCCGATGCTGCAAAAACATCAACACCAATCAATGCTAAATAAAACTCCTTTAAAACAAAATCTCGACATGCACTCACAAGTCTAGCTCATAATGAGGAATAAATCTAGAGTTTCTAAGACAAAGAGTTTGACTTAGCAAACATTCAATAAAAAAAATTTACTTGTCAAGCTTTTGACAAGTCAAATTCATACTCGTCCTATCCAACCTTACCAAGTGGTTAACTGAGTTGAGTATTTCAGCAATGTATCTTGTAGCCCTTTCCTCTCTTAACTTATTAAACGATTTTTTTGGTTTTGGAAATTAGTTAGGAGGCCTATATACTCCAATTGGACATCCTATTTAAAAATGGAGAAAGAATTTTATAAAAAGAACAGAAAAAATATGCATTTTCTTTTAATTGGTAGTAATGGCCCCACCATAGAATACCCAAGAAATCTCACATGGGCAAAGATACTTGGAATGCCCTTACTACCTCTCTAAGATGACCAATATAAAATTATATTTCCTGATATTACATACTACTTCTAATAGCATGCATTACATACTACTTTTAACCACAATTTGGGGGTTTTAGTCCTTTCACCAATTAACCTCTCAAAAGCGCTCATAAATGATTAGCACGCTTGCACATAAGCAATGTTCTTAGATCAACACAATTCAATGAATAGTAACAAACTTGAAAAATAAAAAACACCTTTGGGTTTTCACACAAATAACATCCATAAATTCTATGAATGTATTAGCATGCTTGCAAATATTTCTTCACTCAATAGAAATTTGTTGTTGCATACAATTTGAAGTACATACAGAAATATGAAAAAATAATCATACACCCTGATTCAAACAAATACTCATTTGGAGCGCAAAATGAATAAAGGTTCTCTTTATATGCAATGATTTAAAGTACAATGTAATCATCTCTAACACAAAACAAAGCCAAGAATATTTGGGTCTCACACAAATAACCTCCATAAATTCTATGAATGTATTAGCACGCTTGCAAATATTTCTTCATTTAATTGAAATGTGTTGTTGTATACAATTTAAAGTATATACAGAAATATGAAAAAAAAAAATTATACACCCGATTCAGACACAGACTCATTTGGAAGGTAAAATGAACTAAATGTCCTCTTTATATGCAACAATTTTAAAGTACAATATAATAATCTCTAACACAAAAAAAAAGCCAGGAATATGATGCAAGGAAAACGCTGACTATTTTATCTGATTTCATACCAACAGTGTCAAAACTCTGAGCCATCGGCACAACACCAATGGTGGAAACAGCCCCATGGGAAGGACGGAACCCTAGAATACCACAGAATGCAGCAGGCACTCTGACACTTCCTCCTGTATCTGTACCTGCAGAAGAAAAGAAGCAGACATTGGCGCAATCAATCATATGACTTAGCAGTAAAAGCATCATGCAGAATGTTAAAAAATATATATTATAAATAAGAGAAGTTGTAAAAAGACAAGCATGCAATATTTTACATCTATAAGTGCTGTTCTTCTCTGTCCATAAATCTTAGTTTAAAAAGTGATAATGATATATCAAAATATATCACAGCATTTTTTGCATACACTTATTCTCCTAGAAGTTTCACACAAAGCCCTCTCTAGACCACTTTTGCAGTGCAGAGACAAGGTTGCAAAAGTAGAGCATGAGATAAAGAAATCGCAGCACATGCCACATATCAGAAATCACACCTACGAAGTGAATAGCCAGGCAGAGACAAACAAAGAATGTTAGATGTTGCAGATTGAAAACTGAAACATTCACAAAAAAGTGGGTTGAAAGTTTTTCGACTTCTTTTCTCCTGCAATCCTTATCACAGTGACCAGGTTTTCCAGAATAATGGTACTTGCCTAGTCAGACATGTGGATATAGAGATGACAGGGTGGTACCAACTGCGCACAAAGGTTGTTGAACTTGACACACATGCTTTTCATATTACTTTCTAAGGTTATTTCAAATTCTAGTGGATACCCAGTGACCAATTTAGATGGATATGACGAGCATCTACAAGAAGCCTTTTATGGCTTACAGGACTAAGGAACTATATGATAAAATCAAACCAAAGCCCCAAATTGTAGCACATCTTAATAAAATATGGACCATACAAGATGTTGAAGCCAAATGTGCCAGGAATTGTTAAGATATATAAAAAGCCAACTTGTCCTTTAAGACGAGGGTGCTTGCATGATTTGTGCTCAGTCAAACCCTTGTTGTCTAACAGATGGTTTTGTGATTTGTCGCAATCAGAGACTATCGTGCATGTGTTCAAGAAGTGAAAAGCCGTGAGATTATTTTTTGGGAACAAGTTGCTTTTGCCTATGAGTATGCCATACTTTTTGTCAACCCTCTTCACTGAAGAGGGGTCATTTTGGGTGACAACTGGATGATCGGACAGTATGTCAAAGGAACATGTTACACCATAATTTCGAGAGGAATCTTCCTCTTTTCCTTCGGGAGAGACTACAACATTTAAAGAAAAATTGGCAGATCATGCTTCAGCCAAAATTGTCATTTTCTATGAAGTCGATGCCTCTATTGAAATTTGAAGCAAGGACAATATGTTGAACCTCCTTTCCTACGGAGGGAGCGGTATGTTCCATTGATTTTTTCACCCTGATGTACTTTGTGTAGTCACCATAGTTGTCAAAATGGTTAGAACCAGACCAAGACCAGTCAGTTCAAACTTCAAACTTCAAACTTGTTTGTTGTTTGGGGCCTGTTACCAACACATGTAGGTAACCCTCAGGAGAAATTGGCTCTCCTATTGTTTCAGCCAGCCAGCCAACAGCCCTATCATGATCCACTGATAGCTAGCCTCAGTTGCCTCTCATCCATACTCCGGTCAGTGCTTTCTTCATCTAGCTTGCTCATCCGATGAAGGTGGGTCATCAAATATGAGGAAAATTAACCATTTTTGTATTGAAGTGCTTTATTTTAATGTTTGAAGGAATTCTAGTATGGATTACAGGCTGAATTGGATGATAGACTACTTTTGACAGTACACTTGTTCCCTTGCTTCGCGTTGGTGGTTATCACTTGCCCCTATTCCAGTGTGACCTTCCTTGAGGCCTTTCTTCCACTATCTAGGAGGGGCACAAATAGGTTCTAATTGATGTTGTCTATCCATGGTAATCCATACTTAGCACCTTCCATCTTTTCCATGTATCCACATCCCATCTTTGGGTTGATTGCTATCTGTCACTAGTATTGGTTCCCTGTTTTCTTCATTCGTAAGGAAGGACATGGAAACATTGCCCTAAGAGGTTGATGAAATAGAAAGAAAATAAAAATCATGAGGTATAATGTTAAAATGTAAAAAATTGGCAGGGATAAATGAAAGTGTGTGGACAAAACCTTAGCCTAAGCTCTACCCCCCTCATTAGCCCTCACCTAGTTCCTGGCTAATGCATGAACTATCTAAATGAAAGGAACTTTGAATATCCCAACCCCAATGAGCAATGAAACACCGCATCTTTAAAAGGTCAATGATGAATCAATGAAACCTTGTAACCCACGCTATATATCATGAAAAAGGAGCACAAAATGGGTGGAACAAATAAGCCGAGGGAAGGGGTAACTCAGGTCCCATGATCGCTCAAGGATGTTGGAATTTCATAGCTGGTACAAGACAAGGGCATCCTCCATGAAGTAAAACCGATGTCATGTCATTGATCATTTGCACTTGCTAATTGATGGGTTGGCCTAGGAACTCTTCCTCCCATTAGGGTCAGAAGCACCTAATAGATCCTTGTGATGATCCTCCCGTCCCTAAGCAAGGTAACTTGTTTACAAGTCTTAAGCTAGAAATACATTTGAAGATGATGCTTGTGTGAAGTACTTTGATGCCCCTTTCTATTAATATGTCCCACTCTGATACCCTTATGGTTTGTGAACCTATGAATCATGATCTTCATATCACTTGATTATGTATGTGTTAGGTTTTGCAAACAAGTATAGTCACCATCCCTTCAGGGATTGTATGATGCTTCTCCAACACTTCAAAGAGGACATCCAACCCCACTTGATGACTCCACGTGGCATTTTTACCTAGCGTCTTGACTAAATTTTAAGGAGTGTTGACCTTGGGATGCCTTCAGTCTAGTTGATGACACTCTTCTCTCTCTCTCTAGCACCTAAAATGCTACACCTCAAGAACTAGGACATACTTAGAGAGTTGATGTACCCCAACGATGAAAAGATGCCCACAAGCTAGCATTGCACTTACTTGATGGGTGTTTCCCTATTTTTGAGTATACTTGATGATGAGGACTTGAGACCCCTCTAGAGGGGATGGTACATTACTCAAAATAATGACAGCATGACCTTGCTCCATGACATCCCCTTCATAAGGCTTGGATGAATGACATGGGCTTGGTTGAGGATGACGTTTTGCATGATGGAAGCTTGCTTGATGATTGGACGCCATTTAGTGAGGGGATGTGACCTTTAGGATGAGATGCATCCCCTGGAGTCATCCATGGCACCTTTTGATGAGAGACACACCTTTTAAAGGAGGGCATCACCCTTGCAGCGATTTTAGCTCACATATGTGGGTTAAAGGACATTGAGTTAGCTATCTTTGGGGGTCACCCCATTAGCCTTTGATTGAGAAAGGCACTAGTCCTATCTCTTGGGTCAATCCATAAATTAATAAGAATAAAACCCAAAAATTTTCATTTGTATGTTTTCTAGGGTAAATTGGGGTTAAATTACAGCAAAATCTGCATTTTCAGCATATTATTTACCTTGGATCATAGTGTCCTAGTGTTTTACTTTGCATGCATTTAATTGGAAAAGTAAAAAAATATCATTTTACATGCATTTTTCAGCCATTAATTAGGGTTGACGTCTAGGGTTTTATTGATGCCTTATGTGTTTTCAACCATTGAAAATTGCTATAATTTCTTCTCTATTTACTCTTTGAATAGCCCTATTTTTTCACTTATTTATCAAAGATTTTGGGGTTATTTTCTTATTGTTGTTATAAATATTTGTATGTTGTAATTATGCTTATTATAACCCTAATTTACAACAACAAAGTGTAATTTCTAGATTGCTTCCGCTTAGGAACCTATTTGAACCTCTTTAGGAATTTCTAAGTTTCCTAGATTTAGCCACTAGGATTTTTGAACTTGCTCTCTTGAATTTACATCCTAAATCACCTTAAACCCTAATCGTTGAATATTTATCCTTGCGTGAATCTTG
This sequence comes from Pinus albicaulis, assembly GCA_034641835.2. Lineage (NCBI taxonomy): Eukaryota > Viridiplantae > Streptophyta > Pinopsida > Pinales > Pinaceae > Pinus > Pinus albicaulis. Next base: position 1,682,545,953 of record CM076578.1, read on the forward strand.
TAGAACCCCCTTAGGGGGTATTTAGCCTAAAATACTTTGGGTTACTTAATCCCTACAATTGGGTAAGCCTTCCTTGTGGGGATTGTATCAAACCACATAATAGTAGGGGAATAGTTGCAAAGGTGACAACGGTAACTAACCCCATTGTTGCTCTCAATCTAAATTGCTTAGCGAGACTTTGCACTAAGGTCCTAGATTTTGCACTAGCAAGGCCTAACCAATCAAATTTGGTGATTGAAACAAATTTGGAGTATAGACCTATGTTCTCGAATTTGCAAACCTCTTTGTATTTGCAAATTTTTGGTCTTTCTTTTTAATCTTCTTATTTATTCCCGAGAAGAAAACTTCTCGTCACAATTGTAGCAAAGACCTTTAAGTTGGCGCTCTACAATTTTAACATGGATTAACTTCTAGATCTTGAGAGGTCAAGAGGGATTGGTAAGGGGAGAGATAGTGGGATAAGGACGAAGAAAACAAAGTGTCCTTTTAATTTGAGCAGTCACCATGTTTTGGGTTTCACCAACTCTTTGGGAGGCTTCCAACCAAGTAGTGGAATGACCCATTAGGACCTGCGCACATATCTCTTCTTTCAGACCATTGATAAAGCACTCCCCAAAAAAAAAGTATCAAACATGCCTTCAGTGCAGATGGAAAGTTGCTCAAAAGTGGAGATGAACTCTTCAAAGGTATCAAATTGTTTAAGCTTGGTCAATCATCCCAAATAATGAGTGTCTACTTCAAACTGTACATAAAGGTCTCAGAGAAATTGTGTCCAAGCAATATAACCTTGGTGGGAAGTCTTATGTGATTACCACAATTGCCAACGTTCAAGATCTAAATATATGACACCCACACAAAATTTCATTAAGTCGTCTATGATGCCATGCAAGAAAAATAATGTTTCAACTGAGTGGCCCAACTCATGGCGTGAAATCTATCAAATCTATTGAGATCTACTTTAGGGAGTTTATGACACATTTGAGTCATACGATCAAGAACATGTGGAGTAGAGTGAGCCCCTATCGGATTGGATGATTCGACTTCTTCCTTTTGGGACAATTGGTCCTACCATTTATAACCCATGGATTGAGTTTGCATCACCATGCATTTGGACAACTAGTCTGGGATTGACTCTCGGTTGGCAAGCTTGGCATGGATGGCATCAAGATTTTGCTAAGTAGAGGAGTGGTTCTAGTCTATTTTGCCTTGCAACTTATCACATTGTACACATAGTTTCCAAAGTGGAGACGCCAGTAGCTAGTTCTACACCTCAGCTAGAAATAGAGATGTAGATCCACAAGAAAAAGGTTCCAAAGGATGGCACCATGCCAATCAACATTATGTTCTAGGTCTATTGAGATAGTTGCCTAGTAGTAGGGAAGAAGAGTCCTCCAAAAAGACTTACTAGACAATGGTACCAAGACAATATTTTCTACACAAGGATTTTGTTGAGATGGGTCCTATGACTAGGAACCATACTTTTTTTGTTTTTTACTCCTACAAAGTTACTCTTGCCTAAATATTTTTGTGCTAACAAAATTCTCAAATTCTCAATACTACAATTTATGTAGAACTTTTGTGGACTAGTAACAAGGATCAAGGTTTCGAGGGTGTAATATTCCCAATTAGCCTTTCTAATTGGAATATTTCATTTTTGTTTAATTTTGCCGCTTTAGTCAGAAATAATAAATAAAGTGAGAAATAAGAGGGGTCACCTCACTTTAGTCATCTCACTTTATAAAATAAAGTGCTTTCCTAGTTGATTGACGTTGTAACTTAAAGAGGGGGCCTTGGGGGTCCACACGTATATGAGGGGAGGCCTCACGCTGACCCAAGGTAAACTGCGCAGGTCAAAGGAGAGTTAAGTTTTGGAGGGAGTATTGGCATTATAAAAGGAGAGGTTCTCACCTCATTTGGATCATTCATGATTTGATATTATTATTGATAGCTGGACTTCTGTCTGCTTCAGCACGCCGGTTGTTTAGTCGGTCTGCAGCACTGTTTAGTGCACAAGTGTCTCCGGTCGGAGATCTCACCCTTAGCCTCGGGGGACTTCGAGTGCCTGCCCTGGTAAGGTTCTGGTTTCACCCTTAGCTTCGGGGGACTTCGAGTGCCCGCCCTAGTAAGGTTTGTTCTGAGTACATCTTTCAGTTTCAGTAGCAGAGTAGCAGCAGATTGTGGTGCAAATCTGGAGAGGGAGAAGCCCTCTTGTGGCTGCGCAGTTCAGAGAAGGAAGGACGCTGTCTCATCAGGAGAGAGGACGCTGATCCATTCAGGAGGGTGAGGACGATGTCCCAGGGAGGACGCAGTCCAGATCTGAGCAGAGGAAACGCTGTCCAGGAGGAGGAAGGACGCTGATCAGCCTGGGAGTGAGGACGCTGTCCAGTTCTGGAGAGAGGGTTGCAGATCTGAAGGCATATTAATAGATCCAGCCTTGGAGAGTGTAGATCTGAGCAGATATTTGCAGATCTAGTTTTGTATGTTGCAGATCTGAAGGTATAGCACTAGATCCGGAAGGAGATTGCGGATACGAGGGTAAAACCTTCAAGGTCCCGGTCCCCGGAAGAGGGTAGACTTCAGATCCCGGCCTTAGAGGCTGCGGATCGAAGAGATATTGTCGGATCCGAAACGCAAATCTGAAGGTTTGTGCTTGGTCTGATATAGGAGACGCGGTCGGGGGAGGGATAGGACGCGAGATCGGTTGGAGGCTCAGATCTATCGGGATCGAGCATTCGGGAGCGATCCCTGGTGGGACCCCATGATCTGGGGAGCGGGCTTATGTGAGAGGGCTCAACAACGTTTTCCCTGCATTGACGGTGATCTATACGTCGGGGGGTTTTGGTGATTTGGCCTCCATGATTTACTGTATTTGTCTTGTGAGAAGACAGTGTTTTCTTTCATTGAAGTTTGACTTGAATCGGCCTTTCCGGATCTTCGCATCATTGTTGTGTGTACGACCAATGTGTGTTCTGAGAGGGTCTCCACTTGCCAAGGGCAAGGATAGGTGCATTTACTCTGATTTTCTTGTGCTCCTCTCTATGTACTTTCAGATTAATAAAATGGCTCAGTTTTCTGGAATTCTATGTGTCATTATTCAGTGATCTGGTTCAGCATTGTACTTTCTATATCTGTCTGGCATATTTCTGTTTATTACTGGTTATTTCCCTTTAGGGATATTACAGTGGTATCAGAGCATAATTCTGGCTCAGCCTGTGGTCTATGACATCAGAAAATAGATCATACAGAGCAATAGCAGTTGCAATACCAGAAACGCAGTTGGAAAAATGGCCAAAATAAAAAGGGTCAAATTTTGAAGTTTGGAATTAGGAAAAACGTTTTCTGGGTTTTTCTGGGTTTTGGACGAGGATCACTTTCCCAAATTCCTGGAATTTTCTGAATAGTTTTCAGTGGGTAAATCGGAGGTTGAAGTTAAGCAGCAGTATGGTTTTGCAGCAGCCGTGCAGTTTCTGAGGAGCCTGTAGGCACCTAGAAGAAAATACCAATGGCAGGAGATGTGAGTCCAGCTCAACATGCGGCTATGTTTGCAGATTGGCGGAGCATGGGACAGGAATTCATGGATGCTTTCCCTTTTAATCAATATATCCAGTTCCGATGTGGCGGCAAGTCTTATGATCGGGAGCGAAACAAGGGACGTGGCTCCCACCGTGAGAGTCACCGTGCAGCAAGTAAATTCCATTTGCCGATGTTTGATGGATCGCAGAAGACTACGGCAGAGTCTTGGGTGGAGAAGTTGGACCTCTACTTTCAGCTTAACCGGATGCCAGAGAGGTTGGCCATTAAGATGGCTGCATTGCATTTAGAGGGTGAGGCCCAGGATTGGTGGCTCCATGGGATGGCGACACTCGGGCATTCTACAGTGACGACATATGCCGAGTTTACACGGAGGGTGATAGAGCACTTTGACAGGAGGGATTCGGAGCGGCATTTTGGTGAGCTGATCAAGCTCAAACAGACTGGGAGCGCAGAGACATACATTTCAGACTTCTTGAGGATTTCGGTGATGGTACCTGATTTATCTGCAGCCCGGATAGTTGGCATGTTTGTGGAGGGGCTGTCAGAGCCACTTCGTGGCCCAGTTCGGTTGTACAGACCGGCTACCCTTCAGGACGCCATCAGCAGGACTCGGGACTTACAGGATGTCTTATCCAGGACTCGGACACCTTATCCCCAGAGATGGGCCTTCCAGCCTAAGGGTAAGGACACGAGGGCTCCGCCTCCCAAGGTGAATCCTAGACGAGGGCAGTTTGATGATGAGGCCAGGTGAGAGCTGAGGAGGAAGCGGTTTTGCTTCACTTGCCGGGAGCCATGGGCACCAGGACACAGGTGTGCGGCAGGGAAGGCACACTTCATTGAGGTCTTCTCCGAGAGCAGTGGAGAAGAGGATGAGGGAACGCAGGATTGCAGGGAGTTCGAGGATACACCTAGTGAGACACAGAACTCACCATCATTAGAGACTTCCTTGACCGTGCCGGTTGATATCGTAGTGGAGGAGGTAGAGCCTACCCCGGTAGAGCCATCCACTGAGGTGATGACTGGAGCCATGTCCGAGTCTTCGGGTGGTAGCGGCACACGACAGATGGGTGAGGTATCAGGAGATATATCCACTATCGATGAGGCACTAGGGGATACAGAGGTATTGGGCGATGATCGCAGACAGCGGTATCATCGGCTTCGGACGGACCTTCGAGTTTTGAGGGAGAAGGCCGCGTCAGTACGGGAGACCGTTTTGTTGCAGGACCAGGAGCTGGAGGGTATGAGAGCGACTTGTGCCAAGTCGGCGGCCAAGTTGGTCCGCATTGGGGAACAACTAGATTCCCTGATGGTACAACCTGAGGGCACATTGCAGCATCAGATCATTCCCTTTCAGGCATGCATGGATGGGACTAGCAGTATTGTTGGATCATCTCTTCCCGTTGGAGATAGAGAGGAAGAGCCACCTAGTCAGGTCTCATATGTTGACTTGGATAGTGGTATGAGACGATCAGAGTTGCACAGGGTACAGCAGCCACGTGTTGAGATTGGATGGCGAGAGATTTTGAGTTGGTACTCGGTGGAGCAGACTATGGATGAAGGGGAGGTCTCAAGGAGAGATCTTACTGGAGATGCACTTCGATACACCATGGGGTGCAATGACTTTCTTCCCTTCTCACAAGAGCAGATAGAAGATGGGGGACATCTTCGGATGGATAACATCTCTCATGCTTGTGTTGGACATCCCTTGAGCCATACACATCATGATGGGAGGTTTTTGCCTACCACCTATTTAATTCTTGATAGGGCCTCATTGATCCTTGAGAAGTTTATACTTCAAAATCCCATGAAGGGCAAAATCAGAAATTTGATTTGGGAGGACGATAGCCCTCATGGGAGGAGCACCAGGATGAGGAGAAGGAGGCATCCACAATGTATTGAGTGGATGTGGTTGATGAGCAAGGAGCTAGGAGGCTACTTGCAGATCTATGACACCAAGCAGCAGGAGGCTTGGCTGCGTTGGTTACTCTTGAAAGAGTTTGGCCATCACTTGGCAAACACTCTTCCTAAGAGTAGGAGGATGGGGAAAAGATGGATGGATACTTGCATCATTGAGCAGCATAGAGTATGGATGCATGGTGTTGATGTGTTACTCATATCATTCATTGCGTCTTCATCACATGAGTTGTTTGATGGAGGTATGGAGAGGCAACACAATGTCTGGTTGCTTGGTTTGTTCCTAGGAGAGCAAGGGCATATTTGCTCTCACACTTTGTACGATGTTGCAGGAAGAGGGGATGGCACTATCTCCTTGGTCTTTGATGATGACTGGGAAGCACTTCCATCTTGGAAGGAATTCCATATTCATTGCAGCATTATTAGAGGAATCTTTGACAAGGAGCATGTCAAAGAACAGAGTCTTGTATTGACAAGAGCTTATTTGCATGATCTCACAGCGTTGTCACCTTGGAGCAGAGCGTTATGGATGAAGTGTGCGCAGCAGAGATATGGTGGATCTATAACCCATAGGTCCCAGGATCACTTCATATTTGTTGCACACAGAGGAGGTCATGATGATAGAGACATCTATGGCATATTCTTCTTGACTTGGGTTTCCAATCATGAGGAGGATTATCTTCTTGCACCACATGAGACCTTCAGCATTTCCTTCGTTTTGTTGCTGATCATGTCTTCATTTGCTGATATATATCAGATTTGTATGGGAGGCTTGATTATGAGGGAGACACATGAGCTGGATGTGTCCGTGAGTGGGAAAAATTCTCACATTCTCTGCACTACATGTTCTAATGGGAGCATGGGAGGAGGCATGGCCGCCACTACTACATATGTGTTCTCTTTTGAGGTGGGCCATGAGATTGATATTCATCCATTGTACAGCCATGGGCAAGTGTTTGGACCTATGTTGTTGTCATATTCAGCCATTTGCTATCCATTAGTAGATGTGTTGGATCTTGTACATTACTTGCCATGTGATTTTCTGAGGTTGCAGTGAATGAGACTGCACTATGGTTTGTTTTGGGCCAGCTTGTTCTTCATCGATGGGGGAACCTTCTATGGTGGATTGTTTTTCACCTTGCCATTGGAGGGCAATGATTTTGCAGCCCAGGATCAGCATAGACTCTACACTTGTCATGAGTGGAGAGAAGGACAGCATGAGGTAAGCTATGATGCTTGCCAAGTTCATATTTTCAGCCCACCTTCATTACCAGAGCTTGAGGTGGAAGGAGATTTTTGGGAGTTGCCTTGTTGGGAGGTGGCTCATTTGGTTTGGATGATTGCTTGGGGTTGGAAGATCCACATGAGAGAGATGTCCCTCACTTCATGCCTTGAGTGGAGAGAGATGATGAGCTGGTACACAGTCGATGGGACAACTTACACATTCATAGATGCAGAGCAGCAGCAGTCATGGTCTTTAGTCATAGCCAGAGGCAGTGAGCAGTCCGAGTCATGGGACTTGGGCGATTATTGGCCACAGTGGCGATGGGATCCGGGAGGACTATTGATTGGTTGGTACCATGAGAGGCCAGTTTGGGATCCCGGCATTGAGATATCCCTTCATATCAGGGTGATGCAGGAGACAGAGAGGTTTCAGTGGGACCCAGGCACATTTGGCAGTATCGGCGGGGAGCATCAGCTAGAGAGTAGGCTTGTTCAAGCATTGCTTGAGAACAAGCAATTTTTGCCGGATGGGGATGCCACTTGGGAGAGCAAGCAGACTTTACAGCATCCATCACTTCAGTTGCTTGAGGACAAGCAACGTTTTGCCGGGGGAGACTGTAATATTCCCAATTAGCCTTGCTAATTGGAATATTTCATTTTTGTTTAATTTTGCCGCTTTAGTCAGAAATAATAAATAAAGTGAGAAATAAGAGGGGTCACCTCACTTTAGTCCTCTCACTTTATAAAATAAAGTGCTTTCCTAGTTGATTGACGTTGTAACTTAAAGAAGGGGCCTTGGGGGTCCACATGGGTATGATGGGGGAGGCATCAGGCTGACCCAAGGTAAACTGCGCAGGTCAAAGGAGAGTTAAGTTTTGGAGGGAGTTTGGCATTATAAAAGGAGAGGTTCTCACCTCATTTGGATCATGCATATTTTGATATTGATATTGAGAGCTAGACGTTTGTCTGCTTCAGCACGCCGGTTGTTTAGTCGGTCTGCAGCACTGTTTAGTGCACGAGTGTCTCCGATCGGAGATCTCACCCTTAGCCTCGGGGGACTTCGAGTGCCTGCCCTGGTAAGGTTCTAGTTTCACCCTTAGCTTCGGGGGACTTCGAGTGCCCGCCCTAGTAAGGTTTGTTCTGAGTACATCTTCAGTTTCAGTAGCAGAGTAGCAGCAGATTCTGGTGCAAATCTGGAGAGGGAGAAGCCCTCTTGTGGCTGCGCAGTTCAGAGAAGGAAGGACGCTGTCTCATCACATATCGCTCGATCCATTCAGAAGGTGAGGACGCTCGGCCCTGTGAGGACGTACCAGGACTCCAGCGAGAAACGCTGTCTCAGATGTAGGGGAGGAAGAACGCCGACTGGCCTGGGGAGTGAGGGACGCCGTCTTCACTTCGGGAGGCTGCAGATCCGGCGGCATGATGGGATCCACTTGAGAGGACAGATCAAGGTGACCATGTGACGAGCCATGGTTGCATCTGAAGGTATAGCACTAGATCCAGCTTGGGAGATTGCATATCTGAGGAGATATTGACAGACGAACTTGGTTTTGGATAACATCGCATCCACTCTGCAGGTCAGCAGACCGAAGAGATATTGTTTATCCAAAGATAGATCTCATGTTTGCAGCGCATCTGAGAGCAGGAGGACGGATTGAGAGGGATAGAGGGGAAGGACGCAGATTCGATTGGAGGTCAGACTCATCGATCCAGCATTCAGAGGCAGAGATCCACCGAGGATATGTATCTCGAGATGTGCCTGTGTATAACTCACCAGCTAACAGCGTTTTTCCTAGCATTCAGCAGCTGATCTATCTGTCAGGAGGTTTTGGTGAGTTGTGCCTCACTTATTTCTGCGCTGTCACTAGCAGAGACAACGTTTTCTTTTGGTGAGGGTTTGCAGCTTGAGATCAGCCATTTTCCAGATCTTCAGTTCATTACGCTGTCTCTCAGGTACCCATTATTCGATTGAGAGGGTCTCTACTCTGCTCTCCAGGGGCAAGGATAGTGCTATAATTTACTCCATTTTCTGCATTCTCCCCATGTACTTTCGCATTAATAAAAATGGCTCAGCTTTTCTGAATTCTTTGGTTGGCGATTCGTTGATCTGGTTCAGCATTGTACTTTCTATATCTGTCTGGCATATTTCTGTTTATTACTGGTTATTTCCCTTTAGGGATATTACAGAGGGTCCCAAGCACAAGGGAGAGCCAAGTGCTATAGCTCTCTAAGGTACGTGCAGGGTCCAATAGTAGTACGAGACCCAATTCTCTGGGCACCAACTATGGAGGCTCGACCATGTGAAAATTTCTGAATCTTACACTTATGCAGAAATCTACTATTAGATCTGGTTATGCTCCTACTTAATTAAGTTATTAAGTTGAAAATTCAGATTAATATCGAAGAAAAACACATAACAGACTTTCACCAATTCAGATCTAGAAAAAGTACATTCAGACATAGACAAAGTGACACAGTGATTTTCTGGACAAATAGTCCCCGAAAAAACCCAATGCAGGAAAACCGGTCTGATGGCTGCTGGAGGGTTTTATTATTAAGATTTTTCTGAATATAGCAAATCTGGGTTCCAGATCTGGAAAACCTGACAGAGATAAAATAGATCTGCAATTCACCGCCTGTTCTGAAACCAAAATAATGACTGATCCATACCCTCAAACGGGATTTACAGAACTCAGCCAAAATTAGGCCCTAGAAACCCCAGCGCTGCCCCTGAAGCCCCTACGTTAGCCTCTGAAGACCCTACGTCCCTTAGCGCTGGCCTGGAAAGGCTGCGTTACCCCAGAGTGGGTAACACAATCCTTACGCTGCCCCTTAGGGTCTCTGCGTAACCCCTGAGGGTTTTCAGCTGAATCATGTTGCCCTAGGAGGGACTACGCAGCACCTACGTAGCTGAAGTTGCCCCTACACTGCGCAGCTGCTGCCCTCTCTGCCTCTGTGTCTCATGCTTCTCTGCGCTGCCTCTCTGAGCTGATCTTTGTCTCTTGTTGATTCTAGACCCTGGGATCAAATCATCCCCTTGGTCTAAACTCCCCTCTCTACAGCTGAAACACTTCTAAGAATTCTTAGCAAACCCACACTAAAATCTCAGCTTAGCTTCAGTACTTTGCCTCTGTGTGTCTTTACAAATGACCCCAAGCCTTTCCTTTATACTTTTCTCATTGGGAAACCAACAGCCATGATCAGATCTTGAATCAATAGTTAAGATTAAAAGAAAGCTTGATCTGTGTGACTTAAGACAATTTCATCACATGCTTAATTTAATTAACTTTAATTATTTCATTTTCCTAAGTTTAGACTTAGAAAATACATTAAAATAATTAATTAATTAAATATCTCCCAAACCAGATGAAATTTCCCAAATCCCTTTCTGGGTCTTGTAGATCAAATGTACTCTAGTCCCTCCACAAAATTTGGGAGCTAGAGCACAACTGATGCTACCCCAAATACACAAAATCTCAACAGACCATACCCTTAGCCATACCACCTACTTACCTAGGTACTAGAGAGTAATATTTCCAAGTGTAGTTCCTGATGCACTATAGCAACAAGACAATCAATCAAATTAGCTAAAGTTGGTTTTGGTTGGCATAGGGGTCTTTTAAAATATGCCAAGATATGTGGAGATGAAAATTCCATATAGAGATGAAGTCTAATGTGGTAATACTTGAAGGGGTGCCAACAACTCCTCACAATGGTGTCCAACCAAGTGAAACCACTTGTATTTCCTATGTGTAGTCCTCCTCTACTGCAAATTTAGCCATTGAATGACAGATCACTATATTATTTATAAACTTCCCAATATGTCGCTAGCCTGAAAAAAGAAATGCTCTAAAATATTGGATTAGAAAATTGTTCTATAATTGTGTGCCTTAAGTGAAGTAAATTCAAAATAAATGCACTTTAAACTACCATCACATTGCAAAAAAAATTATTCAATGGCACCCAATGCATTCATAGAATTTAGATTAAACATAATTGAAAAAAATCATAGATTACCCAAGAAATTGATCACATCATAATCAGTCATGGGTGATAAGTTCCCATGAATTCCTTCACTTGCAATGGAGATAGCGGTTCGAGAACTAAAGAATGAGAAGGTGAAGAGTTGTCTATTGATATCAAAGTGTCTAGAAAATGAAATTTCAAACCTTTGAACTACTCATCCAATGTGCCTATGTAAAAAAAAACAAAAAAACCTCCCTCAAACTATTACTTTTTCCTTGTACCTGGCACCTAACAATTCATTAACCTAGCAGATTACAAATCTACTGAATGAAAGTACAACTAGACTCTTAACTTAATTAGTGGAAGAAAATTTCACATAACCAATCTCAATCACAATGATACAAATAGATTATGTCCATGTTGAAAAGTAGCGAATGAATTGATTCCTTGATTTCTGACTTAATTCAAGGAATCGATTAAGTGATCTTCTTAATCATGCACGAGTTTCAGTGATGTGGACGAGTTCAAGAAGCAGTTTGACTAGTGCGAGCTTGTGGAGGGCCAAGTTATCTGTCCTCTAGTGTGAGTTAAATTGGGAACTGGATGTTCAAGTGGAGTTAGCCTCCTAAATTTTAGGATGATCCAGTTAACTAAGTGTGTTCACTTTTGTTAACTAGAAAAGCTCCAGTTCAACTCCTAATTTAGAAAACTCACTAACAATAGTCAAATCGAATTGCGTATAAGAAGATCAAAGGCACATTTTGTATTCATAATTTCTTGAACATGCGTTTGTGAGCAAGTGAGCTTGTGAGAGGAACGAGCCAAGAAGTTTTCTTTTGTGTGAGTTGGAGAAGGAAGGTAGCCTTGAGAAGTGTGCTGAAAAATAGGAGGAAAATTCTATTTTTTAGGAGTTATGAATGCGCTAGGAAATAAGGACATATTTCCTAAGGAATGCGCATAGATTTAGAGCTCATGATTGCACAATTTTCGAGCAGATAAATATTCTAGTAGGTGTTTCAATCCTACTCCAAGGCAAACAAAATATTGCATTTTTCTGATTGAGACGAGTTTTAAAATTTGGCAACTCGGGGATGAATTTCTCCTCAAAGAAAGCATATCTTCCAGTTGTGTTTGAACCACCTATAATAAAATAAAATTTCTGACAATTCAAATATGAGTTTCTAAAAATAGTAAGTCACATCTCAATTTGGAAGTGACTTTCCAAAAATAGAAAGTCATGTCTAAATGATCAAGGATAATCTCGTCATATGGAAACCACTTTAAAATCAAATCAACCATGATTATACAAGTCAAGAATTAATATTTTTATCCTTACTAGTATTATTATTATTATTATTATACTATTATTTATAAAATAGTCTAAAGCCTTTCACCTTTAATGGATTAATAAAAACGAATTCTATCATGGAATAAGTAAATTAAATTGAGAATCTCTTACTTGGAAAATCGAAACTCTCTTTTGGAATAAAATAATAACTCCACACTTAAGAGAATGTGACTCTCCCTCTCTAATTCAATGTATGGCAAAAGTGTAACTTCTCCTCATTAAATGCACTTGTAACTCCCTCATTCAATTCGATTTGTAACTCTCACCAAATATTCTCTCATGTCTAAGTGTAACTCTCTCTCTCCCTAATTCAAATTGTAACTTCTCAAGACAATTGTATTTCTCTCTTTATTCTTGGGATGAGTTACACTTCTCCTCAAGTAACTCCTCCCTCATGGAATTCAATCTCCTATTATTGGTTCAAGGAATGAATTCCTTTCCCATCTATTTAAGCAAGAGAAAATGAGTGTTGAGAGTAGCATGTTCATTGTGAAGAAGGAGAGCTAGAGTTGAGTGTGTGCAAGAGAAGTGTAAAAGCAAGTGAAGAATAAGAGCAAGGGAAGAGCTGGAGCAAGTGTGAAGGACAAGATCTAATCAAGAGGAGGAGATTTTCAAGCAAAAAGCAAGAGCACTTCAGCTGCAAGTTGATCAAACATTGATGATTTTATTCTCTCTCTCTCTCTCTCTCTCTCTCTCTGTTGAACAATTGAACAAATCTAATAGAAGCAGAATCATTTGGGTTTTCTCCTTGTGGGTTTTCCCCTTGTCATTGGACCTAACTCTCAGGGTCTCATATTTGTGCTTGGTTGTCTTCATATGATCCTTAAGTTTATGTTCTATCTACAATTGTTGCTCTGAAAAGTTGTAAGGAAGAAATTTGCATTCTAAGTAATTGTAACAGCATAGTACATTCAGTTTATGCAAAGTACATTCAGCTTTCTGTAAAGTACATTCAATTCCATTCAGTTTTCTGCAAAGTACATTCAATTTCTGCAAGTACATTCAGTTTTCTGCATAAAGCTTTCAAGTTTCTGCAAAGAATTTTTAAATTTCTGCATAAAACTTTAATATTTTAACATGGCATCAGAGTCTTGGTGAAGACAAGTCCAAGTAAATCAGAGGTCACCTAAAAAAACCCCACTTGCTGCCAAATTTTTCTGATTAAGATGATTTCGTCCTACTTCAAGATAGAGGAGAAGTTGAATGATGCTTCAACTTTGGTCCATGGAAAGCAAGGGTAGATATCACTCTTGAAAATCACAAAGTTCTGGAGTATGTTGAAGGCACAATACCTAATCCACTAGAGAATGAAAGTGTTGCTCTCAAATCCAAATATAAAACGAGTGAAATCAAAGCTAAAAAATTATCTTTGATTCTCTGAATGATCATCTCATTACTTATGTTTATGGTTTGAAGAAAACTAAAGAAATGTATGACAAACTAATTGGCATGTTTGAAGTTAGTAACTTGATCCAAATTATTGCCTTGAAGAATCAGCTGAAAGACATCAAGATGAACATAGGAGAGACAGTTCAAGCATACTTTCTGAGAATGACCAAAATCAATAATCAACTGTCAACAGTTGGTGAAGTTGTACCCAACAAATAAATGGTGTTGATTTCACTTGGAGGTCTTTCTCCTGTTTCAGAGACTTTTATCACCACCATCAACAATATCAACACTAGTACCACATTTGATGAACTCCTCAGAAAATGTATCCAAGAGCAGGCCAAAATGATCTCCAGAGGGAGAATTCTACATAATGAAGAAGGAGAATTTATTGTATTTTCAGCTTATGACAAGAGAAATGAAAGTAATAAAAAGAAATATGCATTCAAATCAAATAAAAGGAATATAGACATGTCAAAAGTTATATGCCTTAACTATCAAAAACATAGTCACTTTGCTCGTGACTATAAAGAAAGAAGAAGAGCACCTAGATTCAAAAACAAATATGATTATAGAAAAAATTTCTGAAAATCAAAGAAAAGGGCATCCTAAGAAAACAAGAAATTCAAGATATAGAAATAATGCAGCGGAAACTCAATCAAAATATTTTCTTGTTTCTACTCTTTCCAGTTCTTTTTTAGCAGATTCATTTGATAGTTGGTTAGTTGGTAGTTGTGCTTCCCAACACTTTATAGGATGAAAAGAAGAACTCTCTAATCTAGTTGAGAGGGAGACTAATTTAAATGTTATTCTTGGAGATAATTCTACTCACCAAGTTAAAGGTTATGGTATAGTTAAATTTTAGTTAGATGATAGCAAATCTAATTTTCTGCAAGAAGATTTGTATGTACCTGGTTTGAAAAATAATCTTGTATCCATATCTGCTCTAGAAGATAAATGAACGAAAGTTGTTTTTATTAATGGACAAGTTCTAACTTGGCCTTTGAACTCAAGTATGAGAGAAACCTTCACTTTTGGATCAAGATGTGAAGGGCTTTGCAAAGTCAATGGTAAACCCATTCTTGCATTGGTCCATGATACCGATCTTCAGTGTGAGCTACGGTATAGAAGATTCACTCATCTACACTATAAAGCCTTACCTCATATAAGGAAGATGGTTTCTGGAATGCATGAGATCAAAATGGATTATGAAGGAGTTTGTTTAGGATGTGCAAGTGAAAAGCATATAAAGGGACCATTCCCTTCAAACAGAACAAAAACTAGTCAGGTACTTCAGCTCATATATTCTGATTTATGTGGACCTATGCATGTTACTTTTCTTAGTGGCTACTTATATTTCATGATTTTTGTTGATGATTTTTCTTGCAAGACATGGATATTCTTTTTGAAAAAGAAAAGGGAAGCATTTGACATGTTCAAAGATTTCAAGGCTTTCACTGAAAATCAAACAGCCAAGTTGATCAAAGCTTTCTGATCTGATAATTGTTGAAAATTGGAAGCTTAGGGATGAATTTCTAAAAATAGAAAGTCTATTCTCTAATATGACTTTCCAAAAATAGTAAATCACGTTACATCAATTGGTAATCAAGTATTGTTGATGGAAAATCCCTTTTGATCATCAATCAATCCTAATAGTTCAATTTCAACTTAATCATCAACATTATCATTAATAAGACTCAGCACATACATGACATCATTTAACAATACTGATTCCCCGGTGTTTAACTAAAATTTAACCAACCCAAATCCTTTTACAGGATGAGTGGAGTTATCTCCAAGAATTATCCTTAACTTAGTCTCCCTCTCTACCAGATTAGAGAGGACTTCTTTATAACCAGAAAAGTGATGAGTGGCCCCACTATCAACTAACCAACTATCCCATGAATCCTATGGAGAGGAACTAGTAAGTGCAGAAATAAGAATATATTCATTTTTATCCACAGTGTTACTTTCATACCTGGAAGCTCTTCACCTCTTTTGATATGGACGGTCTTCTTCATGGTCGCTTCATGAATCTATTCTTCTCCTCTCATACTTTTTGTCACGGTTGTTCCTTTGATTGTCTTTCCTTCTTTTATCATAGTTGGTGTTTTTGTTGTTGTATCATGGCTTCTTTCTCTTCTCTGGACAATCACTGGCAAAGTGACCTTTCTTGTGGCAGTTGTAGCATTCAATGTGAGCAAGAGATCTGCCATTTCTTCCTTTTGAGTTTTGATGAGGAGGTCTTCTAGATGGGCCTCCTTTAGATTTCTTTCTATTGTTATGGGCAACATAAGCAGCAGGATCTCCTTCTTCATGTTTATGAATCCTTCCTCTTGCTATCATTATGGATTCTTCTTGAGTCAGTTTCCCAACAATTTCATTAAATGACGGAAGAATATCGTTGTTGTTGATAGTAGTTATGAAGGTTTCCCAAATAGGAGGGAGACCTCTAAGAGTCACAATAACCAACTCTCTGTCTGGCACATCTTCACCAACCCTCAGCAGTTGATCTTTAAGACGAGAGATCCTCATGATGTAAGATTGAACAATCTCACCTTTGTTCATCTTCACTTCCTTGAGTTGGCCTTTCAATGTAATAATCTCATTCAGATTGTTAACTTCATATATGCCAACTACTTTATCATACATATCTTTAGACTTCTTCAAATTCCCAACATAAGCAAGTGATCTTGTAACCCATCAGATAAGATTTGTTTTGCTTTGGACTCACCTTTCTTGTACCTGTTCTTAATGACGGCGGAGGCTTCTGAAGGTTTGGACATCTTTCCTTGCATGTATTCCAGCACATCGTTGTTATCAGCAATAATCTTTAATCTGACTTTCTATGCAACAAAGTTTGAAGCGTCACCCAGTTTCTCATGCTCCTTGAAGGTAGAGGAAGACATCTCGACCTTGACTTTTAGATCTACTTTCTAATTGGCTTGTAGATCTGCTCTCTGATAATGCGGGCTCCACTGTTTGTCTTCTCTTGGGCTTGTTCTTCACCTTAGCTTTAATACCATGTTAATTTTTCAATATCTCTATGTTGTATCAGTCACTTAAGCCCAAATTAGATTTTAATTAACAATGTATTCAGATCTATGCAATATAAATAACCATAAATTGTAACTGAAGATAGAACAATGCATGCAACGGTAGAGAAGACAATATCACAACCATGAGACATAGAAATTGGTCCAAGACCAAGGAAAAACCCCACTGTGGGGGAAACCCTTTCAAATCTTCTTCTTCTATAGATTGTCTTCAAAAGATTTCAGCAGAGAGTACAAAGAGCTCAGTACATGTATACAGCGGAAATAAACAGATCTGATCTGCGGATCAGTAGATCTATGAAACCAATGGATCACAAATACCAAGTGATCTCAGCTGCCCAGTTCTAGATGTGGATCCAAAACACTGTCGATGACTGATCTGATGCAACTGTGACTGCGTGACGAATGAGTGATGATGCTGCGCGAGCAACTGACTAAGAATCAAATTCGATCTGCCCAATAACTCTCAGAGTCGCGGCCTTAACACGCCCTGCCCGCGACTTTGGGGCTCTGAGCCGCTACCACAGAGTTCTGTGCCCGCGGCTTAGGGTCTGAACACCTTAGAAACTTGGTCGCGCCCTGAAGCCTTCCTGCCAGCGACTTTACCAGCTGAGTCACGACCTCAACAAGCCTAGCCCACTGCTTTGGCCCAGCAAAACCGCTACCTTAACTCCTCCTGCCCGCAGCCTTGACCCAAAATACCCAGAGCTGAAATGTGCCTCTGTCTGTGATCCCGATACACTACGCGAACCTCTTGTGACATATCTGTGTGAGCCAGAAACAGAAAATACGACCAATAACCAAAACAGCAAGAAGAAGATCTCATGAGCAAATGTGTGCAAATGAACTTGGGGTCGCTTCTATTTATAACTTTGTGAGGGACCGCTTGGGGCTTTGACCAAATCAACATGCGGTTAGGCCAACTCATAAAATAATAAAATAAATCATAACTTAACATCCACTTAACCAATTGGGACAATCTATAGACCGATTTTGATCCTCTCGAAAGGAAGAATCTAATTAACTTATTATTTTAATCATCTCAGCTGTCCAATGTGCAATTTGATCCTAGTTGCAAAAATTAACAAGATAAGATTATTGTATTTGCACTTTATTTTATTCTTGTGTTAGCTAGATATTCTGGCTAGCTAAACACTTAATTCTTTATATTTTCTACTTTCAGTTTTTGACCAAGGAGTTGCCTCTCAACTCCCACTTTGTACCTACTAACAAGAATGGATGTACTTTGTTTGTTCATTTGACCTACTTACGTGATCATTTTGTTGAACATTGACAAATTTATCTTAGGTTATCCTGTATGTTTAGTTCTAAGATAAACCCACATGCATCCCAATGTAATTCAGATGGTGCCCATTCCTTATTCCCACACATTCCCACACATTCATTATTTCTGGTGCCAACTTTAGCAAAGAGTGAGTAATCTTGGATTAATGAGAGAATTCATTACTTCTGAATGTCGGATAACTCTTGATAAGCAATAGAACAGAAACAAAGACGTCAGAATTTAATCCAATTCATCTTCCATAAAGTGCTGCTATAGCTCATTTATAACGCAGGATACCTCGAAATAACTATATTGATAGACTATAGTTGTGTGTTAAGAACCATTCCTTTTCTTTTAAATATATTTATACCAGTTGCACTTTGAATTCTTATACAGGATATATCATTATGTGCCTGGTGACTAAGAAAATTAGTTAGAAAGGGAAAAAATATTACAGATTGCACCCAATATCTCTGTTTAGAATACTGTGAAAAAAATAAGATAGACTTATTTTGGAAAAATGATTTTATATATGAACGATGCTTCTATCAGTAATGAAATGGATTAGCCACCAAGTACCTAGTCCTACGCAGCAGCAGCAACAAAAATATATCAAAATTAGCTGGATATAGGACTCAACGCAGTAAACAGAAGAGATAAAATAAATGAGGGCTCTTGCCATGTAACTCAGGAAATGACAAATTAAATAAACTGGAACAATTATTGCAAACTACCAAAGATATCCTACACAATCAGGTGGATGACATATACTTTGAATTTCAAGTTATTTTATAAAAGACTGCAATAATATAGGCAACAGTACTAAAATCAATTTAGCAGTTCTCGAGACGGTTTTTAGAGTTGCTATTCAGACAGGAAGAATTACAGCTTGCTGCTTTAGTGGCATTCCTCACAGCGCCAGCCCCCCTAGACCTTCAGCAGATTCTAAGGGAGAAGCCATCAAGCTAATTCTTCATTTCATTAGAAAAGCATTTAAAGGCACTGTATTAAACAACCTTCATCCTTTTCCACAGGGGATAATCACAAAACAACATGAAACAAAATCCTCAGTAAGGGATATTCTATATTGGTTTCTTTTAATAAGTTTGCAATTAAGAATGGATCAGAAAGACATTAATCACAAGGGAGTCAACAAAGCACAAAAGCACCTCATATAAACTTCTCATTGTAATTCCATCACCCATGGTATTCGATTAGTAGTTAGTCCAATTGGGCATAAATTAGAGTAGCTTCCATTTCTATCTGTTCTGGGCACAGATAAAAGAAGTAGAGGTGTCCTGCAGAGGTCTAGATTTTGCATATAGTACATAACAATTTATGTTGTTCAAGCACAAGTTAACCCTAAGATCACAGATTTGAGACAGGGAACACCCAATGCAAGCAATGAATAACACATCAATCTTTGGAGCTAACTTCTATGGTGCATCAAAATTTAT
Source organism: Pinus albicaulis (assembly GCA_034641835.2). NCBI lineage: Eukaryota > Viridiplantae > Streptophyta > Pinopsida > Pinales > Pinaceae > Pinus > Pinus albicaulis. The sequence continues at coordinate 1,682,565,126 of CM076578.1, forward strand.
AATATTCATTAACTTTGAATCTACTGCATCAGGATGGCAGAGTGGAAATGGGTTTGGATGATAAAGGATTTCATTGCAGTCTAGATAGGATGAAAAATCTCACCAAGAGCAAAGTCAACAAGCTCAGCTGCAACCGCCACAGCAGACCCACTAGAAGAGCCTCCAGGTATTCGTGAAGGTGCAGCTGGATTAGTTGGAGTGCCATAGTGTTTGTTTTCTCCATTAATGCTGCAAATATGAAATATAATTAAGATATAAATTACGCAACAATTATTTTCAAGACATGAATATTAAGTAAATTCTAATGCCATAGGAATATAAACTGAGGGGCAAGACAGAACAAGAAGATATTCTCACTTTGTTTGCGTAAGAGTCAACAGACAAGCAAATAACATATAGAGGTATAAATGATAGGCATAGCTTATAGCATCTTCTTATAAGGGATGGTGCTAAACATAAGTTGCATGAAGCGCTGAAACGTTTCAGAGTTTCCGAAACGGGTATGTTTAGAAACATCACCTACCAAAAATGGAGATGTCGGGCGAAACGTTGGTTGAAATGTCATATATGTTTGTATATATAAAAAGAGATTAATAAATAAGTGAATAACACATTATCTTGCAAGAAAAAAGGGAACAAGTCCCATAGATGACAATTTAGAAGGAAAACCAAGTCTATATTAACTCTCATAGATGATTACATAATGGTCGAGTTTCGGTCGAGTTTCAGCCGAGTTTCAGAGTTATGGGTATGGGTACGTCCCAAAACGTCGGGTTCCAAGAAATTCCGTGCAACCTAGTGCTAAACATTATGATTAAAACCATCTCGAGCTGATTTTTCTATTATAAGAAAGCAAATATCATGAAAAATTAGATTAAATAGAAATCAGATAACTGCTAGCAGTAGTTAATAATAAATATTAAAGGATACTTCTAGAGAAATATACCTTATATTTATCCAAAAACATTTAATTTAAAGACTTATTTAAAAACAATATAAACAAATGCAAACACAATAGACTATACATTTCAAGTTAGCACAGCATCCAAAAATATGTAAAATCATACAACAAGAAAACAGTATTAGAAATATTTCTGATTGTAATCTGATACTTACAAACCAATTAAATAGGAGTATGGTATCAACAAACTGAGAACTGGCTTTTAACTTGCTCCCTCGGGATGTTATGAGCCTATGTTATTAAATTTGTCATATATCCAGGCAAACATGGACATAGTGAATCCAAAGGTTGATAAATATATAACTAAAGACATAATTCACATTTACAGAAAATATAATCAGGAAGCTGATCAGCTGTCCAAGAAAGCTTGTTTCAGGGATCCAAGCTTGCTGTCGATCAGACTTAGCAGGGGCAGAGGAAAGGAATCTCTCCCTCCCAGACACATTGACCTATAAAATCTTTTTAAAATAGGAAAGTCTTTGATGACTGTTGGCTTTGCTCATAGGATAGCATATCTTAATGTGTTTCATGTTATATGTAGATCATAATTTGGGATACTGTTTTCGAGGGTATCTACTATCCACTGCCCACTCAGATAGTGGGGCCACAATTGATCACTTGAGCCTGAGGGCCTTTGAACCCTGATAAATGTTATCCTTTACTTAGTTTTAAGGGAATGGTTTTTTTCTTAAAATTTAAAGACATAATTCAATAAAATGCAAAGCTAACGTAGAATAAATTTTAGCCATTTTGTGGTACCATGACCAACCTGTATGCCATCTCATCCATGACAGTTCTCCCAACACACGTTGCTCCTCCTTGTACAACTAATGTAACCACAGGTGCCGTTTGAACTGCAGGTTCATGGGTCCTTCGCCAGTCTGGATTTCCAAAGCCAGTTACATATCCTTCTATATCAAATCTGCCATTACACAAAAGTATTCGTAAGTTAGAAAGTTATGTTAATTTCCAGGACCCAAGGGCCAAAAGTTAAAATAGACAGAATCCAAACATACAAAAACCTATCTGAAATGTAAACAGCCAACCACTCAGAAACTTAACTTCATCATACCTCCCTGAACCCAGTAATATCACCATCCTATGATACCAACTTGCCTTTGCAAACTAGGGAAATTCCCTCCAGTCCCACAGCTAAATTATTTGGCAATTAAAACCTATGGGTATAAATTCTATCATTATAAGCATAAATGAAGAGGGGATCTTTATAAATTGTAAATGTGTTTCCTTCATTAGACCCATTGAGATACAAAATTTCATCTGATACTACTAACAACACAACTAAACACCTGTATCTCTTTTACAGAATGTACAATGATCCACTCCAAAATAAAAATGATTTAAATGCACTTATTAGGTAGATAATGTTTACATTTAGCTGTGAATTTCTAGGCCTTGGAAATTGGAATCCTGAATCCCCCACAGAAATCACACATTCTCCTAGTAAATAGAACTCAATTCCCAATACATGTCACGAAGTACGTATTCTAGCATGCTCTTAATTGGCCCGTGACAGAATTCCCCACCAGAAGAAATACAAATTCCAAATATTTACAGCTTAAAATCTGCCACACAGGAATTGCCTGTATTAGATAAGCACATACAAGGGTAACTAAAGGTCCAAAAGACTAAGCGGTCCAAACGATCCTAACCAATTTAATAAGGTTTCCCTCGTTTCTGGGATGGGGAAACTCAGAGGGAGCATTTCCCCACATCCCCCTTTTGGGGGAATCTCTAGGAGACACAAGGGTGACATTCCCAAGAAATGGTAGATGTTTCCCTTTTGTAGGGGATTCATGAGTATCCCCCTTTAGAGAAGTGTGGCTCATCAGCAGATCCCATGGAAAAGATGGACTCCTGTTACCTGCTAATTTGTACCTAGCAGGGAACTAGACCCCATTGCCCAATGGATAACGGCACTTGACAATTTTTCCACAATTTCATAAGTCAGCAGGGCACATATGCCCTTTTTTCTCTCTCCTCTCTACATTTTCTCTCTCAAATTCTGCAACCCCTACGAAGGATTGTAATAAATGTCACTAGTATGATGAACTTTTTAACAGACTTAGGTGACTCGGGACCCAGTTATCAAGTGAGTCTACTCTAGAGTGTTTTATTTCACTTGGCTAATTATTTTCACTTTTTAGCGATAAATAACTAGCTTTGTTTTTTCACTCATGTGCTCCCAAAGCTGGAGTGTGGCTTTATAATTGGGCCTTAGGTCTATCCTAAATTCTAATGCCTAGGTTCAATGTATATTACCATGCTAGGTCATATCCGGAGTATCGCGGAATTTTACTAGGCTTTTATAGGATTTTTTAATTAATTAAAATTTCCCGTAGACAGGATTTTAATTAATTTTCTATGTAAAATTCTAAATAAGTGGATCTAAGATATGTTGATTGCATGTGGGTGCTTGAAATTCGTGCTCACAACCTCAACATTATCCTAAGACCACCACTGGGGATCAAAATTTGACTATTACCCCCTCAAAAACCATTTTCTCTAATGTTAGTGGCCAAAAGACAAAAAAATATCAAGAAATTAATAAGTGGAGACATTATAAAAATGTGTTTCCAAGTTAGAGGGACAACAGAAATGACATGGAAAGTCTGAGTTTAAGGCTGACCTGGAAGCCACTTCACCATGAGTTGGGGGACAAAAAAATCCAAGTCAACGTGCAATTTTTGAGGCCCACTAATTCCCAAAAAAAGGGCAGGTCAAAGTTACTCTTTAATTGGCACAGATTTGTGAGTTTAGTGGGGGGCAGCACTGTCACTTGTGTCAGATTTTCTCCCCCGCTCATTGGCACACTTGGTAATATGTATAGTTAACAACCAGTTTAGACAGTCAACACAACTCCAGTTATACTCCTACGCAAGCCCAGTCTAAGATACAATACACAGAGGTTAGTGTTGGTTGTTTAACAACATATTTCATTGGGACTGCACTCAGTTTTATCAAGACTGGACCGAACCGGTTTGAACCGGCCAGTCTGATCGGTTTGAGGCCAAAACCGGTTCGGACCAATGAGTTGAACCGGTTTTGGCTGGTTCGGTACTGAACCGGCCGGTTTTGTACATTACTGCCAAGGACCCTTTGAATGCAATTTTTTTTCAAAAAACCAATGATTTATGACAAGGGGAGCCTAGTATTTGACCATATTGCCCTACTAATACTATGCTTTTCCTATCTTATTTTAATCATAGTTTTAAAAATCCTACTTGGAGTTGGAACCGACCGAGGGTCGACTTTGACTCCGACTCCAACTCATAATCGACTCGGCGTAGTTGATTTCAATGACTCAGTTGTTGTAAAAAATACATTAAATATTTATTTATGAAAAAAACATATTTTTAAAGATTTTCATTCATGTTTCCAAACTCAAAGCATTAGAATATAGAGAGAAGACAACATATGATCAAAGTATACTCATGAATATATCTATTTATCAAAATGGCACCTAGTTATTGTCCAATACATGTAATATATAGAGATCAGAACAAAAACACATAACCAAGGAGGCTCTAAATGGCCTCTGCAACAAAGCATCACTAGTCACTAGTAACGTACTAACCTCTGCTAGCCAAGGCAAGATCATCTGGCTCGGACCCTGAATCAGAGTCAGAAGGGGAAACCCATGGATCCTCCTCACTACTGCTCCAAAAACCAACTCCAACTCTTCACAAACTCCTCACAAATGCTCACACCAATGCAATGAGATAGTTGTGAGTAAATGTGAGGGGATTGGGTCACTTTTATAGGCTTGGGAGAGGGTAGAGGCATTAAGAAAAAAAACCCCAAAAAATTGAGTTTGAAGTCCGAGTTGCCGCTTTTTTTCCCCGTGGACTAGCTTGCCTGGTTCAGTGACAGTCCGGCCACCAGACAGGTTTTTGTACAAAGCCGGCCCTATTAGAAAATCAGAAAGGTAGAAATATTTTCTTATTCTTGATAATTACGTGTGATGTTTCTTATTATTACGATTCTTTATATCTTCATTCTTTTATTTCATCAAGCAATTACCAAAGCGGCAGCACATAAAACAATGGACACCAGATGTAAGCACATGCCAAAGGCAAAACCCCCCTCGAGGGGAAAACCCAGTCAATAAATTCTTCATTTCAATAGTATTCTTTGAGACTCTTCACCCTAGACCAAGACCAGACCTTCCCTCCACACCAAGTCAACCTCCAGAATTTCGACCCCTTTCCAGTAATTTCGACTATGCAGTAGCTTCCGACAACATACGACTTCCGGCAACAGTGAAAATTGGAAGGTTTCGATCTCCCAATCCAAAGCCTGAAACAGAGAGAGAGAGGCACCAAAATTTCGCTTTTCTTCTTCTCCTTAGACTTCCAAAAACTCGCACTTCTTTCGGCTTCCCAGCAACAGACTTCGAACTACTTCACGACTACAAGAGATATCGAACTGCATGAGAGAGTGTGCTCCAAATGACTTTGACTTGCTTCCTTTTATATCCTTCAGGTGAGGTCGAATAGGTGTCTCTTGGGCCTACATGAGCCGACTTGGTGTGGAGGTCACATAATTCATATTTGACTCAATATATTAAACCTTTTTACATGATTCAAAAGCTCAAGAAGGGTCTCTTTAAAAGTACAATGACTCTATTAACTCAGAATAAATCCTAGAAGTCCTCAATGGGGGCTTTGACCTAAAACATGGTGACCCAAGCATGAAACCCATGCTTTAATAAGTCACAATAATAATAATAATAATTCTTTTTTTTATTCTTTTGACAAGTACATTACAAGATGACTCAAATACATCAAATGAAGACCGAACCTAGTTACAATTTCCAACACTCCCTCTTAACTAGGGAGAAATTCATCATATACATATACAATGGAAGATCTCATACTATATGAGCATTAAAGAACTTTAGGCACCGCAATACCATGGACTAGATTCCTAACCAGGGCAATCTATCCATTGGTCACTCAACAATTTAGGCACCACAATGCCACGAACTAGATTCCTGACCAGGGAAATCTATCCGAGTGGGACTAAGATGGACTCAAGCTTTTAGCCACTCTAGGTACCATCATGTTTACTTGCTAACCATCAACCCTGGGAACTAGGTGCACATCCACCCGACGCCACCCTCCCTACCAGACATCAAAACAAAGTGTTGGCCCGATGTCTTCCACGCAATGCTTCACTCGCAAAGCCTCAACACCCCTTGATCCAGCAGATCAAGGATGACCAATCTCTCCCAATCAAACCGATTGGTAACTAGCATGCTATCAAATCCTTCGAGAGATTCATCTGTACAAACACAACCCTAATCAATAATATACTTTCACATGTACATAAACAAATAAAAACCTCCGGGTCATTCTCGATGTTGCTCCTTAACTCAGTAGGACTACCATCTAAATCTTTGACAAAAGATTCCTCAATTATATACTTTCCTTCTCTTACTTCTCATATAGTAACATATCCTCTGAAATTCATTCTTCAATCAAAACCAAGCTATGTCCTCCCTCTCAACTAGGAAGCATCTCTTCATTCGAACTCCCTCTTAATCTTAGGGAGATCTCTTCTATATAAGCTTCCTCAGGGAAATCAGCTTCTTCTTTTCAACATCGGAGAATCTTTCACGACTTCCAACCATTTCATCAGAGTTATCATCATCTTCATCATGCTTATCACATCAACGAGCATCTTCACCATATTGAAAATTGTGTACCTACACAACTTAGGTAACAAGTAAAACCAAATCTATAGAAGCATGAAGTTAGCCATATCAGAATCACGAAAGCATTTTCAACTTTATATATATTAGATACCCAAACAAGAAACATACTTTTCAACATTTTGTTAGGGACTTTGTCATAAACCCTAGACTACTTCATAACATCTTTCATTTTGTCTAGGGTTTCAATGTTTCTTCCAAAGGTATAACATACCTTACTACAACATATAGCAAACCCTAGAAACAATTTTCAGAACTCAAGATGACAAAAGATTAGTTCTGTCATATAGCGATCCCTAAAAATAAGTTAAAAGAAAAATATGTAATAACTTTCAGAAGTCATATATATTAGACTTCCCACTAGGATTTTATACAAATCCTAGATTTCATACAAAAGAATCAATCAAAGGTCAATCACAGCTCAGTCATTATCATGATCAGCGTCCACAAGGGTTAGTTGCAGACCCTAGATTTTCAATCAATCAAAACTAAGATTTCAACAATCTCAAAACATCATATTGTCATTTATTAACCATAGATTTTACTTCTACTAAAATCCTAGAATTTCATTCTCACAACCTCAACAATCATTAAATGGATCTCAGATTGTTATATTACACATACTAGAGAATTTAACTACTGCTAGGGTTTAGCTACAAAACCCTAGATTTCCAAATATCATCATCCTAGAATCTCAGACACAGACTTCTATTAAATCCCAAAACTTATGACCATCAATAACCAAGTCAACACACATATCTAGGAATTCATAATCATGCAAGGCATTTCATATCATGTTTTAGTCAAACCCAACTTCACAAAGATCAATAAGAGTTAGACAACAGATTAGACTAGGGTTTGATCACACATACCAAGGAAAATAATTCTAAGAGATTATAAGGGTCTTGCTTACACATTCCACCAAACCCTAATGAGTTAGGGTTTCAATGTAGAAACATAGCAAACCTAACATTACCAAAACTTCAAAGGGTCGAGATTTTAGACCTTATCATGCAACCCTAACAAGTTATGTTTTCCTGATCATACCAAAATCCCAAACATGACATTATCAATAAAACTTTCAAATAGTGAAGTGAACAAAGTTCGTAATTCTCGTTAAATACTCCAGAAGACTTGGAAGATGAAAATATTCATTCAGAATACAAATATTATATATTAAAATGTATGAAGAATGAATGATTGAATGACGATTATTACAAATGAGGCATGTTTATATACCTACGCAGATGTCTCTTCACGGAAGGTCATGTCCCATTAGACATGTCTCTTCAACCTAATTACTAATTAACTAATCATTATTTACTATTTACATTATTTATATCATTTTATTCATAACATTGCCTTCCTCCTCAGAAAGCTTTGTCTTCAAAGCTTGTTGATAAAAAGGCTTGAGCTCTTTTTCGGTCTTGACTGACTTCTTGTCTCGAAATCTTTGTTGATACTAGACAATATGATCCTTGGAGCGATATATAAAATTGTCGCACAGAAAAGGGATCAAACCATCCTAGATCAATCTTCTGTGGAAGCTTGCGGTGACTAGCAACTTGTGATGAATTGTTATCACATTAGTGGATTGCATCGGCATTAGTATTCTTCGGAACATCATTTTGTTGTTTCTGTTCTGAATACGTAGCTTGATCGAGTTGTCTATTCTCGTGATCCGAATGTCGATAAGGAATTCTATTGATTTAATTTTCCCTTATCTTGTTGATGTCGTCTCCTTGATTAATTTGAAGTACCTGATTTCCTTTAGTTATGAGAGTTGAATGGTTACTTTTTGGATCTTCACTTGAAACTTCTAAGTACCTCTTTACTTCAACTAGTTTGTCCTCTTCTTGAATTTTGTTATTGACTGGATCGCTATTTGATGTCTTTTCATCAACTTGAGTTTCTACATTTGATGCTTGCTTCTTGATAAGTTGTTGTAGCTTGTTTTCTAATGACTTCTTGTCCTTCTTAAGCTTCTTTATTTGCGTCAATAGTTTTTCACTGTGGTCTTTAAGTCAAGAGACTTCTTCATTTTTGTTAGTGGTGATCTTATCAACCTCTCTTTGCATATTTTGTATCGCCTTTTAACTTTCTTGAAGAATTACTTTTGAGATTTCTTGTATGTCTTCAGGGGTCACTTAATTTGGCTTCAAGGTAACGCTCTGTAGCATTATTTTTTTCTTTTTATGGGAAAATATCAAAACTTCTTTTTTCGTATTTAGGATAAAAGAGCCTAGAGTTTCCATTCAGGGCAAGCCCAACACAATGTCACTATTGTCAAAAAGTAAGGCTTTCACGGTAATCCCGAATATTTAGTTGTAGACTTTTTATGTCATATTTTTTTTGTCAAAAAAGTCTAATTTTCTGGTTATATTTGACTCAGGAATCACCAATTGGCTTGCAATTTAGGGTTTATATAATTTTTATCTTCGGCGGGCGATATAGCAATAGTAACATCTTGTCCCGCGAGAGTTCCTTTAAATTTAAATAACACTTTAGCATCAGTGGGTAAGGTTTCTAAAAATCTTCCTTCCTTTAATTCTAATTTAGATGGCATTTTGCTTGTTGATATGACTTTTCTTCAAATTCACCCTTTTTATTCTTCTTCTTTTACTTTAATAGTCTTTTTTCTTAACTTTCCTTCCTCTTTTCTTCTAAAAATAAACTTTATACTTTTTCACTTTTATATTTATTTCATACTCCAAAAAATAGATCCTAATTTTATTTTATTTTCTCAATCTTAAAAAAAAATACCTTGATACTTCCTTGGGCTCTTACACTTATATATTATTAATCTTAAAATCCTCAATTAAATCCTTATTATAATCCTTTTTTAACTATATAAATAAATTATAATTTATTTATAAGTTAAAAGATTATATTTATTATTATAAAGTATCTTTATAACTATATGTTATATAGTTATCACCCAAATAAAAATCCACTGAATCTAATTAAAATACACTGAATGGACAAAATCCACCGATGGCGGCTCGAGTTAATGGCGTATATGGTTCGGATGTTTTGACTGTGGGTTGGACCAGCACGTGGTAAAGCAACTGGTTTGCAGCAATGTTGCGATAGCGGTGTGCCACAACCGGTTTAATAAATGTATGTTGCGCAGGCAATTGGATAAATTGCGGTCAAGTTGTATGTTGAGCAGGCAATTGGATGAATTGCAATCGGAAGCGGTGATGGTGGTTGTAACTTGTGGTAGAGTGCAAGGCAGCGACTTTAGCAAATGGAGCGGCAGCGGCAAAAGTGAGAAGTTGACCGGCAACAGAAACGGTTGTAGAATCTTGTTGGTTCATTAGCAATGGCTACGCTTGGCGGGGGGGTAGTGGTAGACTGCAGATTTGGCAGGCTGCGGAGTGACTATAGCCGCAGTGTTATGGTCGGGGTGCGGGCTACAGCAGGTAAGAGGTCGAGGGGTGGGCTGCAGACGACGGGTAAGAGATCGGAGTGCAGGCTACGGCAGGTAACGAGTATATATATATATATATATATATATATATATAATTTTAATCTTTGATTTTTTTTTGACCTTTTTTTTCTTATAACTTTCATTTTATTATATATATGCTCCTTTTTTTATATAATTTTTTTTTAAAGGCCAAAGGTCAACTGGCGAAATATGGAGAAACTCCAAAACTGATAGCGAAACGCTTCAACGGCAACGACATTGACGAATTTGATGGTCAAGAACCTGGATCAGAGAGCGTGGATCTGTGCAACGGTGAAGCGACCAAAGGATCGAACTCCTCTGATACCAAATGAAGTGAACAAAGTTCGTGCTTCTCGTTAAATACTCTAGAAGACTTGGAATATGAAAATATCCATTGAGGATACAAATATTATATATTAAAATGTATGAAGAATGAATAAATGAATGATGATTGTTACAAATGAGGCCTGCTTATATACCTACACAAATGTCTCTTCACGGAAGGTCATGTCCCATCAGACATGCCTCTTCAACCTAATTACTAATTAACTAATTATTATTTATTGTTTACATTATTTATATCATTTTATTCATAACAAATAGCATTTCACAATATCCCTAAGTAGTTTTAGGGTTTCAGACATTCACATTAGCATACCCTTCATTTAGGGTTTTCTAGACCCTATCTAGTGCTCTACAAAATCAATTAAGAATATGTGGGGTGGGTAGATTTATCAAGTGATGAATCACCCAAAATAAGAATCAATGTGATTCACTATAGTTGGACACAACAATGTTAGTAATAGATTGTCAATTGAATAAACATGTATCATAAAGAAGTCAATGTTTTAAAGCATACATTTGTTCCTTAACAAACCTCGTCTTAAGAGGTCTTACTTGATACTCCTTGAGAATATAGCGGATGTTTTCCTAATCAAGACAATAGAGGGAGAAAGGTGATTAGTATTGATATAATCATAACTTAAATAAGTACATGAAACCAATAACCGAAAGGAAATGAGATACTTATCTTTGGGAGTTGTTGAGGGCTCCCTCCAAAGCTTGAGGGATACCTATAAACTTATAAAACAATAAAATGTCTTTTCCAAAATATGTTACAAACCTATAAATCCTAAAACATCATAAATAAGATATCTAAAGCTACAAACAAAGAACTTAATAATGAAAATCCCTAATGCCATATTCCTCAGGCTTGACTTTCTTTGAGTCTCTTTCTTCAGCAATGTTTCTTGGATTGTTTCTCTTTTCTTGTTTCTTGGATTGTCGGGATAGTCACTTCTATAATGACCCTTCTTATGGCATTGATAGCATTCTACCTGAGACATATCAACTTTCTTCCTTTGTTCTTTCGATTTCTTTCCTTTATGTTGAGCAATGTAGGCATTTGATGTCCCTTTAGGATTGGCAGCTAATGAGATCCTTAATCCTTCTTGACTACAAGGAGTCCATAGTTCTTCAAAAGTGGGAGGTTGGAGCTACCTTCCAATTGTTAAGTCCTTTAACAAATGCACTCCAAGTAGGTGGCAATCCTAATAGGGCAGTGATCACGAGTTCTTTGCCAGGAACAATTTCATGAATGGCCAAAATTTCATCCTTGATTCTTGCTTTCTTCACAAAGGAGGCCACTGTGTCTTCATTAGTCATCTTTGTAGTTCTTAGCTCATTCTTCAGACTTACTACTTAACCAATGTTCTTAATAGTGAATAGATTTAACAAGGCTTCATACATTTCCTAAGCATGGTCGATGTTGGCTATGAACAGGACAAAGTGGTCCTTTATTCCTTCTACCATTAGAGTCATGGCCACCAATTCTTGTTCCCTGAATTTTCTTTTTCATCATCACTAAAATTCTCTATAGGATTCTTTACATTTGCTTTGACCAAGTTCAATACCTTATTCTTTTCAAGGATGAGGTCAATTCTCTTCTTCCAGGACATATAGTTTGAGGCTCCTTCAAGTTTGTCTTCTCCCTTGATTGTGTTACACATCTTCCTAGAGTGAAGGAGATTCCTTCCATGAGATGATCCTTTGAATGTGTTGAAGACTTCCTTTTACTTCCTTCTTCACCAAAGCTCTAATTCCATGATAGAAAATCAAAAAGGCAGAAAGATTCTCTTATTCTTGATAATCACTTGTGATGTTTCTTATTATTACGATTCTTTATATATTTTTTCTTTTATTTCATCAAGCAATTACCAAAGCGGTAGCACATAAAACAATGGATACCATATGTAGGCACATGCCAGGGCAAAACCCCCCTCGAGGGGAAAACCCAGTCAAGAAATTCTTCATTTCAATAGTATTCTTTGAGACTCTTTACCCTATACCAAGACCAGACCTTCCCTCCACACCAAGTCAGCCTCCAGAATTTCGACCCCTTTCCAACAATTTTGACTAGGCAGCAGCTTTCGGCAACATACAGCTTCCGGCAGCAGTGAAACTTGGAAGACTTCGATCTCCCAATCCAGAGCCCAAAACACAGAGAGAGGCACCAAAATTTTGTTTTTCTTCTTCTCCTTAGACTTCCCAAAACTCGCACTTCTTTTGGCTTCTCGGTAACAGACTTCGAACTTCTTCATGGCTACAAGAGATATCGAACTGCTTGAGAGAGTGTGCTCCAAATGACTTCGACTTGCTTTCTTTTATAGGCTTCAGGTGAGGTCGAATAGGTGTCTCTTGGGCCTACATGAGCTGACTTGGTGTAGAGGTCACATAATTCATATTCACGAAAAGCTCTTAGACACTTTACATGATTCTAAAGCCCGAAGAAAGATCTCTGAAATTGTTGACTCTATTAACTCAGAATAAATCCTAGAAGTCCTCAATGGGGACTTTGACCTAAAACATGGTGACCCAAGCATGAAACCCATGCATTAATAAGTCACAATAATAACAATAATTAGTATTTTCTTTATTCTTTTGACAAGTACATTACAAGATGACTCAAATACATCAAATTAAGACCGAACCTACTTACAATTTCCAACAGGCCCGGGTAGGGGTCCGACTCGATCAGCTCGCCTGATTCCGAATCAATTCAGTCGGTTTTTAAAACACTGATATTAATGCTCATAGGGTGATATTGATGACAAAGATCCCAATATAGGCAATCATTTTGATGATATGCAGGTATTTGTTGTAGCATATTTTTTTGGATGCTTGAGGCCATGTGGAGCTTGTTTGCTGATGTATTTTCGATTTAGAGATGGATTACACTCAGTGCTATTTTGGTTTGTGCACCCTTACATGCTATATAAATGAGAACTTTTGCTTATTTGTGTATAAATGGTTTGGATTCATATGGATGCACATAAATATATATGTTTTTATTTAAAATTTGAATATTTTGTGTTTTTGGATGACCGGTTTTTTGGTCTGGTTTTTTTACCGGTTCTGACCAATTCCCGGTCCGGTGGGTCTAACGCTTCAATGACCAGTCCAGTTCTGATAACTATGATTGCACTTGAGTTGACACAACAATGATGTAGGGGATGTGTTCCCCATTACTTCAGCACTTTGTACAAATGTTATCTCAGCTGATACACACGTCTTGGGGAGGATATAAGCTGCCTCTCTCAGTGACTAGTACGCAGGCCAACAAGGAGACTTGACAGCCAATCCATATGCCACTTAGCAACTCAACTTTCCTTGGGAGCTTCACCTACTTGCCACTTGTTTGAGCTCATTCTCATTGGGATTTGCTCCTTTTCTCGTATAAATAAGTACATTGGGCTGATATTTGCCCATGGTTGGAAGTTCTATGCTTCAGCATAGTTTGTTGAAATAATTCTTGCTTTTAATAATAAACTTTAAAGAAGTCTTTGGGGGTTAACTTGGCTTGTATGGTGGTGAATGCTCTTGGTGTATGAGGTAAAATTGTACATTTCTCAATGGATTTGATGTTCTTATTCATATGAGTTTTCGATCTTGCTTACACTTATTTGTATCTCAGCCTGAAGGCAATATTGCCTAGGGAGGAGGACTTGTAGTTCCTCTTAGGCTTGCTCTTTCTTCTAGACGTTATTTAGGCTTGTAGATTCTCGGTTGAACCACAAGTCAAATCTAGTCATTAGAATGGCAAGTGCTCTTGGTACTGATCATTGTATTGCAAAATTCGATTTGTTGTGTGCAGGTTACCGAATACTTGGTGTTTGGGGATGTTGTTGGATAGACTAGCCAACTCCAAGTTAGGCAAGGAGTCCCACGTACAAGTTGCCTTGAGTTCACCCTTCGACCTTCAAGAGGATCAAAAAAAGGGCTTCAAAGTGCCCACATTCTTTCTTTCTTCCATCCTCTCAAATTTACTATTTCTTTGGTTACTTGTTTGCAAATATTGAAAAATCTAAGCAAGAGAATCCAAGTTTAGACTGCTTCTCTAAACAGTGGTCCATCTTTCCCAAGAGGGACTAGGTATGCTTAGTTCCTCTTGAGCAAATCAGAACAGTGCCTCATTGGTTTAAATCCACTATATTTCTGAGAGTTAATCCCAACACATGTTGGCTTTTGACATTTTATTTTCAAGTTTCCACTAGCTACTCATTAACTTCTTTATTCGTTGTTTCTTGGACAGATTCACTGGAGTGAGCATTGTCATTGAGACTGTTTTTTGAAGCTGATCTACAGGACAGCAAGGCTGTCCTCTCAACTGTCCCTTTTGGGCAGAATATTTTGGGCAGTGAATACCATTTCTGGGACAGTCCTTGGGACTGATAATAGGATAGACTTCAACTGTCTTATTTCCACTGAGTTTTGGCACCTCTCGTTTGAGTTTCCATTGCCTAATTATTAACATTCTCTTCGATGGCCCTTGGGCAGATCCACAAGCATCAAGGACCAACTTTTGAGGACTGTGTTTGAGGGTTGTTTGTTGAGTTTTGAAAAGGAAAGGACAGCGCTTGGATTTCATTTTAGTGCACCCAAACAAGCAACCTGTTTTCACCTAATATGTACACCTAAACGTGGGGAAAAAATTCCAACCCAATAAGGTATAATCTTTATAGCACAACGCTCAGAGTAAGGTTTGTCACCTATTCCCAAATCTCTGCGTTTAAGCTCTCCCTTAGGAAATCTATGGGGGGTTGTCCCTAAAGATAATTAGTAAAGGAAAACTTGTTGAAGACAACAAGTTATAGGAGACTTAGGGCAAGGCAATTTGAATTACCTACTTGAGTAACTTGAATTAGAGATTGATTAGCAAGTGTGAAAATTTATGAGCAATGTAAAATATAGATTCAATTCATATCAATATGGTATTCAACAAGATAGACAACGAAAGACCAGTGCCTTATAAACAATGCTCAATAAAGATATAGATATAACACATGCAAAATAGAAAGATGCTTCAACTCACAAGATAAGTAATGTTGCAAGACAAGTTGTTAGTACAAGAAATTATAATAACTGGAAATATGAGCCATGGAATTCAAATATAACTTGCAAGAAAAGTTATGCTTGTAAGTATTCAAATGCAATTTGATCAAGTAGCATGGAAAAGGAATGCAGGTTAGAAATGCATTATGGATGCAAAGCAATTAGATTCAAGAATGCAAATGCAAATTAGTGACTGAATCTAAGTTAGTTAGTTAGCAAGTTGGTTAATTCTCCCTTTAAAATAAGGAGAGAAGGATACCAAGGGATCTAAGTCCCAAGCTCCCTAAAAAGAAGAAACTGCTTTATTATTAGTGAAATTACAAGGTGGAAGAAACCCTCCTGACAGATGAGAAGGTCTCTTCTTCTTAAGGAGTTCTACAACCAAATGACCTTTAATAACAGATAGATCTCCTTAAGGCAATACATCCTCTTGAGATGTCTTCAGAAATTTCTTCAGTGATCAGCTCTCACTGCTTTGATGAACACGAGAGGAAACTCAATGGTATACAAGGATGATGATTTGTCTGCCTCTAGGAAAACTATCACATCAGTGAAAAATACACCTGCAAAACAGTGGTTAAACTGAGGGAAACACCACGTCAGTGAAAAATACACCTGCAAAACAGTGGTTAAACTGAGGGAAACACCAGTAATCAAACCAAGGAAAATTGACGAGTTTGGCACAATTATCAATGATAGAAATGCTCTCAGTCACAATCTTCAAGGCCAAGTCAAATTAGTCATAAAATACCCACGGCCAAGCAAGAGAAAAGGTGAAATAATTTATTAAAATTTTCTGCAGATTTATGTGTAATAAATTTTAATTATTTCAAAGCCTTTGCATTTAGTTTTAAGTCTTGGAACCCTTCGTTATGCTATACTTGAAATGCAGAAGGTTGTGTCCCTTTAATAACCCACGGCCAGGCAAGACTGAGCCTCGTAAGGACTGCAGGAAGGTAAGTATAATGATAGAAGGCACTAGGGACAAACCTTACCAGTTGATTATTGGTGAAACCTTCACAAAAGAATGGTAATAGCACTGTAAACACAGTACTATGTTAATCCTGAAATGAACAAGGTTAAGAGAAGAAAATAAAACCCTTGCAATTGATGGATCACACGATGCGAATTTTGCCCATAGGTCTGCAAAACACAAATATCAGTAGTTTTTCCTGCAAAAATACTTTGGAAACACCCTCTAACCCTAAAGCTCAAAGATCTAGGCCTGCAAGTAATACACCAGGGTTCTGCAAATAGAACTGCTGAAGAAAAACAAAACTCTTCAATGTCTACAATTATTTAAAGATCAGGCCAGCTATCTGTTATGAGTGTAAACACTTCAAAGGAGCTGATCCAACCTTCCTAGGGCACTCGGCCGGCCCAAAAATTTTATCAAAAATTTTATTCAAATTTTCTGCTGTGGTGATTATTTAATGTCTTAGGGCTTCAAATACTTCAAAAGAAATTGGGTTTCTCTAGAGCAGATAAGCCTTTTTGCACCAGTGGTATTTGACTGCCAATTCAAGCCCATGGCCAAATTGGGTCTACAAGCTCTTCAAGTTGCTTGCACCAGGTGACAGAGGCTTCTTCCAAGAGGTCCCTGTGTTTAAAAGAAATGGCCCAGAAATGAGTATGCAGCCTCCTAAAATTTTGCCAATGAAAATCAGTCAGTCTTCAATATCAGAACCTTTTGCCTTCAAAATTGATTGAAATCTCTCACAAAATTTTGGTCTATTTCTGCAATTTAAATAAATTTAGGCTTTCAAACCTTTTGGAACCCTGCAATAAATTCATAAGCTACTGCAAACAAAATGATACTAGATCTGAAAGCAAACAAGACTGAAAATTCCTGCAGCAAGGGTTGGAATGGCTAACAAACCCTAGCAGCTAGTCTTTCAATGAGATCTGAGCTCCAAAAAAGGTAATGCAACAGTCAATTAAGTCAAATTTTGGAATGAAACCCTAATAAAAAAAAATCGACTTTGCAGTAAGACAAGGGTCTCTGGCTAGCGGATCCCTTTAAAAAATTTGCTGATGAATGGGGCCTTCAAATCCTTGAGAAATCTTGCAAACAAATGATTAGTCTCTGCAAAAAATCTGATATGTACAGGATCTAAATGGATCTTCCTTTAAGCCTCAGAGCTTTCCTTTGCCAACAATTTTAATGAAATTCCTCTAAAGAAAATGTGTTAATCACTGCAGAAGCTAAAAGAGTTAGGATATAAATTATTAAATTCTGAAGGAAAATTTGAAACCCTTTGAGGGTTTGTGGCCTGCAAAAGCAAGGATTAGACAACCTACAAAGTTTAAAACCCTTGTGGCCCTGTAAAATTTGTCAAATAATTTATGTCAAAAGTCTTGTGAAAATCCTCTTCGAGTGGATGAAGGGAAGGACTTTTAAGCTCACGGCTTCTCCCAAGAAATTTTTCCTTTTGACCTGCAAGAGAAAAAATACCCAAAACCCAACGAAATTCTTAAAATAAAAAATTGCAAAAAAATTAATAATAAATTTCTTCAAATTTCATTCACAAATTTGCTTCAAAAAATAAAACCCTGTTGGCTTTGAAGAGGAGAACTACAAAAAATAGGACAGTTTCACAAAAATTTCGTTGACCTCCAAGACCTTAGTCCCAAAAGGGAGGAAGAGCTTGACCCTGAAATAGTTTCGATTTCTTCAACTCAAAGGCCAGATTCATTCAAATATTAAGAAAAGAAAACTCCAACAAATATATATATATATATATATATATACAAAAGCAATGGAAGTATAATGCTAGATTTATTTACAAGAGAAATTATTTACAAATATACAAAAGCTAACTTGAAGAATATGAGTCCAAGTCCATTCTTCACATAGCAAAATATTAGCTCTATATAGCAAGATTAAATCGATTTATAGCACAATGAAAATATATTTTTTTGAAGATGAATAATTTTTTTCCTTGCTAAAAAAACCCTTTTTAATTAATCTTACAGTGAGCTTTTTGGAGAAACCCACTATGGGTTCTTCGTTGTTGTAGGAGTCCAAGTCCATTCTTCACATAGCAAAATATTAGCTCTAGATAGCAAGATTAAATCGATTTATAGCACAATGAAAATATATCTTTTTGAAGATAAATATCTTCTTTTTTTTCGATGGATAGCTAAGAAAACCCTTTTTAATTAATCTTACAGTGAGCTTTTAGGAAAAACCCACTGTGGATTCTTTGTTGATGTGTGCCAAGGAGATGAAGGTTCCAACCAGAACCACTTCAAATGCTCGTATCTGATCTCATAAGATTTTTCTACACAACTTGAAAGATTTTGTTAGATTCAAAAGGGGCAAGTCACAAGGTGACAAGCAGATCTAGTGGTTCAAACAAGAATCCACCAGAATTGGCTAATCAACAATGCTTTCAACCCAAATATAGGTGCAAACAAAGATACAGATGGCTAAAAAATTTAACAAATTAATGCACTAGTAGAAACTATAAAGCATAATCAGAAAAAAAAAAAAAAAAAAAAAAAAAAATTAAGAAAAAAAAATAGCACAACATACTGAAGAGATACACCATAATTAGTAGCCCCCAAAGACTTTGATTTATTGATTGGTAAAATATTTGTTACAGAGCTTTCAGAACCACATATACCATCCAAAGATGTTACAATGAGAAATCTCAAGCTCAATTTATAGAAAATAGAGAGATCTAGATCCCCCTCCAAGTGGAAAACGGCTAGGTCCAAGAAGTTGCACAATTTTGAGTTGATCCGGAGAATAATAGTTGCTAGATGATTGATCAATGCCAAAATTAAATCTCTAACATTGATTTGGATAAAGAAATTCGAATTTCATAATAAACCCCTTTTTTCCCGGTCCAAAAAATATTATTTTGAACTTTTTTCCTCAAAAATTCACTTTTGACTTAACCAAAAATTGATTTTTCCCTTGATGGAGGGCCTTGAAAATTTAATTTCTTTTCGACCCACAAATTTTCTTCAACCAATTGGACACAGAAATTTGATTTTCTTGAAAAAATAATTCTTTTTTGGCCCAATTGAATTTTTTGTGGGTTTTTCTGTCTTGGAATTGAGTTTGACAAATTTGGTTCTTCCTTAGGAAAGACCGCCTTATCAAAAAATTCGTTTTTCCACTTAGAGAGAATTTTATTTTATCTCAAATTTAAGTTTTTTACTATTTTTTGGCTATTTTTTTGTTGTGTTTTTCCAGAAAACTAAAAATAAAAATAATTTGAGGGAAATGACATAATTTCAACCCTCAAAAAGTGTCTAAACACAAAGTTGAGGTGTAGAGGTTCTAATTATGAGTACTCTAACCCCTTCAACTTTTACAAAACATTTGATTTTACAATTT
The DNA here is from genome assembly GCA_034641835.2 of Pinus albicaulis. Lineage (NCBI taxonomy): Eukaryota > Viridiplantae > Streptophyta > Pinopsida > Pinales > Pinaceae > Pinus > Pinus albicaulis. Next base: position 1,682,585,017 of record CM076578.1, read on the forward strand.
TGATCCAAATAATTATTAAATTTTCAACCAGTTGAAAATTTTAATAATTTAAAATAAATACTTAGACTTAACCAAATTGAGCAAGACTCAAGATATGATCTAGTATGATAATTATACATAAACTCAATACACTAGGACTCACTTAAGACATCACCATTGAGTCCCACCCTAGCTTTGGGGGTATATCTAGGAGAAAAACTTCGCTAAGTATCTGACTGTTTAAAAACACAGATAATTAATTGAGGTTAAAAAATTCCCTAGGATGAAACTCGTTGATGAAAATTCCTAAGCTTACCTAGGTGTGTTACATGCCTTCATAGTCATAATAGAATCATTTTTACAATAATGGCCCACAGGGCTGCAGAATTTGGATTTACATGACTTGACAAACTGTTGAAAGATAATGATGATCTTTGGTTGCTTGACTGCTCAAGCATGATGGAGTGCTCCTAAAAAAAATGTATGTTGCTATAGGGTGGTCGACACGGAATGGTCAACAAGTCTATAATTCAAATGAGTTTTGGAGAAGAATACCCAAGAGCAACAAAACCAAGTAGCAATAGCTCACAATAGTGATAGATTATGACAAGATAAGAGGGATTAGATGCAAGAAACAAGTTAGCAGTTAGATCTAATCTAAGTTAGTAAGTTAGAAAGTCCTCCCCTTGAAATAAGGAGGAGGGATAACATGGGATGAATTCCCCAGCTCCCTCAAGAAATCTAAAAATTTATTAATGAAAGTCACAAAAGAGAGACCCTTTGACAGAGAGGGCTCTTTAAACCTTGAAGAGGGTTTACAACTGATGGATCTTTAAGGGACAAAAAAGATCCTCTTCAAGTTACAATGAGAAAACAAATGTATTGCAGAAGAAACTAGATCCCAATCACTAACCCAATACAATTCCCAAAGAATGAAAGAGAGCCTCCTTTTCTCTCGGCTTTGAAAAACAAAATTCAACAAAATTATTTTAAATTTTATACATTTTTTAAAAGGAAAAATTCCATAAGGCTCCAAGGCCCTCGGCCTTCCAAAAGTATTTAGCAATTGAATAGAACGTCCAAGCCAAATGGCCCTTCGCACTAGATGAAGAATTTCAACCTTTTAGGCCCTTGATCAACAAGAAAAAGACCTTTAAACTTGCTTGCGACCCTGCCAAGAATTACAAGCTATCACGCAATAAATTTCTTGCCAAAATTTGATGAGACGACCCCTCAAAAATTGATTCAATTTCTCTGCAAAACAACGAGGGTTAGTTGAATTATAATTTAAGAGCAAATTCAAGCCTCTAAATGCTTGCGGCCTTCAAGAAAAAATTGCAATTATAATTTCAGAGCCCTATGTCAAAGATTCAACACATAAATTATGAGATCAAGCCCTCGGTCTTCCAAGAAAATTTTGAAAATAAATTTTAGAGGCCTAAGATAGTAGATATGGCTTTGTTTTAAGCTCAAAAGCATTTTTTAACACTAGTCGTCAGGGTATTTTGTAAAAGAGAAGGGTTTGATGATAGATTTGAATCCAAAAAAATGGATCAGGTCCAAACAAATTCGATCTCTTGTTAGCTCAAAGATCCACTTGCAAAGACTTATAAAGAGATACAAACCCAAATCCCTTGACCCTGTCTTCAAATCTGCAAATAAATTAGATACACAAAACAAAAATATATACAAGGTTATGAAAATAAAAGTTTCTGCAAATTATTTACAAATTTACAATGGCTAGATTGATGGAATATGAGTACAGCTCGATTCCATGATCAGAAAACAATAGCTCTATATTAGCAGATATATTCAATAAAGCACAAATTCAGTCTCTTGTTAGCTTAGAGATCCACCTGCAAAGACTTATAAAGAGATAAAAAGTTAAAACCCAAAACCCTTGCCCCTATCTTCAAATCTGCAAATAAATTAGATAGACAAAACAAAAATATATACAAGGTTATGCAAATAAAATCTTTTACAAATTTATAATGACCAGATCGATGGAATATGAGTACGACTCAGTTCCATGATCAGTAAACAATAGCTCTATATTAGTTGATCTATTCAATAAAGCACAATGATTTAGATAAATAATTTTCATCTAGTTGAGGCCAAGAAACCCTGCAACAAATTCATTAGATAAATCTTTCAAATGAAATAGAGCAGATTCTCCCACTTCATTACTCAAGATTTGGTTAACTTAACCAAAAGCGTCCCCTCACGCTTGAGATCTGATTCAATAAAATAGTTTTTACATAACTCACAAAAGTTTTTTTGAAAATGAATGGAATAACCTGTTCATGAGGTTTTTAACCCGATGTTTCGGACTACAGAAATGAGTCCATCTTCAGGGGAGTGCCAACTTTCTTGAGAAGGTTGAGGAGTATTTTAAGAGCCCTGATCGTGTTTAAATATAAGAGAAGGAAGTTCTAGTTACATAACCGAAACCTACTAGTCACGTACAATCCTAAAATATTTTTCCAAATCCAATTACCAGTGCAAGATAGCTATACATTAATAATTCTATGTAAGCAAATGGAAATAACAAATATAATCACCAATAGAAAACTAAGCTCAATGAATCGGTGTTACCATATCCATGGAAGAAGAGCCACAATAATTCACCCCAAAGACTTGCATTTATTATTCCAAAATATAGAGCTTCTAGAGCCAAAATCCAGAGTAAAGCATCAAAAGATGTAAGATGTTACAATGAGGAGCATAGGCTTCCTTATATACAAAAAAAAAAGAGAGATCTAGATCCCTCTCCAAGTGAAAACGACTGTCCATCAAAGTGCACAAAGTTAACATGATCTGGCTAGTTGAATGTGTGATCCATGTCTAATTAATCTTGTCCCTTGATCTGGAGGAGGAAATTCGAATTCCTTTGAAAATGGTTTTGATTTTGGCCCAAAAAATATTTTTTCCGAATTTTTCTCCGCAAAAAATCCCCATTCACTTAACCACCATGGTCCACAAATTCAATTTTCCTCAAAAAAACGATTTTTCTTAAGAATAAATTGTTTTTGGACCAAGCAAATTTTTTGTGGGATTTTTCTTTGCTTAAATCAGGGAGATTCTCCAACTTTTTTCCTTGATTACTTCCTCGGAAAAGTGCACAAACTTTTTTAATATTTTTCACTTGGAGAGAATTTTATTTTTCTCTCATTTTAATTTTTTGACTAATTTCAAACTAATTATTTTGCCACTTTTTGCCGGAAAACAAAAATAATAATAATTTGAGGGGATAAACATATTTTCAACACTGAAAATTTGTCTAAATAGAAAGTTGAGGTGTAGAGGTCTAATTATGATTACTCATACCCCTATCAACTTCTATAAACACTACATTTTACAATTTACATCAAAATAATTATTAAAATCTCATCCAGTGGGAAATTTTAATAATTAAAATTAGACACTTAGACTCAACCAAATTCTAAGAGACTTTAATATGATATGACTAGGACTCACTTAAGACTTCACCATAAAGCCCCACTCTAGCTTTGGGAGAAAAACTCAACCAATTATTTGCAGTTAAAAAACATAAATAATTAACTAAGGAAATAGAACTCCCTAGAGTGAAACTCTTCACCAAAAATTTTTAAGTTAACCTAGGTGTGTTACATGGTTTTATAAACATACTAGAATCATTTTTACAAAATGGCCCAAGGGCTACAGAATTTGGATTACATAAGTTGACAATCTGTTGAAAGATGATGAATATTGGATGTCTGACTGCTTGATCATGATGGAATGTTTGAAAAAAAATACTCTATTATAGGGTAGTTGACACTAAGTGGTCAACATTTGGCTCCACGTTGGGACACGTATCTTCATGAAGGAATGTGAGAATCCAGAATCTACATCCAAGCCACACGAGTTTTATTAGCAGTATCCATTCAAGTGTAAATCCAAAAATCATCACATGAAACCAAGTACGGAATAGAAGCTCCATTCTAATATACTAAAAAGAGAAACTACTCTGGTATCAGGAAATAAAAATCTAATATATGAAAAAGAAATGTTGAAATGAAATCTATTCTATGAGAGTAGGGTTAAAGATACAATACTAAGGATGTCTTGTGGCATCAGATGTTTTCAGTGAAGTTCATCTTGAGAACCTGGTGACTTTCAAGGAGATACATGGTTGTTTCTCTAATGGGCCATGTCCAATTCTGAATATTTTAGGACTTTGACTTGTTTGAATGTCACGTTGTTCCCGGTCGTCAGATGCATCAAGCTTCTTTCATTTTCCTTATCGATTTCTTCCTTGTGGAAGCTTGACATCAATTGATAATGATGATTCAATTTTTATATCATTTTCCTTTTTATGTTTTTTACTTTTCTTCCTGGTAGGTTGTGATGTTTATGATGATGTGACCAATGTAGACATTTTTGCTTGATCTTGAAAATGATCTAATGAAGGATTTGAAACATCCAAGACTTTTGTGACATGCCCTTCTTCATTTTGCATCTTTTCTGTCAAGGATGGTGCATCAAGCCCATGAGCATTAAGACTTATGATCGATCTCTTGACTTTCCACAGTTTCCTTTCTAAACATGCCACTTTCAATTAACCATTTTTGGATGGGATAAGTGACCTCTTCATGATATTCACAATAAGGTGGAACTCGTTGCAGCGGTTTGGGAGGCTCACGATCCGTTGAAAGCTCTTTGTTCTTCTGTCATTCATCATTTGGCCTAGGATGGAACTTCTAAACCTGCGATCTTTCCATTTATTTCAACCTATTCTGCATGGCATTCATTTGATTAGAATGCTTAATCTCCATGGCACTTATTTCTTTTGCATTATTTGATTCCATAGCCTTTATTAATTGTTCATGTTTCTCTTCCATGGCCTTCATTGCTTCTGCTTGTTTTGCTTCCATGGCAACAACCTGTTTTGCATGGAACTCATTTCTTTGGCATGATTTGCTATTAATTTTACTTGATTGAGTTCCATGTTCTAGATCACTTGTGTATAGTTCATTTCCATATTCTTAATTACCTGCGCTTGATTGAGTTGCATATCCTTAACCATTTGAGTTAATTCCTTGATAGGATCACTTCCAACCTCTTTAATTTCCTTCACTTTAGCTTTCTCTCTAAGATTTCTTTTATCTCCATATTTTTCTTCAAAGGCATAAATTATTGAATGTAAAAAATCAAAAGTGTTAGCAGGTAACTCTTAGAACCAATCCAAAGCATCCCCATCTAAGGTGAAAACGAAAAGCCTCATCTTTAAGTCTTCATAGTTAGCACATGGGTGCAACTTGCTTAGACGAAGGTTAATATCCTTAAGGTGAGTTTCAACACTAAAGGCATTGTTACCTCAAAAAAGAGGCAACTCATCGATGGCTTTGACTTCTTCATGCGAATAGCCTTTAATGTTAGAAAAATCACAAGGGGCAAACATGTCATCCATGATGTCCTGTTCACTTAACCTTGAAAGAGAAAATGGATATTAGAGAGAGTCTCTTGTTGAAACCTAGCAAGAAATTTACAAGAAGAAAGCTTCAAGCAGAAATCCTTGAAGAAAACCCAAAACGTTAGTCAAAAAACAGTCAAAGAAAACTTATCCCTGGTAGTGGTGCCAAAAACCGCTGTCGCCTAAGATGTACACCTAAACATGGGAAAAGTTTTCAACCCCACAAGGTATAATCTTTATAGCGCAATGCTCAGAGTAGGGGTTGTCACCTATTCCCAACTCTCTCTATTTAAACTCTCTCCTAGGCAAGCTATGGGGGGTATTACCTAAAGATGATTAGTAAAGGAAAACTTGTTGAAGACAACAACTTCTAGGAGACTTAGGGCAAGGAAATTACCTACCCAAGTAACTTGAATTAGAGATTGATTAGCAAGTGTGAAAATTTATAAGCAATGTAAAATATAGATTCAATTCAGATCAATATGGTATTCAACAAGATAGACAACGAAAGACCAGGGCCTTATAAACAAGGCTCAATAAAGATATAGATATAACACTTGCAAAATAGAAAGATGCTTCAACTCACAAGATAAGTAATGTTGCAAGACAAGTTGTTAGTACAAGAAATTAAAATAACTGGAAATATGAGCCATGGAATTCAAATATAACTTGCAAGAAAAGATATGCTTGTACTTTAAGTAAAGATGCTTAACAATGATATAATGTTCGAAAACTATAAGCATTGAAATTGACAAATACAACGAAGTAAAATAAAGCTTGCAAGTGAATAAATCAGCCCACAATTCTAGGTACAATAACCAAATGAAAGATGAATGAGATGCAATATTTATCTATGTGAGATGCAAGGATCTTGGTTGATTTTAGTTAAAATGTCTAATCTAAGGTGAAGGTCTTCTCCTCAATTGTCAAAGCTTGTCTTAGAACAAGATGTGAAAGTTCCTTGAAATGCAGCAACTTGAATTGATTCTCCTAACTGATTATTCAATTTATTAATTTTCCGACTAATATCGAATTAATCACACTGCAATTTCTTCACAAATAAAAATAAACGCTAGAGAAATAAAAATGTTATAAACTGAGAAATACTAACACACACACAAAAAATAATGACAGTTATTTTTGGACAAATGTCCCTGGAAAGTTGAAACACCCAATGTTGGAAAACCGATGCAACAGTGAGGGTTTTTATTATTATGCAGTCGCAGAATTTCTGAGTACAATAAAATGTCGCCAAACTGGCGGTTCTATCCAAGAGAAATACTGGCAAAAATATACTAAGGGATTTTACCCTCTCTCCGAACAATTCCATCACTTGGCTGCCTATGAAAAGCAAGTCATCCAACATGTTCTACGCAGGCCCTGCATCACCCTTGCATAGACCCTCTCACGCTCAGCCCAGAACTATTGCCAATCAAGTCTTCCTACCTGCTGCTAACTTAGAAAATGTCACTTCTGCACTTTGGAAAATCTTCCCAACCTTTGGAAATGAAAACGAGCTGCTCCTTAGCTAAATCGAATTGCTCAATTAAGGCTTTGCATTACCCCTGCGCTGCCTCCTGGAGATAAATTTCGACCTCCTCTTTCTGACTCTCTGAAACTGGAATCTCCTCTGAAATACTACTATGTTGCCCCTCTACCACCTGCTACTCACTCACTGGCTCGATCTCTCTTGCTGAATCACCTGCACTGGAAAATCGAACTGTCTAGACAACTGAATATCTACACTGGTGTCTTCTCCATCTACTCATTGACCTCTTCTTATAATCTTCAGTTGGGACTCCAACAGCCACGATTAAAACTTAATTAATGGTTGAGATCATCTCCAACGATCTGTGCGAGTTTTTAGAGAATTCTCACCTTTCTCAATTATTCCTATTAATTAACCATTTTTCCTAAGTTAGACTTGGGAAATTTTTAATTATGGTCAATTAATTTAATTGAGCCATCTCTAGGTGGAATTTCCATAAACGATTTCTAGGTTTCGGAGAACTCATGTGTTTTAGCCTCTCCATAAATTCTTGAGACTAGAACACCATTCGATGCTAAAAAAATTAACACTCCCTCTTAGCGAGGAAGGTGTTATCTTTAACTAGTGTCGTACAACTGTCACAACACCCTGTCTCTGCAACATCTTCCAATCTCGTTGTTGATATCTGACAATTGTAGTTGCCTGCCACTGTCCACCAACTATTGCGCTAAGTCTAATTCATCTGCCACTGGCTAAAGTAGAACCAAACTGTTGCATCTGTATTGTTGTTGACACTGCATTGTACAACCTATATTGCTGCCAATTCTGCATCTACACTGCAACTCCCTCTGAACTGTTGTTGCTACTACTACAACCACTACAATTGAGAAGCAACCAAAATTTTGAATCAACTATGTCTCTGTGCTGCAACTGTCTCCTGAGCATCTGAGTACTACTAGCTTTTGCACTGTCTACTGAGAAACTTAAGTTACTATTGACTCTGCACTAAGCCTCCTACTGTTAGGTCCCTATAATACTAGTGTATCCCCTTATTTTTATTGTTAGTATAGCCTCCTTATTGTTATTGTTTTGCCCATGTAGTCCCCATATTGTTATTATTGTGCCCCATAGAAGCCCACTATTGTTATTGTTGTGCCCTTACATTGTTATTATTATGCCAGCTAGGATTATATTGTGACCCACTGGACTCCTATATATAGAAACGAGGTTTTGTCATTTGTATCATCCAAGAATTGTTCATTTATGTAATGTAAAGGAGGTTGCCCCCTCGAAGTGGTTGATTTCTAAGGCGTTGATCTCTCTTTTCTTCTATTTTGGGAGCTGGTTTCATAACATTTGGTATCAGAGCTTTGGATTTTAGGGTTTCACTGCTTCAAATAGGTCATCGTGGCATTTTCGCTATAACTTTCTTTCTACGGAGGTTCAGAAGCTAAAAAAAACCCATTTGCGAAGAAATCCTGAGGAACGTCGTGTAAAAATTTCAGATGTTGGTTCGCAATATTTTCGAAAATATGATCTGTGGAAGTTAGGGTTTTTGCAGGCTCCCGAATTTCATCTCAAAGAGGTGACCATGGGAAAATCGTCACAACTCTCTCTCTGAGCATCAGATTGGAATTCTGTAAGAAGTGGTCGAAAGTAAATGGATTGTAGTTTCCTGTGTGTCAATTTCAGAGCCGAAGGAGGAAACAGTGACACGTGGCACGTTGTACAAGTTCGCTCTACTTAACCAGTCCATAATTAGGTCATTGTGGGAGATTGGGCATAACTTTGTCTTGAAGAATCCAAATCAGGTCAAACCTATGGCATTGAAAAGAATATTCAAAGGGCTACTAAAGGACCGAAGATAAAATCTCGGGGATCTAAAATTCCAGAGATACATCAGTTTCAATATCGAGCTCCTCAAAAGCAAGCTAAGAAGGATAATAAATTATCGCCTAAGTACTATGCTCCTTACAAGATGTTGCAAAAGATTGGTATTATGGCATACAAATTGGAGCTTCCTTCTTCTTCTCGAGTGCACCCAGTTTTCCATGTTTCATGCTTAAAGAAGGTTATAGGTGACAAACTTCCAATTCAAAAAATATAGCCAGAACTTGATGAGGAAGGAAAAATCATATTGGAACCTGAAGCAGTCACGGAAACAAGAACTCGACAACTACGAAATCAATCAATTTCAGAGTATCTCATCAAGTGGAAGAACTTACCCGCTAAAGATTCCACATGGGAGGATGAGAATTTTATACAGAAGCATCCAATAATAATCAAGCGTTGAGGACAACACTTGTTTGAAGGAAAGGGGCATGTTAGGTCCCTATAATACTAGTGTATCCCCTTATTTTTATTGTTAGTATAGCCCCCTTATTATTATTGTTTTGCCCATGTAGTCCCCATATTGTTATTATTGTGCCCCATAGAAGCCCACTATTGTTATTGTTGTGCCCTTACATTGTTATTGTTATGTCGGCTAGGATTATATTATGAACCATTGGACTCCTATATATAGAAAGGAGGTTTTGTCATTTGTATCACCCAAGAATTGTTCATTTATGTAATGTAAAGGAGGTTGCCCCCTCGAAGTGGCTGATTTCTAAGGCGTTGATCTCTTTTCTTCTATTTTGGGAGCTAGTTTCATAACACCTACTCTCCTATCAACACTGCTCTGCACTCCTCAACATCTAACTGACACTAGTCTGCAACTGTCACTCTAGAATTCGACTGCATCAACTAACAATGATCCTCCTGCTACTGAGTACTGCGGGCCCCTGTAGCAAGGTAACAATCCATGAGGATACACCATCCGATGCAAACCTCATTGGACCTTGTCCAAATCTCTGCGCAACTCTGAGACTAAAGCTCCATATTGCCCCACCTCACTCCCAGAGGTATAGTTACAAACATGGAAAAATCTTCCTCCATCCTGGAGGATAGCTTGTCTATCTCTGCAAATGTTGTTGCCTGATCCTACTGCTCCTCGTTGTCCTTCTTCCTTTGAGGACATTCAGTATTGTGGTGGCCAAACTCGCCACACCTGAAGCACTTGATCTTAGATAGATCCTTTTTCTTCTTCTATTCCCCCCTGCGAGCCTTGTCCCTGACTGGGACCTTTTACTTTCCCCTTTGATGCAAGGGCCACATTGTCTTCCTCCTTCACACCCTTCGATCCTTTGTTTTTGTTGTCATTGATGGAGTTCTTTACTATAGCTCGCCTCATCTCCTCTTGTGATAGATCTGCCCACATCTGGTCCCACCTAGGCAATGTATCTCGTCCCAAAATGCCTTGGACGAAATTCTCTCAATGCTTGATGACACTGTTGAAGGCCAACCTCACCATTTCTATAGGTGGAGGCGTCTCTCCTACAACTGCAAGCTCATCCCTGATATCTTGAAGTCTAGTGAGAAAGGGGTTAATGCCTTCACCCTTCTGCATCCTAGCATTCCACATCTTTTATTTTAGAAACACCTTCCGCTACTCAAAAGGATTTTGATATAACCTTGTGAGAGCATCCCACATCTCTTTGGTTGTATTCTTGGCCAATATGTGTGAGACTATATGGTCTCGAACTCCATCCAGGATCATTCGCTTTGCCTTGGCCATTTCCTTTCTGCAATTCGCTAGTCGTTGTTGGTCTATAGGTTTTGCCACAACATTATCTACATAAGTCTTTAGACCATGCTCATCTAGGAAAAAGGACCTACTAGCCTGCCAGATGATATAGTTGGAAGCACCATCCAATCTGTCCTAATCTCTAAGCATGATTGTGGCAATATCTACAAAAACTCAAAATGGGATGGAAATCTCCCTCTTTCTCCTGCTCGACTCCTAGCTTTGTTATTCACGCCCCCTTCTGGAGTGAGAAATATTGTTTGTTGCCACTGCCTGCTGCAACTGAAATATTGGATTTCTGAACTAGAAACCCTCTGAGAGAAATTCTCTGTGTGTGCACTTTCTCTTCCACCCGGCACAGATTCTACTCTAGCAAACTGCTGCAAAACCCTCTGTGCCCAGACAAAAAATCTGCTCAATGAAAATACTGAATTCTTATTGCTACCTCTGCCTATTGGAATCGCTTTTCTAAACAAGTCGAATTTTTTGCCACCCTGCAACTGAAAATCAAACCCTTTGTCCAACAATTCGCACTGTTTGGCTAGGCACTAAGCAGCCCCAAAAAATTTTGGCCTGCTACTCCCTCAGTGAATTTTTCAGTCTTCTGCTTCTTAGCTTCCTATCCGTCAAATATGCTTTGATACCATGTGAAAATTCCTTGAAATGCAGCAACTGGAATTAATTCTCCTAACTGATTAATCAGTTTATTAATTTTTTGATTAATATCGAATTAATCACACTGCAATTTGTTCACAAATAAAAATAAATGTTGTGGAAATAGAAATGTTGGAAGCTGAGAAATACTAGAAAACACACAAAAATATTGACATCGTTATTTTTGGACAAATGTCCCCGGAAAAACTCAATGTGGGAAAACTAGTGCAAAAGTGAGGTTTTTATTATTATGCAACAACAGAATTTTTGAGTATAATAAATTGTCACCAAACTGGCGATTCTATCAAAGAGAAATATTGGAAAAAATATGCTGAGGGATTTTACCCTCTCCGAACAATCCCAGAACCTGACTTGTTGAGAATTTGAAGGGGTTATAAATTCTCTTCTTGATAATTACTTGTGAGCTTGTTTGCTTATGTATTCTTCCTAGTTAATCTTTCATCAAGTCAATTACCAAAATGTACATGACACAAGTGTTTTTACGTAGAAGTAATACTCTTATTGTAGGAAGGTAAATCACAAATTTACCTTCCTTTCATTACACTTCAGAATTCATTACAATCCTTGCGATATCTGCACTACAACCTTGTAAGTATCCGCATTGTATTCTTCTCAAACTGGCTTCATCAACCTGCAGTCTATACTCTTATGTTTCTTCTATAATTTGTAGACTTCAATTACTTCCGCAGCCCATACCTTTATGTTTCTATACCTTCAGTTCCTTCTGCAATTTATATCCTTCAGTTGCTTCTGTTTCAAGTGAATTCGCATTCCTCTTAACTGTTGTACAACTTCAGACAAGTCCGCAATCTTTTCTCCAAACAAATCTACAACTTAAAATACTTTAACGTTGCTTTGCTTCGTATTAATACCAAACTTCATTACGTCAGAGACATCCGCAATTCCTTAAACCAATCTGCTCTTCCTGTCTCAAATCCGCAGACAGTCAATTGGATCATCGAAAAAAGAAAAAAAACTTTTTCCTCAAATGTGCCGCAGAGAGGTTATTTATATAGACAGTCTAACTATCTTTTACGCCAACCAATTAGCATAATAGGGAGCCGACTTTCATGGTTAACCATAGGCTAACATAAAGAATAGATAATTCAACGTTTATAAGATTATCTTAGTGCATCTTTTGGTAGTCATCTCTTCACAGTATTTTGCCAAGATCTTGGAGTATATTGTTGAGTAGATCCTTCATGAACATGACTCTTAAATACATCTTATTATTTTTTACTTCTTCTTTACATAAGAATATAATTACATAGTCAACATGAAGACCAACCTAGTTATACTTTTCAACACTACCTCTTAACTAGGGAGGTATTCATACAGGTACATGGTTACTTTTAAACTGAAGAATCCCATAAGAAAAATTGGATTGGTAATCGCATCTGTATAGCATCATTTCAACCAGCATTGTACTAGTGCAAGGCCTTGACTAACAGCCCCATCTCTTCAACGAGACAATGGGCTTCAATGCTGGCGAGACACATGACTTACAGACACCTTCGTCATTGTCTCTCTAAGGTACATACATTGACTCTCCAAGGTACATACTCCACCCGGGTGTTCCCAAAGTATGACCTTCCTGGACTATTCTTCTCTTGGGTAGCTAGCCCTCAAAGAATATCAGTCTCTGACTACTCTTATCTTGAATGCCCTATCACATTCTCAAAGAGTATCGAATGCCAGATGATTACCCAATCCTCCATTTTGTCTTCCTAAGACCAGAATGATGTGTCTATCTCTCCCTCCCAGGGAGGACCTTATTCCACAAGGGAATGTACTCATTCTTATACAAAGAATGTACCTAAGCTCATCCTTAGGAATTACCAAGTTTCTTCCAAGTAAGAAACTTACCATCAGGTTCCCTCTTAATTAGGGGCCTCCAGCAACAATGGTGAGACACCCAGCTGCTCATGAAGAATTCCTGTTCTCGATGTCATGGATTTCGATATTGAGGAATCTCCAACTTTTAGCTTCATAGGGCACAGATCATCCATCACTTCCATCCTGAGTTATGTCAGCTATCAGAGTGATTCATCAGACTTCCTTTATCTGATCCATTGTTATGTCATGTTGCTTTCCTTCGAATCATTTCCAAGGATCATACATCCTTTCTCATGATTAGCAGCCCTGCACAGATTCATTCCGATAAACATATTCATATTAACTTTTAGAACGAAAGTTACCTTGGTGATGATCTTTCACCATGACATCTTCTTGTAGGCATCGGCTTCCTTCATACAGATTGACACATCTCCTAATGATATGCTTTTTGCCAAAGGTCTTCTTCTTTACCAAACTTCCGTCAGAGTCTACATATCTTTCCAGGAGATCTCTTAGTCACATCTTGACATGGTTGCATTTCATGATCTCTTCCTCTCTGCACATTCTAGGGACTTATAACCTTTCTAGTTTCTTGTTCATATACAACCACCTCATATTTCATTAGGACATATTATGTTGATTTCATATGTCCGTGTATTGAGAGATACTCCTCCATAGATCATACTTCTAAATACAGAAGTTCATTACCTACAACCATATGACATGACTTCATAGCATCCAATGTTAGTATATCAATATATACATACATCTTTAACCTTTTTCCCTTGAGTCATCCTATAGCAATTTTTAGGAAAGAATAGCTTCATTCCCTTGGCTTGTTCCATCAATATGTCATCACATCCCAGAGGTATGTTTCTATGATGACCCTTGCTCTTTGATGACTATTTTCTTAAAGTTTGTCAAAGAGGTTTTCTCGAAGCTGATTCAGCAAGAGTTCCTGCCATGCTTAGATCAGGATGCTACATTGCTTCCTATCATATATCAACAGAAATCAATTCCTTATTCATAAGTTTGCGTGATTTTCCTTGAACTTCCTTTCTTCAGCTTCCTCCATTCTTTTCGATGATATGGGCTTCCTTTCTTTCTCCTATTGGGATTATCCCTTTAGGACCATCTTTCTTGTAATGTCCATAAGTCTTTCCATATTTCCTCAACAAATTTTTGAGTCTTTTATCCTACAACATTTTTGCCCTAGATTTGTCTTTTTCCATCTAGCATAGAAACCACAAGTTGAATGAGGTAATTTCTTGTCTATTTGTTACGCTGTCCATCTTATCATCTTTTCCAGATCTCATAGTTGAGATCTTATGAAGATATTCCTTCATTCTTTCAGCTTATCATATATTCTCTTGAAGTCTCCAATCCTTCATAGACAGAGGGATATAAAGACTTTGACTGATTCCATAAGTATCCTTTGAGCCTTTCTATCCCTTTTTTTTTATGTATTTAGATAAATCTTGACCTTCAGAGATTTTTCATGACTTTAATTTCTTCGAGGACTGTGACTATCCTCCTTATGCAAGGAATCTTGGTAACCTAACCAGCTTATAGATCTCCCTGTAAAATCAAAGTCCTGTTAACAAATTTGATTATAGAATAAAAGATACTTACTTGACAAGTGACGAGTCTTCAGTTTAATTGCTTTAGTTGTAATAGCGCTGAGAGTGAATGGCTTTTCACCGAACTGTGGTCTTCATCATATCACCGAATTGTATCTATTGTCTAAATTGTGTGTGCACTTAAAACTATAGAGATACCATCAAGACATAGAGACTTTTCTTCAAAGCTTCAGTTACTGCAATTGCACCGAATCTGAGATGATGTTTGAGCTATATGTAAGTGATCCGAGAATGTATCACCGAGACTGCAATTTCTGAACTGTGTTCTTAGGACTGTAATTGATCTCTGGAAATTTCAGGGAATTCGATCTGTATTAACCCATCCGAACTATACCTAGAAAACTTCACTGTGTTATAGTGCTGAAACAGTGAGGATATTTCACTGTGGTGTCGAAACTTTGCCCGGGTTCTAAGCTCCAATTGGCACTGAGATCTACAGTAGAGAATGGCACCATACATTCTCTTTGATGATATCTGAATTGTAGTCGAACTCAGTGATCAGAAAATTTGATGCTTATTGCTTTGACACCCTTCAACTTGCTTAAATGCCATTCTTGAAAACTGATCCTTGAGTGTCTCTTTGATTAGATGCCCTTCTTTAGCACCGTAGCTCTGATACCATGTTGAGAATTTGAAGGGGTTATAAATTCTCTTCTTGATAATTACTTGTGAGCTTGTTTGCTTATGTATTCTTCCTAGTTAATCTTTCATCAAGTCAATTACCAAAATGTACATGACACAAGTGTTTTTACGCGGAAGTAATACTTTTATTGTAGGAAGGTAAATCACAAATTTACCTTCCTTTCATTACACTTCAGAATTCATTACAATCCTTGCGATATCTGCAGTGCAACCTTGTAAGTATCCGCATTGTATTCTTCTCAAACTGGCTTCATCAACCTGTAGTCTATACTCTTATGTTTATTCTATAATCTGTAGACTTCAATTACTTCCGCAGCCCATACCTTTATGTTTCTATACCTTCAGTTCCTTCTGCAATTTATATCCTTCAGTTGCTTCTGTTTCAAGAGAATTTGCATTCCTCTTAACCGTTGTACAACTTCAAACAAGTCCGCAATCTTTTCTCCAAATAGATACGCAACTTAAAATACTTTAACGCTGCTTTGCTTCGTATTAATACCAAACTTCATTACGTCAAAGACATCCGCAATTCCTTAAACCAATCTGCTCTTCCTGTCTCAAATCCGCAGACAGTCAATTGGATCACCAAAAAAAAAAACTTTTTCCTCAAATGTGCCGCAGAGAGGTTATTTATATAGACAGTCTAACTGTATTTTAGGCCGACCAGTTAGCATAATAGGGAGCCGACTTTCATGGTTAATTATAGGCCGACATGAAGAATAGATAATTCAACGTTTATAAGATTATCTTAGTGCATCTTTTGGTAGTCATCTCTTCACAGTATTTTGCCAAGATCTTGGAGTATATTGTTGACTAGATCCTTCATGAACATGACTCTTAAATAAATCTTATTATTTTTTACTTCTTCTTTACATAAGAATATAATTACATAGTCAACATGAAGACCGACCTAGTTATACTTTTCAACATGACTGCCTCTGAAAAGCAAGTCGTCCAACCTGCTCTGCGCAAATCCTGCATCACCCTGCGAAGACCCTCTCACACTCAGCTCATAACTACTACCAATCAAGTCGTCCTGCCTGTTGCTGATTAGGAAACTATCTCTTCGGCACTCTAAAAAATCTTCCCAGCCTCTAGAATTGAAATCGAGCTTCTCCTCAACTAAATCAAACTGCTCAATTGAGGCTCTACGATGCCCCTACACTGCCTCCTGGAGATAAATTTCGGCCTCCTCTTTCTAACTCTCCAGAACTGGTGTCTCCTCCAAAATACTGCTATGTTGCCTCTCTACCACCTGCTACTCACCCACTGGCTCAATCTCTCCTGCTGAATCACCAGCACTGGAAAATCGAACTGCCTAGGCAACTGAGTATCCACATTGGTGTCTTCTCCATCTACCCATCGACCTCTTCTTATAATCTCTAGTTGGGACTCCAACGGCCACAATTAAAACTTAATCGATGGTTTAGATCATCTCCAAGTCGATCCACGTGAGTTTCAAATAACTCCCACCTTTCTCAATTAATTCCTATTAATTAACCATTTTTCTTAAGTTAGACTTGGGAGATTTTTAATTATGGTCAGTTAATTTAATTGAGCCATCTCTAGGTGGAATTTCCAGAAATGATTTCTGGGTTTTGAGAACTCATGTTTTAGCCTCTCCATAAAATCTCGAGACTGGAACACCATTCGATGCTACAAAAACTAACACAAGGTTGTAGAAAGAAGTGTTGGGGAAGGAGGTTAAGACCTCGTTAATGATACCTGCCCAAGACTTCTAACAACCCAAGTGCCTTCGTTCCTACAAGGGACTCGGCCACAAGAGAACTGCAAGGTCACTTGTTTTAACCGTTGTTTAAGGGTCAAGCTCCTTAAATTGAATGGTGAAGAAGGTTGTCCTAACTTTCTCTTCAACCAAGCTTATGCTTGTAGGTAGATTTGAAGAATGCAAATCTAAGTCTACTATGAAATGCAATGCTCCAATGAGATACAGTTAAATCAAATGCTTCAAAGAAAGATACTAATCCACAAGATAATGACAAATACTTAGAACAAGATTAGCTTACAAATACTTAGAACAAGATTAGCTTATAACAGTGATTAATGAAGCATGTAAACAATTCTCAATGAAACAAGAGATGGAAATATAACAATGTTAGAAGAAATAACTCAAATGCCTCAATTACAAATGATAGACAACTTTAAGAGCACAAGATAAATGAAAAATGGCAGAAGAGATTGGTAATGCAAATAATTATTTTAGTCTAGAATTCAAATGAGTTTTAGACAAGAATACCCAAGTGCAACTAAACCAAGTGATAGCTCACAATAGCAATAGATTATGGCAAGATAAGAGGGATTAGATGCAAGAAACAAGTTAGTAGTTAGATCTAATCTAAGTTAGTAAGTTAGAAAGTCCTCCCCTTTAAATAAGAAGGAGGGATACCATCGAATGAATTCCTAAGGTCCCTCAAGAAATCAAAAATTTATTAATGAAAGTTACAAAAGAGAGACACTTTGACAGAGAGATGGGATTTTTACAACTGATGGATTTTTAAACAACAAAAATATCCTCTTCAAGTTATAATGGGACAACAAATGAATTGCGGAAGAAACTAGATCCCAATCCCTAACCCAATACACTTCTCAAAGAATGAAAGAGAGCCTCCTTTGCTCTCGGCTTTGAAGAAAAATTTCAACAAAATTATTTTAAATTTTATAATTTTTTTAAAAGGAAAATTTCCTCAAGGCTCCAAGGCCCTCGACCTTCCAAAAGTATTTGGCAATTTAATAGAACGTCCAAGCCAAATGGCCCTTCGCACTAGATGAAAAATTTCAACCTTTTAGGCCCTCAATCAACAAGAAAAAGACCTTTGAATTTGCTTGCGACCTTGCCAAGCAATAAATTTCTTGCCAAAATTTGATGAGAAAACTCCTCAATAATTGATTCAATTTCTTTGCAAAACAATGAGGGTTAGTTGAATTAAAATTTAAGAAAAAATTATGTGAAAATTCTACTGTAGTATCATTGTTTACTTCTACTTGATTTAAATTATACAAGTTATCTTCAGAAATTAGATTCAGAAAATACCGAAGTAAACACAACTAACAGTCTACACATGCAGATCATTTACTGAATACTAAGCTCATTCAATCAAAGTGACACATGGATTTTTGGACATAAGTCCCCGGAAAAACCCAAAGCGGGAAAACCGGTGCAGCAGATATGAGGGTTTATTTTATTAATTTGAATCTGAGTACAGCAAATCCGGGTTCCAGATCTGGAAAACCCGACAAAGAATAAAAGAAATTTGCAGCTAACCTGTTGCTCCAAGACCAAATATCTGACTGATCCACACCCTCAAATGGGATTTACAAGACTCGGCCCGGATCTGCCCTAGACACTCCAGCGCTGCCCCTGAAGCCCCAGCGTCTGCCCTGCCAGGCTCTATGTGCCACTGTGTTGCCCAGAGAGGGACTGCGTAACCCCAGAGAGGGTGATGCAGGCCTTACGCTGGCCCTGGAGACCCTCTGCGTAATTCTGAAACCCTCTAGAGTTGCAGCACTACCCTTTCCTTGGCCTGCGTAGCACCTGCGTAGTGGTTGCACAGCTGCTACGTAGTTGTTGCCGCTGCTCTCTGCTCCTCTGCGTTGTCCTTGTTTGTTGCTCCTCTGCCTCTTGCTGACTCTTGGCTTCCGGATCAGATCATCCCCTCAACCAATACTACCCCTCACTGCAGAAAACTCCTCCGGAAATTCTTAGCAAACCCTGCCCTAGAATTCCAGATCAGTCTCTCAGTTCTGCAACTGTGCGTGTGTCTCCAACTGACACTCAAGCCTTTTTCTTATACTTTTCCGAAGATCTCATCAACGGCCGAGATTAAAACACTCATCAACGGTTGAGATTAGAAGACTGTTTGATCCGTGTCTTTTAGAACACTTCAGCATATGTGTTAATTAATTCACTTTAATTATTTAATTTTCCTAAGTTTAGACTTAGGAAATACATTAAAATAATTAATTATTTGAATAACTTGAACACCAGCTGAAATTTCTCCAAACACTTTCTAGATTTTGGAGTTCAAGTGTCTTAGCCCCTTCACAAAGTTTCAGGGCTAGAGCACACCCGATGCTACACCAACTATACAAAATCTCAACAAATTCAAGGCTCTAAATGCTTGCAACCTTCAAGAAAAAATTTCAATTATAATTTTAGAGCCTTGTGTCAAAGATTCAATGCATATATTGTGAGATCAAGCCCTCGGTCTTCCAAGAAAAATTTGAAAATAAATTTTAGAGGCCTAAGATAGCAGATTTGGCTTCGATTTAAGCTCAAAAGCTTTTTCAGACCCTAGTCAATTATAATTTTAGAGCCTTGTGTCAAAGATTCAATGCATATATTGTGAGATCAAGCCCTCGGTCTTCCAAGAAAAATTTGAAAATAAATTTTAGAGGCCTAAGATAGCAGATTTGGCTTCGATTTAAGCTCAAAAGCTTTTTCAGACCCTAGTCGTGAGGTTATTATGCATAAGAGAAGGATTTGATGATAGATTTGAATCCAAAACAAAATGGATTAGATCCAAACAAATTCGATCTCTTGTTAGCTTAGAGATCCACCTGCAAAGACTTATAAAGAGATACAAACCCAAAACCCGTGCCCATGTCTTCAGATTTGCAAATTAATTAGATACACAAAACAAAAATATACACAAGGTTATGCAAATAATTTTTTCTACAAATTAGTTACAAATTTAGAAAGGCTAGATCGATGGAATATGAGTACGACTCGGTTCCATGATAAGGAAAAAATAGCTCTATATTAGCAAATCTATTCAATAAAGCACAATGATTTAGAGAAATAAAAAAGATAAATAATTTTCCTCTAGCTAAGGCCAAGAAACCCTGCAACAAATTCGTTAGATAAATCTTTCAAATGAAATAGAGCGGATTCTCCCACTTCATTACTTGGGAGTCGGTTAACTTAACCGAAAGTTGGTTAGACAATGAAGAAAATAGGCTTCCTTATATAGAAAAAAAAATGAGAGATCTAGATCCCTCTCCAAGTGAAAACGGCTAGGTCCATCAAGGTCCACAAAGTTAACTTGATCCCAGCTGGTTGAATGCTTGATCCATGTCTAATTAATCTTGCCCTTTGATCTGGAGGAAATTCGAATTCCTTTGAAAATGGCTTTGATTTTGGTCCAAAAAATATTTTATTCCCAATTTTCTCCTCGAAAAATCCCCATTCACTTAACCACTTTGGTCCAAAAATTCAATTTTCCTCAAAAAATCATTTTTTCTTGGGAATAAATTCCTTTTGGACCAATCGAATTTTTTGTGGGATTTCTCTTTGCTTAAATCAGGGAGATTCTCAAACCTTTTTCCTTGATTCCTTCCTCAAGAAAGTGCACAAACTTTTTAATATTTTTCACTTGGAGACAATTTTATTTTTCTCATTTAATTTTGACTAATTTCTGGTTAATTATTTTGCCATTTTTTGCCGGAAAATGAAAATAATAATAATTTGAGGGGGTAAACATATTTTCAACCCTAAAAAATTGTCTAAATAGAAAGTTGAGGTGTAGAGGTCCAATTATGATTACTCATACCCCCATCAACTTCTATAGACACTACATTTTACAACTTACATTAAAATAATTATTAAAATCTCGTCCAGTGGGAAATTTTAATAATTAAAATTAGACACTTAGACTCAACCAAAGTCTGTGAAACTTTAGATATGATCTAGTATGATATTTTACATCAACTCTATACACTAAGACTCACTTAAGACTTCACCATCAAGCCCTACTCTAGCTTTGGGGTATGTCTGGGAGAAAAATTCAACAAATTATTTGCAGTTAAGAAACACTAATAATTAGTTGAGCAAAAAAAGCACCCTACTGTGAAACTCTTAAGCAAAAATTCTCAATTTGATACAATGTCACAAGAACACCAATCCTCTGTAAGCACCAACTTACAACTTTTGTAGGCAATAAGTCTGCCCTAAGGACATTATTCAACAAGCTCTTGGTGTTGACATCTAATAATGAAAGCAATTAACTCCCCACTTACCACTTGTAAATGCATGGTTATTTTGTCTTCTGAAAAGCATTATTTTCAGCAGCACTGCAACAAGGGATGTGAACTTTTGGGAGTTTGGTACAAATCATTGGTTCAAGCATCATCTTGCTTATCATCCAGGGAGAGATAGTGATGGCGATTCATGTGATTACTTTTTATTTCAGATATTCCTGTTTGGAGGGGTGTTTCATTGTTGATTTCACACATTTGGAAGCACTATTGCACATGGCAGCATCTCACTTCTAGAGCACTTTGTGTAGGTACTAGGAACACACAGTGATACTGAGAGGGAGGATAAATCAATATCACACCAATTATTAACTTATTTTTCTTCTTGAACAACGATCACAGAGAAGTATCAATCAACAATATATGAGCACAAAGATTTTCTTCAAAACTTTTCTTTAATAATTTCAATTTGATACAATGTCACAAAGAGGAAACCAATCCTCTGTAAGTACCAACTTACAACTTTTGTGGACAGAAAGTCTGCCCTAAGGACATGTCTGATGAACTAAGTTGAAGAAAGTTGAAACAGAGAATTGCAGTGTACAGGCCAGGTGGATAATCCTATACCATGTGTAGATAATCCTTCCACCTGGATGGTTTATCCATCACATACATGTGAAGCATGTCCTTAATCACTTAATTTACTCTTTCAATCTATCCACATGTCTTTGAATAATATGGAGTTGCTAAAATTCAGTTGGGTGCCCAAATTTGCAAAAGGTACTTCTGTAAGTTTAATGTAAACTTTGTATCTTTATCTATTACAATTGCTTTGCGTATGTAACCCATGCAATCTAAATATTTCCCTCGTGAATAAACTAGCAACATCATCAATCTTTTGGATGTAGCAACATCATCAATCTTCTAAGTGGATTTAACGGGAATAAGATAATCATGCCACCTTCTTATAATCCATAACCCAATAATAAAATCCATAGATGCTACCTCCCATTTCTATTTTCGAATTGGAAAAAGCTGCAATATGCTAGCTCGATGTTAATGTTCGACCTTATTTTATTGACATTTCATATATGTAGCAATGTATTCAACAACATATTTTTTCATCCCAAGCCAAAAGTATTTGTTTCTTCCTGCAGCAATCATTTTCTAGTCACCTAAATGTCTAGAATATGCCATTTTACGGATTTCATCTTTGATTATTCTTTTCAAATTTGAAGTATTAGGAATATACATTCTATTTTTATAAATGAGAATCTTGTCATCATCCAGATAATAGCCTTAATATCTCTTTTCCAATTGTTCTTGCTGCAATTCATTTTTCACTTCAATATAACATTAATCTTCCACAAGGCCATCAATAATTCTCCTCTTTGGATCCGATTAAGAAATGCTAATGGTTGCCACATACATTACATGTATTTTTTTGTTAAGTGCATCTGCAACTCTATTTTCTTTC